>CM077664.1:52349491-53549491 GCA_039707655.1 Elymus sibiricus | reverse complement strand
GGACATTTTTTTAAATTCATGCAAATTTTGTAAAAATCCACAAGCATTTCAAAAACATTGCAAATTTTTTTAAAGGTGCAAACATTTTCTTAAATGCAAAAATATTTTTAAAAATCTATTAGTTTGTGATTTTTCCCTAATATTGGGCAACTTGTTTTTCAGAACTAGGCAATTCCTGTTTTTTCAGCCGGTTTTCCCTTTAGGCGTGTGTTTTTTCGTGCAAAGTAATGTCATGCGGCAATACTAAATAGGCCAGGCCCACAACGGGATTTAACTCTATCCTGCTGTATCGTAGTAACGGGCCACCTGGTGGTGGTATGGTAATGAGTTCCGATCTCACTTTTCTAGAGAGAAACTAACAATAGGGCTACCCCTCCAAAAAAAACTAACAATAGGGCTTGGCCGCAAATCATATTTGGCGTGTGTAGTGCCGGTTACATGCAAAGCTGCAAATCGGCGCACACCCCTGCCACTTCGATAGATTTTTAGTAGGTCGACCCATATACGGATGCTCCTTTGTGCGACGTTCCCAGCCGGTTTAGGGAAGTTCCGAGAAGCTTACCAGTCTGATTTTGGAAGCTTCTGGTTGTTTTTTCTCTAGACCGGTTTTGATTGGGTTAATCTTTTTTGTTCTTTCTCTATTCTTTTGCTTTTTCGTTTTTGTTTCTTTTATCCTTTCATTTTTCTTCTCTTTTTTTCCTTTCTAAAAATAAGTGAACTTTTTCAAATTTAAAACTTTATTCAAATCATGAACTTTTTTCAAATTCATGTACTTATTTTTTGAAAAACTACAAAATGTTTTTCAATTTGGTGGAATTTTTTAAAAAAAATCGATGAACTTTTTTCATATTCATAAACTTTTCTTTATCAAAATCCGGTGAACTTTTTAAAATTTGTGTCTTTTATCAAAATTGATAAATTATTTCCAAATTCGTATTTTTTTAAAAAAAATCCATGAACTTTTCTTCAAATTTGTGAACTTTTTTTTTAAAATCAATGAACTTTTTTAAAACTTCATGAACTTTTTTATTATCACAATCAATGAACTTTTTTGAAATTTGTGATTTTGTTTTTGAAAATTCGGTGAACTTTTTTTGAAATTTTGATCTCTTTTTCAAAATTGATGAACTTTCTTTGAATCCGTGATTTTTTAATTCATAATCGATGAACTTTTTCAAGTCCTTAAACTTTCTTTTGGATTAGTGATTTTTTTTTCTAAATCGGTGAACTTTTTTCAAACTCGGGAACTTTTTTCAATTTTGTGCAATTTATTTCAACATGTCAGATGGTCAATTGGTCAACTGGTCAGCCAACCAATCGAGCAAATGACTGCTTTGAAAAAGGTTCCGCTCAATCAATCCGTTTTTTAGATGGTTCTAACGATCAGTTGAATTCGTTCGAGTTTCATGTTCCTGATCGAAGAAATTTTGGGCCGCCCGCTATGCGTCTCCTTAGAGTGCCATTTAGGAGCTCTCCGCGCTTATGTCTTGCATCTAGCGAGACACAACGTCGACTCGCGTCAGGCGCCTCCCGAAATGGGCCGGCCCACCATGCGGGAGGCCACCCTCTTTTTGTTTTCTGTTTTTCGTCACTTTTTTTACTTTTGTTTTTTGCTTTACTATATATATATAGGGAAAATACATCCTACCCCCAGGTATATATGCTACTTTTTTTGTAGTATGTATCGTATTTTGAGTATGCTCCTTTTTACGTACAAATATGTATGTATTTCACAAATATAATAAAAACCATGGGCTAACTTGCAATTTTTTCATGTAATTCACTTTGAAATATCTTATAAATAATATATGAATATACTTATAATGATAAAGTACTATATATACTACCACATGGTAGTATATGGGACACGTGGGGTAACTACCCTGAGTGATAGAATATATATATACCACCCTGGGTGGGGAATAGTTATTCTTCACCCCCTATATTTTAACATCAATACACTGTAATTTTACGTTCCGTAAATTTTGTCTTATTTCATACGTAAAAAGAGAATGCAACAAAATATATATTCGACGTAAAAAATATTTTATGTTACGTAAAATTAAAATCGTAAAAATATAGTGTAAAATATACAAAAAATTGCAATTTTTCTGTTCCTATAACCTATATTTTTGTTTTCTTGTGCCAAATTTTACGTAGTGAATCAATATGAATGTAATTATTTGTATTTCAAATGTAATTTATTTTTGAAACGATCATAAGATTACCTCGCGTGAAGAATAACTTATTATGCACCCTGGGTGATGAATAGTATTACTATTAAATGTTAATCAAGCATTTGAAGAATATTAAATGCGCATAGAAAAAATATTTGTCATGTATATGACAAATATATTCAAAAAAAGTAGAGTGTGTATGAAAAATGTTTGATCTTGTATTTAAAAAATGGTCAACATGTATAGAAAAATGTTCCTGGTGTATATGAAAAATTTACAACATACATTAGATAAAAGTATACATAAAAACTATATTTATTTTAAAAATTTAATTCTGTATTCCCATTTTTTTTTAAAATTATACAAAATGTTGTTGATCTATAAAAAAATGTACATATTGTGTGTGATAAAATGTTTGTTGCCATTAAAAAAAAGTTCGCCGTGTATTAAAAAATATTGACCACGCATTAAAAAAAGTGTATCTTGTATTTTAAAAATGTCCGACATGCATTAATGTTTTATGACATATAACAAAAATTTACAATATGTATTGAAAAAGTGGGCATACACAATATAAGTTTTAAAAACATATTAGTCATGTTCTTCAAAAATGTTAAACATGTATATAAAATGTGTTTTTAATGTATACGGAAATTGTTGAATGTGTACTGAAAAAAGATTACATGCTGTGAACAAAAAACAAACCGATGAAAACGACAAAGAAACAAAGAAAACGAAGACACCCAATAAAATAAAAAAAGAAAAACAAAAAAAGAAATGAGCACTGAAGAAAACCAATGTAAAAGAATGAAAACTGTGAAAACCGAGAAGAGAAATAAACAAAACCGATGAAAACAAATAAAGAAACAAAGAAAAATGAAGGAAACTAGAGAAAGAAAGAAAAACAAAAAAACAAGAGAAAATCAAGAAAGAAACAAAGAAAATCAAAGGAAAAAAGAAGAAAAAAGAAAAACCACCGAAAACCATGAAAGAAACAAAGAAACCGATGAAAAAATATAGAAAAAATAGGAAAACGAAGAAAACCGGTGAAGGAAACGAAAAAACCAGAAGAAGAAAAAATGAATGAGAAAAAAACTGAAAGAGGCGAACGCAGCCAACCCCCGAGCGAGCGAGCTCGAACGAAAAAATGCTACAATGGGCCGGCCCAGTACTATGCATCCAGGAAAAAGCTTCAGGTGTGACGAAAGCTACTCTCGCATTAAGTGAGATATAGCCCTCGCGCTAACAATACCCTTCCTTGAAAATAAAAACTAACGATATCCCTTCAGGGACCTCCATGGGTCACTTTTGGTGGTCTCGGAGTGCGCCATGTGGTGCGTCCAGTCGCCGCTACATGTCGCATGCTGGGCGCTTCCTATGGATTTCGTTTTTTATTTCCTTTATGTGTTTTCAGGTTAGATTGTTTTTTTTTTCTTTTTTCGAACTTTTTTTTCACCAGGATTTGGAGAATTTTTTTGTGAAGCACAACCGCGCTTCTCGAAAAATGGAAAATAATTGTGCTTTCACGAGAAGCGCAGATTTGCTTCTTGTGGAAGCACATATTTTTTTCCCTTTTCAAGAAGCAGAGAAGCACAGTTGTGCTTCCCGCCGAAGCACTGTGCTTCTTGAAAAGAGAAAAAAAAAATTGTGCTTCCACGAGAAGCACAGATTTGCTTCCGCGAGAAGTATAACTGTGCTTCTCGAAAAGAGGAAAAATATGGAAAACCGCAACCGTGCTTCTGGGCTTTGGTTTTTTCTTCCTTTTTTCGGTATTCGTTTATTTTGGTTGCCGGTTTTTGGTTTTCTCTTTTTTGGATTTTGGTCGTTATTCGTTTTTTTGTTTTCGTTTTTTCTTTCTGTTTTCTGATTTTTTGTGAGAAAAAGTTCGCCGAAATCTCTTAACACGAGATCTAGTTTCGAAGATCTTGACGCGAGAAATCCAACGGTGAAAATGGTTCGAGATTTGGGCACACGATTCGAGAGATAAAACGTTTTGAATAAACGAATCTACAAAAGGGAAAACTACCAGGTTGAGACAAGTGGTGCAGATGCAGTGCACCACTTGTCAGCCTCAGATAAGTGGTAGTGACCTTTGCAAGGGATAACCCTTAACTAGCAATTTTGGCTTTTTTAACTTGTATATTTTTCTCCGTGTGTTTGGGCTTGTATGGTGGTCTGATTCTAAAGCCTTACCGTGATGTACTTTCAAACGACCTGCTTAAGGTTTTTCCTTTCATTCTGTTCACGAACAAATAGATGTCTGATTGCTGATAGGGGACTTATCTTATGTTCTGGTGATTCAAAAAAATTGTAGAATCTTATGTTCTCGCTGCAGTAGTACATAACTTTAGTAGCGGCATGCCTAGAGGCCACTAGTATCATGCCACTGTTAAAAGTTACTAGTGGTTGGGGCGTGCCAATGGCACGCCTCTTGAGCGTTCATGTGCGCACTTATCTAGCTTACGCACGTCCGTGGGTCTAGGTTGATCCTTGATGGCACTTATATACAGCAAAAGTGATTTGACTACAGATGAATATGCTATCTTTGCTGACTTTAATCTTCCGATGAGTTCCAGAATTTATTACAAACTTGCTATTATAAGGATCACATGTGCTCCTATATACAGCCCAGAGGAGCACAGTTGTTCAAAAACCAATACAGTTAACAGAAGTGCAGTAGCAAAGTGTTGTCGTCAGGCATATAGCAAGCTAATAGGTCTATATTAACAGATAACTCGTCGGGCATAGCAAGCTAATAGGTTTATATTAACAGATATGTGACAGTCTTACAAGGAGGATGACAGAGCACACCCTGCAAACCGACAATTACACTTCATGAAAGAAGAACACAATTCAATCATGTTCATATGGAAAAAAGAGGGTCCTTGTTGAATACTAAATGAATGAGTTCATTCTGTACAAAATGAATACTAATGAAATGAGTTCATAAGTGTGCCCAGAATAGAATTTTCACATCTCAGAGAATTCGAAATGAGTTCATTGTAGCCAATGTTGACAACTCAAAACATATGAAGGGAATTCTTGTAAGCAATGTGAAGAAAAAACATGGAGTGCCTGTGTTTGTCAATCTGGCTGATCCTGTGTTCAAAGTTCAAACCTAGTAAAGTACTCTGCTTCAGTAGTCCAACATATTTCGAGGTCCACATCATCATGATGTTTCTGAGCGACAGATTTGTTTTCATCGTTACAAAAAAAAACTAAAGGCATCATTCCTTACTGATGATCAGTAAACGATTCTTCTTCTGGAAGAGAAGAAAAAATTTCTCACTTCAAATATCACATGTCTGTTTGTCCTCGAGCTAGTCTCACAAAAGTTATGCATTTTTTGCACCACAAGACATCATTTCCTAAACTCTAAATCTTCAAGTGCTAGAAAGAAAGTGAAATCCCATCATAGGCATACACAGAAATATGATAGAGGATGTTCTCATGGTGAGCTTTGGTAGTTAATTAAATAAACAAGCTCACCCTCCTGTTTGATTCTTGCTGCATTGCGGTGGCCGCGCACGCTCCCTCCCTCTCTCTGCAAGCCTGATGAGCATCCCCTCCAGGCCCGCCCCAGACCTTATCTCCCTGCAATCGATTACAGAGCAAAATAGATTCACAGTGAGCACTTCGAAGTTTGAATAACAGACCGGAGAATATAGCAAAGCAAGGAATCGCAAGATATATAGCTGGAAATCGGTACCAGCAAATCTTCAGCTACAGGTTCATTCAGCATTGGTCCTATCATAAAGCATTAGTTCTAAGTTCTAACCACACATGTAAAATAAAGTATCAACCTCTAAGAAAAAACTTTATTTCCCTAAGCTGGCAGAATCAAAACTAAAAGAGATGCATCTAGAATCTATTTAAGTTGATGCGCAGAGAAGTTTCAACCTCTAAGAAAATATTTATAATAAGTTCTGGCTGTAGTAAATACCTTCTTAAGCTGGTGCTAGGAGATGTGTCAATCGCAAGCATAAAGGTTCTTCAACTGAATAACTTCCACAAACAAATAGAATGGCAGCTTGTATGCCAAAACCTCGCGATATGTACCATGTAGAGTTTTCCCTACACAAGAGAACCACCGGCTTGTCATCTGTGTAAAGCGAGAAAAGGAACAACATAGAAAACAATCCTTCGCATCCTTGTAAATGTTGCTATTATTAAATAAGGCATGTAGGCATCCCTCTCCAAATTAAAACGTTAGTTCTTTGGAGGAAGCTCTTAATTAGCAGTCTTACTGGTCTCTTCTATAAGTTACAAAATCTGAAACAGTAACAATGTACAAGACCCAGTACTCTACATCACACTGACTCTGGAAGGAAAATGACTCGCAAAATGATATCACTTACCCAGAAAGCAGGGATCTACCTTAATTTGTTTGTCGAGCTTACCTTTCATTAGCATGGGGTACATAATGCAAATAACCAGTGGAGTGCCAAATTAGGAGCCTTTGAATCAGCGTCGAACAGAAGATCAAATGGATTTGGTAACATGAATCCCACACTTAAACTCTTCCCATCAATAAAAGTCAGATCCTAAAAGAAACAATTAGAGAAAACAACAGTTAGATAGGAACAGAGATTCCAATGTGAACAAACATGTGAGTAACTTATAGCATTGCTAACTTGGCATAGTATGATCACTATCCGACCAGTAAAACATGACAGACTATTAACTGAAGCGACAAGCATCGGTTTACTTGCTCATCTGGTACTTTAGTACAGATTTATTTGGTAAATGGATTTGTAGATGGATTTATTAAATATGTATTCCTCACCAAACATAAAGCATTATCATACAAGAGAATGGTTGGAAAATATGTAAATGGATTTGTTTGGAATGCAGATTTTTTTTCCAATCCTTGCGGGATTTGAACTATTTCCTGTCGAATTATTGTGTTTCAAACAGGACCAAACATGTGATCAGTAAGATTTTAACTTGTAAAGCTAGAGGTTGGCAACATATAAACAATAGTATATTCTATAAATGCTAGCAATCAGCTTCGTTCACCTTCCGTGCATCTCATCTAGTCGTGCTCAACACTGTTTTGTAGTCCAAGATGTGCAAGCAGAGATATTGTTCAGATTATCGAAAATTGATCCTGCTGTTGCCTGCTAGCATGTTGACTAATTGAGGACATGGTAGAGATCCAGAAAGAGTACATGGATCGTAAAGTGCAACTTTATAGGGTCATGACTCGGGAACTGCAAGCAAGTTGAGTTGTTGACTGTACTCATTTTTGAAAATTTCAGTTTACTTCTAAAGAGCAAGCAACATCCTATTGCAGAAAATTATAATCAGAGACATCACAATAAGCAGTCCACGTATGCAAAAAAATAGAGTATAGAAGGAAATCTGAACTAAAAGTACAATGGACAGTGGCATGAGATGATAATACCCTGCACTGACCAGAACTTCCAATTTGAGGATTATTACTGTGATAGGTATCTGCCGCACATCCCTGCCATGTGTAACCTGAGGTCCCCAACCAAAGAAACCAGCAGCGGCTCTCTCAACAAAACTTGGGTCCAAAATACCAAAAGGGTTACGCATAGGTCAGCTAAACTTGGGATCAAATGGTTCGTCCAGATCCATCATATCATCATGACTGTCAGGTGTAGAATTCTGATGGATTCTTGTGCTGCAAATCATACAGCTTGGTTACATTTTGTAAAGAGAATTTCATGGGTGTTAGTACAGTAAATGCAAAGGAAATTCAAACAGTGTCAACAGCTAATGTATGAATCTGCACCAAATTAATGAAAAGAAGCAAAATAGTTGAGCAGGAGATGAGATGGAATGGGGGCGTACTGTCGTTGGGCGTGGAACTGGACGAAGAACTTCTGCATCCCGTCGAATGACTTAAACACAAACCAGGTCGATGCATCTCTCCCCGGACGCGCCACTGCAGCCGCCGTTCTGCTGCACGAGCGGCAGCAGCATGCCCCAGACCACCTCGACCAAATCCCGCTCCCGCAGCACGTCGCCGACGACCTCGTCTCCTATCGATGGCGACGGCGCGTCCCGGCCGCCGAGGCAAGACACCATCGACCCAGCGCCGGTGGCGTGCTCGCAGCCGCTTCCCCTCCTCCACATGGGAGAGAAACGAGAGAGAGGGGGGGAGGTCGCGTGCTAGGCTGCCTTCGTGGTGAAGATAAGGAAAGAATTTACCGTGGGGAGGTGTTATCTGGGGTAGTACCAGCGACTGTAAAATCTTTTTTTTTTTGGGAAAGGCCATCATGGCTAGTTTTATATATTGAACTAAAGAACAATTACATCGTTTACTAGTTTTATATATTGTCACACTTATTACAAAAACTGAACTTAGCTAGCTCATGAGCAACAGAATTTGCATCACGAAAACAATGCTTAAAGATGACCTTCCCTATTGACGTAGCTATATCAATGCATTCCGCAAAGATTGCTGCTGCCGCATCTCACCATTGAACCTGCCCTTGACAGTAGTTCACCACATTCAGAGAATCGGATTCTGCTTCAACTCTGTTAAAACCCAAAGAATTTGCCAGATTCAGTCCATCGCGCATTGCCATTGCCTCAACAGTCATTGCATCAGCTGCGTTTTGGATGAACCTGCATTGAGCTGCTATGAATCTACCTTTCGCATCACGCATAATTGCCGCTGTTGCACCCAAGCCTTCATCTACATGGAACGAGGCATCAACATTAAGTTTAACGAAGTTGGGGTCTGGTCTCGCCCACATATGTTCGCTCATCTCTGGCTTTTGAATTGATTTCACATAGTTCCCCACAATCGCCAAGACCGAACCAGGCCACCGGAATGGAGGAGGGCAAGAATCATGATGCGTATGTTGCCTACGCAGCCACCATAAATACCAGCATCCGGTGGTGAAAACTTCTTTGCAGTTCAGACTCGGCATAAGTGACAAGGGAACGTCTGACTCAACGAGTAGATGTTCCAAAATTACCGATCCCGAACGATCAATGTGTAAAGCCCTATTTACCTTATCAATAAGGCCCAGATCAGTCCACAATCTCTTGGCCAGTTCGCATTGAAAAAGTAGATGTCTCACATCTTCAGGGCCATTCTTGCATACCGGACATGCACCACTCACAGGCAAGTGTTTATTTGATAATATTGATTTCAGAGGGACAATTCCTCGGAGCGCTCTCCAGCAAAAAATCTGAACTTTCCGTGGTACTTGCAACTTCCAGAGGTGATTCCAGATTGCTGATTGTCTGGTACTATTGGACGTGAAATTATCTCCTACTTGACCTCTGTATTTGTGTGCCCATTGTTCGTGATAAGCAGTCCTCACTGAAAAAATTCCTGAACTTGTAAGATGCCAAGCAACAAAATCATCAAAGGCTTGAAAGTTTATCGGAATCTGCAGAATCCTTGTTACATCCACAGGGTTAAAGATGTCTCTGATCAAGTCCTCATCCCATTGTCCTGTACCTGGATCAATTAGCTCCACCACCTTAGATATCACGGTGTGTCCCCGAGGAGTTAAAATTTTCCTGTCCGGGCTTGCAGGAACCCATGGATCATTCCATATATTCACCTTCTCTCCCGAACCAATTCGCCAAATATAGCCACGTTTAAAAGTAGCAAGACCAGCAATAATACTCTGCCATGTAAAAGAAGATCCTTTCTTGGGGCCTGCAGAGAATAAATCAGTGGATGGGAAGTATTTGGCCTTCAAGATTCGAGAACAAATAGATTCTGGATTTGTAATCAGTCTCCAACATTGCTTAGCTAGTAAAGCCAAATTAAAAGAGTGTAGATCCCTGAATCCCATACCACCATCACATTTTGGAATGCATAATTTCCACCAAGAAAACCAATGCATCTTTTTATTTTCTTCATCGTCTCCCCACCAAAATTGTGCAATCACATCTGTAATATCTTTACACACTCCCTTCGGAATGCAGAATACAGACATAGCAAAAACAGGAATGGCCTGTGCAACAGCTTTCAATAGAATTTCCTTCCCTCCTGTAGATAATTGTTTTTCCATCCAACCCTTCAAAAGTTTCTTGATTTTCTCACAGAAATGTTTAAAGCAGTCACTTCTATCAGCGCCAACCATAGCAGGCAAACCCAAATATTTATCTGACAATGCTTGTGTAGTAATATGAAGTTCATCACAAATTTCATCTCTTGTTTGCATATTAGTATTTGGGCTAAAGAAAACACTGGATTTATCCAAACTTACCAGTTGTCCTGAGTTGATCGCATTCTGCTGGAATCTGCCTGGTGTTGATCGCATGTAACACTGCAGCAATAATTTCATCACCAATGATATGACAATATTTTTTAAAGAAAATTGCGTGTAGCCCGTCTGGGCCCGGGGCCTTTAGATCACCAATGCTAAAAACTGCCTTGCGAACATCATCAGCAG
Organism: Elymus sibiricus; assembly: GCA_039707655.1. Classification (NCBI taxonomy): domain Eukaryota; kingdom Viridiplantae; phylum Streptophyta; class Magnoliopsida; order Poales; family Poaceae; genus Elymus; species Elymus sibiricus. The sequence goes on along the minus strand of CM077664.1, from coordinate 53,538,921 downwards.
AGAAAGGTGCCATCAATATGGTGTTCATCTCTTCTGTTACCTTCCGCTGCACCTTCTGAAGTAATGCGGGGTCGGTATGCTGAACTTCAGACGTGAACAGGTTAGTAAAATAACCTTGTACATGAGGATTTAACTCAGCCATACCTTCCATAATGTCGCCATTATTATCTTTCAATTTCTTGATATAGTTCCTTTTCCGCCGGGCCGCCGCAAAAGCGACAGTAAAATCTTTGACGTGGCACACCCGAGCGGGCGACCCTTCTGCGTAGCTTATTGTTGTGGATTGGCATGCCCCCTCACACCACTGGTAAGCACACATAGTAATGGTGTACCCATCGCCACACGCTAATTTGTTTTAAAGAAGTACTTTTGTTACTAGTGGCTTGTGCGCAGTTCGGAACGCCACTAGAACTGAGGAACATCAGTGGCGTGCTTCGATGCCCACACGCCATTACTATATTTTCAAGCCACAAAAATTTCTACAGCATTACAATGTTATATCATATATAAATTATGAATCTTAAAAACAGAAGTAAGACGAAAAAACTCTAGATATGCAAGTTTGGAAAAACGTTAACACAACGAACGTATACACAACAAACCTAGCATCGTCACTCTCATTTTACATAGCTAGTGCTCTCTTCAATTGTACTCGGAACTAGTGGGGTGAGCGTCTGCTATCATATTGTACAAGGGCGCCATGTCCTTACACTGTCTCTTTAAGCAAGCTTCTCACTCACCCGGAGTTGCTACGTCGTCGTTGAAGATCCCGATGGCATCATGACATCTTGGCTAATTATGTTCGAAAACTTCTCCTGGATACGCTTGATGAACTCGTCTCTGCAATCTCCATCTGAGATTTGCTGGAGGCCTTCCCCCCGCTTGGTGACATATGTGTGGTTTTTGAAGGTGTTTCACTCTCGTCAGTACTGCCGCATGTGGTAGATGACGTAGTAGGCATCTCTCACACTATTTTTTGGTTTTCGCAGTCAACAAAAGTTGGCACTATGGGGTGAAGCGTGGCATGCCATATTTGTTCTTGTTTATACATGCCTTGATGTTTCCTCCCCTGAAGTTATAATTGATGAGAGCACCATCTAGAACTTGCTTGAGGGCGGTGTAGTCTTTTTTTCTTGTTTCTCATCGAATCCAAGAAATAAGTCTGGGCCGACTCCGGGGATACACTAATGAGGAGGCAGTGGTTACTGCGCAAACAATTGAGCAGACCAAATATGGTCAAACCTTGGTACGTTCAAGCATAATGAAAATCTACGAAAGCATATTGGGGCTAGCTCACAATTTATAGGGGGCGGTAGGGCACGAGAAGGCAGTCCTTCTCCTTATTTGCAATCATGAAGTCCGAAATGTACTTCTTCATTGTTTCAAACCCTTGAGGATTACGAAGGTTGTTCTCTCGCATGTGGTAGGGATATTCTACGATGACATCCTGCACGTTCTCAAGTCTGGCCACTCTGTCCTAATGGAGCGGCCGTAGGCGGAGTAAGGACACGTCGAGATGGAAGAGGTGGAACATATTGAAGATCCTCTACGAATCGCAGATAGAACTTGTTCGGTGGGAATTCGTTGACGAGTGAAAACCCACTGGCACCTGCACCATGAAAACTGGGAGTTCTTGATCTCCAAGCAAACGAGCATGCTTCTCCCTAGTGAAATGTTGCCATGCGGAATCCTATTTTGAGGGGAAGGGTGTTGACCATATCTGTTGGAACGATGGGTCCACTCTGGATATGGAACGCCTGCCATTCAGGACGATGACCCTCTAGTTGGAAAGATCCTAATGATTTCTTAGTCTAGACCTGGATCTTCTCAATCGTCTAGTTGGCGGCGCCCTTGTGATCATTTTTAGAAGGCCACTTTATCTTCCTTTTGAGTCCTAGGGCCGGCTAACTGGCAGCTGTGCCCATCACATCTTTGGCCGCCTTAAGGCGTCTGTTTGGAGTTGGCTTCGGTTGCTTGTGTCCTTAATTCTCAGTGTCAACTGGAAGAGTCCCATAATACAGACTCTTCTAGTAAGGAATGACATCTTCTGTTTTTGGAGGAGGCGCGACACATTCATAGTGATTATTGAAGTACTACATGATGTCCTCCTGCTCCTCATGTTCGTTTGCAGCCTCATCATGATAAACCACCCCAACCTTAGGACCTTCAGGTTTGCTCAGACTCAAAGGAGATGGTTTTGGAGGAGTAACTTTGTCATGAACCTGTAGGAGATATGCCCTAGAGGCAATAATATATGTTATTGATTATCTCCCTGTTCATAATTAGGTTTATGTTCCATGCTATAACTGCTATGGTTCTCGAGTCTACAATAACCACGAGGCTCGGAGGAAGACTCATATGCACGTGTGGAATAATAAACGGTAAAATGTATTCCTAGTCTGGCCTCTAAGACTGGCTCAAGTATTGCATGATGATCATGTTTTCCTGATCATGGGCATGGCTATGCCGGCAATTTTGAGGGCACAATGTTAGAAGAACATTTGTGTTGAATCGACCCGAATTGATGTTATGCTATGAGATTCATTTGTCATAAGTTAATGGTTAATAACACAGAGATGGTTAACGTTTGCATAATTCCTTAGACCATGAGAGTATCGAGTTACTTCATGCTTGCTTCATGAACTTTGGGGTTTGTTAAACGTCATCCGTAAATGGGTGGCTATTACGGCGGCTTACGGGTTCATGGAAAAGTATGTCAAGTAACTTGATAGCTCAAGATTGGGATTTGCTCCTCCGACGATGGAGAGATATCTCTGGGCCCTCTCGGTGTTACGGTATCCATCATCGTCTGGCCAGACACTTTGTGATTTGATCACGGGGATGCCGGAACACGGGAACGAGAAAAGAGAACAATACCGGTAACGAGGTAACTGGCATAGTGGACAAGTTGTTGATCCGTGGGGATGCCAACATGTCTCACCTCGGGTATTTGTAACATATCGCGAAGCAACAGGAATAGCACACGGCAACTGGAGGTTCACTCGAATATTCATTCGTGTGGGTATAGGGGTCAATATGGGTGTCCACGGCTCCGATGTTGATCATTGATCGGAAGGGGTTCCGGGTCATGTCTATACTTCACCGAACCTATAGGGTCACACGCTTAAGGGTCATCTATCTGCTGAATACTAGACAGGGAGTCTGAGAGAAAATCACCGAAAAAGTTTTCGGACACCGGAAAAGTTTCGGACAGCGGAAAAGTTCCGCAGAGAGAACACCGGAACAGTTTCGGTAAAACTGAAAAGTTGTTTTAGGGGATACCATAAAGTCAAATTGGTTTTGGCACATGCCTGATAATTCTTGGAGGGTGCCAGAATCATTCTGGAAACTTTCTGGAATTTTCCGGGATGAAAACCGGAAATGTTCCGGAGCTGCCGAAACCGCTTCAGATGCTTTTCGCAGATGAAAATCACTAAACCGGAATTGTTCCGGATCGCATTGAAAATTATTTTAGTGGGTACTAGAAATGTTCTAAGCCCACATAAATATTTTCAGTTCGACCGGACGCTGAAAAATGTCGTCGTGAATAGTGAAAGTGCTTTTTGGGCTGATTTGCAAATGGGGTTTTTCTTCTAGAAGAAAACCACTTTTGGTGTGTGAAAGGGAGGTGGAGCTCCCCAAGGGGGCTGCAAATTTAGGCCATGGCATGGGGGGGCCTCCTTGAGGTGTCCTTCCACCTCATGGTGGATATCTTCTACACACCCTTATGTGGCATGTGGTGGAAAGATCCTAGGAAGGTCCTTTTGGTCTTTCCTCTACCCCTTGCTCCTCCTATAAATAGAGGTGGAGAGAGCTCTCCAAAATCAGATCATCCTTGCTCTCATACACATGCCATAGACTTGTCTGGCTTCTCTCTCCCTCCCAGCGAAATAGTTTCGTAGAGCCAAAAGGCTGTCTGGGTTCCGGCAGGAACTAGTTCTGGACGGCGAAGCCCTGCCGGATAGATGACACCGTATGTGTGCAACTCTGTAGAGAGATCGTAGTTTCGGTCTTAGTTCAAGAGTGCCTCCCGAAGGGCTATCCAAGTGATCGTCTTAGTTTCGAGGGTCCTCCCGAAGGGCTGTCCGAGTGACCGTTCGAGTTTCGAAGGTCCTCCCGAAGGGCAGTCCGCGACACCGTCCGAGGGACTGTCCGACCGCCTCCCGGAGGGCTGTCCGAGGGGCAAATGTGGGAGTACATCCTCGCGGTTGGGAGGTTGTAAAATCCTAGCTGCGGGGATCTGCACCGCCGATCGTCATCGACTCTACTTCCGCTGCGCTACGAGTCGGTAACGAAACAGATCAAACCTTGTATGCAGTCTCCATAGTGATCCTGGGCTGGTACGTAGGTCGGAATTTTTTTGTTTTCTGCTGCGTTACCCTACAGAACCGTCGATGGCGAGGGTATTGCGTGTGGGGTGTGCTTCCTCTAATCTAGGAAGGTGTTGGCCCCGAAGTGCAGATGTTTGTAGCAAGCAACAATTTTCCTCAAGTGGATGACCTTAAGGTTTATCAAACATGTAGGAGTATTTGGACTACAACCAATGATCATTACCTACACACACAAATACAGAACTTGGCCTCGGCTCCCAGCGAAACTAGTAAGATTGTCAGTCTTACTAGCCTTGCTAGTTACAAGGATTAATGAATCTCTTATTTGTAATGATTGGTTGTAGCAAAAGAAAATAAAGTTCAGATTATAAATAGAATTAAAAGAACATTGATCTAGGTTGAAAGCATTAGGGATGAATGGACTAGGATCCACATTTTCACTAGTGGCATCTCTCCATAAAAGATAACATGACATGGTGAACAAATTACATTTGCGTATCGAATAAATTGCAGTTTTTATGATTATGATCATACATGGCATAACTGCATATAGGCATACGTCCGGATATCTATAGACCATTAATTCAACATCATCTATAGCTAATACTCCACCCCAAGACAACTGTCCAGCATGAATCTCAAAGTATTAAGTAAAACAGAGTATTGCATTAAGTATGATGACATGATGTAGATAATATGTTGTCTTCACCCAGCGTTTAGAGGACAACCATGCAACTATCTTTTTATCCTTAGTGGCAACAACACAATACAAGCCTTTTCCACTCTTTGTCGTTAAGGTAAATTATTTGCAAGATTGAACCCAACTAATATATAGAAATCCATCTTGGAGATCATTCATCTAACATGACCAGTGCAAGACTAATAGACAAGAGATCATATATTTATATAAATTTTGCAGCAAAGAACTCATATGAATCCATGAATGAAACTTATATAAATCTAATCATAAAGTGACAATTCATCACAACGCAACAAACACACCGTAAATATTACATCGGATGGATCACAATGATGTAGGGATGCTCATGTGGTCACTATATTGAAGAACAAGGGAGAGATTGCCATCTAGCTACTACTATGAACCCATAGCACAAATGAAACTACTCACTGATGATCATGTTGGCATCAAGGTTGATGCAGATGGCAACGATCCCATCAAGCCAAATAGCCTCCCCAATCAAGAACCCCTCGGCGATGCACTGGGTCTGGCAAACGCAGAGAACCCCGCAAACACCGAGAAATGGCCGAGCCGGGGACTACGATTAGCATAAACCATGTACCCTCCCTGGCCATCCCCTCATGGGAAATTCTCAGCAGCGGGTCCAAGAAATGTTGAGACACCGCAGACCGAGCCGGGTACACCCCGTGCACTAGACCAGGGAAAAAAGACCAACACACGCCGAGCAACCCTCTTCGACCACCCGCCCCCAGCCATCCTTAGGACAGAATGACACCCACTCTTACCCAACGCAAGAAACACACACGCAGAGGAAAGACGAAATACACCACAGAAATGTGGCCTCAAGCACGTCCACGGCCCACATGTCATGGAACCCCGAGGATGCCGGCTGGATGAGGAGCACCCAGAATATCGGATGGCGGGGAGGGTGTTAGGCAGACATTGGTGCGAGGGGCACGCGTGGAACGAACAACACAGAGTGCATTCACGAGCAAGGATGCCCCAGGAGGTGGGTACTCCAACATCCTTTATAGGTAGAATGTGATACAACAAGTTCTTCTCTAGGTAGCACTAGAGGCTCTCATACATCAAGATTTCAGCATCTTGGGTAGCAACAACAAGATTTTGGCTGCAAGAGCTGGGGATTTGAACAATCTCACCAAAGATGGAGGAACTGTAGCATGAAGGAGACAAGGTGGTGGATCTGGAATTTACAACCTTGGGGAGGATCTCCCTTTGCTTGATGGCAAGCTTCTTCCATCAACCTTCCTCTCTCTCTCTCTCTCTCTCTCTCTCTCTCTCTCGGTTTTCTCTTTTCTTCTCCAATGGAGGCTCAAATCTAATTCATCACCTTGGTGGTTGCTGGATTGGAGGGTAAACATCCCTTTCCTTCATGTGCAAAGTCCAATGGACACAGGGAAGCCTGGCCCGGCAGCCCCACATATACCCGCATTCACCGCAACTTGGCCAACCGCTAGCCAGCCACACGCCTCCTTATGTAGCGCTCCGAGAAGCCACAACCCATCCGCGGAGCCCTCGAGCCTACACGGCTGCGCCGGAGCTCTCCCATCTCAGATCTGGGCAACCACACCTCGCGTCCTCCGGATTTCCCATGCCCTCATGGAGCCTTATCACGGGCCATCCGCCTCTCTTGAGAGCCGCCACGACATCACCCACGACGGCATGAAGCATCCGCTAGACCTTCGCCTCCCTTGAGCACCGCCATCACATGTAGCCACTCCGTCGCGCTAGATCCGGCACCTCCACCGCCATAGCCAGCGAGCTGCACCAGGGGAAAGAAGCCTTGCTGGTGCCGGCGCTACGGGGCTTTCAGTAGTGCTCTTCGGTGGCGGCAATGGGAAGATGGAGGGGATGGGTGGACGAGGTGAGGCTGGTTGGTGGCTCCCTAGTGCCGCTTGGGAGCCAGAACCTGCTTTTCTCTCGCGTGCCCATAGGATTGCCTCGATTATTTGTTGTTTTGAAGTCGGAGAAGCGGTGGAAGGGTCCCGGTTGCGACGATGACACGCAAGAGGTGGTTTGTTTGGTGGTCTTTCACGGCGTCAATCTTGCATAGTTCTCCATAGTAGATCTTCATTAGAGTCGGGGCTGCGTTGTCCTCGCCGTGGGTGTCTGAGTTTTGGCGCGGGTCTTCACGTGTCTCCGCATGGCCTCTATGGTGTGGGTTAGGTCAACGATCGTCTACGGCACAGTTGGAGTCGCTTGCTCGAGGATTAGATATGGCAATGACGCCTACTCGGGGATAAGTGATGATGATGCCGCATGTGTGCTATCTCGACGAGGCTCTCTTGATAGAGGTGTGTGTGGTAACCTATGTGAGCCGCTTAGCGGATTGTGACGGTTTTCGCCCAGTTTTCAGTAAATTAACTAGGAAATTTTCTTGTGCTTAAATAGATGAGACAAATCTTTTGCCTCCATTTAAGAAAAAAAACACACGATAAGTTCACGTGATAACGCTGGAATTACCCCATGGGAATTGCATAAACTTGCGAGATGCTTAATTTACTTAAGGCAACTAAGGATAATACTGAAATTGTTGATGACAATTAAGCTCCCTCGACTTCTGATTGTAAATATTTAGTTTCTATGCTACGAGGAGAACAAGCTAAGCAAAACAATATTAATACTCGACCTAATAATGTAATGTTGTTCGATACGTCCTCTTTGAAATGACCCCTTATTTCGTGACCACTCAACTTATATTTTGGAGTCAATAAAAATATTAATTACGTAGTTCCAATGTTGTGATTGAGAACGCGAAATAAGCAGCCCATGTTTGTCGCAACTTATCACCGGCACTATTGGTGACAAATAACTGTCGCTTGAACGTTTAATATTACTTTTTAATATCCCCTCCGCGCACTCTATATTAGAGACCCATCCTCATATACCATATGATCTTACATCTGAGAAAAAACTTGTGTGCTAGTGATGACATATTGTTGCAATGTACAAACATATGTCCCTGGTGGTTCCGCTGATGATAGTTGTCAAGCCTACCATGACCGGAAGTCTATACACATATAAGGTTCTTCTCTTCTTTGACATGCTAACATGTTGTTTGTTGTGATTTGAAATATAGTGTTTGCGCAGTGATATGCAAGGCAAACCACCTGTCCGGTGAACCCAAAAATATGGAATGCACTCGGTGGTGGGATCATGTGCCCGCCTGGTTTTGTTTCAAAGCCACGTTGAATATTATCCGTTGCTGAACCTGACAGCTGAATCGAATCTGCTATCCGTGTGACCGCCGCCAAATTCTGCAGTGAAGTGCTGACAACAGGATAAGCTCCCGCATCGGCAGCCCGGAACAAACGCCTCCGAGCATGACTAGTACCGGCAACGTCCTCGGCTTGTGCAAACAAGTTCTGCCCCCTACGAGTTATATGTGGCCTAATGCGCAGCCTCTAAACGAAGGGCTTGAGGTGTGGCGGTGTCAATCGGCATCAGCAGCCTCCGCTCAGACTATCACGCCAATGTTTTCAACTGCTCCCGAGTCCCGAGTGAGAGTGCCAACACCGCCACGGGCACCATCACCACCACCGACGGTATTTGGGTTGTCTCTCGCAGCTTCACACTCTCCAGCGGATGGCTCGGCATGAGGCGATCTTGCCAGCAAGTCGGAGGGCTCAACCATCGCAACCTGCCGCATCATCGGGCGACACGGCGAATGTGATGATGGGGCTTTCCTGAGCGCTTCTAGCGACGGTGAATAGCGAGCTTCCCCACAGCTCAGTACGGAACCGGCTCCTGGACACGCCAGAGTCGTCGGCGCGGAAGAGTGTGCTGCTGCGAGCAGGCAACGAATCGCCATTCAGCGGGGCCTCGGGAAGCCACGCCAATCCATCAGCGGAGAAACCAATTGAAATGAAAAATATCGTCTCCCTCGGTATCAACTCAACGCCGTAAATCGATGAAGAAACCATCTGCACCATGGATTGGTAGATGCGCAACCCCAACGTGGGCGTCAACCGTCGTTGTGCTAAATATGACAATAAGAGAGGTAGGAGAAACGAGCTGCATCTATCGAGATGCAATTGGGGGGGGGGGGGGGGGGGGTGCAAAGATGTATACAGGTTCGGGCCCCTAGACGGTGGAGGCAACAACCCTAGTCATGCCTCTTTGAGACGTGTTCTTGCGTATGAGTATGAGATTACAATGGTTGCGAACCTGTAGCTGGATGCCCGGGATAGGGTTATATAGAGTGTGCTATACCCCCAGGGCACCTAAGTAGCTACTTTACATGGTTTCTTAAAGTGTAGTAGTTCGTGTCCACTACTACGGTAACAAACGCTTTTAATCATCATTGGTAGTGGTCGATGGCGTCAGGCTTAAATGTGTAGTAGCGCTCTTCAAATAACATCACCATTAATCTGACCGGTTGCTGGCCTTCCGTATAACCCGATTGAAGGTAAATCGAGTGACGGTATACCACTTGGAACATAAACCGAGTGAATGTCATCCGTGTGACAACATATCCCTTAATAATTAAACCGACGAAGGATTTTCTGACAGGTTACATTATCTTACTCGATTATGCAAAAATTTACGAAGGCGTCAATACCATATCACTTCATTGTTGACTGATTACATTATCTTACTCTGTTACTTACCATAGCCACTGCACATCAAACATTAATGTTTCATGTCTATTATTCTTTCGTAAAATACATGGGTGCCGCAATGCGCGCCATCATGGTCTAGTGTGTCATTGCCATCGTGACATCCCAAGTGCACGTGTTTATCCCAAGCTAGCATTGTTTAGAGAAAAATGAACGGCTGAGCAAAGTTTATGGGTTGGTTAATTGTATGGGTTCATTTGGTGTACTAAAATGAACGCACACGACAAGTTCACGCAATAACACTGGAATTACCCGATGGGAATGGGAAAAACTTATGAGATGCTTATAATTTACTCAAGGAAATTGAGGATAATACTTAAACCCTCGGAGACAATTAAGCTCCCTCTACTTCTGGTTGTAAATATTTAGTTCCCATGCCATCAGGAGAACACGCTAAGCAAAACAAAATAATTACTCAACGTAATAAGTTAATGTTGTTCGATACATCCTCTTCGAAATGACCCATTATTTCGTGATCACTCAACTTATATTTTGGAATCAATAAAACACATTAAGTACGTAGTTGCAATGTTGTCATCGAGAACCGGAAATATGCAGCCCATGCTTGTCACGACTTTTCACCGGCAGTATTGGCGACAAATAACCGTCGCGTTTATCATGTTGAACGTTTCATATTACTTTTTAATACCCCCCCCCCCCCCCCCCCTCCCTCTCTTGCACTCTATATAAGAGACCCATCCTCAGATGGTACATGTTCTTACATCTGAGAAAAAACTTGTGTGCTAGTGATGACATATTGTTGCAGTGTACAAACATGTGTTCCAGGTGGTTGCCGCGCTGATGATAGTTGTCAAGCCTATCATGACCTGAAGCCTATACACATCTAAGGTTCTTCTCTTCTTTCACATACTAAGATGTTGTTTGTTGTGATTTGAAATATAGTGTTTGGGTAGTGATATGCAAGGCAAACAACCTGTGCGGTGAACCCAAACATAATCGTTGGGTCGTATTTGCCTCACATAAACTTTTATACTACAACACCAAATTATAGAGCTGACGGGGCTGATGTGAATTGTCCTTGTCTCTATTTCGGAGCAATGCTATTTTTATATGTAGATCTAGACCCCGCATGTATAGGTACAAAGATCCATGAAAAAAGATCTAGACCTCTCATGTTCCATTCATTCGAATTTTAAGTGAGAAAGGCTATTCTCATCTGTAGCATATTATGTAGGAACATGCAAATTTTTTGTGGAAAAGTATGTAGTCCATTTGCGTGTTGAAGACACAAGAACTGTCTAAAACAACATTAGACATTGTATATAGTTTTTATAGCACTGAAATGGACATAATTGTGTACCGTAAACTTCAGCTTCCTTGAATTCAGCATGTGCCAAAAAATCAGTGCTAGCTTAATTTTGGGTTTAGGCCAAGAAACCATGAGAACTCCCTCCTAGAATCTGGCTATAATTTCAAAGGTTTCAGGAGACACTTTGGAAATTCAAAAGAACCCAGTGGCACCTTTTACATGCATCTGCAAGTGTTCTTTTCCTGAAATATATTCTTTATATACTCAAAAAGAACTTTTACTAATGTAATATGCGGAAACAGCACATCCAACATCATTGTATACTCTGCATAATCTTTGGCAGTTTTTAATGGCATGACCTGTTCTAGAGGGTTTTTGCCTTGGCAATAAATCAGTTACTTAAGAAAAGCAATTAATATGGGAGAAGGTAACAACTAGCACCACCTTATCTTTTCTGAGGATAAGGCAGCACCGCAACAGTTACTACCTACAAGCAGATATTAAGGAAAAGGGAGAGTTGGGGTTGTGCGGAAGGGAGGAGCAACATGTACATATCCCAAGCAAAACCATGATCTGTTTATCTTCTTGAGTTCATCACAAAGAAAGCATCGTGCTAAAGAGCCATCTTGCAGATGTAACAATTCAGGTCATAATGCTCGTGTGTGGTTGTGGACATGAGGACATCCTTGTATCACGCAGCTGTTATTATCTTCGGGGTGTACAATACGAAACCAATATGAAACTGGCCCTGAAATCCAGTGAAAACTCCCACAGTTTCCGTTGGCATACTGTAAAGTAGTTTTTAGCAATAGCTCACATCTTCTCACAAGAAACAATCAAAGTAGCCTTTTGCTTTAACTAGTCTTTATTTTGTGCTAAAAATATAAGGAGTGAGACTAACCTGATGGTGAAGTTCTCCTATAAATAAAACTCATCATTCTTAAGGTTCTTGGAAACTAGAACAACAAGCCCTCACCAAAACAGTGATCATCCTGTAGTTTGATATGGCCGCAGGTGATAATGAAGATTATTCAGTAAGGGGGCACATCAAGGAATTCAAAGCATGGGTAAATCGCATCATGATATATAATCAATGTTGATGTTGTACTTTCGGTTACTGTGGGGAGTGTCTCAATGTTTAGTTGTTTACAATCTCGTTGTTTCACAAATACCGTTCGCACGAGGCAGCACTTTTTCTTAGCTAGGAATCAGAAGAACATATATTTAAGTTATTTTAGCACAACTGTATCATATATACTTGCTCATCATTTCTGTACACGATGACACTGTTGGCAGCTGGCAAGGCTGGAGACCATGAATGCAAAAGAACTAATGGAGTATGGTAAGGCAAACAAAGATATGTTTAGCAGTGAAATGAGAGCAGCATTTAAGAAGGTAAGCCTTGTATATATTCTCCACTAGTTAATTTCTTGGAACTTAGTTTATTCGTACAGATATCATAGTCTGTATATATTTGTGGATCCAATTAATTTTCTCAGGATTAATGAATCCACTTTTGCAGCTTCTTCAGCAAAAGAAACAACAACAACCCAAGAAGAAAAACAAGAGGACTGCGTTTAGTCCAATATTAGGCGCAGTGTTGAAGTTCCACAAGGACGATGGCGATGACGATGACGATGGCGATGGAAACCCTCCAGGAGGAGCTCCTATTGCATGCTGAAGCAGTGGCGAATCTTGGAGGAAAATCAAGGGCAGGCTTAAAGTCAACGGTGTGAAAAAAAAGCAACTAAGTCTCAGTTCTTTTGTTCAAAGAAGGTTAGAATTTGCCATAATACTACTACGAACATGTACTATTAACTACTAATTTCTTTTTTGCATTGCTGGAGGGCAGGCTCTAGCCTATTAAAGCCTGCCCAGTTGATTCGCCACTGTGCTGAAGGGTTTTTGTTACCCGCCTTAATTGGTTCTATAGGTCGGTACTGAAAGGTGCTTGACTAAATTATCCTTATGGCTTATCGTGGTAATAAACAAGTGTCTGCAGTTTGTGTTGTTCATGTTGACCCAGTGTGGCTATTTCGGTATGGCCTTGGATTTCATTCCATGTAAATGCATGTTTGTGGTAATAAAAGAGGTGTCCTATTGTGGAAAGCATGTTGCCATGTTTACATATTTCTTCCAGAAATAACCTTTTGAGAACTCGATTTTCTACTGTTTAGGCGCATACAGTTCAATTTCTTTCATTGCCGATTTTCGGAAAGGCTTACACGGAGCAAAATGAGTTCCCAGTTTGGTAAGAAAAAAACTGGTTTGATTTTTGGAAGATAAGTTGGGGTATGTTCGAACTTGACACGTATTCATGTGCAAAAGGCAGGATTTCTGAAATGGCTGGGACCGCAAGCTCACTCTCATGTTGAGCAGCGGCGCCGTCAATGCACGCAAAACGGTTCCTGACACGATGAGTATGGCTATTAATATGTTCGCGCGATGTCGTCACTCCGAATACTATTCCAACGCGGTCGTTTGGAACAGAGCTGAACCCAGGTAGCAATTCGTTCGACCTTCCTTGCTGCTCTCCATCGGTGACGCCAATTGCCAAACGGCCAAACCACAACAGAAATTAAACTAAACGATCTAATTGATAAAGAAACAAAGAACAAAGCGCAGAGCAGGTCGATGGAAGCAATTCTATTACTCAGGGGTATGAGTTTCAGTCATACAACCGGGAGATTGTCTACCCTACCATAGTTTGCCAAAGAGAAAGGTACTTTTTTGCTCCCTCAAATTTACAAGAAGTCTGACATTTGTCCCCTCATATTTTTTTTGTCGTTATTTAGTCCCTCATGCTCCAAAATCAGAGACATTTCGTCGAAAAACCAGAAATGAGCGGAAAACGGCTGACATACCTTTTTTGCTATGTGGTTTTCTGTCTCCTTCTTCCCCCTTTCTCACACAACAACATTTTCTCGACCACCTGCTGTGCGTTTGCGCTGCACACCCACGCCTCAAAATAGGGTTTCACCCTGTTCGCCCCGCTTTATATATAAAACCACATAGCCGAACGATACATGGCGTTTAGGAGAATGTCATACAAGCTGATCAAACTAAAACACGACAAAACAATCCGAACAAGTTAACAAGCACGGGAAGTGCACTACGAGACGCCCCCAGCATGTCGTTGAGAAGAAAGAACAGGAGGGGCCGGACCACCTAGAAGCACACCCAAGGTCGTTGACGACATGCAACCACGCGCCACCTGGAAGAAAGCACCGGACTTCTTCACACTATATGACCACCAACATGCCACTGGAGAGGACACTCTACCCTCTCGCTCCGGACCGAGGAGTACCAACCTTGCGGACAAGCAGAAATGGCATAGAGTGGTCGTCGTCGTGTGTAAAAGCTAGGTAGAGACGAGACCGCTAGTCGCCGAAGCTGAGGCGTGGCTGAAAGAAGCTCCAAGCCAACCCGAACAAGATGCCGCGACCGGGGGTTCACCCACAGTGATCGACGACACTCCCAAGAGGGACACGACACACCGCGCCACTGCAGCCTCGTCCGTTCAACACGGATGAGGATTTTTCACCCTATGTGCTAGCTAAATTGGTAGGTAGGAAAGCCAAGGCGAGGCCCCGAGAGGGACGCAACACCTGGAAGCATCGTCATCATTGGTGCCTAAGCGCAGAGCTTTCGCTCGGTACCTCCCGCAAACCTCGCCAAATGGACCCAAGCCAACATGGCCCCGACGGGGACCAACGACTATGAATGGGAAACATTGCCATCGATGAAAACCCCATATCCAGGATCACCTTACACCGGGTAAACCATCATCCACATGACGAAGGAACACACCCAACACCATTGCAGCACAGCTCGCCAAATAGCCAAATGGGCAGCCCACCATCCAAGGCCATCGGCTCGACATCCATAGCCCCGAGCCTGCACTCCGTGCCACACTTGTAGCCGTGAACCACCGGAGGAAAGGGAGGGAGCACAACTTCTTCCGCAGCACTGGACAACCCCAACCACGAGCACATCAAGGAACCTAGTCGGATCTTGAGGAATAACGCACCCCGTTGATACCAACCCACTCGCTCTGAGCAGGGGAGGTCACTTCAGACTACAAGGACCGCATCCCCACTAGCTACGGCTGGATCTATGAGAATGAGCAGCCCCAATGGCACCTGTGGTGGGACCCACTCGAATCGAGGCACGGACGGCAAGTGGTGGCTCGCACCAACAAAAGGCTCAAATCTGGTCAGACCCCACCCTCCTGGCGTGAAACCACATCGGAACAAGACATCTCCAACAGGTGACGAGGACTGGGGTCACCGTCAGCTACACATTTGAGCTCGAGCGGCTGCATGTTTCCCGTTGTTCAAAAAACCTAGTACACACTTAGGAATCCCAAGCGAGACTTCTTTGCTTGTGGTGGCAAGGAAAGCATGGTGTAATCAAAATCTCTTTATGTTTGCAATTAGGTGTACTAGTCATCAACCCGTGCAACTGCACGGGCTAGCACTTGTGGCACATGAAAAATCATTAGCAACACTTCAATGGAAAACATTTTTTAGATTTAAAAACTTAATGTTAATAAAAATATTAAAAAATATATTTTTTAGATTTAAAAACTTAATGTTAATAAAAATATTAAAAAAATATTTTCCATACACTTTCATATGTATGCTATTGAAGTCTGATGGCTCTTATTTGCAGCATTGTCGTTCATCTTGTTAAGGTTGTCATGCTTTTTCAGATGCCTATATGGAATTTGTTTCTTTGATTAGAACTAAAGTAGTATTCCTTACTTAGGCAAGCTTTGTTTTCATTGTTTGATAGATGTAAACATGATAAACATGTGTGGTCTCTCGTCTGAGTTCACTTTTTTCTGTTTGACATGTAAACATAAAAAAAATCTACAGGATTGTAATTTTTTTGAGAGAATACCCACAGACAATTGGTCGGTTTCTTTCCTATTTGGGTCGAATTTCAAGACTTGCAAAATACCTTTTTTTGTGAGAACACTTGCAGCATACCCGACAAATACAACAATTAGTTAATGCATGCACACGAACCCGGAAACCGAAGTTTGATTGCCTTCATCCACTGCTATGCTGCAATATACATGCATATAGTATTTTATTATACCAAATTAAAAGCTACTACACAATAGAATAGGTGGTTTCCCTTGGTCCATGAAGAAGAAATGATAATAGATTGCATCGAAGATATCTGCACCATCACTTCAAGTTTTCATCGATATATCACATGTTTTCTTTTATGTGTGTGTTCGTCTAGTGTGTATTAGCTTTCATTAATACTGCTTCATTTATATGTCAAATGACCAACAGCTCTTTTCTAAAAAAACTATTAAAAACTATTTTGCAGGTATGAAATGTTCTCTTGCGCTGATACATCAAACATACATTATGCCCTACAACATATGTATGTCATAATGTTAATCCATGTTGGAAAGTACATCCAACATTACAGTATATAGGAGTAGAAGGTAGAAACAAAAAACATGATACTTCATCTTTTGGTGAAGATTCCTTTAAATGGTAATGTGAGAATTGTAACACCACATGACACGTAACGCAGTATGTACAAAAAGCAGTTGCCTAAGGGACCTATTTCAAAATATTCAAATTTGATTGAATTTTTTGACTCTAGCATGAACTGATAGGGAAATAGGTACAAAATTTAGACTGTTTTTCACAACTTGCAAGACTACAACACACGACAGGGATCATGGTTCTTCAGCTGCAATTAATATTATAACAATCAGAAGCAGAAAAAATGACATTATATGGTGGATATCACGTATGAGATAAACAAATATAAAATAAAAACGTGTGTATATTTTTGTGATCTTCATGCCACATTCTTTTTAGAGATTTCATATCAAGAATTCGCCCAATATATTGAAGGTATATATAGTCATGTGCACATCAAAACGCAAAATTATTTGTGCACGGATACTCGGCAGACGTGTGTCAGAGAGTATTAGTAAACTTATAATGGGGTGTTAACTTATCTCAAATACTATTTCCTCAGATCTCTATGCATTATGAAAATATATATTATAACCCAAAAAAACCAAACGTTTAGCTTTTTGTGCCTACCCAGATGAGAATCCCAATTTGCATTGCATAGAGAACAATATATGTAACCTTGGAAGGCTGTTTTTCTTCTTCTGAATTGGACCTTAGAAGAAGGTTGATCCTTCAGGCCAAGTTATAAGAGAACATCAGAAAACGAAAAGAATTTCAGTATATGAACATCCACGTGAACATATATAAGAATAAATTCAGATATCAATGTATTACCAACTATCAGTTTCCCGACTAACCACTTTCTCTACTGCCAAGAATTATTTGGATCCCATTGAGAATATGTGCAAAGCACATGGGGTTGCTTCCCGTGGAATATGTATGATTGTGAAGTCTGATGTGCAACACACAAATATGGTCTAGGAAAGGTAAAGAAAATATGACCATGACAGATCAAATGTGAGCATGTACTGTTAATTACTTAATCTTTCTCGGCATAGAGCATACTTGCACATGCTAATTGGCCCAAATAGACATCTGTTTTATTTGAAACTGAAAGAATAATAAATTCAATTGCTAAAAAAACTACCACCGCATCAATTGTTTTCGTTCATACATACTGGCATATTTGTGGTCTAATATAGAAGAAATAAGAGAATCATTTTCAAGATGTACAAATACAATTAGGGTAATCAGGTCTACCAGTTAATGTTGATATACATAATAAAGTTTCCTACTTTGAATTTAAGTCTAATAAAATCTATGCATTTGCGTATGCACCACAGAACTTAAATTATAGAGTTCCTAGAAAAAAACAATAATCTTAGGGAATTTATTGTTGAGTATAAGTCTTCATGCCGCCAGGATGAGATGAGACCAAGCGTTAGTGGCATACAAAATCAATCGCCGGATGACCAATGCCCCTGTAAGGCTGTATCTATACTGTATATGCAATTTGATTAGTGATGCATCAATCATCAGTGGTGGAGAATCTCCCGGACATGACTGGGCAGAGGAGAGACGCATTGCTTACCGATAATACGCGAAACTCTGTTCGATAAATCTGAGTTGAGGCGTCGAGGCCGGCCGACCACATCAGTACGTACAACGCTATAGGAGACGTCAGATTTGCAAAATAATGGCCGTTGCATCTGCACAACATCAATCAATCAGTACGGGGTCATGCATTGTTGCCGGATCAAACTCGGTCATCCCCACCAGATTGTTTGCCAGAGAGAGATCGGCTAGAGGTGACCACCTTGCATCGGCACAACACGAATCAATCAGGAGGTGGGCATGCATGGCTATCAGATCAAACTCGATCATCCGGTCATCCCCACCAGATCTGGAGGCGCCTACGATTTAGAGATGCTTTCCGTTTTTGTTTTTAGGGTGCTATACGGAGCCGAGGAGTCATCTGTATGTATTCCATATTTCGTTTTCCGTTGATTGGATCTTAGTTTTCTATTAGAATCAACTCCAGAACAGATCGTACCTCGTGATAAAATTATGTAGAAGCGACGCCGTCAGATGGAGGGAGGAAGATCAGCAGTAAGCATCGCTAGATGATGTGCCGGCGTTCAGGGCGGCGATGTGAAGTTCCGTGAAGCTGCGGAGGGGGAGGAGTTTTCTCCTTTGCAAATACCTGAGATTATTCAGGAAGGAGGAGTGCGTTTAGGAGAAGCAGCCGAGGGAAAGTGCACGCATGTTTTTTTTTAGAAATCATTAGAGGAAGAGGCGTTCACGTGGGACAAATTGAGAGGATTTCTTCATATGCTTCATCCACGGTTGTAAATGACTAATAGTTAGATCTGATGGCTAGTTTTGTTAGTTTTTCTAGGATTAACGTGAAGCCTCGATTAGTGCTTCCAATTAGTAAATATAAGATATAAGATATTGAATTCATACTTCAGCCAACTCATCCAAAATTCCGAATTGATGAAGATAGACGAACAATGTATTTCAACACATTCCCCCTCACGTCTAGACTTATTTAGTCCTTAGATGTGGGATTTATGTAGGCCGCAGATTTTTTTTAATACTGCGTTCGTAGAGACTTGAACTCAAGACCTCCTGGATCTGATACCATATTAAATTAAATTCATGCTCCAGCCATTTTCTTTATACACTTGCCAAAACTACTTCTATTACCCAAGCGGGCTGCCTCCTCCCCAAGAAAAGTCTAGGGTTCCCCTGCCTCCCGCCGGCGCCGCCGTCGGTCCGCCTCGTCTCCGGTGGCCTTAGGGCCTTGGCCCCACGGTGGATCTCGGCCCTTGCCGGCGGGAGGGCTCTGTTTTCGGTTGTTCCTTCGCGTTTTGTTAGGGTTTGTGTCTTGCTCAGGAAGACGAGACGACGGCGGCTCCCTGAAGATGGAATAAGGTTCTCCCCGCCTAGCCCTCGTCCCGATGGTGTGTCTAGCATCAACGGTGGGCGTGTGGAGGTGTGTCTCCGGTGGATCTGTGTCCTTGGTGGATTTGCTCGGATCTGGTCGTAGTTTGTCTACGTCCATGTGTTTTCAGGTTGGATCCTTTCGATCTACGCTACTCTTTATCGGCGGCTGTTGTTGTCTGCTGCGCTGGTCCTATGGAGCCTTAGCACGACGACTTCCCGACTGTCTACTACAACAAGTTTTACCCGGCTCTGGCGAGGGAGGGGCAATGACGGCGGCGCGCCTTCGGTTCGCTTCAGTGCTTGTAGTCGTCGCTAGGTGGTCTACGGATCTGAATGAAATTTTATTATTTCTGGTGTTCGTTGTACTGCCATGATTGAAAATGAATAGATCGGAAGTTTTCTCGCAAAAAAAAATTATGCTCCAGCCAACTCATCCAAAAGTCCAAATTGATGGACAGAGGTGGGCAATATATTTCAACAGTGTACGGGTTTAGTTTCTGAAAATATTATACGCATGCAAAGAGGATTCACTTGCAACACATGGATATGGGTCGATCTCATAACGCTTTATGTAAATCAAATTCTTGACTAGTACTATCGATCAACGAGAGAAGCTAGATGGTGTGCCGATAGATGCACGTGAGAAGCAAGCCCAAATCAATAAGAAGCAAGACTAAATTGACGAGAAGCAATTCCAAATTGACGAGAAGCAAGCCCATAGGAGCAAATTTAAGAATCTTTGCCTTGCACTCCTAGCTGTTGCAATGATTTTTGTTCATACTCCCTGGATCATCATCAACACGTTGTTCTTGTTGGGGGAGCCATTGCACTAATGATGTTCTTTCCTCTGGGGTCGCCTCTACCAAGATGCACATCGTGAGCTATTTGAATCAAATTTCTGGTATCTTCTTCATCTTGTCGAAATACACCTTCGGGAGCCCAACCCGAGTGTCTTGAATAACATTGATCCAAGTGAGCATCGTCTCCCTAACTTGCTCTACCTGATGTGTGCCTAGTAGACTGGTACATCCGCTCCATGTCCGCCGTAGAGGCCGCCTCCAAGAAATTTCACGATCCAACCTGTCTTTATTAGCACATAGCAAAAATTGATATATCACATAGATAGGTACACATCCATATAGATTGAGGTATAACAAACCTGAAGGTGAAGACATGTTGCTCGGTCACGTACATTCAAAAAGGATCAAACGTTATAGATAGGAACAGTGTATGAAGGATTTGCTATGGTACAGTTGAAATTAGAAACTAACCAAAGAAAACTAATGAGAGTTCTTCTTGATTACAAATGAAGCTGATCACTCTACTGATAACTAATTCTAAATTACGCAACATGAGGGCGTACAGTAGTTTTTAAGAAGCTGAATGCATGGTTGACGATGTAGCATCTAGCATGTGAGGTTGTATCATAAGGAAATCTGTCTAAAGATATAAAATGAGTTATCTATTACCCTCTTAATACATATGAAGTATATAATGTAACTAAATATGTCTAGAAAATGAGATGTGTGAACCAATTCGAATCAGTAGATTAAAATCACATGAAACTGAAAAGGGGAAGTGAAGAACTGGACATTTACCTGCGGCTAAAATCTACTCTCTATCTTTAAGCGTACTTAAGTTGGAGGGCCCAAACGCAGCAAAAATCTCCAGCAACAGTGCATGCGTATGCCAAGAAATCATGAAGGTTAATCACGTGCAGTGTATAGCCAAGAGAAGCTGCAGAGGCTGCCGCCTGTAGCGGACCTTGGGCGGACCTTGGGCTTCCGATATGATCCTCATCCGCCTTGACCATGGGCGCCCACATCTGCCGAACGATGTGCTCATGGCGATCCTCGTTTGCCTGCTGGCGAACTCCCATGGGCGTGTTATGTCTGGAGATTGCTGGATCGGGTGGGATTCGGTCGTGCCCATTGGTCCTCCGTTAGAGAGGGAGCGGCGCGAAGCTCTGCTATCTGTTGCCATCATGAGCTATCTTTGCTCCACGGTGAAGTCAGAGGCGGAGAATGTCATGGAAGCCGAGGTTGGAGGACTGGTAATGCTGATTGGAGCCTACGGCGCTGAGGAACTTGCTTGGAGTTTCGGGATTCGTAGCAGTGGTATGTAAGCGGGGGCGACAGCACATGTGTTTGTTCAAGGTCTTACCTTTCAGGATGAAAATCCAAGGCCTGGCCTTAATTGGTTGTGCCTGACAATGGCCTTGGTGAAGGCATTGTTTTGAGAGCGGGGACTATCTTCAGGGTGAAAACCAAGATCTATGATCGGGTGACGACGGTGCTGGTGCACTGTTTCCTTCTTTGAGGCGTCGCTTTTTGGAGAACTTGAACTTCAGGTGTTGTTTTGGTGGTGGTTGTACTGCTGTTACAAGGACTGCAACTCTATAGCGGGACTTTCCTTTTTTAGCTTCTTCTTCTTTTTGTTTTGGCTGTGTGCATCCGTAATGCCATTAGGGTATTGCGTTGTTGCAGAGGCTGGGTGTATTTTGTATCTTCGCGATATTAATATATTCCCTTTTTCAAAAAGGTACACATCCATATACATGCATACATCAAATTAGATTGATGGCACAATAAGCGTATTAGTCAAGCAAAAAAAATGTCACAAGGAAGTACAGAAGTGCATGACATGCATGTTTGATGACACAATGAAGAGTTTGACAAGTTTGAAAGGATTCTAGCTAGCGGTAAACGTCAGCAATCGACGAGAACAAGTAAGGGATGTCATCCTACAGTTTATTTAGGTGAACATCCCATTCCTCGTCGTCTCTCACGTGCTGTAGAACATCCCGCCCTCCCTGACGATGATCTCCGCCATCACGTTCTGCAAGTGCGTAAAATCTCTCAGAAAGTTGTGTTACCCACTCTTGACCTATGTGCACAACTTGTTGAAGGATGCTTGATTTTTGAAAAATGATTTAGAGTGCACATAGTCCTCAATGAGGAACATGACATAGTAGCTACACCGGAAGCTCGACTCACTGTGTGGTTCTTGCGTGCAACAGAAGCTCGTGTGGTATCTGAACTTTGTATGTGTTGTGCGGCTTCCTCCGGAGTGATAATACTTGCAGAGAGCACGATCCATAATGGCCTTCACTGGTTCCAGTCCTTTTTTGTGTGTTTTTCTTGTAATCAAAGAAATAAGCATGTCCATGCACCGAAAACAGTAAGATTATGATCTAGTGTTCATCGTTGTGCAGAGGATTGAACAAACTAATATGTAATGACTCTTGAATTTAGGGTATGTGTAAGCATAAAGGAGTGAAGGACTTACATGGCAACGGTAGGGCACGAGTGGGTTGCCCTTGTACGCATTCACAAGCATGCCTTCCTCGAGGTACTCCACTATGAAGTCATGGTCATGTTTGGATTGCACGTTGTTCGCGTGCATGTGATAAGGATCAAGGATGGCAACATCTGACTTCGGAATCTGGCCTCTATGGCTTGATAAAACGCCCAGAGCCTTATGAAGGGTGGGCAGATGCCAAAGGCATTACAAAATATTGTTGTGGAGCCCCTCAAAGGGAAGATATATTTGATGCACAAGGTAATCTTGGACGAAATGAGGCCCCTCTTTAACCTTGGATGTGTAGAACATGAAGTTTTTGGTTTCCAACGTTCGCACGTCCTCGTGTAGAAGCTCAAGCTATATGGGGAGGCTCTTCAACTCATGCACTCATACCATCGGTTCACCAGGGACGTGCTCAGAGAACATGCGCCCACTAGGAACAACCACATGTTCTATTGGCGCATTTCCGGCGACTGGATTCTTCGGATATCACTTTCTCTTTTTTGGATTTTTTGTTGCTATAATCGGTCGTCGCGTCTTTGGCCACAACTTCATCCCTTTTTGGTGGCATATTGGCGGGGTGATTTTAATCCATTGCTGGTGGCATATCTTGAAGTATGTCCATAGTCTCAACAAGGTAGATCAGAGGGTCAAGGCCTGCAAAGGTCGAATCGTTGTCATGATCAGTTGCTGAGGACCTGAATCACCTCTATGTCAGTCTGCAACCACCTCAGAAGGTACGTCATGCATTGTCCTATACGGATCATATCATGACATCATGCCAAGTTTCATATTTTCAAACATTGTTTGCACTTTTTAGAATTCAACAAACACCACCAATAACCTCCATGTTCGGGGTCGAGTCTTGGCACCCTAATTTCGGAATTCCTATTTTCTTTTATAAGGCCTAAACATAGACTCCAAATAACAAATAGTATTTTCCAACCCAATTATGCGAACTTTTTCATGCACTTGCAATTCAAATTTGAACTATATTTATTAAATGACTAAAAATTCACTGAATGACTTAAATATAGCAAACAAACCCCAAAAATTCCAAATTTTGACATGTAAGATGTAATGTTGTATATTGAGTGTAGAAAAAGTTTCAAGGCCAACGGATGGAGCAACGGTCGCATTGCCTTCTAAATGGACATGTTCCCAATGGAAACTCTGTTTGGGAGATGGTTTTCTTTCTAAACAGTGTTCATCATAACTTGTGTGAAACCTTCTAAATTGTTTACCACAACCTGTATATTTTATATAACGACACCTTGCCAAGTGTCATGTTTTTTTGACTTCGTTTGCATTTTTTGGAAGTAAAAAAAACCCAAGAAACTCCATGTTCGGGATCGAATATTGACACCCTCATGTTTAGAATTCCTTTCTTTTTCCTGTAAAGCCTAAAAATAGACTCAAGAACACAAATAAGGCTTTGCAACCCAATTTTTCAAACTTTTTTATGCAGTTGCAGTTCAAGTTTGAATTATATTCACCAGATGTCTAGAAATGCACTTAATGTATTAAATATAACAAACCGACCCCCAAAAATGCCTAATTTCGACATGGATCATGTAAGGGTGTATCTAGAATGTAGAAAAACTTTCCAAACCAACAGATGATGCAACAATTGCATCGCCTTCAAATCTGACTCGTTCCGTATTGAAACACAGTTTCTTCCTTGAAGATCGTACGGATTTAAGGCAGTGTACGACACATCTTTTGCGAAAACTTTTCAACTTTTTACCACAATTTCTATATGTTATATAATGACACCATCCAAGTTTCATCTTTTTGCGACTTTGTTTACATTTTTCGTAATTAAAAAAAATCAGTAAACTCCATGTTCGCGGTCGAGTCTTGACACCCTGATGTTTCGAGTTCCTTCCCTTTTCTTGTATAAGGCCTAAAAATATAATAAACAACACAAATAAGATCTTTCAACGCATTTGTTTCAACTTTTTCATGCTCTTGCAGTTCAAATTTTAATTATATTCATTAAATTCCTAGAAATGCACTTAATGGCTTAAATAAAGATAACGAACCCTATAAAATGCCAAATTTTGAAATGGATCATGCAATTGTATATCTCGAGTGTAGAAAAAAAATTCAACGCCAATGAAGGAAGGAGCGACTGCATCACCTTCTTGCCTGGAACTTTCCCTTTCGAAATCATGTTTCTTCCTCGGAGATGCTTCGATATCTAATTAGTGTATGTCATAACTTTTGCGTAACCTTCTAAAACTTGTATCATCACCTCTAGATGTCATATAATGAAACCATGCCACTTCATGTTTTAAAAAAATGCACTTTTCAGAATTCAAAAACAAATAAAATCCATGTTCATGATCGAGTCTTGGCACCCTCATGTGTCACTACCATTGTAGCATTCGATGTGCATGTTTTTATCCCGATATCGCGTTGTTTAGAACAAAATTAATGCCTAAGAGAAGTATGTGGATTGTTGTTTCCTATATACCTAAGAGAATCATCCCCACTAACTTATTTATCTGAAAATGCAAGAATGCCACATCATCATACAATTATGAATGGGACAAGGCTCACCTCAACATGCAACCATGCATGGGAAAAGACCCACCACCACATGCAACCATGCATGGAAAAATATTTTTTACTCAATTATTCTACGTATATTCAATAAATATGTTACAACTACACATAATCAAATATATAAGGCCGTATGTATTTTTAATTTTGTTTCACGTGTTATTAATCTAAATATTTGTATTCCACATAATCAAATCTCATTGAAATATATATATCGCAACTGATTCCCGCAGCAACGCGCAGGGTATCATCTAGTTTTGAAAGTTAGGACGTGTTTGGTTGCCTTCTCCAAGAGTGCCTGCATTTCATACCCATCTCAACCCAGCCTGGTTGAGCAAAAACAGGCAACAAACAAACATCTACATGTTGTTTGGTTGCCTGCATTGCATCAATGAGCACTTTAGGGCTGGCTGTTTGGTTGCCTGCATATGTGCTTAAGGGGTGAGCAGATGCAAACCACAGCTGTTTGGCTGCATAAACGTTTGTGTTCTGCTCACCCCATTCAAATGTGGTGGCCTTACCACCACATTAGCAGCACAACAGTAGGCACAACTGACAGCAGAGTAAGAGGCAAACAATGACAACAAACAATGCACATGAAGGTAAACAGCAGATTAAGACGCAAACTAATAGAACTACGACCATAATTAAAGACATCAGGGGCATCCCATGCCCCCTTCTTCACACCAGGGTGCTGATCCTGGCCAAAATGATCAAGTTCACAGCACAAGTTCAAACCATCACCATCACCACCACCACAAACTACTAGCAGTTCCATAATATGACTGGGTACTAAACTGACGATCTAGATAGCTTCGGAAAGTTCGTTGACGCAGCTATGCTTGGTGCAGCACACCCTGCACATGATCGAGTTGTCGTGGTTGTATATCTGCACCTTCAGGCCCAGGCCGGAGATCCGCACGACAACGAGGTCGTCGGGGACGATCCCGTGGCGCCTGCAGAAGTGCTGCCAGCCCCGGCCAAGCACCATCTACCCCTCGAAGCTCTGTACTTGAACCCAGAACTCACACCACTTGTTGGCCGATAGCTTGACGACGCGCGGGGGCTTGATCACCAGTCACTGCTTCATCACCTCCTGGAACTTGGGCAGGATGACGAGCATGGTGAGATCCTCATCGTCCTTGATCTGGGCGTAGAAATGCAAAGGCTCTCGGGACCCCTCCTCGTGGCCGGTCCTCGGAGATCGTCCCCTTGAACGCGGCTAGCTCATGAAGGCGGCCCTGCCAGGCAGGTCCACCCTCTTGAGCCAGCGGTTCATGGGGATGAAGTCCATGGGGCCCTCGGCGGCAACCACCACCTGGGCTCCTCGACCGGCCCTGACCACTCCATCCTCATCACCTTGTCAGGTAAGATGACATGGGTTAGACACTGATCAGAGCAAGTTTCACTAATGAGTGTCACTTGCTCATGGGCAACAACCACTGATCAGTGCAGTTTCCTGAACATCATGGCCATGATCTAAAGCTAGCAGTGCAAGTTGTGACCACTTCCACATTTGGCAGCATGCTACATTGGTACTAGTACCTAAACGAGGAACCACAATGGTCCTACAACGTGTATGAGCATGCAAATTTCTCCTACCTACCATGAACACCATGCACGTAATGAAATCATGCAACATACCATGCCTATGCCATCACCAATCTAGCTTCAACATCAAACACAAACCCTGCCTATGAACAACATGAACACGAAGCATATGCCCTGCCTATGTCGGCTCTAATCTACCACGATCTGCTAAGTACAATGTAACTACCTATCATGCAAGAACCAATGTACCCTGCCTACGAACAGCATGAACAGTAGCAGCCAAGAAGGAATCGATTGGATTCGAATTGATTCGATTCTATTCGAATCGAATCGAATCGAATCGATTCCTTGTCATGCATAATGCAGAAAAGCCTAATCTACATGTATGAGAAGAGGGGGAATTTGTAATTTACCGGAGCGGGTGTGGAGTTCGAGTGTACGCCGGCCGGGGAGAAAACCCCAGCGGGAAGGTGATGGCGGGCGAAGAGGAGGAGGAGCCGGCAATGGCGACAGTCGTCGGCATTGCCCTGGTGCTCGTGGCCACGCAGGAGGTCGAGGAAGCGGGCGCCGTCGTCCAATGCCCTGCCGCGCTGGCCGTAGCAAACCCTAGAATGGGGGTAACCCCCCCCCCCCCCCGTCCACAGGGGTTCCGAGCAGCGGCGCGGTTGCCGCCCCCTCCGGCGTCGCCATCGAACCCAGGACCACGAGGTCCGGATATGGCGGCGGAGCCGGAGCGGCTGGCACTGCATTGGCCGGACGAGGGGGCCTGGTGCAAATGGGCCATGGCGCGCGGAGGGCCGCCCTCAGGTCGACGCCGGAGTTCGCGAGGCCGGCAATCCACCGCTCATGGATGCGGTTGCTGCCGGCGTCGATGGGGGTGAGGGGACGGCGCGGCGGCAGGTGAGCCATCGGAGGAGAGGAGAGCAAGGGGCGGTGAGGAGAGTGGGGGAGAGTGGTGTGAATGGAGGCGTGGGCGGTGACACGAGAGAGAGGGGAGTTATTGAGACGTCCCGTCCGTCTCCCACGCTCCCTGAGGCGTGCAGCCAAGAGCCACGCGTGGCCGTAGCGAGCCTGGCTGGCGAGAAACTGCCGATTCGGCAGTAGCTCGCGGGCTTGGCCCGGGACTGCTTTAAATTCCGTGCGGCCCGAGATGTAGATGCAGCCCAGGCAACCAAACACGTCCTTAGTGTACTAAAATGAACAGATGCGACAAGTTCATGTACTAACGTTGGAATTACTCCCACGAGAATGATAAAAACTTATGAGATGCTTAAGTTACTCAAGGCAATTATGGATAGCCTTGAATCCATCGATGAAAGTTAAGCTTCCTCTGCTTCTACTTGTAAATATTTAGTTTCCTTGCCATCAGGAAAATGCAACCCGAACCCCCACGTCGCTCCCATGAGCGACGCGGGGGAACCCTATATAGCAATGTCGACACCCCCTCTCTTTCCACCTCCGTTGCGTGTGTCGTGGACAGCAGTCGCGAGGCGTACCCCCTTGGCGCACTGCTCTCTTCCCCGAGATTCTTGGTGAATGGTGGTGCTCTCCATTGACGTCGGTGTTCTTTCCCATCGGTGCAGTGGCCCGGCTGCAGTGTAGCTCCTCCCCCCTCCCATGGTGGCGCAGTGGTATGGCATAGCTCCACAACGAGGCAATCCAATCGACGACAGATGAGGTTGTTGGTGCCCTGCTCCGGTGGACCAACACTATGGTGTCCTCGGCTTTTAGGTGGCATGTTCAATCAGCTTCGGGTGCCTTTCGCGGCTAGGTCCAGGGCTGCATGGAGCTCTAGATCTGGGTTCCAGATCTAGTAGTTGTGGTCTCTTGGGCTGACGGGCCTGGGCCGAGCTCTCTCTGGCGGGGCGTAGGCGTTGGTGCGGTGCTAGGTGCGCCGGTCAACCATGAATTTGGGAGACGTAACTGCCAGCAAATGCTAGATCGACTATGATTGGGGCAACGACGGTGGGACCACGAGCGTCCGGCAATGGAGAGGGTGTCATTGCTTTAGTCGTGTCTCTCCGCCCAAGTGCTCCCGGGAAACCCTAGATCTGGATTGTCTTGGATTGGATGATGGCTTCAGTTTATGTTGCGTTTCCCTCTTGGGTACATCGTCCTGGAGTTGGATCCGGTTGAGGCGGGATTGTATTCGGTGGTGATTGTACGAACGACTCATGTTGCAAGGCAATGGGGCTAAGTGAAGATTGGGCCGCGACAAGGTGGTCGTAGTCGACTGTTCGGCGTGTTTGTGTGGACATTGAGGCTTGTTTGTTGCCGAGGAGTCGGAGTTATGGCTGTGTGCTCCATGCGGTGATGATCATGTGCAATCAGTGGCTCAGATTGCTGATTCTTCACGGTGCCAACCTGCATATTTCCCCTTCGTAGTTTGCCCCTAGAGGTGGCACTTCCTTGTTGCCGACGTATGTGCCCGAATGTTTGGCAGTTCTTCATGTGCCATGTGTTTCGGTTCTGGTGAGGGCTTCACTCGTGGTCATCGGCGGTGGAGTGAGAGTCGCCTGCTCGAGGAGGAGTGATGACGATGATGCTACTATACTACCTCATGGATGCCTTTCTTCTCTCCGCTTTGTGTGGAGTCTTGTGTTGTGTGCCATCTCGGTTGGTGGATCCCCCAATGTGGGGTAGTTGCATCGGTTAGAGCCTGGTTTCCTCAATTAACCAGGCAATTATGTTATTTTCTAATTAATTTGTTGTAAGAGACAGTTGCCTCCGAGTTTAAAAAATCAGGAGGACAAGCTACGCAAAACAAATTAATACTTGACCTAATAAGATTGTTGTTCAACATATACTCTTTGGAATGACCTATTATTTCATGATCAAGCAACTTATCTTTTGGAATCAATAAAGTGCAATACTTATATAGTAGGAATGTTGTCATCGAGAACGGGGGATGAGCAACCCATGCTTTGTTGCGACTTATCACCGTCACTATTGGCGACAAATAACCGTCGCGATTATCACGTTGAACGTTTCATGTAACTCTTTAATGTCCGCCTCACGCACTCTATATAAGAGACCCACGCCTCATATGCTACATCATCTTACATATGAGAAAAACTTGTGTGCTAGTGTTGATATATTTTTACAACATACAAACATGTGCTCCGGGTGGTTGCGCCGATGATAGTCTTCAAGCGTATTATGACCGGAGGCCTATACACATCTAAGGTTCTTCTCTCTCACATGCTAAGCTGTTGTTTGTTGTGATTTGAAATGTATTGTAGTATTTGGGTAGTGATATGTAAGGCAGTCCACCTATGCGGTAAGCCCAAAGCATAATGATTTGGTCGTATTTGCCTCACACAAAACTTATACTACGAGAAAAAATATAGAGTTTACGGGGCAGATGTGAATTATCTTTCTCTCTATTTGTGAGTAAGACTATTTCTATATGTAGATTTAGACCCCTCATGTATGTGCCAATGATCGATCCGTAAAATGGATGAGATAAAGTATCATTTGTGTGTTAAGTTCAGGCGAATTTTATATATATGCAGATCTAGATCTAGACTATCTCACGTATAAAGTGTGTCCATTTATGTGTTCGATTCATTCAAATTTTAAGTGAGCAAGGATATTCTCATAGTAGCAAATTAGAACATGCAAATTTTTGGTGGAAAAGTAAACAAGAAGTGTCTAAAACAACATTATGCATTTTATATAGTTTTTATTGCAATGAAATGAACATAGTGTGTACCACAAACTTTACTTTCCTTGAATTCAGCATGTAAGCCAAACAGCAGTTACTAGCTTAAATTTTGGTTTAGGCCGAGAAACCACGCAAACTCTCTCCCTAGAATCTGGCTAAAATTCCAAAGGTACAGTTTGCAAACTGAAAAGAACCCAGTGCCACCTTTTACTTGTCCCTGCAAGGTAAGTGTTGTTTTTGTGGAATACATTTCCATGTATACTTTTTATTTTCATACACGAGTATTCTTTCAACAAGATATTCACATGCTCGTGACCTATACACCGAAACAACACATGCAAACTTCTGCATAATCTTTGGAAGCTTTTAATGGCGTGACCTATACTGGAGGGTCTTATCTTTGGCAATAAAACATCAGTTACTTATGAAAAAGCAATTAATATGGGGGAAGGTAACAAAACGCACCATACCTTTTCCGAGGAGAAGGCAACAGTTGCTAGTTACTACTAGCACATATTACGGAAAATAAAGGGAGGAACTTGTACATATCCCAAGCAAAACTATGATCTGTGCTAAAGGGCAATCCTGCAGATGTAAGAATTCAGGTCATAAAGCTCGCGTGTAGTTCTGGGCCCTGAAATCCGGTGAAAACTCATACATATAAATGGCATATTGTAAACTGGTTTGTAGCGACAGCTCACATCTTTCTGATAAGAAACGGTCAACAAGTGGCCTTTTGCTTTAATCAAACTTTATTTTGTGCTAAAAAGATAAGGAGTCAGACTAACCTGACGGTGAAGTTCTCCTATAAATACACCTCATCATTCCTAAGGTTTTTGCAAATCAGAACAACAACCCTCACTTAAGCAGTGATCATCCTGTAGTTTGATATGGCTGGAGGTGATAATGGAGATACTTCAGGAAGGAAGCACACCCAAGAATTCAATTCATGGGTAAATGGCATCATGATATACTATCAATGTTGATGTTTGTGCTTTCTATTACCGTGGGCAGTGTCTCAATGTTTAATTGTTTATAATCACTTTTTTCTAGCTAGGAATGAGGAGGCATTACATATATTGAAGTAATTTTAGTACAACTGGCCATATATAATTGCTCATCATTTCTGTATGCGATGATACTGTTCGCAGGTGGCATGGCTGGAGACCATGGATGCAGAAGAACTAATGGAGTATGGTGAGGCAAACGGAAAGATGTTTAGCAGTGAAATGAGAGCAGCATTTAAGAAGGTAGGCCTTACATATATATATTCTCCACTAGTTATTCTTGGAACTTAGTTTATTCCTACAGAAATCATAGTCTATATATATATATATATATATATATATATATATATATATATATATATATATATATATATATATATATATATATATATATATATGTGTGTGTGTGTGTGTGTGTGTGTGTGTGTGTGGATCCAATTAATTTTCTCAAGATTAAGTAATCCACCTTTGCAGGTTCTTGAACAAAAGAAACAACAACAACAGCAGCAACCACAACAACCACAACCCAAAAGGAAAAAGAGGAGGACGGCGCTGAGTCCAATATTGGGAGCAGTGTTGAAGTTCCACAAGGACGATGGACGATGATACCAACCCTCCAGGAGGACTGCGTTGAAGGGGCTTTGTTACCCTCAATGGTTCTATAGGTCGGTACTGAAAAGTGCTTGACTAAACTATCCTTTATGGTTATTTATGTATCGTGATAATAAATAAGTATGTGTCTGAAGTTAGTGTTGTTCATGTTGACCAAGTGTGGCTTGGATGTCATTCCATGTAAAACGCTAGTTTATGGTGATAAAAGTCCCGTGGAGCTCATGTTGCCACACTGTAGGTTCCTCTTAAGTTGTATGATTTGGTTCCAGGTACCACCGGAGTTTGCATGCTCGGTGGTGGTCTCGGAGTGTGTCGTGACTTAATTAATAAAAGGCAGTGATTTCCAACTCAAAAACAAGAGATTCATCTTAAGTTGTACAATACAATTTTTTCTTCAACAGAATAACCTTTTGAGAACATGAGTGTCTACTAGTGGTTAGGCGCGTACAATTCAATTGCTCTTACTGCCGATTTCAGGAAAAAGTTTACACAGAGCAAAATGAGTTCCCAGTTCGGTAAAAAAAAAAAAACTAGTTAGATACTTGGGAGATAAGTTGGGTATGTTCGAGCTTGGCAAGAATTCATGTGCAAACGGCAGGATTTATGAAATTGCTGGGACCGCAAGCTCACGCTCGTGTTGAGCAGCGGTGCCGTCAACACATGCACAGCTAGCTACCACCTCGTCTCGGAGCGGCTCCTCGGGTCGTTTCGAACGGGCTGAATCCAAGTAGGAATTGTTCTCCAGCGGTGACGCCAACCACAACAGAAACTAAAGTAACGATCCAGAAACCAAGAACTAAACGCAGAGGCAGAGCAGGTCGATGGAAGCGACCAGGTTCGGCTTCAACCTCGACTCTCTGGGTTGACTTTTTTTTGTTTTTGCGGGGTAAAGTAATTTTATTGCCCAGGAGTAGGAGTTTCAGTCATACGAAGTTGGGGTACACCACCAGCCCCGAGCCGACAAACACAACCGTGTCATCATCTAATGCCAAAGAAAAAGGAAACTGATTCCTTACAGCCGGATGTAGACATCCGCATCGTCAGCTGCATCGCTCGAGCGACACGCGTCCAGTGGGGCCACCTACCGCTCATCTCTCTTTAACCATCTCCAGCTGAAGCACCTCATCCACTCGTTCTTTATCCAAACTAGATGACCCGTTGCTCCGATGGCGCAAAGGGCGAGAGCTAACTAAGCTTTCGAACCATGTGAGTTGGAATATTTAAGATACCGATCATAAAATTGTTGAAGCATAGAAAGGCAGGAGATTAGTTCATGGAAAGCAAAGCTACATAGGCAAAGATGCATCATATATATAGCTTTGGTCACCCAACTTATGGTAACTCGACATCAATTCATACCACCTCTGTTTTTAAATGTAAGATGTTTTTACAGTTCAATTTAAACTGCAAAAATGTCTTATATTTAGGAACGAAGGGTGTACATTATATACAGAAGCACTCGGGTTCAGACAATGAAATCAAAGATGTGCTATGTACGGTGGTGTTTCAAACATATAGTAAACCAGATGGCCCTTTTGTGTTTTGAGCAATGCAAATCGGCTTCCTCATCTTTTCATCATTCGCACCAGCAACTCTCATTCAAATCAATTTCTTGCTGGAAAATGTCCTTGTTGTGATGGGCCTCTGCTGGAGGGTGTATCATCCAAAAAAAAGTCTACTATGTTTGGGAGGAGTTCACAACATATGGGAGTCTTGTACCTGCCCCGGGATGTATGAAAACCTCCTGAATTCACCATAGAATAAGATAATGCATATTAAGAATGAAATTTCATGTGTTCATGTACTTCTGCTTGAGGACCAATTTGGTGTGAAGACGCAGATTACCCTGAGATGCAGATGGAATGTATGGTCTGAGAAATCTATGACATTGTTAAGTTGCCGGAGTATTGTGCGGGAACATGAGGATCTGGCAACGTTACTTGTAGCAAGGTCAAATCCATGAACTGAAAAGAGAAATAAGAAATAACTCATAAATGAGACCACACAGAAAAACAGAGGTTGATATTGTCCTTGGTAAGATTGACATCACATCTTACTGTTCTGATACTGCAAAGTTGATAAGTGAAGTTTCATTTGCTTGTGTATTTAGTCTAAGCAAATTGCAAAGTTAGGGAAGCGTAGTGATCATTCAGTTTTTCAGTTGCTTTGGAAGCACGGGAATGGCTGAATAATCTGCAAAATTTGTAACAGGCGGAAAACAATATAACTCTCAGAACAAATACTGCTCTTGTCCATGCGTAAATTTAAATGTAAAACATTTGCAGTAAAGTCAAAAGAAATGAGCAGGAATTTTTTTTAAATCTAAAAACTATACATTGCACTTTTTGTAGCAAAGTTATCCGGAGTGACTATTCATTATACAGCTACAAGGTAAATGTCTGTTTTACAAAAATCATTAAGATCGCCAAACACGAGCCACAAGTTGCTTTAGAAGGATGGGGAAGACTGAATAACTGCAGCAACTGTAATAAAGGAAAAAAATAAAAGCCTTAGAAGTTGTGTTCCATATGTACGGAGATGGCGCTGCCCAAAAGTTTGGCCACAATTGAAGCAGCAAATATTTTACATTAAAGAAGCGCAATATCAATGACTCCAGGCATAAGACACACATACATGTAACCAAGAGAAATGTGTTGAATATTAGCAAAATGTCATTATATGCATAGCTGCTTTACTTACCTCAAGTATATTATTGTATGGACATTTTCAACAAAGCAAATAATAATAAAGAGGCACTCAAAAATAATATAGCAATGCAAATGACATTTTCAAACAATTCATGACTACAAATGCCCAGTTGATGCATTTCTTAACTATATTCCAAGTGGAAACAATGAATAGAATTAATAGGATCCAGATTAGAAGTAGCAAGTACTTCTAATAGCAAGAGAAATAGGACCATAAGAAATAATCCTGGAATCAGACCCACCTTCTGTCTTTAATTAATAGAAGAGAAATAGGGTCATGGCGTTTACGATTCAAAGATATGCACAATTACATATATTTTTTGCAGTAACCGAATACTGGAAGATTTCATTATAGTCAAGGACAGTACCATATGTACAAACAGTAAACCAGAGCATACCCAAAATACAACGGTTGGCCCTCTCTGCTCTCCTCTGCTTCATCTCATGACTATTTCTACCCATTGTTGACTGGACTCGGTTGCTGTCTAGATCGACAATTGCATCCAAGCACACCACAGTAGCTCCCAATCTGGGATCTTTTATGTAAAGAAGTAACATTAAAAGAAGCAAGCATCTGTCAATTTTTCCAAGAAAGAATAACATGCTTGAAATACAGCAGGCATATCAACCAAATCCAGGCACATATATCTGCGTAGACACCGACACCGTCACATCTACAAAATTAGGCAAAGTATATAGCCTACATCACAAATATAAATATTCTGTTCTCACCTAAAACTATCCCAAAAGAGATAAATAAGAACACAGGTGCTAATATAAATGCAGGCCAATGTACAACACATTCAGCGAAGATTTGCAAAGATAAGCCAACCAGATCATTTTAATTGCACAGAGTATGCTCAGACATGCATTTCTTAACTATATTCCAAGTGGAAACAATGAATAGAATTAATAGGATCCAGATTAGAAGTAGTAAGTACTTCTAATAGCAAGAGAAATAGGACCATAAGAAATAATCCTGGAATCAGACCCACCTTCTGTCTTTAATTAATAGCAAAAGAAATAGGGTCATGGCGTTTACGATTCAAAGATATGCACAATTACATATATTTTTTGCAGTAACCGAATACTGGAAGATTTCATTATAGTCAAGGACAGTACCATATGTACAAACAGTAAACCAGAGCATACCCAAAATATGACGGTTGGCCCTCTCTGCTCTCCTCTGCTTCATCTCATGACTATTTCTACTCATTGTTGACTGGAATCGGTTGCTGTCTAGATCGACAATTGCATCCAAGCACACCACAGTAGCTCCTAATCTGGGATCTTTTATGTAAAGAAGTAACATTAAAAGAAGCAAGCATCTGTCAATTTTTCCAAGAAAGAATAACATGCTTGAAATACAGCAGGCATATCAACCAAATCCAGGCACATATATCTGTGTACACACCGACACCGTCACATCTACAAAATTAGGCAAAGTATATAGCCTACATCACAAATATAAATACTCTGTTCTCACCTAAAACTATCCCAAAAGAGACAAATAAGAACACAGGTGCTAATATAAATGCAGGCCAATGTACAACACATTCAGCGAAGATTTCCAAAGATAAGCCAACCAGATCATTTTAATTGCACAGAGTATGCTCAGACAATGACTTCCATCCAAAGGAAGTGGTGGATTGACCAAATAATCAGTTCTAAAAGCCTAGAGATATAAGCATGATGGGACAAAATCACAACATGTAGTCAACCATAGGCACAACCGCAATTCCTATAAAACCTTCGTCTGGACTCTTTAATAATTCAAGTAGGTATCACATTCATACACCTCTTATGAATAGGCCAACTAATTCTACATTTGAAAACACATTAAACTCTTATGCAGCAAGGCATCCTGACAGTGCCTTAGAATTATGCCCGCAGCAAGTGCTTAGGCGGCTGGCGGCCGCTTCAGAAGCTTAGTCGTTGCTTAGGCGTCAAGGCGAGGGGTGATCGCCTTAGGACGCCTCACCACCATAAGAACATTGGCCCACTGTTAGTTCAACTACAATTGCTTATCTTTCAGTGAATTTTTTTTAGTCGATCTTCCAGTGAATTTAAGTAGTACCTGGATCATATATGACTATTTGTATCCCTTAAACCTCAGATCATGCAATGCAAAATAATAAGCACTGAAAAGGAAGTAGTAGCATCCAAATAAAGAACAACACTGAGATCCAGCACAGATATGACGGTAGCTAGTCAAAATGAAGCACGACTTGTCCAGATTTAAAAATGCCCAACTCCAGACTCTTTTTATGTGGTATTGGTGGTTCTCGTTTGTCCCAATAACTTGCCAAAATCAACACTAATCATCTTTTTGAATGATTAGTGATTTACCTCAGAGTAAAAGCGTCGCAAGTATATTCATTAACTGCCATCCTATAACCTGCAAGTTGATTATGGAATGAGCTTCTGACATGATATAGTCAAAATGAAGCATGAATTGTCCAGATTTAAAAATGCCCAATTCCAGACTCTTTTTTATGTGGTATTGCTAGTCCTTGTGTATCCCAATAACTTTCCAAAATCAACACTAATAAGCTTTTTGAATGATTAGTGATTTGCCTAAGAGTAAAAGCGCGCAAGTATATTCATTAACTGCCCTCGTACTACTTGCAAATTGATTATGAAATCAGCTTCTGACATGAAATAAAAAACAAAACAAAAATAGTAGGTACCTGACATAGAAGCGTGGTAAACTTTTTTGAGTGTTCCCTTTCATCTTTGTCCTGTTGGTGGCTGACTCGTATCTAGTCATTGCCTTGCTCGCCGAGGTCACCGTTGCACCACCGCTCACAGCAAGGCCCATTTTCCGTGGAAGCTCCAGCTGCCAACGGACAGGCAATGTTTCAACCCAACCAGCAATGAAAAATTCAAGAAGATTGTAGTGGTAGGTGCACCATTTCGTTGAGCAGCTTGCATACCCCGTTGGTGTAGAACACAACAGCTAGCAAACATGTCACTCTTGCTCATGAAACTCTAGCATATAAGGAATATAAGAAAATTATTTTCATCCAGCATATGCTTGAGGAACAGCAGCCTGAAACGGTTGTGTGCTTGAGGAACAACACCTGGAAAAAACATGAGCTGGTGCTCGAGGAACGGCCGTGTGAAACAACAACCGAGATCAAGGAACACACGCCCAAGACCCGACCACCTGGGCACTGGTATATTTCAATCCTAGCACTGGTCAAAGAAGTTGCAGGCTACCACACAGGGCACGAGGTGAGAGGAAGGGGGCCGAAGGACGATCCAAGGATGGAGTGGAGGGAAGCATAGAAGAGGGGAGTACCTCGTCAGGTCAGACCAGTCAGTAGGTCGTTCGTCGAGGCTGGGCCGTGGGTGCTACTGTTGAGGCCGCTGCCAACAAGGCCGGAGATCCTGGCAGCAGATCAGCCGCATGGAGGTGCAAACCCATGGAAAGAGAGTTGGGGAAGCCACCTGCTTGGATGTTTCCTCTTCCTCATCCAGATCCTGGACGGCAGGTGCGACCCCCCGGAGAGGGAGAGCTCGGGAAGGTCGATGGAGAGGGAGGGCGGAGGCCCTGGCAGAGCCAAGGACGCCAGGGAGGGGGCGGGGAAAAGGGGGGCGCGAGAGAGGCGGCGCAGGGCGAGCCACGACCTCCGTCGCGCCACCATGACCACGGCCTCCTCCTCCTCACGCATCTTCCCCTTCCCTCTCCTCACGCCCCGCGACCCCCCGCTCTGGCGCCGATGGCTGATGGTCGTGCCGCCGCCTGGTGCCATCCGCCGGCCGACCACGAGCTTCGTCGCGCCGCCATCACCGCAACCAGGCAGAGCCAGGAGAACTGGGGGAGAGGATAGGAGCCGGCAGCGGCAAGAGGGGACGAGGGAGCCGCGTTGCCTGTCGCTCGCTGCCCGCTTTCTCTCTCGATTCGCTGCACTGTTCATAGCCGACCTGGAGGCTGTGGTTGTGCCTAGCATTCTAGCACCCCCTTCATCCTTTATAAGTTATAAATCGTTGTCTCGTCTTCCTCTCTCTCCTTTCGCATCTTACCGGAGAAGCGGCTCCGCCACTGCTGCGAGACACGGGGGCCGCGCGGAGTTGCGAGCCCGCAACTGCTGCTGCGAGCTAGTGCTGCAAAGAGGCTGCCGGTGCTGCGAGCCGGCTGACGGCTGCAGCTCGCCAGAGTTGCAGGGGCGAGGTCGTCGGCATCATGCTTGCTGCGTGAGCGGCCGGTCGTAGCTGGAATAGATACTGTGAAGGGAGCGACGGAGTTGCTGCTACGACGGCCACCGGCGACGCATGAAGACGATGCTGCAAGGGGAGTTGCGACAGCGCCGCCGTGCCGTCATGTTGTGATGCGATGCTGCGACGACCATCATGCTGCAAGTCGGTGCTGCGACGGCGCCGTCGTGCTGCCACGGCCGCATGGTATGAGCTCGTGCTGCGACGGCCATCATGCTGCAAGCCGGTGCTGCGACGGCGCCGCCGTGCTGCCATGGCCGTTATGAGTTGAGCCGGTGCTGCGACGGCCATCATGCTGCAAGCAGGTGCTGCGACGGTGCTGCCGTGCTGCCATGGCCGCATGCTGTGAGCCGGTGCTGCCATGGCCGTCATGCTGCAAGCCGGTGCTCGACAGCGCCGCCGTGATGTTGTCATGCTGCGAGAGGAGCTGTTGTGGCGGCCGGTGGTGTCAACCGCTGCTGGTGGGCGACGACTGAGCCGTGGGTTGCGGGAAGTATGAACGAACGATTCAGATTGTGTGCATCCAACGGCTGACGAGGCGGCTGTATTTTGGCTAGCTACAGCCGGATGGCGCCTAGCGCCCGCCAAAGAAAAACGGAATCTATAACTCCCGAAAGTCAGATTTCTGGGATTTCAGACCGAACGCATTTTTTACCATTGGATGAGACACACGCATCTTGAAGCAATCCTGGTTGCCATGTCATTTATCTCGCACGTTCCGGCCGAGCAGGCCATCGACCGAACGACCCCCACCTTCCCCACTACTCTGTCTTCCCCACTCATCTCTTTTCACCGTTCGATTTCAACTGCGGCGGCGGCTCGGGGATCCCCGGCAGAAATCCGGCGCGTGGGTGGCGCGCGGCATGGCGGGGCTCCTGGGACGCGC
The DNA here is from genome assembly GCA_039707655.1 of Elymus sibiricus. Taxonomy (NCBI): domain Eukaryota; kingdom Viridiplantae; phylum Streptophyta; class Magnoliopsida; order Poales; family Poaceae; genus Elymus; species Elymus sibiricus. The sequence goes on along the minus strand of CM077664.1, from coordinate 53,499,055 downwards.
GGATCCCGGCGAGGTCACAGCGAATCCCGGCGAGGGTGGCACGAGATCCAGCGGCGGCGGTAGTTGACTGGTGAGGCGGGGGGTGGCGGCCGGGGGCACGGTGGTTGGCGAGCACTGGCGCAGCCACATCACCGTCGCCCAGGGGCTGGAGTTCCCGCGGAACTCGTCGCGCCTGAGCTCCCGATCTAGGCGAGCTTGCGGAGTCCTGCACGGCGTTCCACCCGACGACGGTGAGTTTGTTGTCCACGTCGGCTCCGTGAGCTCACGGCTGGAGCTCACGGAGTGGTTCTAGCAGAGTGGGGTATGCGGCAGTGAGGCAACGAGGCAGGCGGTAGCGAGCTCCGGCCCATGGTGCTGCCGAGAGGTGGACAGCCTGCCGGCTGAGCTCGTGCTGTTGGGCGAGGCAACCCATGGTGATTTGGAAGGGGGTCGCCAGGGTCCTGTGGGGCTCATGCCCCCAGGGATACCATTCGATGGCGAGTCGTCGGTGGACTCCCTCGTCTGCTTCAACGTCACCAGCATCAAGGTCGATTTTCCCCGCCCCCGTGCTTCGGCTACCTCCGCCATGATACGTCACCAACGTATCTATAATTTATGAAGTATTCATGCCATGTTTACAACAATTTTATATGGTTTTGGTATGATTTGATTAGAACTAACCCGGACTGACGCTGTTTTCAGTAGAACTACCGTGGTGTTGTTTTTTGTTCAGAAATAAAAGTTATCGGAAATGGGCTGAAAATTTATGGGGATTTTTTGTGGACCAAAAGAGACCCCTGAAGCTTCGAGGAAGGACCAGAAGCCTCACGAGGAAGCGACAAGCCTGGGGGGCGCGCCCTCCCCCCAGGGCGTGCGGAGCAGGCTTGTCGCTCCCTCGTGGGCCCCCTTGACGTGAAACCAACGCCAAAAATTCCTATAAATATCAAAAACCTCAGAAAGAAACATAGAACTTCGACGCCGCCGCCGCAAGCCTCTGTACCGAAGAAAACCCATCTGGAGCTGCGTTCTGGCACCCTGCCGGAGGGGGGAATCATCACCGGAGGCCATCTTCATCATTCCGGCGGTCTCCATGACGAGGAGGGATTAGTTCACCCTCGGGGCTGAGGGTATGTACCAGTAGCTATGTCTTTGATCTCTCTCTCTCTCTCGTGTTCTTAATTTGGCACGATCTTGATGTACCGCGAGCTTTGTTAATATAGTTGGATCATATGGTGTTTCTTCCCTCTCTATCTTTTTGCGATGAATTGAGTCTTTCCCTTTGAGGTTTCGTTACTGTCGGATTGAATATTTCAGATTAGAGAACACTTGATATATGTCTTGCATGTGGATACCCATGGTGACAATGGGGTATTCTATTGATTCACTTGATGTATGTTTTGGTAATCAACTCGCGGATTCCCGTGACCTTGGGGTGATCTAGGCATAGGGGTTGGTTGCACGTTTTCATTATCTTTTCTCCGATAGGAAACTTTGGGGTACTCTTTGAAGTTCTTTGTGTGGATTGAATATTATGAATCTGAAGTTGTTTGATGCATATCGAATAATCAACTCACGGATACTTGTGGTGACATTGGAGTATCTAGGTGACATTAGAGTTGGTTGATGCGTATCATATGGTGTTATTTTAGTACAAACTCTAGGGCTATTTGTGACACTTATAGGGATGGCTCAATTGATCAGAAAGGATAACTTTGAGGTGGTTTCGTACCCTACAACAATTTCTATCTTATGTTCTCCGCTAATAGGAACTTTGGAGTGATTCTTTGTCGCACGTTGAGGGATTGCTATATGATTCAACTATGTTAGCACTGTTGAGAGATTGCACTAGTGAAAGTATGAACCCTAGGCCTTGTTTCTAAGCATGGCAATACCGTTTGTGCTCCGTTTTATCACTTGCTACCTTGCTGTTTTTATATTTTCAGATTACAAAAACCTATATCTACTATCCATACTACAGTTGTATCACCATCTCTTCGCCGAACTAGTGCACCTATACAATTTACCATTGTATTGGGTGTGTTGGGGACACAAGAGATTTCTTGTATTTGATTGCAGGGTTGTTTGAGAGAGACCATCTTCATCCTACGCCTCCCACGGATTGATAAACCTTTGGTCATCCATTTGACGGAAATTTGCTACTGTCCTACAAAACTCTGCACTTGGAGGCCCAACAACGTCTACAAGAATAAAAGTTACGTAGTAGACATCAAGCTCTTTTCTAGCGCCGTTGCCGGGGAGGTGAGTGCTTGAAGGTATATCTTTAGATCTTGCAATTGAATCTTTTAGTTTCTTGTTTATCACTAGTTTGGTTTGTAAAAAGAAAATTACAAAAAAAATGGAATTGAGGTTGCCTCAAATGCTTTATCTTTATAATGTCTTTCTTGAAAATAAGGATTCCGATAATTGTGCTCAATTGTTAGAGAAAGAATTTAATAAAATGTTTAACGTGAGTCCTTTGAATGAGGAGCATGATTGGAATGTTGTTAGTATGCTTTCTTTGAATATTCATGATGCTAATGATATGCAAAGCTACAATCTTGGGGATGCTATGTTTGATGAAGATGATATTTTTAGTCCCCCAAGTTTTGATGAGCAAATTTATTATGATGATAGCATGCCTCCTATTTATGATGATTATATTGATGAAAGTGGGTTTGGAAGAGCTTCAACTCTAGGTACTAATTATCCCACTATTTTGGAGGGTGTTGAACCTTATTGCAATAATTATGAAAGTGGATTTGGAGAGGTCCTGACTTTATTGAATGATGATTTCACTATTTTGGAAGAGGTTTCAATTGACTATCATAACAAAGTTGCTATCTATGATGATTATTGTGATGACATGTATACTATAAAGAATAATGATAACTATGAAACTTGTCATCATGATTTTAATTTTCAATTGGATTATGCCAATCAAGTATCTCATGATAGTTATTTTGTTGAGTTTGCTCCCACTATTATGAATGAGAAGAAAATTGCTTATGTGGAGAGTAATAAAATTTCTATGCTTGTAGATCATGAAAAAAATGCTTTATGTGATAGATATATTGTTGAATTTATTCATGATGCTACTGAAAATTATTATGAGTGGGGAAGATATGCTTATATATATTTCAACAATATCAAGTTTCCTCTCTATGTATTGAAAGTTTCAAAGTTATACTCGTTTTGCCTTCCTATGCTAGTTAATTCTTGCTCCCATAAATTTTTTGCTCGCAAAATCCCTATGTATAGGAAGTGGGTTAGACTTAAACTTGCTTGTCATATGATTCATGATGCTCTCTTTATGTTTCAATTCTTTATTCTTATGCGAGCATCGTTGAAATCATCATGCCTACCTAATAGGCATTAAAGAAAAGCGCTTGTTGGGAGACAACCCAATATTTACCCCTACTTTTTTTGTGTGTTCACATGATTAAGCTACTGTAGTAATCATTTTTTATATGTTTTCTTTCAATAATGTGCCAAGTAAAGCCTTTGAGATAGTGTGGATGCTTGTTGATTAGATTCTGTGCAAAAACAGAAACTTTTGCGTTCAGTGCTCGAATTTTTATTCTGTACTGGAGCGTGAAAAAATTCGGAAATTTTTACACAGTATTGTAATACAAATTTTTTACATTGTCCTAATTTTTCAGAATTTTTGGAGGTACAGAAGTATTGTTTCTAATTCACTCACTACATGCTGTTCTGTTTTTGACAGATTCTGTTTTCAATGCATAGTTTGCTTGTTTTAGTGTTTTCATAGCTCATATTGAGTAATATAAATTGTGGAAATGATGGAATACAGTAGGAATTATGTGAGAACAATTATTAATCTTGTCTTGATAGTACCTAAGTGGATGATTTATTTTTATCATACTAACCTATCTCACAAAGTTCCGTTAAGTTTTGTGTGATTGAAGTTTTCAAGTTTTGGGTGAGATATCAATATGAGGAGAATAAGGAGTGGCAAGACCCTAAGCTTGGGGATTCCCAAGGCACCCCAAGGTAATATTCAAGGAATACTCAAGCATCTAAACTTGGGGATGCCCCGGAAGGCATCCTCTCTTTCGTCTTCAACACTATCGGTAACCTCACTTGGAGCTATATTTTTATTCGTCACATAATATGAGTTTTGCTTGGAGCATCATTTTATTTTGTTGAGATTTGCTTTCTGTTATTAATAATCATGTTTTGTATCTTTTAGTTAAATAAAATGCCAATTATAGCCTTTACCATACTCAGTTTGCAAGTTCATGTGTTGCTGTTTGAAAAGAGAAAGTTTTCTGTTATGTCCAGAATATTCCTGAATAGTCAGAACATGATAAAAATCTGAAATTTTTACACAGTAAGAATGCATGAGTTCTCTATCACATGGTAATTTTTCAGAATTTTTGGAGCTAAGGAAGTATGAATTCTTATTCACCCTTTACAGACTGTTCTGTTTAGACAGATTTTGGTTATAATTGCATTGTTTGCATATGTTGCTTGTTTAATGGTTCTATTTGTGGATAGGAGTATTAAATATGTAGAGGCATTTAGTATGCAATGTTTAATTATAATTTTAGTGATTTGTTACAGTAGATAATGTTAAGGTTTTGGGTTGATTTATACTAACTTATCTCACGAGTTCTTGTTGAGTTTTGTGTGGATGAAGTTTTTAAGATTTAGGAGAAACGATGATATGAGAGGAATTAATGAGACACAAGAGCTCAAGCTTGGGGATGCCCAAGGCACCCCAAGATAACATTCCAAGAAGTCTCAAGAAACTAAGCATGGGGATGCCCCGGTAGGCATCCCACCTTTCTTCATCAACGCTTATCGGTTAGCCTAAGTTTTTAGTTATTCATATGATATGTGCTATTCTTGGAGTGTCCTTTTATTTTCATTTTGTTTGGTATTTGAATAAAATACTTAGATCTAAAATCTTTATTCGGAGAGAGTCTTAACATAGCTACTTAATTGTTTGACTACTCATTGTGCTTCACTTATATCTTTTTGAGTAGTTTATCATTCACTCTCGTGCTTCACTTATATCCTAAAAGTGAATTGTTGAATGAATTGAATGTCATAAATATGAAATTATATATGCTTCATATGCTTGTCCCATGGGGAGTAATGACTTCACATACAAGAAGTATAAGTGGTAAAATTTATTGAAAGTTAGCAAACACAACATTGGTCACTTGAACAATTCATGAAAGAATATTGAAGGAAGAGAGATTTCACATATAAATATACTATCTTGGACATCTTCTATAATTGTGAGCCCCCATTAATTATTTTCAACCTTGATCAAGTAGTTGATGTTGGACAAGGAAGACAACGTAATGAGTTATGTTTGTTTATATTCACATAGAAGTTATATGTTCTTGGATCCTCTAACATGTGGTGCTTGCCCCCTATCCTTTGCTAGCCAAATATTCGCACTAAGTAGAGATACTACTTGTGCATCCAAAATCTTTGAACCCAGTTTCATGTCACGAGAATCCACTATATCTACCTATGGATTGAAAAAGATCCCTCAAGTAAGTTGTCATCGGTGCAAAAGCAATTGCTCCTAAATATGTATGATCTTTTATTGTAAGGGAAAATAAGCTTTGTACGAACTTGTGATGGTGAAGAAATAAAAGCGACGGACTGCATAATAAAGGTTGCTATCACAAGGGGCGATATGAATTGACGTTTCTTTGCATTAAGAGCTTGCACATCCAAAAATAAAAAGCTCATGACAACCTCTGCTTCCCTCTGCGAAGGGCCTATCTTTTACTTTATGTATTTACTTTTATGCGAGAGTCAATAGTGTTCTTCTCTATTCCGTTTTTATTTTCTCTCTTGGCAAGCATCATGTGGTGGGGAAAGATCCAGGCACATATATCCCGTTGAATATAGGTGATCATGAGTTATTATTGTTGACATTATCCATGAGATAAATAAGTTGGGAGGCAAAACATTAAGCCCCTATCTTCTTATGTGTTTGACTGAAACGGTTTGTTCTAAAAATATGCTTTGAGTGTCAGCAATCATGGAAGACTATATGATAGTTGAGTATGTGGAATTTGCTAAATCAAAGCTCTTACATAGACCCTTCTTGAAAATAAGATGAATTGCAATTGTTTGATGACTGAGAACATAGTTTGCTAGTTTTCAAGAAAGTTTATGATCTATACTTTAACATGTGAATAGTTTACTACTTGATCATGAGAAGTTTTATGAGATGAGCTACTGTTTATGATATATAATAATGCTAGAAAAAGTGTTTGGAATTATCATTGATCAAACTTGTGCACTATGCTAGCATTCACACTTCATAAATTATTTCTTTTATCATTTACCTACTCGAGGACGAGCAAGAATTAAGCTTGGGGATGCTGATACGTCTCCAACGTATCTATAATTTATGAAGTATTCATGTCATGTTTACAACAATTTTATATGGTTTTGGTATGATTTGATTAGAACTAACCCGGACTGACGCTGTTTTCAGCAGAACTACCGTGGTGTTATTTTTTGTGCAGAAATAAAAGTTCTCGGAATGGGCTGAAAATTTACGGGGATTTTTTGTGGACTAAAAGAGACCCCCGAAGCTTCGAGGAAGGACCAGAAGCCTCACGTGGAAGCGACAAGCCTGGGGGGCGCGCCCTCCCCCCCAGGGCACGCGGAGCAGGCTTGTCGCTCCCTCGTGGGCCCCCTTGACGTGAAACCAACGCAAAAAATTCCTATAAATACCAAAAACCCCAGAACGAAACCTAGAACTTCGCCGCCGTCGCCGCAAGCCTCTGTACCAAAGAAAACCCATCTGGAGCTCCGTTCTGGTACCCTGGCGGAGGGGGGAATCATCACCGGAGGCCATCTTCATCATCCCGGCGGTCTCCATGACAAGGAGGGAGTAGTTCACCCTCGGGGTTGAGGGTATGTACCAGTAGCTATGTGTTTGATCTCTCTCTCTCTCTCTCTCGTGTTCTTGATTTGGCACGATCTTGATGTACCGCGAGCTTTGTTAATATAGTTGGATCATATGGTGTTTCTTTGTATGGATTGAATATTATGATTATGAAGTTGTTTGATGCATATCGAATAATCAACTCACGGATACTTGTGGTGACATTGGAGTATCTAGGTGACATTAGAGTTGGTTGATGCGTATCATATGGTGTTATTTTAGTACGAACTCTAGGGCTGTTTGTGACACTTATAGGGATGGCTCAATAGATTGATCGGAAAGGATAACTTTGAGGTGGTTTCGTACCCTACAACAATTTATATCTTATGCTCTCCGCTAATAGGAACTTTGGAGTGATTCTTTGTCGCACGTTGAGGTATTGTTATATGATTCAACTATGTTAGCACTGTTGAGAGATTGCACTGGTGAAAGTATGAACCCTAGGCCTTATTTCTAAGCATTGCAATATCGTTTGTGCTCCGTTTTATCACTTGCTACCTTGCTGTTTTTATATTTTCAGATTACAAAACCTATATCTACTATCCATACTACACTTGTATCACCATCTCTTCGCCGAACTAGTGCACCTATACAATTTACCATTGTATTGGGTGTGTTGGGGACACAAGAGATTTGTTGTATTTGATTGCAGGGTTGTTTGAGAGAGACCATCTTCATCCTACGCCTCCCACGGATTGATAAAGCTTAGGTCATCCACTTGAGGGAAATTTGCTAATATCCTACAAAACTCTGCACTTGGAGGCCCAACAACGTCTACAAGAATAAAAGTTGCGTAGTAGACATCACGCCACAACATGGTCACATGTTTGATGATTTTTTCGCTAGCTCATCTATTCAGCTGTTTGATGAGTTCAATCAACCATCGATTTAGTTCACTGGATACTAGCTTTGTTGGTAAATATAGTCCCCATTAGAACATAATCATTTTTGGAAGATTAGAATGTGTGGCCGCATCCTATTCAAGTTTTTCTAGAATGGTGTTTGCCTATGTTAGTTGCATGTCCTATGTTGAGAGAAGTATATGGTAGTTGCCATGTCACTTGGCAAAAATGCAGGTATCTTGTGTTTTAGATTTGACCATGGCAAGTTTTCTGTATTTTTCACCATGGCATTTGTATTGTATTCAGATGGCAAAAAAATTGTATTAATTTTAATTCATGACGCGCCAATACCATGGAAAAAAATCCATATCATGGCAATACTACTTCATGTGCCATGGCAACTTTACTAAAGAATCATTTGTACATTATTTTTTATTTTCGCTAACATGGCAAACTTAGTTTATGGACTATGGCAAGTTTAATTCAATTTACCATGGCAATTTTGTTTCTTTTTTTAAAATATGCACTTTTCAAGTGCTAGTCCATTGAGAATAACATGGGAAAAAATTGTGCATTGGTCACATGGCAAAAAAAATCGAAAATGTGTCTCATACATCATAGAAAAATTGAAACATTTTTTTGGAATAGTCTCACGATTAATGTATAAAAAATCAATCATCATAACTTTGTGGCATGGCAATTTTTTACTTTTATTGCCATGGCAATTTTTACCTTTTTCATTTGCCATGAAAAATTTACCTTTTCCAATGATGTGTTGCACCTCTATTATGTTTGAGTAGTTTCTTTTTGTCCTATGGGCTAATTGTGGTATGGTATGGTTGATATGAGTTGTATGTTATTATGGTGCTGTCCTATGGTGCCCACCGTCTTGCGCAAACGTGTGAGGTTCCCACTGTAGGGTGTTGCAATATGTTCATGATTTGCTTATAGTGGGTTGCGGGAGTGACTGAAGCCTAAACTCGAGTTCGTGAGTTGTTGCATATGGGATTAAAGGGAAATTTTAACTTAATGCTATGGTTGGGTTTTACCTTAATGAATCTTTGGTAGTTGCGGATACTTGCTAGAGTTCCAATCATAAGAACATATGATTCAAGTACGAAAAATATGCATGTTAGCTTAGGCCTCTCCCTCATAAGTATGATGAGTATCACACGTTTCATATTCAATTACCTAGGGACAATTCCGCGCATTCTACCACCAATTTTCCACATTCGCTTTATTTAATTTATTGTTCTTTATTTAAAACATCACCTTTATTATCTTGCAGACCTATCCCATCACTCCTACAAAGTAGTTTTATTTCTTGTTTAGGTAAAGCAAACGCTAGTGTGCATAGAGTTGTATTGGTGGTCGATATAACTTGAGAGAATATTAATTCTACCTTTCGCTTCTCGTTGGGTTCGACACTCTTATTTACCAAAAGGGCTACAATTGATCTCCTACACTTGTGGGTTATCAGTGCTCGTATCGTGTGCCGTCTTGCGCTCTGGTTGCCCTGTTGAATTTTCGCCCAAAAGATAAGTTGCTCCAAATGGCTTTATTTGATAGGATATTGATTGGTTTCCTTCCAAATATGTTTATTCTTGCACTTCAATAGTAAAAACAAGATTTTTCCTTCTCGAAGGACTAGTGTTATAAAGGTGCGAGAAATATTGAAAACCACATCAAAACCTTCTTGTAAAAGTAACAATATATCGAGCCATCAGATATCACCACTAAGGCAATTCTCAACCACTAGTGGTAGACCTTGAGGCAACCTCCAAACCTTCACAAACTTTTCAGGGGGCAAATCACAAGTTTATTCCTTAGCGGACCACTCCTACCGCCTAGGAGTCTCCAACCTCCAAGAGTAACAAGATCAAGGGGGAAATGCTCAAGACTCACTTAAATCCACTGTTGAAGAATTCGTCTGATTAATCAATTAACGGGCCAGTTAATCGCCACTCGTAGGATGGCCGAATCGAATAGCACCTATTCATCGCTTTAACTTGTCAGGCCGATTAACTTGCGTGTGAGACCGATTAATAGGTTGTCAGGCCGATTAATCGCTGCTGGCCCATTAACTTAGGGGCAAATAAAGCCCAAAATTTTGGCCTGTAACCCCTCCCATCCCCTCTCGCTCCTCAATAGCTAGGGTTCGACCAAATCGTAACATATTTGGTATATTACATAATTAAGAGCATGAGAGTATGGTATAATACCTAAAAATTAGATATATGTCGGCGGGTTCCTATTTAATCTACCGATTAATGGTCGACTGATTAATCCAGTTAATAGGCCGATTCACCAATTAATCGCTACTCCCAAGCCGACCGAGTAGCTACCAGTTACCGATTTCCTTAACAATGCTTAAATCACAAATTGGTTTGGTCAAAAGAGAGAGGAGGAGTGGATCTATGCTTGGGTGAAATCTCTCTCAAGAACTCTCACAAATCTCTCCGGGATCTAAGATTTGGTGTAGGGGAAAGGAGAGGGATCCTTTTCAAAGTTCTAGGTCGGGTATTTGTGTTTACTCAACCACTTCACGAAGTGGTGAAGGGGTATATATAGTCTAGAAGAAAAACGAAGCATTTTGGACTTTTTTTTTGTAAGTGCCTGGTGAAAGATCGTGGATGTCGCCTAGAGGGGGGAGGGGGTGAATAGGCGCTTTAAAATAATTACGGTTTAGGCTTGAACAAATGCGGAATAAAACTAGCGGTTAATTTGTCAAGCACAAAACCTACAACAACTAGGCTCACCTATGTGCACCAACAACTTATGCTAAGCAAGATAAACAACTAAGTGATAGCAAGATATATAACATGAAACACTATAGCTATCACAAAGTAAAGTGGATAAGTAAAGGGCTCGGGTAAGAGATAACCGGGGCACGCGGAGATGACGATGTATCCCGAAGTTCACACCCTTGCGGATGCTAATCTCCGTTTGGAGCGGTGTGGAGACACAATGCTCCCCAAGAAGCCACTAGGGCCACCGTAATCTCCTCACGCCCTCTCACAATGCAAGATGCCGTGATTCCACTAAGGGACCCTTGAGGGCGGTCACCGAACCCGTACAAATGGCAACCATTGGGGGCGGTCACCGAACCCGTACACTTTGGCAACCCTTGGGGGCGGTCACCGGTACCCGTCAAATTGCTCGGGGCAATCTCCACAACCTAATTGGAGACCCCGACGCTTGCCCGGAGCTTTACACCACAATGATTGAGCTCCGACAACACCAACCGTCTAGGGCACCAAGGCACCAAAGAGGAACAAGCTCTAGGGTGCCCAAACACCCAAGAGTAACAAGCTTCTCAACTTTCACTTCCACGTATCACCGTGGAGAACTCAAACCGATGCACCAAATGCAATGGCAAGGGTACACGGAGTGCCCAAGTCCTTCTCTCCCAAATCCCACCACAACAACTAATGCTATGGAAGAAAATGAGAGGAAGAACGAAGAAGAGAACACGAAGAACTCCAAGATCTAGATCCAAGGGGTTCCCCTCACATAGAGGAGAAAGTGATTGGTGGAAATGTGGATCTAGATCTCCTCTCTCTTTTCCCTCAAGAACTAGCAAGAATCATTGGAGGGATTGAGAGATAGCAAGCTCGAAGAAGGTCAACAATGGGGGAAGAATACGAGCTCAATTGATAGCAAACCATTGGGGAAGAAGACCCCCTTTTATAGGAGGGGAAAAATCCAACCGTTATGCCTTCAGCCCGTGCATAAGCGGTAGTACCGCTCGGGCGAGCGGTACTTCCGCTGGCACGGTAGTTTCAGCCGTAATGTGCAACTGAGAAACTCAAGAAGGCGGTAGTGCCGCCGGAGCGGTACTACCGCTCCCACCAGCGGTACTACCGCTAGGTGTTGCGAGTACAGGTGAAACCGCGGTAGTAGAGTAGAGCAGCGTGGTACTACTGCACTGAGCGGTACTACCGCAGGGCAGGTGCGGTACTACCGTCCGAAACGGTACTACTGTGCCCAACTGCCGTCGAAGCGAAAGCGAGTCCAGAAGCCAAAAACAAGTGGTAGTGCCCGCGGCATTGGAACCGCGGAAGTACCGCGCAAGCGGTACTACCGCTGCCCAGGGCGGTACTACCGCTAGAGAGCTTCAAAATAGCCCAAGCAAACAGATGGAAGCAGGAAAACCAGAACTGCCATAACTTCTACAAATGAGCTCCGAATTGAGCAAACTCAAGCTTGTTGGTTATAATAAGAAGTGGCAGTAGAGATATGCCTATGATATAGAGATGTGAAAGCTCTATCAGTGATGATCCGGCATAAACTGTTGGGGAACGTTGCATGGGAAACAAAAATTTTCCTACGCACACATAAGATCTATCCATGGTGATGAGCATCTACGAGAGGGAGAGTGAATCTACATACCCTTGTAGATCGCTAAGCGGAAGCGTTAATAAACGCGGTTGATGTAGTCGAACGTCTTCGCGATCCAAATCGCCGAGCGTCCCGCGATCCAATCACGATCCTTCCGATCTAGTGCCGAACGGACGGCACCTCCGCGTTCAACACACGTACGGCTTGATGACGCCTTCACCTCCTCGATCCAGCGAGCGATGGTGAAGTAGTGGTTGAGTTCCAGCAGCACGACGGCGTGGTGATGGTGGTGAGGAACAATCTCTGCAGGGCTTCGCCAAGCGCTACGGAGATTATGACGGAGGAACTAGAGGGCTAGGGTTGCCGGCACACGGCTTGGGAAATCCTGATGTATCCCGTGTGCTAGCCCTGCCCCTCTATTTATATGTTGAGCCTTGGGGTCTAAACTTGGAGTAAAAGCCTCCTCCGGGTCGGTTTTGCCCGCACAAGGTCGGTTTGGCCCGCATGGAAAGAGTCCAACTCGGATCCCTGCCGAACCGTGCACAGCCGCGCACAAGCGGTAGTACCGCTTCACACAAGCGGTAGTACCGCTTGGGCGGTAGTACCGCTTCACACAAGCGGTAGTACCGCTCCGGCGGTAGTACCGCTTCACCAAGCGGTAGTACCGCTTACGCGGCAGCAAAACTACTTTTGCACTTTCCAATACCTTGTGGGCTTTATCCCTTTGGCTCATATAAAGTGTTGCTGCACCCGAACACTTCGGTAAACATCCGGAACCCATTCCGGTGAACTCTGGAACTCTTCCGGAGATCGAAACACTATTATCACATATATCAATCTTTACCTCCGGACTATTCCGGAGATCCTCGTCATGTCCGGGATCTTATCCGGGACTCCGAACAACTTTCGGTCACCAACATAATAACTCAATTATACTAATCGTCACCAAACGTTAAGTGTGTAGACCCTGCGGGTTCGAGAACTATGTAGACATGACCGAGACACCTCTACGGCCAATAACCAATAGCGGGACCTGGATGCCCATATTGGCTCCTACATATTCTACGAAGATCTTTATCGGTCGAACCTCTATGTCAAGGATTCAGTTAATCCCGTATGCTGTTCCCTTTGTTCTTCGGTATGTTACTTGCCCGAGATTCGATCGTCGGTATCACTATACCTAGTTCAATCTCGTTACCGGCAAGTCTCTTTACTCGTTCCGTAATACAAGATCTCGTGGCTAACACTTTAGTCACATTGCTTGCAAGGCTCATTGTGATGTTGTATTACCGAGTGGGCCCTGAGATACCTCTCCGTCATACGGAGTAACAAATCCCAGTCTTGATCCATGCCAACCCAACAGACACCCTCGGAGATACCTGTAGAGCACCTTTATAGTCACCCAGTTACGTTGCGACGTTTGATACACACAAGGTATTCCTCCGGTGTTAGTGAGTTGCATGATCTCATGGTCAAAGGAACAGATACTTGACATGCAGAAAACAATAGCAATAAACTGACACGATCAAATGCTACGTTTACAGTTTGGGTCTTGTCCATCACATCATTCTCCTAATGATGTGATCCCGTTATCAAATGACATCTCATGTCCATGGCTAGGAAACCTTAACCATCTTTGATCAACAAGCCAGTCAACTAGAGGCTTACTAGGGACAAAGTGTTGTCTATGTACCCACACATGTATTTGAGTTTCCAATCAATACAATTATAGCATGGATAATAAACGATTATCATTAACAAGGAAATATAATAATAACCAATTTATTATTGCCTCTAGGGCATATTTCCAACAGTCTCCCACTTGCACTAGAGTCAATAATCTAGTTCACATCACTATGTGATTTACATTGTAATGAATCGAACACCCATGCAGTTCTGGTGTTGTTCATGTTTAGCCCTTGGAAGAGGTTTAGTCATCGGATCTGCAACATTTAGATCCGTGTGTACTTTGCAAATATTTATGTCGTCCTCCTTGATGTAATCGCGGATGGAATTGAAACGTCGCTTTATGTGTCTGGTCCTCTTGTGAAATCTTGGTTCCTTGGCAAGAGCAATGGCACCAGTATTATCACAAAACAGAGTCATTGGGTTAAGCGCACTAGGCACTATTCCAAGATCTGTCATGAACTCCTTCATCCAGACACCTTCCTTCGCCGCCTCCGAGGCAGCGATGTACTCCGCTTCGCATGTAGAATCTGCTACCACGCTTTGCTTGGAACTGCACCAGCTAACCGCACCCCCATTAAGAATAAATACGTATCCGGTTTGCGACTTAGAGTCAACCGGATCAGTGTCAAAGCTTGCATCGACGTAACCCTTTACGACGAGCTCTTGATCACCTCCATAAACGAGAAACATGTCCTTAGTCCTTTTCAGGTACTTCAGGATATTCTTGACCGCCGTCCAGTGTTCCATTCCTGGATCACTTTGAAACCTTCCGACCATACTTATGGCAAGGCTGACATCGGGTCTTGTGCACAGCATTGCATACATGATAGAGCCTATGGCCGAAGCATAGGGGATGACACTCATCTTTTCTCTATCTTCTGCAGTCACTGGGCATTGAGTCTTACTCAACTTCACACCTTGTAAAACAGGCAAGAACCCCTTCTTGGACTGATCCATTTTGAACTTCTTCAAAATCTTATCAAGGTATGTGCTTTGTGAAAGTCCTATTAAACGTCTTGATCTATCTCTATAGATCTTGATGCCTAATATGAAAGCACCTTCTCCTAGGTCCTTCATTGAAAAACTCTTGTTCAAATATTCCTTTACACTTTCCAGCATTTCTATATTGTTTCCAATCAGCAATATGTCATCCACATATAATATTAGAAACGCTATAGAGCTCCCACTCACTTTCTTGTAAATACAAGCTTCTCCGTAAACTTGTATAAACTCGAACGCTTTGATCACCTCATCAAAACGAAGATTCCAACTCCGAGATGCTTGCACCAGTCCATAAATGGATCGCTGGAGTTTGCAAACTTTGTCAGCATTCTCTGGATCGACAAAACCTTCTGGTTGCATCATATACAACTCTTCCTTAAGGAAACCGTTAAGGAACGCTGTTTTGACATCCATCTGCCAAATTTCATAATCGAAAAAGGCAGCTATTGCTAACATGATTCTGACGGACTTAAGCATCGCTACGGGTGAGAAGGTCTCATCGTAGTCAACTCCTTGAACTTGTGAAAAACCCTTTGCCACAAGTCGAGCTTTATAGACGGTGACATTACCGTCCGCGTCCGTCTTCCTCTTAAAGATCCATTTGTTCTGAATGGCCTTACGCCCTTCAGGTAATACTTCCAAAGTCCATACTTTGTTTTCATACATGGATCCCATCTCGGATTTCATGGCCTCTAACCACTTATCGGAATCCGGGCCCATCATCGCTTCTCCATAGCTCGTAGGTTCATCGTTGTCTAACAACATGACCTCTAAGACAGGGTTGCCGTACCACTCGGGAGCAGTACGCGTCCTTGTCGACCTACGAGGTTCGATAGCAACTTGATCCAAAGCTTCATGATCATCATCATTAACTTCCTCTTCAGCTAATGTAGGCTCCACAGAAACAACTTTCTGCGCTGCGCTACTCTCAGGTTGAAGTAAAGGTTCAACAACCTCATCAAGTTCTATCTTCCTCCCACTCAATTCTTTCGAGAGAAACTCTTTCTCAAGAAACGTTCCGTTTTTAGCGACAAACACTTTGCCTTCGGATCTGAGATAGAAGGTATACCCAACTGTCTCTTTTGGGTATCCTATGAAGACGCATTTCTCCGCTTTGGGTTCCAGCTTTTCAGGCTGAAGCTTTTTGACATAAGCATCACATCCCCAAACTTTAAGAAACGACAGCTTTGGCTTCTTGCCAAACCAAAGTTCATATGGCGTCGTCTCAACGGATTTCGATGGTGCCCTATTTAAAGTGAATGCAGCTGTCTCTAATGCATAACCCCAAAACGATAGTGGCAAATCGGCAAGAGACATCATAGATCGCACCATATCCAATAAGGTTCGATTACGACGTTCGGACACACCATTACGCTGTGGTGTTCCAGGCGGTGTCAATTGTGAAACAATTCCACACTGTCTTAAGTGACTGCCAAACTCATAACTCAGATATTCTCCTCCTCGATCAGATCGTAGGAATTTAATCTTCTTGTTACGATGATTCTCAACTTCACTCTGAAATTGTTTGAACTTTTCAAATGTTTCAGACTTGTGTTTCATTAAGTAAATATACCCATATCTACTTAAGTCATCAGTGAAGGTGAGAAAGTAACGATAACCACCGCGCGCCTCAATACTCATTGGACCGCACACATCAGTATGTATGATTTCCAATAAGTCACTTGCCCGTTCCATTATTCCAGAGAACGGCGTTTTAGTCATCTTGCCCATGAGGCATGGCTCACATGTGTCAAGTGATTCAAAATCAAGTGACTCCAAAAGTCCATCAGCATGGAGCTTCCTCATGCGTTTTACGCCAATATGACCTAAACGGCAGTGCCACAAGAAAGTGGTATTATCATTATCAATTCTACATCTTTTGGCATCAATGTTATGAACATGTGTATTATTACTATCGAGATTCAATAAGAATAAACCCCTCACATTGGGTGCATGACCATAAAAGATATTACTCATATAAATAGAACAACCATTATTCTCTGATTTAAATGAGTAACCGTCTCGCAATAAACAAGATCCAGATATAATGTTCATGCTTAACGCAGGCACCAAATAACACTTATTTAGGTTCATCACTAATCCCGACGGTAATCGAAGAGCGAGCGTGCCGACGGCGATCACATCAACCTTGGAACCATTTCCCACGCGCATCGTCACTTCGTCCTTTGCCAGCCTCCGTCTATTCCGCAGTTCCTGTTTTGAGTTGCAAATATGAGCAACCGCACCGGTATCAAATACCCAGGCACTACAATGAGAGTTGGTAAGGTACACATCAATAACATGTATATCATATATACCTAGTTTGTTGTTGGCCGCCTTCTTGTCAGCCAAATACTTGGGGCAATTCCGCTTCCAGTGTCCAGTTCCCTTGCAATGAAAACACACAGTTTCTGGTTTGGGTCCAGCCTTGGGTTTCTTCACGAGAGGAGCAACTGCTTTGCCACTCTTCTTGGAGTTACCCTTCTTACCCTTGCCATTTTTCTTGAAACTAGTGGTTTTATTGACCATCAACACTTGATGCTCCTTCTGAATTTCAGACTCAGCGGCTTTCAGCATCGCAAACAGCTCGGCGACTGACTTGTTCATCCCGTGCATGTTATAGTTCAACACGAAGCTCTTGTAGCTAGGTGGCAATGATTGAAGAACTCTGTCAGTGATAGCCTCTGGCGGAAGGGGCATCCCTAACTCAGCCAGACGGGTGGAGTACCCAGACATTCTGAGCACGTGATCACTGATAGACCCGTTCTCCTCCATCTTGCAAGCATAGAACTTATCGGAGATCTCATATCTCTCGATCCGGGCATTCTTCTGAAAGATAAACTTCAACTCCTGGAACATCTCATATGCTCCATGATGTTCAAAACGTCTTTGAAGTCCCGGTTCTAAGCCATACAACATTGCACATTGAACTATTGAGTAATCATCAGAACGAGCCTGCCAGGCGTTCACAACGTCTAGAGACTCAACTGGAGCGGGTGGATCACCAAGCGGTGCATCAAGGACATAAGCCTTCTGGGAAGCCGTAAGGATAATCCTTAGATTACGGGCCCAGTCCACAAAGTTACTTCCATCATCTTTCAACTTAGCTTTCTCTAGGAACGCATTAAAATTCAGGGGTGCTACTGCGCGAGCCATGATCTACAACATAAATATAGCAAAGACAACTTAGACTATTGTTCTTAGATAATGAGTTTAGTTAATCATATTTTAAAAAACTCCCACTCAAATTGACATCCCTCCGATCATTCGAGTGTAACATGATCCAAATCCACCAACTCAAGTCCGATCATCACGTGAGTTGAGGTGGTTTCAATGGTGAACATCTTCATGTTGATCATATCTACTATATGACTCATGTTCGACCTTTCGGTCTCTTGTGTTCCGAGGCCATGTCTGTACATGCTAGGCTCGTCAAGTTTAACCCGAGTGTTCCGCACGTGTAACATGGCTTACACCCGTTGTATGCGAACGTAGAGTCTATCACACCCGATCATCACGGCGTGTCTCGAAACGACGAACTTTCGCAACGGTGCACACTTGGGGAGAACACAATTTATCTTGAAATTTAAGTGAGGGATCACCTTATAATGCTACCGTCGTCCTAAGCAAAATAAGATGCATAAAAGGATTAACATCACATGCAAATCATAAGTGACATGATATGGCCATGAACTTGTGCTTTTGATCTCCATCTCCAAAGCACCGGCATGATCTCCATCGTCACCGGCATGACACCATGATCTCCATCATCTTGATCTCCATCAACGTGTCGCCATAAGGTTGTCGCGCTGACTGTTGCTTCCACGACTATAGCTAACGTTTAGCGATAAAGTAAAGCATTACATAGCGCTTAATGATTGACACGCAGGTCATACAATAATTAAAGACAACTCTATGGCTCCTGCCAGTTGCCGTACTCATCGACATGCAAGTCGTGATATTCTATACAAAACATGATCATCTCATACATCACATATATCTCATCATGTAATTGGCCATATCACATCATAACATACCCTGCAAAAACAAGTTAGACGTCCTCTAATTGTTGTTGCAAATTTTACGTGGCTGCTACGGGTTTGCAAGAACCGTTCTTACCTACGCAAAACCACAACGTGGTGTAGTGATTGCTTTTTGATCTTCTAAAAGAACCCTCTTCATTGAACCGATTCAACTAAAGTGAGAGAGACAGACACCCGCCAGTCACCTTTATGCAACAAGTGCACGCAGCGGTAAAACCAGTCTCGCGTAAGCGTACGCGTAATGTCGGTCCGGGCCGCTTCATCTCACAATACCGCTGAATCAAGTATCAACTAGTAACGGCAAGCAATATGTATACACCCACGCCCACAACTCGTTTGTGTTCTACTCGAGATCTCATCTACGCATAGACCTAGCTCATGATGCCACTGTTGGGGAACGTTGCATGGGAAACAAAAATTTTCCTACGCACACATAAGATCTATCCATGGTGATGAGCATCTACGAGAGGGAGAGTGAATCTACATACCCTTGTAGATCGCTAAGCGGAAGCGTTAATAAACGCGGTTGATGTAGTCGAACGTCTTCGCGATCCAAATCGCCGAGCGTCCCGCGATCCAATCACGATCCTTCCGATCTAGTGCCGAACGGACGGCACCTCCGCGTTCAACACACGTACGGCTTGATGACGCCTTCACCTCCTCGATCCAGCGAGCGATGGTGAAGTAGTGGTTGAGTTCCAGCAGCACGACGGCGTGGTGATGGTGGTGAGGAACAATCTCTGCAGGGCTTCGCCAAGCGCTACGGAGATTATGACGGAGGAACTAGAGGGCTAGGGTTGCCGGCACACGGCTTGGGAAATCCTGATGTATCCCGTGTGCTAGCCCTGCCCCTCTATTTATATGTTGAGCCTTGGGGTCTAAACTTGGAGTAAAAGCCTCCTCCGGGTCGGTTTTGCCCGCACAAGGTCGGTTTGGCCCGCAGGGAAAGAGTCCAACTCGGATCCCTGCCGAACCGTGCACAGCCGCGCACAAGCGGTAGTACCGCTTCACACAAGCGGTAGTACCGCTTGGGCGGTAGTACCGCTTCACACAAGCGGTAGTACCGCTCCGGCGGTAGTACCGCTTCACCAAGCGGTAGTACCGCTTACGCGGCAGCAAAACTACTTTTGCACTTTCCAATACCTTGTGGGCTTTATCCCTTTGGCTCATATAAAGTGTTGCTGCACCCGAACACTTCGGTAAACATCCGGAACCCATTCCGGTGAACTCTGGAACTCTTCCGGAGATCGAAACACTATTATCACATATATCAATCTTTACCTCCGGACTATTCCGGAGATCCTCGTCATGTCCGGGATCTTATCCGGGACTCCGAACAACTTTCGGTCACCAACATAATAACTCAATTATACTAATCGTCACCAAACGTTAAGTGTGTAGACCCTGCGGGTTCGAGAACTATGTAGACATGACCGAGACACCTCTACGGCCAATAACCAATAGCGGGACCTGGATGCCCATATTGGCTCCTACATATTCTACGAAGATCTTTATCGGTCGAACCTCTATGTCAAGGATTCAGTTAATCCCGTATGCTGTTCCCTTTGTTCTTCGGTATGTTACTTGCCCGAGATTCGATCGTCGGTATCACTATACCTAGTTCAATCTCGTTACCGGCAAGTCTCTTTACTCGTTCCGTAATACAAGATCTCGTGGCTAACACTTTAGTCACATTGCTTGCAAGGCTCATTGTGATGTTGTATTACCGAGTGGGCCCTGAGATACCTCTCCGTCATACGGAGTAACAAATCCCAGTCTTGATCCATGCCAACCCAACAGACACCCTCGGAGATACCTGTAGAGCACCTTTATAGTCACCCAGTTACGTTGCGACGTTTGATACACACAAGGTATTCCTCCGGTGTTAGTGAGTTGCATGATCTCATGGTCAAAGGAATAGATACTTGACATGCAGAAAACAATAGCAATAAACTGACACGATCAAATGCTACGTTTACAGTTTGGGTCTTGTCCATCACATCATTCTCCTAATGATGTGATCCCGTTATCAAATGACATCTCATGTCCATGGCTAGGAAACCTTAACCATCTTTGATCAACAAGCCAGTCAACTAGAGGCTTACTAGGGACAAAGTGTTGTCTATGTACCCACACATGTATTTGAGTTTCCAATCAATACAATTATAGCATGGATAATAAACGATTATCATTAACAAGGAAATATAATAATAACCAATTTATTATTGCCTCTAGGGCATATTTCCAACATAAACCCCAACATCGAGAACATACTAGAAGAAGCAAACGAAATCCGTTCTCGATGAACTTGAGCTTGTCATGAAGGTGACCAAAATCTCAAAGACTCCCAAAGCAAAAAGGCCAAACAAGAACCAAGAAAGATGATGCAAGAATTCAATGGTTTGAGCTCTCTACGAAAGATACGATCAAGCTACTCAACCGAGAGCCCCCCTTGATAGTACGGCTATCGATCCTATAACCCGGTCTCCCAACTACCACCATGAGACCGGTAAAATAGAAAACCTATCAAGGGCAAACCTTTTCCTTGCGCATAGTCCACTTGAGCTAGATGATGACGATCTTGACCTCCTCAAGTTGGACCACCTTTCTTGATTGCGCCGGCTCGATGAAGACTAGTAGATTGCTCCTCCATACTCCACTTAGGGTGAGCCACTCTTCGGCACATCTTCACAAGTCCATTGTCACCACAATGGACGGCAAGCTTCAAGCATGTGATCTCTTCGTGATGCTCCACTTGAACTTGCACACCGCAATCTTGATGACGATCACCACTTGATGTCATCCTCCATGGGTTGAATGAGATCTTCCTCTTGACGCAAGCCCATGGAAACATACCTAACCCCACATAGAACTCTCACGTAGACCATGGGTTAGTACACAAAGCGTAATGGACAATGCTTACCATACCATGAGATCACTTGATCTCGCTTGGTACATCTGCTACGCTTTGTGTGTTGATCAACTTGAATCACTCGTTGTACTTATTCTTGATCAACCTTGTATCTTTTCAACTCTCTTCATTAGGATGATGTCTTGAAGGTAAACATGAATGTTCACACAATCTTCTTCTTCAAGACATGTTTGCAATAGGCTCAACTCTCACATGACCAATCTTTGGATCAATCCTTGAATAGCACCTTGGTCAACTCATATTCTTCTTCTAATAACCTTGAAACCAACAAATGGTCTTCAAGCAATGCCTATGGACAAACCATTCAAATATAACTCAAGGCAACCATTAGTCCATAGAGATTGTCATCAATTACCAAAACCAAACATGGGGGCAGCACATGTTCTTTCACCTGGATGTCTCGGTAGCAACCCGGACGTCCGGCCGCTGTAGCTTTGCACAGGAAAGGCTGGAAATAGAGCACAAACAGGGCATGGGCCATACTTCCGGGAAGGAACCCAGACTGTCTGGCCATATATCGGACGTCCATGACGAAGCCCGGACCGTCGGACTACGAGGCACAACCTGCTGTTGATTTTGGGCGCCATACCGGACGCCCGAGTAGCAACCTAGACATCTGACTTAGCCCGGACAAAACTGCTCTCTAACTACTCTTTCGGCCACTGCATCCGGATAGGGTGGAAATCTACTAATGATTTTTGTCCTTAAGTCGAACGTCCGGTAGCAACCCAGACCATCCGACCATCGACTGAACGTCGGGATAGCAGCCCGAAAAATCCGGCCACTCAGTGAGTTTGACCAAAATAGAAGTAGGAACTAGGTGGGCTTATATGGCTTTGGACTTTGTGTGAATGATTTGAGTGGAATATTATATAGACCATATTGAATTGAGAAATCCATCACGAACCCCTTTGATCCCCTCTTAATAGTGTGGGATCCTTATTACTCAAGAACATAGAAGAGCTACACTTGATAGCTTCCGAAAATCCATTCGTGAGTGTATATCCTTCTTCGATGGTGGTCTATCCACACCACCAAAGCCAAGGGAATTAATACCTTTGACTGGAGCTTTCCACTTGAGATTGATGTTGATGTTTCTGCATGGCTCAAGTCAGAAAGACAATCTTTATCATGTCACCTGGTGAAGACTTCAAATAGCTAACCCATGTACTATGGGAAGCCTCTTCTCATATACTATCTTTACTCGTCCATCACATGATCATCAGCAAGTTTCACGCATGTAATTCTTAGGGATGTCCATCTTGAACTTGCCCTTGTTAACCATGATCATCATCACTTGATGTCATCCTCTCATGGGCACTTGAAATCTTTCTCTTGATGTAACTCCATGAGAATCACCTAACACACATAGACATAGAAAACACATAATATGGGTTAGTGAACAAAGCGGAATTGACAACTTCTTACCATACCACAAGATCCCATGTGGTACAAGATTTTCGCTAGAGTTTTCACCAATTAGAATTCGATCTTCAAGCTTTATCTTGATCAAACTTTATCTTTACTCTATGATCAAAACTTGATGTCTAGAAGGCCATTTCTTTTGATCATGATAACATCCTCAGAACGACCTCCAATGTAAAAGTGTTCAACATGACGATTCTTCATTTCATCGAGGCAAACAATTTTGCTTTTTGAATCATCTCAATCTGAGGTCGTATGCAAATTCTACAACCCCACAGTCCGACCTGACAATGAGGTGAAAAGTGACGCCCGGCCCCAGACATCCATGTCTGATGTCTGATACATAGTGTGAGTTATTCGGACCCTAAGATACCTCGAATGAAAAAGTGTTCAACCCGAAAAGTCTTTGTCTCTGAACAACTTTTGTTTTTAAATCATTCCAATCCGAGTTCGTATGCAGCCTGTGGGTCCCAAGTATTGAACTGTTGTTGATGGTATTCGTTCCAAATTCAGAACTGACGTTGATGGTGTTCATTCCAAAACTGAACCTGATTCAACTCATTATCCCAAGCATGACAACCTCTTAGATCCTCCAACGAATTGATGAATTCCATTTTGATCACATCTTGTTCATCACATGGAATACATCTTGATCATATTTGATTCAATCATTGAACTTAATCTTGATGCACAACAATATGTAGATGTCATTCATTCCGAATTATTAAATCTCCTTATTGCATCACCCATGGATGGGAATTGCCATTCATTATCTCAATGCATATATTTGGATTTCATCCAATATACGTCATGCATTGCCAATGGGAACTTTTCTTCAAATGTATGTCTCAATGCAAATATTAGTCCACAAGAATTGTCATTAATTACCAAAAACACACATAGGGAGTACATGCACTTTCAAACGTGCTTTTGACGCTTACGAAAAATGCCTTACTTTCAAACGGCCCGCTCCTGGATTTCCTTTTCTTTTCTGAACAAATAGATGGTTGATTGCAGATTGGGGACTTAGGCATCTCCAACGTGGACCCTCAAATAGCCCACAACGTCCGGACCAAGCTGTCCAGACGTAGTTTGTCATCCAACGCGGACCCCTATTTGTCCACGGACCAGCCCGCGTGTCTGAATCCTTGCAAACCGGAAGCAAACTCGAGGAAGATTTGTGGGAGTCAGGACATCCGCCTGGCCAATCAAAAGCCACCACGTACCCCTCTCCTCTTCATCTGTGCGGAAGGTCGCTGTTGCGCTCCATGAAATTTGGCCGAACCCACTAATCACTTTTTCATCCATTTGGCGGAAGGATGTGTACACTGAGTGTACTTTGACCGAAGGATGTGTGCATCTTTTTTTTTTTTTTTTTTTGAATTGGCGGAAGGATGTGTAATTGTTTGGCGGAAGGACTTTCTCATTGGTCGGCAGAAGGATGTGTAAGAAAGGCTACTAGTACAAATTCACAGATCAAAACCACAAGATTTGACGGAATCCTAATTTTCTAAGTTAATAGAAGCGGAAATTTAAGGTATAGGGTGGACGGCTTCCGTATCAAGTGTCCGCGGATAGCGTTGTGATGTGGCGGATGTTGATCTGTTTGATAAGCTGATTGTTAGAGTAGACCACGATAAACTAAACCAACGATAACGCCGTTGCTCAGTCACCACCACGAACGTCAACCCCAGAAGAAAGATCGGTGCACTTGGCCTACCTCACCCCAGTCTTCACTCCAAAGGGTGCTCCAGCTCCGATGAAGTAGACTTGGAACCGGTGCACCTGTCCCAAAGATGAGCATCTTCAGAAAATTTCTTAATTCACCGTGAGATCAACACTGCGTGTGGTCTTGGATCTTGGCAGCAGACAAGATGCCAAAGCCGCCCATGCATATGGAAGGACACGCACGAGAACAGAACGGAAAAGGAATCCAGGAACGAAGCTAGCCACTGACGCCAGATGCTGCCGGTGAGAGAGACGCAAAGGCCAGCACACGAGGAGGACGCAGGTCCTAGTTGCGTTGCGTGGCGTGGTCACTGGCGCTGGCAGGTGGGTCCTGAGTGAGCTGGCGGGATTATTGCTGCCCCGGCCCGGCGTGCCACCACGTGGGAGCCCAACCTGGTTGTTAGCCGCTGTCTGGCCGGTCTTGCGCAAGGCACCCCTGCGTCGTCGGTATTTGCGTTCTAGTCCATGTGTAGCTCTATGGCCATTCCTGTTTCTTGTTTTCCATTTGAGGTTGCATTTGGTACGAGTTCTTTTTTTTGAACACGGTACAGACGCAGACGCTCATACATACGCACATACATTTATCTTATAAATACACGTACGCACACCCTAACCTTATGAGCACCTCCGAGATACTGAGCCGGCACATCATTTTGAGATTGACGAAGTCGTCAGAAACGCCTTCATAGTCGATGGAAACGTCTCCTCCCACTGAACACACATTGCCGGAAGGCTTGGAATAAATCCAGGAAAATGCGAGCACCAACGTTAAGTCTAGGACTTGAACCCTTGTCGGCTGGGGATACCACTGTCCTCGTAACCATCAACCACATATTGGTTCGCGAGATGAGTTCTTTTCGTCACCAATTGGATCAACGCATGTGAGGGTAGGAAAAATAACCTGATACACCTGGTTGTAGTTGAACCTAATAAAAATTCAGGATTTCTTTAGCAATTCTGGAAAAAGTCAAAAAGATTTAAAACTTTTTCGAACAAACTTGACGTACCGGCATACTTGTATAAAGATTTCGACAAAGAAAAACTCCCATAAAAATCTGAGCTAGATAAACAAATTTTCCAGGACAATATAGAGTGAATAGTAACTCTAATATAGTGTTGATTTTGTTGTTTTCACCAACAATGCTACGAAAGTCATTTCTTCGCAAGAGAATTTACACGAGTGTAACGTTTGAGCAAGTTTGTTGTCCAAAAACTCATGATTTTCAATCATTTTTGTAATTACTAATATATATTTTTTAAAAGGGTGCACCTACCGCCAGGTTCCATTTCGTGCGGATAGTTGGTATTGCATTTTCGGCATTGGCCTTTATGCCTCTCGAAACATGAAAAACTCGCACAGATTTTACATTCCGTCCAAGAAAAAACGAGGGAAATGCAGACGTGTGGCCTTCAAGATTTTTGTGATTCCACAGACTTCCACTAAGCTTGATCGATGAACATACAATATCCCTTGAGTTGGATCAAGTGCGAGTATTGCTAGTCTTTCTCTGTGCGTCTTAACATTTTCAATGTTGATTGTAAATGAAACCCTGGAAAAATAAGCTTGAATATCACGACTATTTTATCATACACATAGGCGTTTCGACTTGATATGATTTTTTGGTTAAACTTGGGTATGCCATTGCTCGAAACACTACATTTCGTGCTTTCGTTCATCACTCATTTTTGTGGATGAACATGAGAAGTGTTTAGGCGCTGCATTAGGCCATTTTTAAAGTAATATGGGGTATATGTAAACCAACATGCTATGAATTTTATTTTGATTGGATGTGCTTTGTATTTCTGGTAAACTTTTACAATAAATCTGAGTCCTTTAAAAAAAAGCAGCTCATTTTGTTCATCCGGAATCGCAAGAAGTTTTTTCCGAATGAAGATCTTGAATGATGATAATACTCGTACGTACTAGTACAATTGTAAACAACTAGCAAGTGACTGTATTGTAATATGCGAAACTATTGAAGGGGCTAAAGGAAAAACGTTCACATCTCGCGCCACATATATTAAGCTCAATGATTCTCCCACCCAACTCGTCAGAATCACAGTTTAAACCCGAGAATTATCCCGACAAGTTTTACGAAAATGCCCCCAAAACTCCTCACTCACCTCGTCCTGGCCCTCGTCGCCGTCTCCGGCGCGGCGGCGGCCCGGCGCCACCCGGCCCCGGCGAACTTCACCGCTTCCGGGAACCCCGTGTACATCTGGCCGCTGCCGAAGAACTTCACCTCCGGCACGCAGACCCTCGCCGTTGACCCCGACCTCGCGCTCGACCCCCAGGGCGCCGGCGGCGGCGCCGCGGCCGTCGCGGAGGCGTTCGAGAGGTACAGGTCCCTCATCTTCTCCCCGTGGGCGCACGCGGCCCGCCCCGCGTCGGGGGGATACGACGTCGCCAGGCTCACCGTCGTCGTCGCCTCCGCCGACGAGACGGTACGGCTGTTCTGTTCGTAGTGTGCCTGTGAGGTTTGGTCACTTGCTTTGTCTGGGTAGGGGCGCGAGCGTGAATTCTCTCCATTTTTTTCGGGATGCAGCTCGAGCTGGGAGTGGACGAGAGCTACACGATCTACATCGCGGCGGCGGGCGGCGCCAATTCCATTGTCAGCGGAGCAACCATAGAGGTGGTATTTCTTCTCTTCCACCAGATACGTACGTTTGGAGTGATTTTGCTGAAATGCTTTGAGGGAATTTCAGCGAAGGCAGCTCCATCCTCCCTTAGTCACTTCTTGTTTGTGAGTAGATGTGGTGCTGCTCTGCTGCAGATGGAGCAGCATAATCGTAGAACACAGTTTCTGTTTGGATGAACTTTTTTTCCGTTGGGATTTGGGCTACAGGCTGCACATATTTTTTGTATTTCCATGTGTAGTTAGTTTCCTGTGCTTAATCGTGGAATGATGAATCATCATGATGTTTATCACTACTGCATTTGCTATACGTCTTGTGCATCTTTGACCTTTAGATGCATATAATGAACTCTAGGCACAAGCACTGAACCTTGGGTTATCTTTCTAGCAACTTCCATGGGGAATCTCACATTGCTATATGGTACATCAATTGGATTTAAGTGATGGTCAATGGTTGTGGAACACTTAACAACTGTGCTAGTTTCTGCCAATAGTACAGTGGCAGCTGTGTATATCTATTTTTACTTAAGACGTTCTAACAGGTCTGTTAGATGCATGATTTTTGACGATTGAAAATATAATTTAAAAATTTATGTACACTTATTTTAGTTTTACCAGGAAGCAACTTATATTTATAGAATTGTTCCACCTTTCTTCTATATGCACAAACATAGTGTCACTGAAGCTATATTTTGTCTGCCCTTGTAGGCTAATACAATATATGGAGCTATTCGCGGATTAGAGGTATGACCATGTTTTGAAGAATTTGAGATTTGAGGGACCCCCTTTTGGATATATTTATGTCAACAACCCTGCTACTTGTATACCTGTTTTATCATCTGTAAAGAGCTAGTTAGAGCTCATAGAATTGCATGTGTTAGATTATTGATCATAAGCACTCGCTTGGAGATACCTTTGGTCTGATGTATCCATTCACATAATCAGCATTATGATTTCCCCCCTTGTTGATTTCTTTGACAGACATTCAGTCAGTTATGTGTTTTTAACTACGATACAAAAAATGTCGAAGTGCGCTATGCACCATGGTACATTCAGGATGAACCACGCTTTGCATTCCGTGGCTTAATGCTAGGTACGTAAAGTATCAATTACTCTAAGCTTATGCTAATATGACTGGGTAATCGACTGCAATGTAAATGCAGAATGCCATGATGATTAGTCTTCCCTCTGTCACTTCTATTGCAGACACCTCAAGGCATTACCTCCCAGTTGATGTGATAAAGCAAGTCATTGACTCCATGTCATTTTCTAAGCTGGTAACCTATTATCTCTGGATCATGCTAGTAGTTTACCTGAATTACTTCTCCTTCCTCCGTAGCTTCATACTCAAACTAGAGTTGTGTCCAGTAGAACGTTCTTCATTGGCATATCATCGACGAACAATCTTTTCCATTGGAGATACCATCATATCCAAATCTATGGAAGGGTTCATATTCAAAATCAGAGCGGTACACAGTGGAAGATGCACTCTATATTGTCAGGTATGTTAAGTTTTTAATTTCATTTTGTATTTTATAACCCTCTTTATCTATTGTCAAGTTTTTTCACTTATGTACCCGACTGATCTTCTTTAATTGATTTCACCGCGACTTCTCACCACCATGCTAAAGTTATGCTAAGAAAAGAGGTATGCTCCAGTTGATGAAATTTCTTGTCATCTTATATGTGTTCTGAAAAAAAATTATGCAAGAAATACAGATATGCAAAGGAAAGTCACACTAATTTTGTAGAAATTTAAAAGGGATCATATTTGTTAATTACATACTTACATATTCACCGGACTCTTCAGCACATGTTCCTTAATGCTTGTGCACACAATTAGTCCTCTGCAAAGGCTTCACGTTTTTACTATTCTTTACTTCTCTCAGGTATTCATGTCATGGCGGAGATTGACGTACCTGGTCATGCAGAATCATGGTGAGTTTGCCTGTAGACTTCATGACATATTATGTTTGGTTACCTTTTTTTTTCTCTCGGTTGCTCTGTAATGTAAACCTAGTTACTCCTGTGCAAAATATAAAAAAATCAGCACCTGTTGTTTTGTATATCATTTAGGTGCAAAGTTTTGTTTAACCAAACAGGTTGTTGCTCCAGGCTCCCATGATTGAGTACATCAATATTTAATCACTATTTGTGCTATCTGATTCAGTAATTAGATGTATTACACACTTGTGTATCCAACTACCCAAGCAACTGAAGGTTTAGTAAATAGGTAACCTGACTACGCAAGCAACCATTGCAGATTAAGTGTTTTATTTTTTATGGTTCTATATGAACTTATGAAGTACCCATTTGTCTTTTGCTCTGCCAAATTTATGCACGCTTTTAAATATCTGCAGGGGAAATGGATATCCAAAGCTTTGGCCTTCTCTTAGCTGTACAGAGCCATTAGATGTTTCTAGTAATTTCACATTCGAAGTAATAACTGGAATCTTGTCTGGTTAGTTCCTCTTTTATCCCTTTTTTCTTGCAAAGTTCAGTTAACCTATTGAAGCAGAATGACCCAGGGTCTTACTGGCTAATACCATAAATGGTAGGCTAGCCAGCCTGGGTTCGAACAGCAGCTTCCCCTTGATTAAAATTGAGGCTTAGTTCCTCCTGGGCATCACTCCAAAAAAAGTCAATCCATTTAAGAAATTTAATATTATAACTATTTATGTTCAATGTAAACTCCCTTGCGATTTATGTTTGAACTTGAATGTTATTTTTCTTCGAAAGTAAACAAGAAAATAATAAAATGTGAAATGTGAAACGGGCAAGGCACATTATACATTTATGCCATTCAGCATATATATCACAATTCACATTTGTATTTGGTGCTTTACCTAGTAGTGGTCCTTCACAGGTGAGTATTAAAATGGACTGAATAACTCAACTTTTGCCTATATTTTACCATTATAAGCTCACTCGTGAAGTTATTTAATTAACTATATAATTTCATGAACCAAAAATTTGTTAGAAACATATGACATGCCTTCTGTAGGGCCTAGCCAGCCAATAATTGTATGTCCTATATTGGACTGGACATTTGAGTTCCGTAGAAGCATGTGCAGGCTATATTGACCACTGATAAGCAGTGCAAGGCATACATAATTCTGTATAGCTGGAGTAGGACCATCATCCTGTACAATATCTGCCGATCAAATAATCATAATAATGTTCCACAATAATGATCCCACTGTCAATGGCAGTTCTGGGACATTGTGTGTTTCCTGCAATACAACTGACCCTCTGACCTGAAATTTACTTACCTTTTTTTCAGATATGAGAAAAATCTTTCCGTTTGGGCTGTTTCACCTGGGTGGTGATGAAGTATATACAGGTTGGTCTGCTTCTCTTGCCTAACAGAAGGCAGTTTGTTAGTAAGAACTTGAAAGTTGCAAGTTCTGAAAGTGGAGCAATTATCTTCCAATTAACTGCTACTTAAGAGAGAACCTCTTATAGATACAATCTTGTGTGCTTGTACCAAATAGAAATACCTCAATTTGAATTTGTAGGCTGTATGTGCCTTAAAAGGGACACATGTTATTTGTTTGGGGGAAATTTAATCTGATCTGGTGAAGTTGCCACATAAGTAGGTGTATACCAGTTCTGCATATTTTTGGGTACAGCATGATACTAAGATATATATATTGTTATATCAATGTTCTGTTGTCTTACTGAGGTTTTGTTGTTTCTCTGAAAATTATCCACCTCATTTTGATATCCATCGCAGGCTGCTGGAATTTAACACCCCATGTGAAGCAGTGGTATGAAATACTATCTGTGTACTAGGTTTCATGAATGATTTATCAATCTTGTGTTAGACAGTCTTTTCGTTTAATTACTGAGCACCACCTACGCCAGGCTTGATGAACGCAACATGACTACAAAGGACGCTTACAAATACTTCGTGCTGAAAGCTCAGGAGATAGCAATTGATCTTAACTGGATTCCTGTAAATTGGTCCGCGCTTTACATCCTTCTTTAAATTTATTTATTTTATTTAAAAGAGAAAGAGGTGTCATTTACCTTCTGTCTGTGGCATTGCCACCCTCTTCATTCTGCAGGGAGGAAACCTTCAACTCATTCGGAGAAAGCCTCAATCCCCGGACTGTTGTGCATAACTGGTACTTCATAAGTCTGTTTTGAGCAACTCAATCAGTTTGTGACAACCCATTATCCAAACTAATTTGTGCATAAGCTGAATCTTCACATATTTCAGGTTGGGTCCTGGGGTCTGCCCTAAAGTTGTTGCAAAGGGTTTGAGATGTATAATGAGTAACCAAGGTGTATGGTACCTTGATCATCTTGATGTTCCGTGGGAACAAGTCTACACTGCCGAGCCACTTGCAGGAATAAACGACACAGCACAGCAAAAGCTCGTACTAGGTGGAGAGGTTTGCCTGTGGGGTGAGACGGCAGACACCTCTGATGTTCAACAAACAATATGGCCACGAGCAGCTGCGGCAGCAGGTATGAACTATACAAATCGCGAGGCTTTCCTTGTATCCTCCTTTTTCTTTCAATTATTTCTCTAGGAACTTATGTGTCACTATCAAATGACTGCAGAGCGTATGTGGAGTCAGCTGGAGGCCATATCCGCCCAAGACCTGGAAACAACCGTCCTGGCACGGCTACACTACTTCAGATGCCTGCTGAATCACCGCGGAATCGCTGCAGCTCCAGTCACAAACTTCTATGCTCGGCGGCCTCCAATCGGCCCTGGCTCATGTTTTGTGCAGTAAACAGATCATGCAAAGCGCAAGATACACATGAGGAGGGTCGGCCTCGATACACACCCCCCACACTGTACCAAAATGGTGTTGTCACTTCTACTGTATCATTTCTGTAAGTTCACTTGCACCATATTACCCCATACACCTGTGACAATGAAAGCCCTTGATCCTTCCCCATGTACTTCACCCCGAAACTCTAATAAAACCCCAGCTTTGTTTGATCCGACCGGAGAAAAGGCGGTCGCCGATGTAACAGTGCTATTCGCACGCCTTTTCAACAGTCCTGTTTGTTGAACACGAGTTTCCGGATCAACATCTGCAACTGGCCAATAGGCCAAGCAGGGCTCCTTTGAACTGGTAAAAGAGAGGTGATGTGAATCTCAGTGTGGATATTTCAACTGTCTCTACTTACTCTACTTGCATTTGCATTTGGATATTTTGGACACCCCCCCCCCCATCACTGTCATTCATCACCCTTTTCCTGGATTTGTCTTTGACCTGAAAACACCCTTGCTTGCCCCAGTGCCCTTGCTGGTCCAAGTTACGCATTAATGGCGCGTGCGATCTACGACAACATGTTCGCCGTCCCTTGCTTGGAGATGTGAACAAATTTCTGGCCATTTATCGTCGAAAAGGAAAAAAACCGTTCACCGTCCCTTGCTTGGAGATGAGAACAGATTTCTGGCCATTTTTCGTCGAAAAGGAAAAACCATCCCAAAAACAAAGAAAAGTTTTGGTCATTTGTTACAGGTCGTTGTCCTACCATGTCACCATCCTCTGGCCATATGTATCTGCTGCCTTTTCCCCCTCTGCCCATTGTTTAGTTTTGCAGTGAGGCTGAAGCAAGGAATACTGCCATAAATAAATGGGCTGCTGTCTGAAGCCTTTTTCTTTGTACCAGAAATAAGAGAAAGATTGGCTCTTGCCTCTTGGACTACTGATGCTGACTGAAGAATTTGCTGGGATAGTGGTATTTTTTTTTCCTGGTGTATGATCATGACGCCTATCTACTATTTGCTGCCAGTAGCATCGTTTCTCGCTCGTCCTACACGAAAATAATACAGTACTAAATCAGCGACAATTAGTATGAATCGGAGGGAGTAGTGTATTTTTTCCGGATGATAACGAAAACGGTTTAGGGCTTGTTTGGAACACAGGAATTTGAACGTAGATTATTTTTTCCGAAATGATGTTTTAGTTGTGTGGGGTAGAGGGTCTAATAATCATCATACATCCTTTGTTTTAAAAAACATCATTTTATTACAGTCAGTGAGTGTGGAGTGAGTATGACAATTCACAACAGTGACAGCTGCGTGCAAGGAGACAAGGGACCTTACGTATTGACCAAGATTGGTATTATTTCTGAATCAACAAACCAAAGGTATACGAACAAATTTTAATTATTGGCCTTGACCAGCTGACCACATATAAAACAAAACAAGAGCATGCGACCGCCTATAAAACGCTAGACTCAACATACGTTCCATGCATATCCGCAGTAGTTTGTTGATTTGACTAACTCTCTTTAAGAAATGGCGAAGTATTCCGGTCTCCTACATCTTACGTTGCATGGAGGAACAGTACAATAATATAACCATAATTTACTTATTTCAAAAAAAAAAAAAAACCATAATTTACTGCAAACATTGAAAATAGATATAGATGAATACCGAACAATCCAACCTGCCGGAAAAAGAGGCATTGCAAACGAATTATCATGCGGTCGAAGTGAGCGTCTGTGCATTAAAATTGATGTGATATTACATAAGGAAAGGCTTGTGTCGAGCACCGTGTGAGGTCTTTGATCCTCAACCCCCTGTTCACGCTTTTGGCTTTGCGCCTTCCGTTCGTAACGTGGCGGTATTAAATTTCACCCATTTTTCACAGTGTTTTCGTCTCGATTTTTTGGCTTTGCTCCTTTCTTCCGGTTGTGATATTACCGGTTCATTGTACTTGTAAGATAAAACGATTGCGATATCGTCCACACCGCGTGAGGTCTTTCATTGTCAAACCTCTGTGCATGTTTCCGGCCTTGCGCCTTCCTCTTGTAGCGTGGTTCGATATTCAATTTCGTCCGTTTTCCACCATGGTTTCATCCCGAATTCTGGCTCTGTGCCTTTCCTTATGGTTGTGATATGACCAATTCACAGTACTTTTATGATAAAACACTTGTGATATTATGTGAGAAATGGTGCGTGTCGACACCATGTGAGGTCTTTCATCGTCAAACCTCCATGCGCGTTTTCGGCTTTACGTTCCTTCCTTTTGAAGTGTGGTTGTACTCAATATCGCCCGTTTCCACCACGTTTTGTCCCGATTTCTGGCTTTGCGTCTTGCTTTTCGGTCGTGATACTACCAATTTTGACCATACTTGTATGGTAAACAATTGCGATATTACATGAGAAATGGCCTTGTGTCAACACCGTGTGAGGTCTTTGTTCTCCAAACCTCCGCGCGTGTTTTTGGCACTGTGCCTTCCTTTCATAACATGGCAATACTTAATTTTGTCCGTTTTCATCCCGGTTTCCGACTATACGCCCTCCTTTCTACTCAAGGTGGACAAATTCCAAATAACTCGAGTCGACGCCGCGTCAGCACTTAATTTTGCCGGTTTCCACTGCCCTTTCATCCCGATTTCCGGTTTTCGCGCCTTCCTCTCCTAATATGGCGGTACTTAATTTTGCCGGTTTCCACCACCCTTTCATCCCGATTTCCGCCTTCGCGCCGTTCTCTCCCAATATGACGGTACTTAATTTCGTCCGTTTCGGCCGCGCTTTCTTCCCGATTTCCGGCTTTCCGCCCTCCTTTCTACTCTAGGGGTGCCAACCCCCCAAAAAAAAACCAAAAAGTTTGGCCACACTACTACAAATTAGCCGTTCCCCGTTGCCATTGCCCAAAGAGCAGAGCAGGTGCACCTAACATTTTGTCCATAGGGGGCAGCCCAACTTGTCCCGTTCTCCTCTTTCCTTTCCCCTCTCGCGTCGAGGCCAGTCAACACGACCACTCCCGTCAAACCCGGGGCCCACCCCGCGCGCCGGGGGCCGTCCGATCCGCCCCCCGCACGGATCTCCAGGCGCATCCGACGCCCTCCTCCTCAAAACCCTCACCCACTTTAGCTTCTGGCCTTCTTCTCTCGCCCTCCTTCCACCTTCCCCTTCCGTCCCCGAGACCGGCGCCGCTCGATCTCCCGATCTGCTCGCCCCCGCGCGCCCCGGCCGCCGACGATCCACGCGGGGTGCTCCCGATTTGCGGCGCGCGTCGCGTGTTCTTGGATCAGGTACGCGTTCCTTCGGATTTGTTTGGGATTTTTTTGGTTTTCGGGGGTGGAGGGATGGGGAATAATGGTGTTTGAATCTGGCGGTTTGGCGTGTTTGTTTGGCGCAGGTGGGCGTGGGGGTGCGTGGGATTCGTGGCCCATGGCCAACCCCGACGACGGCGGCGCCGCCGCCGGGCGCAAGTTCTGGCGCTCCGCGTCGTGGTCGGCGTCCCGGGCCGCCGAGGCGGGGCCGGAGGCGGCGCCGCTCCCGCCCCGGATGGGGCCGCCGCCGCTCACCCCGCGGTCCAAGGGCCGGGCCTGCCTCCCGCCGCTGCAGCCGCTCGCCATCACCCGCCGCAGCCTGGACGAGTGGCCCAAGGCGGGCTCCGACGACGTGGGCGAGTGGCCCAACCCCACCACCCCCGGCGCCTCCAAGGCCGGCGGCGGCCCGGGCTCTGCCAAGCCCGGGGAGGGCCTCCGGTTGGACCTCTCCACCCTCCGGTCGCAGGGCCGCAAGGACCAGATCGCCTTCTTCGACAAGGAGTGCTCCAAGGTGGCCGAGCACGTCTACCTCGGCGGCGACGCCGTCGCCAAGAACCGCGACATCCTGCGGAAGAACGGCATCACCCACGTCCTCAACTGCGTGGGCTTCGTCTGCCCGGAGTACTTCAAGTCGGACCTCGTCTACCGCACGCTCTGGCTGCAGGACAGCCCAACCGAGGACATCACCAGCATCCTGTATGATGTGTTTGATTACTTCGAGGACGTGAGGGAGCAGGGCGGGCGCGTCTTCGTGCATTGCTGCCAGGGGGTGTCGCGCTCGACTTCGCTGGTCATAGCGTATCTGATGTGGAGGGAAGGGCAGAGCTTCGACGACGCGTTTCAGTTTGTGAAGGCCGCCAGGGGGATCGCGAATCCAAACATGGGGTTTGCTTGTCAGCTACTCCAGTGCCAAAAGCGGGTGCATGCCATTCCTCTGTCCCCAAACTCATTGCTCCGGATGTATCGGTTGGCACCTCACTCCCCCTATGCTCCACTGCATCTAGTGCCCAAAATGCTGAATGAGCCCTCGCCTGCCGCCCTCGACTCTAGGGGTGCATTCATAGTTCATGTGCTCTCGTCGATTTATGTTTGGGTTGGAATTAAATGCGATACAGTAATGGAGAAGGATGCGAGAGCGGCAGCTTTTCAGGTGGTGAGGTATGAGAAGGTGCAGGGGCAGATCAAAGTTGTCAGAGAAGGGTTGGAGCAACCTGAATTTTGGGATGCCTTTTCCAGTGCGCCTATTAATTCAGACAGCAAAATGAAGCTTGGCAAGGAGCAGATTGATTCACCATCCAGGACTGGCGTGGGAAGCCGGAGAGTGGAATCTTATGATTCTGATTTTGAGCTCGTCCAGAAAGCGATAGCTGGGGGTGTTGTTCCAGCATTCTCGTCTTCTGGTACTGGAGATGAGACCCATCTTCCAGCGAGAGAAAGTAGCTGGAGTTTACTAAGGCGCAGGTTTATCTCAAGATCACTATCTCGAGTTTATTCAGATTCTGCTCTGATAAGGGATTTGGATCCACGGGTACAGCACTTGACTGCAGAGGCATCAATATCACCGCCTTTCCTTTCTCCGAGCTCTCTATCATCGGATTCAACCATTAGTTCAAAGTACAGTTCAGACTCACCCTCCCTGTCACCTTCAACTAGCTCTCCACTGTCACTTGGTCTTTCACCTGCTGCATCTAATTTGCCACACGCTTTGGTGCCATCATCTAGGTCTCCTCTTCGCCAGTCATCTAATGCGGAACATTCAAAGCCTGTCCTGGGATCAATACGCTGTCCGTCCAAGGTCTCATCTATAGCAGAAAGAAGAGGAGGATTTTCAGGTCTGAAGCTACCATCACTCCCAAAGGAGCTAGTATTGCCACCAAGGGCACCATCTATTCACAAAGCAGAGGAAGTCACGGATAAGACTAATACCAATGGTGTGAAACAGCTTACTGGTGTTTCTTGCCCAGAGAAATGCACCGGAACTAGTTCAACAGGAACTGAAAGCAACTCAGAGCCTACTGTCCACGGTGAGACCATATTAATTGAGCATACTAACTCAGAGGCCTGTAATTATGTTCAACTACTAGTCTACCGATGGCCCTGCATGGAGAAGCTGAGTGCGTTCGCTCGCAAGGATCTTGACCCAAAAACAGTTTTTATTTTTGTTGCTCCTAATGCCAGCAGAAGTGCAGAAGCAGTTAAAACGGTATGCGTATGGGTAGGAGGTGAATATGAGTGTAGCAAAGGTGTTGACAGTATGGATTGGCAGCAAGTTGCTGGTGATTTTCTTAATCAGAAGGGGTTCAGCAATACTCTTCCTGTTAAGGTGCGTGCATACTATACCATTTATTTTGTGTATTCTGGTCTGCTTGTTAACTTGTATGTTTAGGTGCCACTTGATATTTGTAAATAGCGTAGGAGATAGAAAACTACTTTTTTTTTAGTTTTTAGGTCCTAGTTTTAGATGACTGCCAAACTTTTCACAACTTTTAGATAACCTGTATTTAGTGACAACATGCTCGGATATCACAACTGCCAAACTTTTGGCAAGTGGTAATATTTAGTTAAATCTCGGTCTATAGGAATCCAACATTTACTATTGATCATTGCTCATTGTTCTCCTATCTTGAGCCTCTTATCCTTTGTGATTATTGATAGTAGCATTAATGTTTTTTAATTTGGGAAAACAGGCCATATTTTATCCTATTATTGTGTAGTATGATTGTACATAGGCGAATCATTTCATGGCACATCGCAGAAATGTAATTCTATAATCATTATAAATTGCATTAACGCCTACATTTTAAAGTCCAACCCTTGGTAACTGGTAATACCTCTAGTTCCACCACCTTATTGATCTTTGAATGCAGTGCCATCCAGATACTTGAATCATAAAGTCGAACTGTTTTTCCTTTTTTAAGACAAGTACACCATGCTAATGTCTTCTTGGAGCTATCTTTTATCGAAAGTAATCACTAGACAGAGATGTTGGGTATGTTCATATATGGTTATGGATCACAAAATTCACAACCTCATATAGGATTAGACTTATGGTTAGCAAGGGAAGTCCTGTCAGTTTACTTCTGTAGCTCGTATGTGTAATTAGCCGGTTATAACCCCTGTTGATCTTTAAACAATACAGGTTTTCAAGGAGCATGAAACCGAGAATCTTTTGGAGGTGCTGGATGCTCGTTAACAGTAGGTCAGGGTATTCTACTAGCTTAACAAACAGCGCAAACTATCAATTCAATGAAGGCATTTCCTCCAGCATCGCTCCATGCAGTGGCGACTGTCAGGCGAGGTATAAGCCGTGACAACCGTTCTCTCCTGAACATATAGGCTACAGATCCCATTTAGTAGAACAGATGGATTGGCAATTTGTGCCTTGCCTTTTTTTTCCCCGACTTGCTTGTGTCAAAATGGCAGGAGGCTGCCAGAGCGTTGTGTCTGTGAATTAACACACACAGATCGGGTTTTGGTGCAACCGGGTGTATAATATCCGCTTCACTGTAATGTAAGCCCATAGGCCGGGAGATCGCTGTTATCGTTTTTACCCCCTGAAAATTCATGTACATCTCAGGGAAGAACAGATTTGTAATCCTCTTGGCCTACAGGTGTTTCTGCTGGTCTTAACTTTTAACCTTGAACCTGGCTATTTGCTGTCCTGCTCATGTCGCATTAGCAGTGTACTTCTGACTCTGGTCATATTCATACTTGCTATCATCATACAAAATTCCCAGTTTCCAAGAAATTGCCATTTAATTTTGTTATTGCTTGTCCTTGTGAAATTCATGCAGCCAATATTCCAAGGAACACTTGCACAGCAATTGTGTGCTGATCCTTTCAATTGTCATTCAGTTTTTTTTTCCCAATTTGTTAGTGACAGACGGGGCCCAAATTTGTTTGTGCTTTTCAAAAGTCTTCTTCCGTGTGGTAAAATGGGCTAGTGTGAAGATGGCATTAAAATTTGAAAAGCAAAGCAAGCCCTGGTTCTGGAACTTGTTTTTTCCCCCCAATTTTAGGAACTTATTTCATGTAAATTAAAGCAAATCAAAACATGTGGTACCATGCAATTCCAAGAAACCAAAATTACTTGATCCATTGAAGAATACCAAGGAAGCATTACATTAATTTTGGTAAATCAAAACAAAGCATATTAATTAAACACCACATGAAACGCAAAACATCAGTACTAGAACATACCGTAGAAAACATTAATCAACCGTAGTATATCAAAGCAGTGCAAAGGTCGTGAAGCACATTAGATCAAGGCAGTACACTGGCCGTGAAGGACATAAATTTCTCCATCCATTGCATGGTTGTTGTTTTGAACTATATCCAGTTAAAGACGGCGCCCTTTCTCTTTCTTAAAAAGGAGGAGCAGCTAGAAGGAGATATAGCAGCTTCAGTAACCAAGAGAAACCTCACCAGGAACTTAGTAATGGATGTGAAATGGGGCAACCACTGCATAGTAGTAGTAGGCTAGTAGCACACATCTCTAGTCTGAGTTTGGGAGGCATCATGGAACAAAACAACACACTCGACTCATTTTCCACTGCTTTGATCTATGTTGAGTCAAGGTAGTGTGCCTCGCATGTTGCTGCTTTATTGTCGTGCTCAGGACACTTGTCAAGCTCGTGTAACAGCAAACATTGTGTAACATAGACCATATGTTACACGATGCAGGAAATACAAGGTAGTACCACCACGCATGAATAAGTAAGTATTGAAAATAAAGTTTCAGGCCCAGCCCCCCAACCAAGCCCAATTGGACTTCACTGTAATTGGTTGCCCCATAGAAAATTAGTACATTGGTCTTGAGGTACATTAATATTTGCAACCATTGCATGATTGTTTGCATTGAACTAGATAGATTAAAGACCATGCCATTTATCTTTCTTAAAAGAAGCATCAGTTTTTTTTTTGATATCAAAGATGGCTCATACGTTAATACAAATTTCAGAGTTTACAACCTCCTGTATACAAGTAGGAATACACTGATGAAAAGTCGAGCAAGTAACAAGCTCGCTCTCCCTTGCCAACAGATGAGCAACACCATTAGCAGAACGGCTTACATGATGAAATGAAATAGAAACAAAGTTTCGAACTAAACATTTTATATCAGCTACAAAAGGTCCTGTGCTGGAACGGTCCTTCTCAGTAGCATTCACTTTCTTGATCAACGACAAGCAATCAGATTGCATGATCACCTTTTGGAGACCTTCATCGACTGCAAGAGATAGAGCACAACGGAGCTCTAGAGCTTCCGCAATCTCCGGCGTAGTGATGTGAAAAGACTGACGACAACCCACATCAGACATTTGCCCAGATGGTGCGCACCACTACACCAACTGCCGAACTCGATGAAGATGAGAAGATTGCTGCATCCACGTTAAGGCAAAGCAAACCAGCCGGCGGTGGAGTCCATTTACCAATTTCCTTTGGAACTGCACACCTAGATGACTGACTCGGTTTCAAACAATGCAAAGCGATCATCCCCACATATAGGCTTCAATTTTCTTAATTGTCACACGGAAGCACACCTTAGATTCAGAGTTTCTGGTTCCATTCCGTGCCTCCCATATATGCCAGAAAGCAACCTTGACCACCACATTTTGCACCTCATTGCAGCGATTCAATAGATCAAACAACCACTGCTTAGGATTATGCATGTATTTCCTCTGTAACTGAATGTCATGCTGTGCCTTGATAGTGTTCCAAACAGATGTTGCAAATGGGCACAACAAAAAACAATGTTCAACTATTTCTTCACGACCACAAAAACAACACAAAGGACTAGCCGGGATGTGATGTCTCTGCAACTGATGTCCTGTAGCTAAACAATCATGAGCAAAGCGCCACAAAATATTTTTCATCTTACTAGGTGCTTTAATTGTCCAAAGTTTCTTCCAATTCTTCTCCTCACCGGAAATGTCAGACATGAAACCAGAACCTTGCTTACTCCGAAAAAGAGCAAAAGAGGAGGCTCTAGCAAAATTATACGCTGACTTGATAGTGTAAACACCAAATTTATTGTGAGGCCAAGTAACAAAATCCTCCAACTCACCTCTAGGTAATGGAATCTGCAATATTTTTGCTGTCACCTCTGGTGCAAAAAAGGCATTGACCGTGTCCTGGTCCCACTGTCGAGAATCAGAATCGATGAGCGCATCAACAATTTCTAGTCCAGGCATAGGCAACATTGGGGTAACACGTCCCAACAATACATCAGGAACCCATTTGTCATGGCTAATACGGACAGATTTACCATTACCAATTTTCCACACAATACCTTGATCCAACAACCTTTTTCCAAACATAATGCTACGCCAAGTATAAGAAGCAGATCTAGGACAGGATGCGTGCCAAAAATCAGAGTTGGGAAAATACCAATCTTTGAGGACTCTCGCACATAAGGAATTTGGTTCTGTCAGAATTCACCATCTCTGTCTACCTAGCATGGCCTGGTTAAAGAGTTGAAGATCGCTAAATCCCATGCCACCCAGGAACTTTGGTGAGGATAGCCAATCCCAAGAGCGCCAATGCATCTTTTTTCTCCCTTGTTCAACACCCCACCATGCATCAGCAATATACTTCCTCATTCTTCCACAAATAGCAACCAGGATCTGGAAAAAACTCATGACAAAATTTTGAATTGATTGAATTACAGCTTTAAGAAGAATCTCTTTCCCAACTCTAGACAAAGGTCTATCAGTACAACTATTAATCCATTTCCAGACCCTCTCTGGTAATAATTTGAATACTTCAGTAGGAAAGCGACCCACTTCAGTTGGCATACCGAAATAAGTAGAATTCAGTGCAACATTCTGAATTTGCAAAGTAGTCATAATATTGTTCCTTGTGGTAACTGGACAACGAGGACCAAAGAAGACTGAGGATTTTGAGAAATTAATCTTTTGTCCTGAACCATCACAGTAAATTTGTAAAGTTGATTTCAATGCATCAACACTCTTACTATCACTCTTGGCAAAAAATATGCCATCATCGACGAAAAGCAGGTGAGATATAGGAGGGCCAGTGATGCCATTGCGTAGACCTTTTAAATCACCTCCAGATTCCTTATTTTGAAGCAAGCAAGAGAGACCCTCCGTATAGAGAAGAAATAAGTATGGGCTGATGGGGTCACCTTGTCGAATGCCATGAGTTGGTATCACAGGATCTGTCAATTCTCCATTAACCCTGACTGCATAATGTACCTCAGTTACACACCTAATCCATGTGTCAGCAGAACCAAGTTTGGTCAAACATCCCTTAAGATAAGACCACTCCACCCTGTCATACGCCTTCATCATGTCAATCTTAAGAGCAAAGTATGGTTCCTTGGTACACTGTCTTCTGATTGTGTGCATACATTCAAAAGCAATTAGTGCATTATCAGTAATAAGGCGTCCCGGGACAAAAGCACTTTGACATTCAGAAACAATAACAGGCAAAAAAACTTTCAACCTGTTAGCAAGCACCTTGGAAGCTATTTTGTATAGAATGTTGCAAAGATTGATAGGGCGGAAGTTGGTTAGAAGATCAGGTTTTGATACCTTTGGTATAAGGACAATTGTGAAATCACAAAACCCAAGTGGCACCTCCGCACCATTCAAAAAGCAACGAACTGCATCACCAAATAAAATCCCAATGTGTTTGATAGAATAAAGCCGGGAAACCATCAGGTCCCGGTGCTTTTGTCGGTCCCATCTAAAATAGAGCTTTTCTGATTTCTTCATTGGTATAAGGTTTACACAATTCTGAATTCATGTCATCAGTGACTTTACAAGGTATGGCATTCAGAACCTGAGGCATATTGGAACAATCCTCTGAGGAGAATAAATCATCATAGAAATTCTTGATCATATTTCTAATCTCCGGGAGATCCTCACAAATTTAACCATCTGCGCGTTTAACCAAAGAAATTCTATTTGTTCTTCTACGTGTAGAAGTTACGGTCACCCTCCTTTAACCAGTCCACTCTAGAGCGTTGACGAGCCATTATTTCTTCTCTTTCAAACAGCTCACACAACGTCTTCTCCACACTCAGTTCTTCAGCAATAGCCTTTGTTGATCTAGGCCCTGTTCTCAATCTCCTTAACTGAAGTTCCTTTTGTTTGATTTTTTTGTACAACCCCAAATGAAGTGACACTCCAATATTTTAGAGACCCTGATAACGAATTCAAGTTGGACCAAGTATCACCAAGAGAAGTGTGTCCTGATCTCTTCTCGGTCCAGGCCTTTTCCATGGTTTCCTTGTAATCAGGAGCTCTCAACCAAGCAGCCTCAAATTTGAATGAGCTCTGCACTGGTAGCTTTCGATGAGAATTCCAAGACTTGTTTAGATCCAACAAGACATTTAGCCTCAGATTTGAAAGAAGCATCAGTTTGAGGAAAAGATAGTTGCTTCAATAATCCATAGAAAACTCTACATGAACTTTGGCAAAGAAGAGACTAATACATAACATGTACCATGCATGCCAACAATTTATGCAATTCTTTGGTAATGGATGTGAAACCGGGCAACCAGTGTATAGTGGTACATCCTATTTTAGGTGTAAGTTAGGGAGCCATCGAGGAATGCAGTAGTATTAAAGTGTGTTTTGTCATTGACTATATCTCTCTATAGACTTAATTTAGTGCCATGAATGTTGCTTGCTTCTCGTCTCGATGTCTCCTTTGGCCTCTCGGGACACTTGTTGAATGCCCCCCTAAAGGCATGCTATATGGCCGATAGCCGTAGTTCAACTCGGCCACAATTCCCGCCGCCAGCCACGTCGATGCTAAGGTCACCTGGTTGATGTTTATCACCACGGTCGCATATGTTCGTCGAGGTAAAAATGTCATGCGACTGACAAAACATTGTATATGTGAATTAGCCCACACAGATCTAGTTTTAGCTCAACCGGGTCTATAGTATCTGCTCCACTCTAATGTAAGCTCATATCCGCGAGATCATTGTTGTCGTTTTTATTGCTGAAAATTCGTGTGCATCTCAGGGAAGAATAAATTTGTAATCCTCTTGCCCTACAGTTGTCTTTGCTGGTCTTTAACTTTATCCTAGAACTCGGCTATTTGATGTTCTG
Source organism: Elymus sibiricus (assembly GCA_039707655.1). Lineage (NCBI taxonomy): Eukaryota > Viridiplantae > Streptophyta > Magnoliopsida > Poales > Poaceae > Elymus > Elymus sibiricus. Next base: position 53,454,372 of record CM077664.1, on the reverse strand, counting down.
CTCATGTTGGTGTTAGCAGTGTACTTTTGGTTGTGGCTATATTCATACTTGATAACATCATCATACAAAGTTCCCAGTTTCTGGGAAATCACCATTTAGTTGTGTTAGTTCCCAGTTTCCTTGCGAAATTCATGCAGCCAAGTTCTTAGGAACACTTACATAGGAATTGTGTGCCGATCCTTTTAATTTTCGTTCAATTTGTTAGCGACAGGCAGCCGAATTTGGTGTTTTGACCCTTTTGGCGAAGTTTAGCCGGATCTGACCCTGGTTGCGAAAAATTTCGGGATCTGACCCTTTTCCTACCACCGGGGAGGTTGGCGGTAGGGTTGCATAGCCTACCGCCGACGCTCTCGGCGGTAGGTTAACGGCAGCCGCCGTCATATCATGGCCTTACTGCTGACATGTCCTAATGGCTGTACCGCCAGAGGGGATGGCGGTAGGGTGTACCTACCTACCACCGGACAGCTTGGCGGTAGGGTCCTGCGCGTGTGCCCGGTGCTATAACTGGAATTCGCAAAAAAACAACGGTAGGGTTTCACACCCTACCGCGAGGGACTATGGCGGTAGGGCCCCGTGGCTGGTGCTGTAACAGAAACCAGCAAAATAATAACGGTAGAGTGTGTAACCCTACCACCAGGGGCTACAGCGGTAGGGTCCTATCCCACTTAATTTTGGTGGAAAACTTGACCATTTCAATTCCAAAAAATCCTGCACACCAGCAATATAGTTTGCAAATAAAAAAAAAATGATGATATCACACATTATAACATGCATCACACATTGATATAAATGATAGTTCAACATATGTAATAGGTTTACATGTCCAACATAGTAAATAGGTAGCAAATTGACAATACTAATTCGACATAAACAACAAGTTATCGTTGTTCACAGTTCAACACAAATAGCAAATAGTTTAACTAGTTCAACATGAAGCGAGTAGCTCGACATGACAACATTACTTGGCCTTCCTCCCCCTCTTGGCGGTACGCTCCTCGTTTCTCTTCGAGCGGGTTTCATCCGGCTTCTTTGTGCGATGAGGAGCACACTCTTTCTGAAACGGGGATGGACTCTTCCAATGCTTCTTCGGCTGTTTCCCCCTCCTGTACTGGGTTGGTTGAGTGGGTGGAGGTCCATCTTCGTCGTCGTACTCCTCCTCATCACCTCCTTCCTCTTCTCCCTCTTGCTCCTCATCCTCTTCTTCCTCATCATCTTCTCCCTCGGCCTCCTCAACAATGTGAGACGACGAGGCGGCATGGCTAAAGGAAGCCCCGTCGGTGTGGCTCGACAAAGCGAGGGTACGCATCGACCTTCCAGGAACATGGACACCAGCCGTGCTAGCGCACCCAAGCATGCCCACTAGCTTACGACAAAAGGTCATGAACTTCTGCAATAACAAATAAACAAGAACATAATATGGATCAAATTTAGGGTTACAATTAAACAAGAACATGGCATGGATCCAATTTGTGGTTACTCGAACATAAGGTAAGGTTAGGAGGCTCGATGTTACCTTCACCGTTTCCCTCAGCTTGCTGTCAGATTCCGCGGTCCCGGGGTCATAACTAAGCGCATCCGAGCCATCAAAAATGCTTCTGTTCAGCTCTGAAGCCTGCAAATATAAGCATCATTTGTAAGTCAGTGACACTAACTAAAGTAGTTTTCATCCAACCGCCGGCTCAAAACAATTGAACACAACTTACTACTCTGTTCATCAGGGGTGCATACTCCCTAGATTCACCTTTGAACTCTCTAAGGCTGTCATGGTAGGCTTCATCCTCGGAGTCATCCTCCTGCAGTGATGAGATATCAGGTGACGTCCGCTGTGGCCTTAGGCGCACACGGTACTTCACGCCATCGTCATACCAATTCATGTGTTCCCCATATGCATCCCAGTCAACCGCTCTTATCTCCCCGTCTTTGCAATACCTCCTCTCATTCCACGCTTTCACATGATCTGCGTGCTCGTGTCCCCAGTCGATCACAGACTGACAATGCTGCCTACTCTTCCTTGCAAGGCATAAAAAACAATGAAACATAAAACATCATAAGAACGTCAAACAGAATGAAAACACGGTAGTAGAGAACAAATGCCCTCACCAGTGTAGGTCGAAGCCACTAGTGTCGTTGGGGCGTGCCGGTAGGGTATTTTGGAATATACCAAATTGCGTGGCCACGCGCTGTGGTAAGTGCCACTCGACGGCATACACACATTTCATTGGCACAATGCACCAAAATGCAAGCCTGTCCTCGGAGCACATCACGTTGAGCTCGAACCCCCATTCTCGGTCATGATACGGCCACCAGTTAACCTACAAAAAGATTGGTAAGCAACTGTGAAAGTGGCTACAAAAATATTGGTAAGCTCGTTGGTATACCTGGTAAGCTGTTAGGTTGTCCATCTCGTTGGTGAAGACCTTGTACAATGCACTGGCCTTGCTCGTGAAGACCTTCACCTAGTCCCAAGCGTACGCGGCGGTCGGGTATCGAGCACTGTCGCCGTCATCGCCAAACTCCGTCCATGGACGCCGGGCATCTTTCTCAGGACGGCCCACTGGCAACCACTCCCATCCAAATAGAGAGGGCCCAGACAAATCCACACATACCAGACTTCTCTTCCGTCCTCTGCGTTACCTCATCTAGCTACAAACACCAATTGATGACCAGATAACACAATTTAAAGCATCCTACATACGTCCATAAATGAATATTGAGATATTTCTCTTACCGAACGGTATAGGTACGCGAGGCCGGCAGACCCCCAGCTGTACCCTGCATCTGATAACCCACAAGTATAGGGGATCAATTGTAGCTTTTTCGATAAATAAGAGTGTCGAACCCAACGAGGAGCTAAAGGTAGAATTAATATTCCCTTCAAGTTCTATCGACCACCGATACAACTCTACGCACACTCAACGTTTGCTTTACCTAGAACAAGTATGAAACTAGAATTACTTTGTAGGTGTAATGCTAAAACTACTTTGCAAGAATAAAACTAGGAGTACTTTGCGAGATAATAAAACTATGAGTAATTTGCAAGATAATAAAAGTTAGTTGTTTAGTAGAAAGTTTTTGTAACACAAGAGAATGATTTGTCCATAGGCAATCGATAACTAGACCGGTAATCATTATTGCAATTTTATATGAGGGAGGGGCATGAGCTAACATACTTTCCGTACTTGGATCATATGCACTAATGATTGGAACTCTAGAAAGCATCCGCAACTACTAAAGATCATTAAGGTAAAACCCAACCATAGCATTAAGTATCAAGTCCCCTTTACTCCCATACGCAACAACCCCCTTACTCGGGTGTAAGCTTCTGTCACTGTAGCCGCCCACTATAAGAGAATTATGAACGTATTGCAAACCCTACAGCGGGAATCCCTCACACTTGCACGACACGGAGGGCACCATAGGACAACGCCAAAATAAAACATACAACTCAAACTAATCACGATCATCAATCAACCCATAGGACAAAATGAATCTACTCAAACATCATAGGATTGCCACATATCATTGGATAATAATATATAGTGTTAAGAACCATGTTTAAGTAGAGATTACAGCGGGGAGAAGAGGTGTTACACCGCTGCATAGAGGGGGAGAGAGTTGGTGTTGACAACGGCGAAGTTGTTGGTGTAGATCGCCATCACGATGTTTCCCCCGGCGGCGCTCCGGCGCCACCGGAAGAGAGGGGGAGAGAGCCCCCTCCTTCTTCTTCTTCCTTGGCCTCCCCCCCTAGATGGGAGGAGAGTTTCCCCTCTGGTCCATGGCTGCCATGGCGGTGGAGGAGCAAGAGCCCCTCCGAGATTGGATCTCTCTCTCTGTTCTCTTCTGTTTCGTGTTCCTGTTTTCTGGCCTTTCACCGTTTCTTAAATTCCTAGAGATCCGTAACTCCGATTGCGCTGAAATTTTAACATGATTTTTTTCCGGATATTAGCTTCCTTGCGGCCGAAGAAGAGCCCCAACCTACTTACGGTGTGACCACGAGGCACCACCACGCGCCAGGGGGGGCCCGCACCCAGGTGGCTTGTGGAGGCTGTGGGCCTCCGTTTGCATTGATTCCACCTCCCAAAAATCACATATATTCCAAAATAATTCTTCGTAAAATTTTGTTGCATTTGGACTTCGTTTGATATGGATTTTCTGTGAAACAAAAAACAAGCAAAAAACAGGAACTGGCACTGGGCACTGGATCAATATGTTAGTCCCAAAAATAATATAAAATGTTGCCAAAAATATGTGAAAGTGGTAGAATATTGGCATGAAACAATCAATAATTATAGATACGACGGAGACGTATCAGCATCCCCAAGCTTAATTCCTGCTCGTCCTCGAGTAGGTAAATGATAAAAAAGATAATTTTTGATGTGGAATGCTACCTAGCATAATCTTGATCATATAATCTAATCATGGCATGAATATTAAGACACGAGTGATTCAAAGCAATAGTCTATAATTTGATATAAAGACATCAATACTCAGGCATCCCAACAAACAATCATGCCTTTCAGAATAAAAATGCTAAAGAACGCTATCCCTACAAAATCATATAGCCTTGTCATGCTCCATCTTCTTAACATAAAATATAAATCATGTACTACCCCGGTGTCAGCCAAGCAATTGGTTCATACTTTTTAACGCGCTTCAGCTTTTTCAACCCCCACGCAATACATGAGCGCAAGCCATGAATATAGCACTATAGGTGGAATAGAATGATGATAGAGATTAATAAGGGGAAGTCAAAAAGGGAGAAAGTCTCACATCGACGCGGCTAATCAACGGGCTATGGAGATGCCCATCAATTGATGTCAATGCGAGGAGTAGGGATTGCCATGCAACGGATGCACTAAGAGCTATAAGTGTATGAAAGCTCAAAAATAAAACTAAGTGGGTGTGCATCCAACTTGCTTGCTCTAGAAGACCTCGGGCATTTGAGGAAGCCCATCATCGGAATATACAAGTCAAGTTCTATAATGAAAATTCCCACTAGTGTATGAAAGTGACAACATAGGAGACTCTCTATATGAAAAACATGGTGCTACTCTGAAGCACAAGTGTGGTAAAGGATAGTAACATTGCCCCTTCTCTCTTTTTCTCTCATTTCATTTTTTTTGTTTTCTCATTTTTTCTTCCTTTTTTTTTCTTTTTTTGTTGTTGGGCTCTTTTTGGCCTCCCTTTTTTTTTTTCTTTTCTCCTTTTTTTTTGTCCGGAGTCTCATCCCGACTTGTGGGGGAATCATAGTCTCCATCATCCTTTCCTCACTGGGACAATGCTCTAATAATGAATAATGATGATCATCACACTTCTATTTACTTACAACTCAAAAAATTACAACTCGATATCTAGAACAATATGACTCTATATGAATGCCTCTGGCGGTGTACCAGGATGTGCAATGATCTAGCGTGGCAAAGATATCAAAAAACGGACAAGCCATGAAAATATCATGCTAGCTATCTTACGATCATGCAAAGCAATATAACAATGAATGCTCAAGTCATGTATATGATGATGATGGAAGGTGCATGGCAATATATCTCGGAATGGCTATGGAAATGCCATAATAGGTAGGTATGGTGGCTGTTTTGAGGAAGATATAAGGAGGCTTATGTGTGATAGAGCGTATCATATCACGGGGGTTGGATGCACCGGCGAAGTTTGCACCGACTCTCGAGGTGAGAAAGGGCAATGCACGGTACCGAAGAGGCTAGAAAATTGCGGAAAGGTAAGAGTGCGTATAATCCATGGACTCACATTAGTCATAAAGAACTCACATACTTATTGCGAAAGTTTATTAGCCCTCGAAGCAAAGTACTACTACGCATGCCCCTAGGGGGGAGGTTGGTAGGAGTTAACCATCGCGCGCCCCCGACCTCCACGCAAAGGAAGACAATCAATAATAAATCATGCTCCAACTTCTTAGCATAACGAGAGACTATACGTGCATGCTTCGGGAATCACAAACCTTAACACCAATATTCTTACTAAACCACAATCATTCACTAGTACCTCCCACATATTACCATCTCTATATCGCAAAACTATTGTAAGGAATCAAACATATCATATTCAGTGATCTACAAGTTTTATGTAGGATTTTATGACTAACCATGTGAATGGCCAATTCATGTTGACTCTCTAAATAAATATAAGTGAAGCATGAGAGTTTAATTCTTTCTACAAAAGACTTGCCCACGCTCTAACAAATATAAGTGAAGCAAAAGAGCATTCTACAAATAACGGTTTTCTATATGAAGAGAAACAGGCATCCAAACTTCAAATGATATAAGTGAAGCACATGAAGCATTCTATAAAGCCATACTCAAAAGATATAAGTGAAGTGCAAAGAGCATTCTATAAATCAACCAAGGACTATCTCATACCAGCATGGTGCATAAAATAATAGGGAATAATAAATACAAAAGACGCTCCAAGAATTTACGCATATCATGTGAACAAAACAAAAACCGAAACATACCGATGATTGTCGAATAAAGATGGGATGCCTTCCGGGGCATCCCCAAGCTTAGACGCTTGAGTCTCCTTGAATATTTACTTGGGGAGCCTTGGGCATCCCCAAGCTTGAGCTCTTGCCTCTCCTCATTCTCCTCATATCAATACCTCCTCGATCTTCGAACACTTCATCCACACAAAACTTAACCGAACTTTTTATTAGAAGGGTTAGTACATATAACATCAAATCCCATCATGTCTTGCTCTAACATTATTGTATAATTATAATCAAACATTACCCACTGTATGCTATCACAATTCTATGGCTCCCAAGTCAATGGGGCTCAACAAGATTTCAAACATAAGCAAATAACGAAACTATAACAGCAATCTGTGAAAACAGGACAGTCTGTAAAGATGCAGATGGTACATATACTTATGTAACTCAAAAAATTCTGAAAAATTAGGAAAAAATAAATAATTTGCATAGAAGTACCATGTAAAAATTTCAGTATTTTGGCATGTTCCAGTAAAAAATGTAAATTCACGCACTACAACAAAAGTTTCTGTTTTTTCACTGGACATACCAAACAAGCAATTTAAACATCCTAAAGGTAAATCTTGGCACATTATTTTTATAATACAATGGATTTGTACAAGGGGATAATTATTTTTGTTGAAAAGTTTCTGTAATCAAGGTTCACAAAGTTTCCATGGGCAAGGACAAAGTTCAAGGCTAGCCCCCACTTCCACATTGCTCATCTGTCTCACTTTCACTTTTCTTTTTGGAAAGTTTTAGGTTCCCCTCTATATATTTTTTGTTTTTAAACTTTATAAAAGCACTCAACAGAAATAAATGACTCTCTAAAACTTCCGGGTTGTCTCCCTGGCAGCGCTTTCTTTAAATCCATTAAGCTAGGCATAAAGTGGTCAACTAATTGATCCACTTGGATCCCAAGGTATATCAAAGCCAATTTTAATAAACAATGATTTGAAATTTAGTAGTGAGCACAAAGCAACATATATCATGCAATGACGAAGTCTAACTCTCTTCCTATGCATCGGCATGTCATAAAAGAACAATTCATGCACATCAAGTAAAGGCCAATGCATAGTATAAACAGTTTCTTACAATTTTATCGTATTGGAAACATAGAGAGGCGGATATGTAGTTCCTCTCTCATAATAATTGCAATTAGGAGCAGTAAGCACATGCATATTATATCCATCAAAATCATCATGTGCAATGGTAAAACGCAACCCATCAATATAATCCTTAATAAGAGCAAACTTCTCCGATATAGTGTAGTTAGGAGAATTCAAAAAGATAATAGGACTATCATGTGTAGGTGCAATAGCAACAATTTCATTCTTAACATAAGGAATTATAGCAAGTTCATCTCCATAAGCATCATTCATATTGGCATCATGTCCACAAGCATAGCAAGCATCAATTTCATCAAAAAGGGATATTTCAAATGCATCAAAGGGATCATAGCATTCATCCTTCGGTAAGCACAAAGGGAAATTAAACAATGTATGAGATAAAGAGTTACTCTCATCAGAAGGTGGGCACGGGTGATCAATCCGCTCTTCCTCCTTTTGTTCTTCACTCTCCTCCCCAATTTTTTCATCTAATGAGCTCACAATGTCATCAATTTCTTCTTCCATAGATTCCTGCAAAATATTAGTCTCTTCTTGGACAGCGGAGGTGTCTTCAATATATTCTTTCACATAAGCATTAGAAGCATAGTTTTCATAGCAATATTTAAGTATGGCAGAATTTTCAGATTTGTAAAGAGTAGCATCATACTTTTCAATCAAAGAAGCAATTTCATAAGCACCCTTAAAAGCAACAAATTCTTCAATTTGTTCAATATAATAGTAACTATAAACACCTTTAGCATAAGAAGATACGATTCCATTATCACTAAACTCAGATTGGTTGGGAAGGTGTTTCTTAGGGTCTTCAGAAGAACAAGTAAAATCATGTATTTCGCATAAATTCCAAGCATAGCAATGCATAGTATTAATATGATGCAACAAAAGTTTCCCTTTTTGAGATAAGCGGTGTCGCACAAAATGAGCATGCTCATCTAATGATTTTCCCTCAACTAAGCTAGTTGGGTTTTCAGCACGAGCACATAGGGATCGAAGATGATCCAAGTAGAAAGCTTCAGCAGTATGATAGATCTTGGGTGGTTCTTCAACCGTTGGTTTAGCAGGTACAACTAATTTTTTTGGTATTTTACGTTTCCTACCCATAACTAAAGATAGAAAACAAAAGCACAAAATAAAAACTACTTAGTGAGAAATCAAACAAGCACACACAAGAATATCAACCCCACGCTATTGCTCCCCGGCAACGGCGCCAGAAAAAGGTCTTGATAACCCACAAGTATAGGGGATCAATTTTAGCTTTTTCGATAAATAAGAGTGTCAAACCCAACGAGGAGCTAAAGGTAGAATTAATATTCCCTTCAAGTTCTATCCACCACCGATACAACTCTACGCACACTCAACGTTTGCTTTACCTAGAACAAGTATGAAACTAGAATTACTTTGTAGGTGTAATGCTAAAGCTACTTTGCAAGAATAAAACTAGGAGTACTTTGCGAGATAATAAAACTATGAGTAATTTGCAAGATAATAAAAGATAGTTGTTTAGTAGAAAGTTTTTGTAACACAAGAGAATGATTTGTCCATAGGCAATCGATAACTAGACCGGTAATCATTATTGCAATTTTATATGAGGGAGAGGCATGAGCTAACATACTTTCCGTACTTGGATCATATGCACTTATGATTGGAACTCTAGCAAGCATCCGCAACTACTAAAGATCATTAAGGTAAAACCCAACCATAGCATTAAGTATCAAGTCCCCTTTACTCCCATACGCAACAACCCCCTTACTCGGGTGTAAGCTTCTGTCACTCTAGCCGCCCACTATAAGAGAATTATGAACGTATTGCAAACCCTACAGTGGGAATCCCTCACGCTTGCGCGACACGGAGGGCACCATAGGACAACACCAAAATAAAACATACAACTCAAACCAATCACGATCATCAATCAACCCATAGGACAAAACGAATCTACTCAAACATCATAGGATTGCCACATATCATTGGATAATAATATATAGTGTTAAGCACCATGTTTAAGTAGAGATTACAGCGGGGAGAAGAGGTGTTACACCACTGCATAGAGGGGGAGAGAGTTGGTGTTGACGGCGGCGAAGTTGTTGGTGTAGATCGCTGTAGGGGAACGCGACAGAAAACAAAAAATTTCGGTATAGCGAGCATGCCCAGGATCACTATGGAGATGGCATACAAGGTTTGATTTGATCATTACCGACTCGTAGCGCAGTGGAAGTAGAGTCGATGTAGATCGTCGGTGCAGATCCCTGCAGCTAGGATTAACAACCTCCCAACCGCGAGGATGTACTCCCTCACCAGACAGCCCTTCGGGAGACAGTCGGACAGTCCCCCGGACGATGTCGCGGACAACCCTTCGGGAGGACCCTCGAAGCTCGAACGGTAACTCGGACAGCCCTTCGGGAGGACCCTCGAATAGCCCCTCGGGCAAAAGATTGAACCTACAACCTCTCTACGGTGTTGCACACATACGGTGTCAGCTATCCGGCAGGGCTTCGCCGTCCAGAACTAGTTCCCACCGGAACCCAGACAACCTTTCGGCTCTATGAAACTATTTCGCTGGGAGGGAGAGAGAAAGACAGATAATGCATGGCATGTGTATGAGAGATTGGAGTGAGTGTGGATAGCTCCTCTCCACCTCTATTTATAGGAAAGGAGGAGGTGGTGGTGGCTGAAATTTTCATCCCAAAAGGTGGGTGGCCCCCACATGGAAGTGGCTCACAAAAAGCCATCCACCATGGGAGTGGAAAAGCCCCACATGGGGGCTTTCCCACCCTTGGCCGGCCACACCTTGGCCCCCTACATGGGGGGCCCCACCTCCCATCAAACAAGGCTCCACCAAACAAGGGTGCTCCCTCCCCAAAAAGCCACCAAACATGGCTGCCCACGAATCGTGGGATCTTGTCCCCTAACGCTGGGACAAGATGTTTTCTGAGAATGTTTCTCCTGAAAAATTCCAGAAAATCCCAGAACATTTTCGGCATCCTCTAAAATTATTCTGGACATGTTCCGAAACATTTTCGGTATGGTGGTTTAATTTAGAAACATTTTCGTTTAACTCCGAAACAATTCCGGTTTTCTCTCCGGAACTTTTCCGTCGTCTCCGAAACTTTTCCGGTGACTTTCTCTCCGACTCCTTGTCTAGTATTCAGCAGATAGATGACCCTTAAGCGTGTGACCCTATAGGTTCGGTGAAGTATAGACATGACCGGAACACTTTCTGGTCAATGATCAATAGCGGAACCGTGGACACCCATATTGATCCCTATACCCACACGACTAAATATTCGAGTGAACCTCCAGTTGCCGTGTGCTATTCCTGTTGCTTCGCGATATGTTACAAACACCCGAGGTGAGATTTATCGGCATCCCCATGGATCAACACTTGTCCACTATGCTAGTTACCTCGTTACCGGTTTTGTTCTCTTTTCTCGTTTCCGTGTTCTGGCATCCCTGTGATCAAATCACAATGTGTCTGGCCAGGCGATGATGGATACCGTAACACCGAGAGGGCCCGAGAATATCTCTCCATCATCGGAGGAGCAAATCCCAATCTCGAGCTATCTCGTTTCTTGTCATACTTTTCCTTGAACCCGTAAGCCACCGTAATAGCCACCCAGTTACGGATGATGTTTAACAAACCCCAAAGTTCACGAAGCAAGTACGAAGGAACTTGATACTGTCATGGTCTAAGGAACTATGCAAACATTAACTATCTCTGTGTTATTAACCATTAACTTGTGACGAATGTATCTCATAGTATAACATCAATTCGGGTCGATTCAACACAAGTGTTCTTCTAACATTGTGCCCTCAAAATTGCCGGCATAGTCATGCCCATGATCAGGAAAACAGGATCATCATTCAATACTTGAGCCAGTCTTAGAGGCATGACTAGGAATACATTTTACCGTTTATTATACCACACGTGCACATGAGTTTCCCTCCGAGTCTCATGGATATTGTAGACTCGAGAATCATTGCAGTTACATCATGGAACATAAACATTCATTACAAACTTGGAGATACAAAATAACTGTTATTACTGCCTCTAGGGCATATCTCCTACAGTCTCCCACTTGCACTAGAGTCATAATCCAGTTACATGGCTTCCCTAACACCAATGGCTATCCGGTGCTGCTCATGCTTTGCTCGTGGTAGAGGCTTTGTCATCGGGTCTGACACGTTCAGATCCGTGTCAACTTTGCGTACTTTCACTAAACCCGCTTCGACATGATGTCGAATGAGTTTATATTTGCGTTCAATATGTCTTGTCTTATGGTGCGAAGATGGCTCCCTAGCCTGAGCCACGGCGCCACTATTATCACAATAGATCTCCACCGGGTCCAGCGCGCTTGGAACCACACCAAGGTCTTCAATAAACTGCTTGATCCAGACCGCCTCCTTGGAGGCTTCTGAAGCTGCAACATATTCCACCTCCATCGTAGAATCCACCACAGTCTTTTGTTTGGAAATTTTCCAATCAACTGCGCCGCCGTTCAATATGAAAACATAGCCTGATTGAGATTTGAAGTCATCTGGGTTAGTCATGAAGCCTGCATCAGTGTAACCACTTACAATGAGCTCTTCATCACCTCCGTACACAAGGAGTAAATCCTTGGTACTTCTGAGGTACTTAAGAATACTTTTGACTGCGGCCCAGTGTTCCAGTCCTGGATCACTTTGGTACCGGCTGCTAACACTTAGCGCATAGGAAACATCTAGTCTTGTACATAGCATGGCATGCATAATAGAACCAACTGCCGAGGCATATGGAACATCATTCATTTGTACTCGCTCATCAAGAGTCCGAGGACACCGATTCTTGCAAATCACTGTGCCAGGTGACATGGGGAGTAGGCCTTTCTTGGAGTTCTCCATGTTGAACCTTTTCAACACCTTGTCAATGTACGTGCTTTGGCTAAGCGCTATCAGGCGTTTTGATCTATCTCTGTAGATTCTGATGCCCAATACATATGCCGCTTCGCCTAAGTCTTTCATTGAAAAACTCTTCTTCAATGAGTCTTTTATTTCGCTAAGAAAATTCACGTCATTTCCAATCAACAATATGTCATCCACATACAAGATTAGAAATGCTTTTGCGCTCCCACTAAACTTCTTGTAAACACAAGATTCTTCGTCATTCCTGATGAAGCCAAACTCTTTGACTACATCAAAACGAATGTTCCAGCTCCTTGATGTTTGCTTCAGACCATAAATGGCCTTCTGAAGTTTGCATACCTTTCCAGCATTCTCATGAACGACAAAATCTTCAGGCTGTATCATGTATACATCTTCTTTGAGATTTCCATTTAAGAAAGCCATTTTGACATCCATTTGCCATATTTCATAATCTAAATAAGCAGCTATTGCTAGTAATATCCGTACAGACTTAAGCATAGCTACAGGCGAGAAAGTCTCGTTGAAGTCCACTCCAGGAAATTGCGTGAACCTTTTCGCGACAAGTCTAGCTTTATGGATAGTAATGTTACCATCCGCGTCCGTCTTTCTTTTAAAAATTCATTTACAACCAATGGGCCTTACGCCTTCTGGAAGTTCTACCAAGTTCCAAACTTGATTTTCGTACATGGATTCCATTTCGGATCTCATGGCTTTGTGCCATTCCCTTGAGCTGGGCCCCGCCATCGCTTCCTTGTAGTGCGCAGGTTCATCGTCTTCAAGAATGAAGATTTCGTTATGAAACCACTCAGGTGGCTCGATAGCCCTACCCGATCTGCGCGGTTCAAATACAAACTTGTCTGAAGTTTCCGCATCACATGCGACAACTTCCGGCTCGGTTGTAGGAATAATTAGCGGAATTTCTTCCGATTCCTTAGCCATATCAACGGTTGTCGAAGATTCACTAATCTCATCAAGCTGTACTGTCCTCCCACTTGCTTCTTTAGCGAGAAATTCTTTCTCGAGAAAGTGTCCAACTTTTGCGACAAACACTTTGCCCTCGGACTTGTGGTAGAAGGAATACCGAATGGTGTTATTGGGATAACCTACAAAGTAACATTTGTCTGATCTGGGATCGAGTTTGCTTGGCTGTAAACGCTTTATGTATGCCTCACAACCCCAAATTTTGAGATGCGACACACTAGGAATCTTCCCATGCCACATCTCATGTGGTGTCGTCTCAACAGACTTAGACGGTGCTCTGTTTAATGTATAAGCGGCAGTAAGTAGTGCGTGACCCCAAAAAGATATCGGCAGATCTGTAAGAGACATCAGCGACCTCACCATGTCTAGCAGGGTTCGGTTATGTCGTTCCGACACTCCATTTTGCTGTGGAGTTCCGGGAGGCGTAAGCTGTGAAACGATTCAACGGTCACTCAGATGTTGGCTAAACTCATGACTAAGGTATTTGCCCCCGCGATCTGACCGCAGAAACTTAATCCTTTTGTTACGATGATTTTCTACCTCATTCTGATTTTTTTTGAACTTTTCAAAGGTTTCCGACTTATGCTTCATTAAGTAGATATAGCCATACCGACTTAAATCATCATTAAGAGTCACGAAGTAGAAATACCCACCCCGTGCGGCTGTGCTCATTGGACCACATACATCACTATGTATTATTTCCAATAATTCACCCGCCCGTTCAGGATGACCCATGAACGGCGTCTTGGTCATTTTCCCCATCAGACAAGCTTCACATGTGTCAAATGATTCAAAATCAAAGGACGGTAAAACTCCATCTGACTGGAGTCTTTGCATGCGTTTCTTTCCGACGTGGCCAAGCCGACAGTGCCACAAGTAAGTGGTGGTGGTATCAGCCTTCTTAAGGCGTTTAGCATTCACGTTAAAGACATCATTTCCACATTCAAGATTCAGTATGAAAAGGCCCCCAACAATGGGTGCAAATCCATAAAACATATCCTTACAATAAAGTGAACAACCATTGTTCTCAGACTTGTAAGAGTACCCGTCGTGCACTAAACATGATCCAGAGATAATGTTTCTACACAATGCCTGAACAAAATAACAGTTACTTAGTTCTAAGGTAAATCCTGAAGGGAGACGTAGAGGCATAATGCCGACGGCTTGAGCGGCGATCCCAGCGCTGTTCCCGACACGCATCACAACTTCATTCTTAGCCAGCTTGCGCACCTTCTGAAGCCCCTGTATCGAGTTGCAAATGTGAGCAACCGATCCGGTATCAAATACCCAAGACTTAGAATTTTCGCTAGCAAGCAAAACGTCAATGACATTAACCTGTATAATAGTTATACCTTTTCCGGTTTTCCCAGACTTCTTATCTTCCAGATACTTCTTGCAGTTTCTCTTCCAGTGTCCTGTGCCCTTGCAGTAGAAGCACTCAGTTTCATTCTTGGCTGCGCCCTTAGAGTTGCTTTGGGAGTCGGTCTTACCAGCGCCCTTGCCCTTCTTGGACTTGCCTTTCTTTTTGAAAC
The DNA here is from genome assembly GCA_039707655.1 of Elymus sibiricus. Taxonomy (NCBI): domain Eukaryota; kingdom Viridiplantae; phylum Streptophyta; class Magnoliopsida; order Poales; family Poaceae; genus Elymus; species Elymus sibiricus. Next base: position 53,439,337 of record CM077664.1, on the reverse strand, counting down.
TGGAGGTTTTATTCACAAGCAACACTTGCTTGCGATTTTTTCCGCAGTCCTCCTTCCGCAGTTTTCAGCATGGCGAGCACCTCATTTGGTGTCTTCTCCATCCCACTCATGTTGTAGTTCATGACAAAACCGTCGTAAGACGGGGGGAGTGAATAAAGCAACATGTCAATCATATGGGCTGGTGGAATTGGAAATTCCAGGGTTTTAAGCCTTTTAGGGTAGCCAATCATTTTGACCACGTGTTCGCCAACTGAACTGCCCTCAGCCATCTTGCAATCCATCACGGCCTTCATGATATGAAACCGTTCAGACCGTGCGGTTTCCTTGTACAGAGCATCCAATTCCCGGATCATATCACGGGCGTTATGGAATTCAAAACGTTTTTGAAGCTCTAGACTCATGCAAGCTAGCATGAGGCACTGCACTAAGTTGTAATCATCATCATTAGTGGCCCAGACATTTTGTTCATCTTACGGGGCAGTTGCCGCCGGTTTAGCTGGAAGAGGAGTTTCAAGCACATACATCCTCTTAGCGCTCCTGAGGACAATCCTCAGGTTACGGACCCAGTCCGCATAGTTGTTTCCAGTCGCAGCTAACTTCTCTTTCTCTAACATCGGGCCTAAGTTGAATGCGGTGTTGCGAGCCATTTGATCTACAACAGTAAACACAAGTTTCACTTAGACTTTGTTCATAGTTAATTTAGACTAGTGAATAAACAATTTTATTGTAAAGTGCGCTCCCACTCAAATCAATATGTCTCAAAATTGATTATGAGTGATTCAAGACCCAAATTTTAATTCAACGCCAAGGATGTATCCATCTCAAGTGACGAGAATTTCAATTGGTAGGCCAACCTGCCAATCACATCTCTATGTGACTCTTGTTCATCTTTCGATGGGCGTGTTCCGAGCTCAGGACGATCCTCCGGAACGTCAAGACAACCAAGAGATCTCGCTGCGAGGTCTCAACTCACCCGCCTCACACTTCTCTAATCGTTCGCACCCATGTATCCATGTGGTACCCCGAAGAGATAGGTGCCGTGACGGTGCTACACTTGGGAGAACACTAACTACTTGATATTTTAAGTGAGAGATTACCCTAATAAAAAGCGACTACCGCGCAATCAAAAGGGTGCATCATAAGGGATAAACATCTCAGGCAATTCATAACAGCATGATATGGTATAGCCCTTTCTGACGGAGAAGTCTTTAATTTCTTCGTCTTCGGCATTTGCGTCGGTGTTCACCTTCGCGAAGATTGCCACCACCTTGTCGATGCACCAGATAATATTGCTATCTCTATAGCTAATAAAATAAGTGCATTACTTAAGGTTGACATGCAGGTCATTAAAGTGACAATCATATGGCTCCAGCCATCATGCCGAATCATGACACACAGGTCATGTTAATAAATTTACATCATATAGTCATCTCATACATAATCGAATTAACAAGAGAGCTGCGATACCACATCACATGCACATCCTGCAAAACCAAGTTATACGTCTCTAATCGGTTTATGCAAAATTTTATTTTACGTGGCTTCTAAGGTTTTGACTTAAACCGCAGCTACCAACGTTTATCATCAAGTATGATTATTCAAGTCGCTAGATTAACTTTGCGGGGTGTATGAAACATGAGATAATAAAATCTCGAGCCCCATACTAAACTTCGTCATACACATGACCCCCGTGCAGATCATCTCTGCATTGCCCTTTCGTCTGCGAAATTTCATCTTTCTCTTAACTATGGTGGAACCCAAAGAACTGATAGCACTTCATTGATCAATCAGGATCGTGCACTGCCAGAACTTTGTGAAATACCACCATGCCATTTCAAGATCAGAAATACGCAAATTCTAGGGAAGCAACAAGAACATCGGGTAACAGATTTCATCTGCTACCCGCATAAATATTTTTCAGCAATAGATCTCATCTACTACAAAATTATATTATGCAATACCCATACATCTCTATGTATTCTAGATCGCAACCTGCATCTACGCATAGCAAGGCTCTTGATGCCACTGTAGGGGAACGCGACAGAAAACAAAAAAATTCAGTACAGCGAGAACGCCCAGGATCACTATGGAGATGGCATACAAGGTTTGATCAGATCATTACCGACTCATAGCGCAGCGGAAGTAGAGTCGATGTAGATCGTCGGTGCAGATCCCCGCAGCTAGGATTTACAACCTCCCAACCACGAGGATGTACTCCCTCGCCGGACAACCCTTCAAGAGGCGGTCGGACAGTCCCCCGGACGATGTCGCGGACAGCCCTTCGGGAGGACCCTCGAAGCTCGAACGGTAACTTGGACAGCCCTTCAGGAGGACCCTAGAACAGCCCCTCGGGTAAAAGATCGAACCTACGACCTCTCTACGGGGTTGCACACATACGGTGTCAGCTATCCGGCAGGGCTTCGCTGTCCAGAAGTAGTTCCCACCGGAACCCAGACAACCTTTCGGCTCTACGAAACTATTTCGCTGGGAGGGAGAGAGAAAGCCAGATAATGCATGGCATGTGTATGAGAGATTGGAGTGAGTGTGGAGAGCTCCTCTCCACCTCTATTTATAGGGAAGGAGGAGGTGGTGGTGGCTGAAATTTTCATCCCAAAAGGTGGGTGGCCCCCACATGGAAGTGGCTCACAAAAAGCCATCCACCATGGGAGTGGAAAAGCCCCACATGGGGGCTTTCCCACCCTTGGCCGGCCACACCTTGCCCCCCTACATGGGGGGCCCCACCTCCCACCAAACAAGGCTCCACCAAACAAGGGTGCTCCCTCCCCAAAAAGCCACCAAACATGGCTGCCCACGAATCGTGGGATCTTGTCCCCTTACGCTAGGACAAGATGTTTTTCGCGAATGTTTCTCCTGAAAAATTCCAAAAAATCCCAGAACATTTCCAGCATCCTCTAAAATTATTCTGGGCATGTTCTAAAACATTTTCGGTATGGTGGTTTAATTTAGAAACATTTTCGTTTAACTCCGAAACAATTCCGGTTTTCTCTCTGGAACTTTTCCGTCGTCCGAAACTTTTCCGGTGACTTTCTCTCAGACTCCCTGTCTAGTATTCAGCAGATAGATGACCCTTAAGCATGTGACCCTATAGGTTCGGTGAAGTATAGACATGACCGGAACACTTTCCGATCAATGATCAATAGCGGAACCGTGGACACCCATATTGATCCCTATACCCACACGAATAAATATTCTAGTGAACCTCTAGTTGCCGTGTGCTATTCCTGTTGCTTCGCGATATGTTACAAACACCTGAGATGAGATTTATCGGCATCCCCGTGGATCAACACTTGTCCACTATGCCAGTTACCTCGTTACCGGTTTTGTTCTCTTTTCTCGTTTCCGTGTTCTGGCATCCCTGTGATCAAATCACAATGTGTCTGACCAGACGATGATGGATACCGTAACACCGAGAGGGCCCGAGAATATCTCTCCATCGTCAGAGGAGCAAATCCCAATCTCGAGCTATCTCGTTTCTTGTTATACTTTTCCGTGAACCCGTAAGCCGCCGTAATAGCCACCCATTTACGGATGACGTTTAACAAACCCCAAAGTTCACGAAGCAAGTACAAAGGAACTTGATACTCTCATGGTCTAAGGAATTATGCAAACATTAACTATCTCTGTGTTATTAACCATTAACTTGTGACGAATGTATCTCATAGCATAACATCAATTCGGGTCGATTCAACACAAGTGTTCTTCTAACATTGTGCCCTCAAAATTGCCGGCATAGTCATGCCCATGATCAGGAAAATAGGATCATCATGCAATACTTGAGCCAGTCTTAGAGGCATGACTAGGAATACATTTTACCGTTTATTATACCACACGTGCACATGAGTTTCCCTACGAGCCTCGTGGATATTGTAGACTAGAGAATCATTGCAGTTATAGCATGGAACATAAACATTCATTACAAACTTGGAGATTCAAAATAACTGTTATTACTGCCTCTAAGGCATATCTCCTACAATCGCCATCACGATGTTTCCCCTGGCGGCGCTCCGGCGCCACCGGAAGAGAGGGGGAGAGAGCCCCCTCCTCCTTCTTCTTCCTTGGCCTCCCCCCCTAGATGGGAGGAGAGTTTCCCCTCTGGTCCATGGCTGCCATGGCGGTGGAGGAGCAAGAGACCCTCCGAGATTGGATCTCTCTCTCTCTGTTCTCTTCTGTTTCGCGTTCCTGTTTTCTGGCCTTTCACCGTTTCTTAAATTCCCGGAGATCCGTAACTCCGATTGCGCTGAAATTTTAACACGATTTTTTCCGGATATTAGCTTCCTTGTGGCCGAAGAAGAGCCCCAACCGACTTACGGTGTGCCCACGAGGCATCACCGCGCGCCAGGGGGGGGGGGGGCAGGTGGCTTGTGTGGTTGTGGGCCTCCGTTTCCGTTGATTCCACCTCCCTAAAATCACATATATTCCAAAATAATTCTTCGTAAAATTTTATTGCATTTGGACGTCGTTTGATATGGATTTTCTGTGAAACAAAAAACAAGCAGAAAACAGGAACTGACACTGGGCACTCGATCAATATGTTAGTCCCCAAAATAATAAAAAATGTTGCCAAAAATATGTGAAAGTGGTAGAATATTGGCATGAAACAATCAAAAATTATAGATACGATGGAGACGTATCAGTATCCTAGTCGGCCAAGAAGTCGAGATACATCCATAGGGCAATGTCCCCCGAGCAGTCTAGAAACGCGACCTCTGTGAGAACCACAAGTAGGCCCTCGCGTACTGCTCCACGGTCCTCGCATCGGCATCTTCCGGGCATATGGACCGGTTGTTCTAGATCCAGGGCAGTGGTACACCGGATGTTCTGGTATCCTTCATGGGAGGGCCATCGCCGATGAGGGTGATAACCCTCTCCCGCCAGTTGTTCCTCTCCCCTCGCCCAGTGAGAGCCTGCCCCTGGATCGGTAGGGCCCTGATCATGCCGAAGTCCTTGAGGGTCACTGTCATCTCACCACATGGGATATGGAAACTGTGCGTCTCGGGGCGCCACCGTTCGACCAAAGCTGTGAGAACTGAGTGGACGAGCATCGGCGGCACACGCTTGAACTGAAGCACGAAACCCAACAGCCTTGCTCTCCTGAAGTACGACGTGTAGCGTTCGTCATACTGCATCTGAACGGCCTTCATGTGGCCCCTCATCCGCAATGGCGGTAGCATCTGTCAAAATGTAAACGGAAATAGTTAGTAACTTCATTTCGCAAAGCCAACTTTTTGGTGCAACAACTTGATCATAGTTATTACCACTCCATTCTCCATAAAATGGGCGCGATGACCGTTGTCGAAAGCATGGTCAAGCATGGTGTACTTAGTGCCGATGGTGGGCGCAAGGGGGGCCTCCTAAAACAATTGCAAATTCAGTTATTAACATGTAATCCACTAATATATAGTACTAACATGCATCAAATGTGAACAACATTCATTCACCATCAATATGCATAAATTCAACATTCATTCAATATGCATAAATCTATAAGAAAGATATAATCAATCATATTCAACAAACATCAACATTCATTCAATTCATATTCATCAAATATGTCATATTCAACCAACATCAACCAATAAATATATAATAAAAGATACAATCAGCAAAGTAATATGCAAATGAATCATATTGAATCAAACTAAAAAAATCTTATTGAATCAACAATCATATTTATCCATCATATCTATAATCAATCATATTTATCCATCATATCATGAATCAATCATATTTTACCATCATAACATATTCAACCTCTATCCAACCACATCAATCAAATTATGACACATGAATGAACCATAAAAAAATTATGAACATGAACTAGGGTTCATCTTCAAACTATATAGAATCAATAAACTAGTTAATACCAAATGAACTAGGGTTCATCTTCAACCACATACATCATCTTGCTCCAAACAAAACAAACCTAAAATCAACAAAAATTAAAATCTGCTAGATGAAATAGGGTTCATCTTGTGCCAAATAATGCATCAAATCGAAAGCTTTTCGACTAAAACTAATTGGAGGGATTGAGAGAGCTTACTTCTCTCATTTCGGAGCCATCTCTATCCGCAAAAACGGTGGAGAAACGAAGGAGATCGGAGGAGGGGAGTGGAGGGGATGAGAGAGGAGTTCCTCTCTATTGCGGCGCGACGCAGGGGAGAATATGGGGGCTACGCGGATATGGCGATTCCCACCTCCACCCACCCATGGCGATTCCCATGGCGATCCTAGGTCCCCCCTCTAGGATCTCCCTCCGGCGACCCCAATGGACGGCCTCCTCCATTGGGACTTCTCCCCCGGTCTCTCGGTCGAGGCCCAGGTGCGTGCTCGTTTCAGATCTACGGTTCACTTCGTCCCTGCTCCAAACTCCAAGGGTTTTTTCTTGGAGGTCTCTTTTTCCTCGACTTCGTTCCCTCTCTTGGAGGAATCAGTGGGGCTAGCTCTCCAATCCTGTATCGGAGGGATCAGTGCATGATTTAAGGTTTGCCGCCTTGGTGATCAGAGATTTCGGTTTTCGGTGGCTTCTAATCGTGTGGGACATTTCATCTATGGCTTGCGGGATTGCATTTGGCTGGATTTTATTTCTCATTTTCATCTTCATCGTGGTGCAAAGTGCTCCCCTGCTGTGGATGTTTGGCACGCGGACACTGAACTTAATGGCCTGGCATCTTCCCCTGGTCCGGCGATCAAATCAAGATGGCTCTCTTCTAAGGCCAAAGATCCTATTGCTCCATCATCTGTTACACTTTTTGAAAATCTGGGCCTTATTTCGTCGCTGACTGTGAGACATTCCGGTGACCATCGGCCAGCCCCTGTGCTCTCACTTGGCAGTTTTTTTGTTTTGGATTTTCAGGATCACCAGAGGGTCTTTCGGATTGGCTCTATCAATCTGCCGATTTCTTCCCATTCTGCTACCAAGTTACCATCTTTTCAGGGCTATGGTTTTAAGCAATGTTTATGGGATTCCATTCCAGATGATAAATTTTTCATTGTTCTTGATGGTTGGCAAGCTGGTTATGATAATGACGAAGTCAAAATGATGGCTGAAATATCTGATGTACCTCCCAAAGATTATATTTACAAATGCCTAAAGGACTGTTCCAATTGTGATCGTCTTGGTCATCTTGTTCATGAGTTCACAGGTGTCTTCTGTCAGAGATGTGCGAACACTAGTGGAAACTGTGTATGTTCTTCTAATTATGACAAAGTTTTGGGTGTCTCCAATGATACTCTCTCTTCTAGTAACCAGCCTTGCATGTTGGGCCGGCAGAACTGGTCTGTAACTTGTTTAGCGTGCTCTACAGTTGGGCATTAGGCTTCTGTATGCCATGGCCTTCGTAGATGTCATCTTTGTCAGCGTATGGGCCATTAGGCCTCTAAGCCCAACATATGTAAATCGTTTCGCAGGCATTTTATTTGGTTATAGAAGGGCCCACCGTCAGAACATACTATGGTGTATCCTGATGCAAGGCAAGTCGATATCCGAATGGCAGGCAATCCTGTGGCGGTTGGTACGACCCGTGTAAGACGGGATAATTCCACTGATATGGTATGGGTGCGGAAACAGAAAATCCTGCAACACTCGGACGTGGCATCTTCCCATTGCTTGACGATACGACTCCCTCATCTGGGTGTAGTCAATTCCACCTGCCAGCAGCCCCAATCCAACACTGCGGCGTCTTCCTGGAGCTCGCCACCCCTGCTCCCCTCCACAAACCCGGACACCTCCTACTTCTCATCGTCACCAGGATTTGCACGACCATCATCTGCCCGGTGCGTTCCGTCAGCCAGTACTGCCATGGCGAACTTCCCGGTGCGGCCGTTCGCATTTTCACCGGTGCGATCGACGTTCGAGTGGGCCCCTGATCACTGTGTCTAGCGACATGTTATGGTGGTGGATGAACCTCCGTTGAATCATGATAGGTATGCCATTGTCTCGGTCAATCCGCCTATCCCAGATCATCAGAAAGAGTTTTGGCTTGCCGAGGTGTGTCGCATCATTGCGGAGGATCTGGAGTATCAGCTAGTTGATGATTTCGTTTATCCGTTTGGCATTGGCTGTGTTGTTTTTTCGGATATGGCTAGTAGAGATGCTGTGATTAGAGAGGAGCCTCACGCCTTAACTGATAATTCACAATTTTCTTTAGTCCCTCATGACGAGAGCATCAATATGCGCAGGCCTGCTTTTGAATATGATGTTTGGATCATGTTCTTGGCCTTCCCCATGGATTGCCTGACCGAACATTATGTGCACAAGGCTGTGTCTAATTTTGGGAAGTTGCTTGCTTGGCCACGCCTTGGTCAAAACAAAGCTCGGGTTCTGGTTAAATGCCACATCAAAGACGCAGCTGAAGTCCCCCACAGTCTCTTGGTTACTAGAGTTGGTATGCTACCTGGTCTTGGTCGCTCTTGGTCTGTCCCAGTCTACAAACTCAATGGTAGAAATACTACTCCAGGTCTCATGGGTACTGAGGAAGCCCCCCCCCCCCGACTTCTCAATGTTCACCGCACCCATATGAATTGCCGTATTACACTCTGATGCAGCAAGCTAGAATTGATGAGATGGCAGCTCAAGATGCTCTAAATGAAGCTGTTGGGGAACGTAGCATGGAAAACAAAAAAAATTCTACGCACACGCAAGATCTATCCATGGAGATGCATAGCTACGAGGGGGGGAGTGTGTCTACGTACCCTCGTAGACCGTAAGCGGAAGCGTTAGAACAACGCGGTTGATGTCGTCGAACAACTTCACGATCCAACCGACCGAGTACCGAACGTACGGCACCTCCGCGTTCAGCACACGTTCAGCTCGGTGACGTCCTCGACTTCTTGATCCAGCAAGACGGCGAGGTAGTGGATGAGTTCCGGCAGCACGACGGCGTGGTGACGGTGATGGTGATGCTATCTCCGCAGGACTTCGCCCAAGTACTGCGAAAATATGACCGATGGACGGAACTGTGGAGGGGGGCGCCGCACACGGCTAAGACAATGTTGTGTCTTGTTTGGGGCGCCCCCTCTCCTCTATTTATATATGTGTAGGGGCTTGGAGTAGAAGGAATAGTGCCACGTGAACATCACCATGTGAATAGTACCACGTGAACAGTACCACGTGAATAGTACACACGTGGACTTGGACTCCAAAGTCCAATCCTATTCCTACTATAGGACTCTCCTTTTTTCCTTCCCTAGCTGCGTGGGCTTTTGAGGACTTGGTGCGCCTGGCCCAATAAGGCCAGGGCGCCTCCCCTTAGCCCATGGCAGCCCTTGGGACGTGGTGGACCCACTTGTGGACTTTCGGACCCCTCCGGAATCCTCTGGAACCTTCTGGAAGCTTCCCAATACAATACCGAAAAAAACTGCACCTTTTTCCGGAACCCAAAATATGACTTCCCATATATAAATCTTTACCCCTCTCGACCATTCCGAGACTCCTCGTGACGTCCGGGATCTCATCCGGGACTCCGAACAATATTCGGTTACCAATTCACATAACTCATATAACACTATATCGTCAACGAACGTTAAGCGTGCAGACCCTACGGGTTCGGGAATGATGTAGACATGACTGAGACGCCTCTCCGGTCAATAACCAATAGCGGAACCTGGATGCTCATATTGGTTCCTACATATTCCACGAAGATCTTATCGGTCGAACCGCAATGACAACATATGTAATTCCCTTTGTCCGTCGGTATGTTACTTGCCCGAGATTCGATCGTCGGTATCTCCATACCTAGTTCAATCTCGTTACCGGCAAGTCTCTTTACTCGTTTTGTAATACATCATCCCGTAACTAACTCCTTAGTCACTTTGCTTGCAAGCTTCTTATGATGTGCATTACCGAGAGGGCCTAGAGATACCTCTCCGAAACACGGAGTGACAAATCCCAGTCTCGATCCATGCCAACTCAACGGACACCTTCGGAGATACCTGTAGAGAATCTTTATGATCACCCAGTTACGTTGTGACGTTTGATTGCACACAAGGTATTCCTCCGGTATTCGGGAGTTGCATGATCTCATGGTCTGAGGAACATGTATTTGACATTCAAGAAAGCAGTAGCAATAAACAGAACGATCATATGCTAAGCTAACGGATGGGTCTTGTCCATCACATCATTCTCCTAATGATGTGATCCCGTTGTCAAATGACAACTCATGTCTATGGTTAGGAAACCTTAACCATCTTTGATCAACTAGCTAGTCTAGTAGAGGCTCACTAGGGACACGGTATTTGTTTATGTATTCACACATGTATTTAAGTTTCCAGTCAATACAATTCTAGCATGAATAATAAACCTTTATCATGAACAAGGAAATATAAAATAATAACAACTTTATTATTGCCTCTAGGGCATATTTCCATCAGAAGCGTCTTGGAATGTTGATGCTCCTGTACATGAAGTGTAGGGGAACGTGATACGTCTCCGTCGTATCTAATTTTTTTATTGTTTCATGCCAATATTTTACAACTTTTATATACTTTTGGCAACATTTTATATCATTTTCTTGGACTAACATATCGATCCAGTGCCCAGTGCCAGTTCCTGTTTGTTGCATGTTTTTTGTTTCACAGAAAATCCATATCAAACGAAGTCCAAACGTGATAAAAATTTACGGAGATTTATTTTGGAATATATGTGATTTTTGGGAAAAGGAATCAACGCGAGACGATGCCTGAGGACACGGCAAGCCTGCAGGGCGCGGGTCCCCCCTTGGCGCGCCTAGGGGGCTTGTGGCTCCCCTGTAGGTCGGTTGAGGGTTTCCTTCAGCCGTAAGGAAGCTAATATCCGGATAAAAATCCCCTCAAAATTTTAGCCCAATCAGATTTACGGATCTCCGGGAATTTAAGAAATGGTGAAGGGCCAGAAAACAGAAACGCGAAACAGAAGAGAACAGAGAGAGAGATCCAATCTCGGAGGGGCTCCTCCCCTCTGGGAGCCATGGCGGCCATGGACCAGAGGGGGAACTCTCCTGCCATCTAGGGAGGAACTCTCCCCCTCTCTCCCGGTGGTGCCGGAACGCCGCCGGGGCAATCATCGTGACGACGATCTACACCAACAACTTCGCCGCCGTCAACACCAACTCTCTCCCCCTCTATGCAGCGGTGTAACACCTCTTCTCCCCGCTGTAATCTCTACTTAAGCATGGTGCTTAACGCTATATATTATTATCCAATGATATGTGGCAATCCTATGATGTTTGAGTAGATTCGTTTTGTTCCATCGGTTGATTGATGATCGTGATTGGTTTGAGTTGTATGTTTTATTTTGGTGCTGTCCTATGGTGCCCTCCGTGTCGCTTAAGCGTGAGGGATTCCCGCTGTAGGGTTTGCAATACGTTCATAATTCTCTTATAGTGGGCGGCTAGAGTGACAGAAGCTTACACCCGAGTAAGGAGGTTGTTGCGTATGGGAGTAAAGAGGACTTGTTACTTAATGCTATGGTTGGGTTTTACCTTAATGATCTTTGGTAGTTGCGGATGCTTGCTAGAGTTCCAATCATAAGTGCATATGATCCAAGTACGGAAAGTATGTTAGCTCATGCCTCTCCCTCATATAAAATTGCAATAATGATTACCGGTCTAGTTATCGATTGCCTATGGACAGATCCTTCTCTTGTGTTACAAAAGCTTTCTACTAACCAACTAACTTTTATTATCTTGCAAAGTAATCCTAGTTTTATTCTTGCAAAGTAGTTCTAGTATTACACCTACAAAGTACTTCTAGTTTCATACTTGTTCTAGGTAAAGCAAACGTTAAGTATGCGTAGAGTTGTATCATCGGTGGTCGATAGAACTTGAAGGGAATATTGATTCTACCTTTAGCTCCTCGTTGGGTTCGACACTCTTATTTATCGAGAAAGGCTACAACTGATCCCCTATACTTGTGGGTTATCAAGACCTTTTTCTGGCGCCGTTGCCGGGGAGCAATAGCGTGGGGTTGATATTCTCGTGTGCGCTTGTTTGCTTTATCACTAAGTAGTTTTTATTTTTTGTTCCACTAAGTAGTTTTTATTTTCTGTTCTAAGTTGTTCTCTATCTTTAGTTATGGATATGGGACATGAAATACCAAAAAAATTAGTTGTACTTGCTACTCATGGAGATGGGGAACCTCCTAAAACCCTCGATGCTGGTTATGTGGAAAACATTAATTACTACTTTGATAATCCTGATAAATCTCCATTCAACTTGATAATGGGATGTATTTTGGATCAACGGGAATACTTTAGGGATTATCGCTTGTCTCAAAAAGGGAAACTCTTATGGGATCAAATTGATTATTTGCATTGGTATGCTCGGAATTTATGCTTAAGATATGATTATACTTGTTGCTCTAAGATGAAGGCTCCACACCTTCCCTTTTCATGTAAACTTAATGATAATTAAACCTTGGCTTCTTATGCTAATGGTGTATATGATTACTATGATCTGGAACAAATAGAATAATTTGTTGCTTTTAAGGGTGCTTATGAAATTGAATCTTTGTTTGAAAAGTATGAAAACTATGATGATGCTGTTTACAGATCTGAAAATTATGCTATACTAAAATATTGCTATGAGAATTATGAATACAATGCCTATATTGATGAATTTATTGAGAAAGTCTCCACTGCCCAAGAAGAGACTAATATTTTGCAGGAACCTATGGAAGAAGAAATTGCTGAAACTATGAGCTCATTAGATGAAAAAGATGATGAGGAGAGTGAAGAACAAAGGGAGGAAGAGTGGATTAGCTACCCGTGCCCACCTTCTAATGAGAGTAACTCTTCAACTCATACATTGTTTAATTTCCCTTCGTGCTTACCGAAGGATGAATGCTATGATGATTGCTATGATCCCTTGGATTCGTTTGAAATATTCCTTTTTGATGAAATTGATGCTTGCTATGCTTGTGGCCATGATGCCAATTTGAATGATGCTTATGGAGATGAACTTTCTATAGTTCCTTATGTTAAACATGAAATTGTTGCTATTGCACCTACACATGATAGTCCTATTATCTTTTTGAATTCTCCCAACTACACTATATCGGAGAAGTTTGCGCTTATTAAGGATTACATTGATGGGTTGCGTTTTACTACTACACATGATGATTTTGATGAATATGATATGCATGTGCTTGCTGCTACTACTTGCAATTATTATGAGAGAGGAACTACATCTCCACCTCTCTATGTTTCTAATATGATAAAATTGCAAGAAACTGTTTATGCTATGTATCGGTTTTTATTATGTGTGCATGAATTGTTCTTTTATGACATGCCGATGCATAGGAAGAGAGTTAGAATTCGTAATTGCATGATATATGTTGCTTTGTGCTCACTACTAAATTATAAATCATTGTTAATTAAAATTGGCTTTGATATACCTTGGGATCCGGGTGGATCGATTACTTGAGCACTTTATGCCTAGCTTAATGGCTTTAAAGAAAGCGCTGCCTAGGAGACAACCCGGAAGTTTTAGAGAGTCATTTTATTCTGTTGTGTGCTTTTAAAAAGTTTAAAAACAAAAAAATATAGAGGGGAACCTAAAAACTTTTTCAAAAAGAGAAGCGATTGGAAGGTTATGCATTGGAGAAGTGAGGGTCGACCTTGAACACTTGTGTTCATGCTCATGGAAACAATGTAGAATTTTTCATGGAAGTTTCTCACAAAAATAATTATCCCCTTGTACAAATCCATTGTATTATAAAAATAATGTGCCAAGATTTACCTTTAGGATGTTTAAATTGCTTGTTTGGTGTGTGCTGTGAAAAAACAGAAACTTTTGCTGTAGTGTTTGAATTTCTATATTTTACTGGAACATGCAAAAAATTCTGAATTTTTTGCACAGTACTTCTATGCAATTTTTTTATCACTTCCTAAGTTTTCAGAATTTTTTGAGTTACAGAAGTATATGTTTCATTTGCATCTTTACAGACTGTCCTGTTTTCACAGATTGCTGTTATAGTTTCTTTATTTGCGTATGTTTGAAATCTTGTTGAGCCCCATTGACTTGGGAGCCATAGAATTGTGATAGAATACGGTGGGTAATGTTTGATTATAATTATACAATAATGTTACAGCAGGACATGATGTGATTTGATGTTATATGTACTAACCCCTCTAATAAAAGTTCAGTTAAGTTTTGTGTGGATGAAGTGTTCGAAGAACGAGGAGGTATCGATATGAGGAGAATAAGGAGAGGCAAGAGTTCAAGCTTGGGGATGCCCAAGGCACCCCAAGTAAATATTCAAGGAGACTCAAGCGTCTAAGCTTGGGGATGCCCCGGAAGGCATCCCATCTTTCTTCGATAATTATCGGTATGTCTCGGTTTTTGTTTTGTTCACATGATATGCGTAAATTCTTGGAGCGTCGTGTGATTTTTTGTTTTCTTTTAATAATGCACCATGTTGGTATGAGATAGTCCTTGGTTGATTTATAGAATGCTTCATGCACTTCACTTATATCTTTTGAGTATGGCTTTATAGAACGCTTCATGTGCTTCACTTATATCATTTGAAGTTTGGATGCCTGTTTCTCTACATATAGAAAACCGTTATTTGTAGAATGCTCTTTTGCTTCACTTATATTTATTAGAGCGTGGGCAAGTCTTTTGTAGAAAGAATTAAACTCTCATGCTTCACTTATATCTATTTAGAGAGTTAACAGGAATTGGTCATTCACATGGTTAGTCATAAAATCCTACATAAAACTTGTGGATCACTGAATTTGATAAGTTTGATTCCTTGCAATAGTTTTGCGATATTAAGATGGTGATATGTGGGAGGTACTAGTGAATGATTGTGATTTAGTAAGAATATTGGTTTTAAGGTTTGTGATTCCCGAAGCATGCACGTATAGTCTTTAGTTATGCTAAGAAGTTGGAGCATGATTTATTATTGAGTGTCTTCCTTTGCGTGGAGGTCGGGGGGGGGGGGGCGATGGTTAACTCCTACCAACCTCCCCCCTAGGGGCATGCATAGTAGTACTTTGCTTGAAGGGCTAATAGACTTTCGCAATAAGTATGTGAGTTCTTTATGACTAATGTGAGTCCATGGATTATATGCACTCTCACCCTTCCGCAATTTGCTAGCCTCTTCTGTACCATGCATTGCCCTTTCTCACCTCGAGAGTCGGTGCAAACTTCGCCGGTGCATCCAAACCCTGTGATATGATACGCTCTATCACACATAAGCCTCTTTATACCTTCCTCAAAACAACCACCATACATACCTATTATGGCATTTCCATAGCCATTCCGAGATATATTGCCATGCAACTTCCATCATCATCATATACATGACTTGAGCATTCATTGTCATATTGCTTTGCATGATCGTAAGATAGCTAGCATGATATTTTCATGACTTGTCCATTTTTTGATATCTTTGCTACACTAGATCATTGCACATCCTGGTACACTGCCAGAGGCATTCATATAGAGTCATCTTGTATAGTTTTTATCGAGTTGTAAGTAAATAAAAGTGTGATGATCATCATTATTAGAGCATTGTCCCAGTGAGGAAAGAATGGTGGAGACTAATGAGTCCTGGAAAAAGTGGGGATGAGGTCCATGAGACTGTTCTAAAAAAAGAGAGGCCAAAAAGAGCCCACCAAAAAAGGAAAAAAAGAGAAAAAAAATGAAATGAGAGAAAAAGAGAGAAGGGGCAATGCTACTATCCTTTACCACACTTGTGCTTCACAGTAGCACCATGTTTTTCATATAGAGAGTCTCCTATGTTGTCACTTTCATATACTAGTGCGAATTTTTCATTATAGAACTTGGCTTGTATATTCCGATGATGGGCTTCCTCAAATGCCCGAGGTCTTCATGAGCAAGCAAGTTGGATGCACACCCACTTAGTTTTCAGTTTGAACTTTCATACACTTATAGCTCTTAGTGCATCCATTGCATGGCAATCCCTACTCCTCACATTGACATTGATTGATGGGCATCTCCGTAACCCGTTGATCCGCCTAGTTGATGCGAGACTTCCTCCCTTTTTGACTTCTCCTTATTTATCCCTACCACCGCATTCTATTCCACCTATAGTGTTATGTCCATGGCTCACGCTCATGTATTGTGTGGGGGTTGAAAAAGCTGAAGCGCGTTAAAAAGTATGAACCAATTGCTCGGCTGACATCGGGGTTGTACATGATTAATATTTTGTGTTAAGAAGATGGAGCATGACAAGGCTATATGATTTTGTAGGGATAGCGTTCTTTAGCATTTTTATTCTGAAAGGCATGATTGTTTGTTGGGATGCCTGAGTATTGATGTCTTTATATCAAATTATAGACTATTGCTTTGAATCACTCGTGTCTTAATAGTCATGCCATGATTAGATTACATGATCAAGATTATGCTAGGTAACATTTCTATGATTTGGTCCCTTGCGATCATGGTTCTGACCATGATGTTCTCCTTTGATTCCATTCCTCAAACAAGATAGAGCACTTGTGTTCTACAAATCAACGATCCAGCTCAGCTTCTATTCCGTTCTACCTTTGAGTATTACCTGTGGTATCTCAAGGATATCGTGCCATCGCACTACCTCTTATGGATTCTTGTTGTAATAATACTTCTCCCGTTTTAGTCACTCCGCAGGTTTGCATTGTCCGTCACTTGAGAACTCTGACAAGTGACTCGAATCCACACTGTAGTTCATTACTCCTAGTAATTTGTTGCTGGGAAGTTTAATATTCAATTTTGTCATTGCTAGCCTGCCGGCTACATCCTCATCATGCTACCTTAGACCGTGCTACCTCGTCCTTCTTGGGCGCATGAATTCTTCAGACCGTGAGCAAAGCTTACGTCGAGTTTTCAACATCATGTGGTTTGCCTTGAAAAGCAACGCCGATTCTGAGTTTGCATCTTTTCTGTGGATCCAATAACTTTCCGCTTCACCATTCCTTTGAATGATGCCGTCGCTATTCAATTGCATCTTCATGTAACATTTCGATAGAATGTGTTGTGAGCTTCGTCAACATTCTGACTCCTTCCAAAATATGAATCGAGTTCATGATGGGAAATGCCACCCTTGCCCCTATTTAATTTGTGTTGTCATCGACAACATCCTTGCCCTCTTTTCAACCCAAACTTGGACTTCTTTTGGTTATACCTTAAGTTCCGTGTTATCCCTGGAATTGTTCCTTGAGTATTTCATGTGATCTTCAACTCCAACCCTTACTTGGAGCACCATATTATTTCTACCCCGAAGCATGATTGTGGTATTCCGAACATCAACAAGAACATTGGAGCGCAATACTAAATGTTTCTTGATCATTTTATCCAAACACCGTTGTATGGGTAACATCATGAATTTCCTCGCCCCTTACCTAAATGTTATCTACCTGCTATGCTGTCATGGATATCCTGCTCTGCTTGTCCTTGGGAAGGATATACACCAACACTTGTGAGTGATCACATTTTCCTTTCCATTGGTTTGTTTAAATCTGATATAACACATTTTCCTTTCCATTGGTTTGTTTAACCTTTCTTATGATCTATATGATCTAAGCAGTAATAATTCCCTGCTTATGTAAACACCTCAGTGTACAACTTAGTCAGAAAAACCTTGTTACTATTGCTGTTAACATTTTGGTAACCATCGGTGGACGAGAACTTTGCCTAATGGTCCGCCTCGCATTGCGAGCAGGAAAATGGTTCTCTGCGTCCCCCGCCCTTGGTACCAACGTTGTTGCCAACATAGCTGACAAACTATTCTCTGACATACCCTGCTATCGTGACCCTACAAGATGTCACCACTCTCATTGCTCATAATCCACAATAACCACAGTTCCATAGGACCGAAACCTGACTCTCCTGTACATCCCTATTTCCAATGTTATTTCTCGCGCTTGGCCTCGTATGTAACTCACGAGCCACCTTCCTAGAGATGATCTATTCTGGTATCAGATGCAATATTTATTCTCGGTGCTCTGAACCCCTTTCACCTTCTGATTAGGCATCAAACGATTGCCTACCCATTTGAAACTTTTTGTACCATCTTGTACTGCTCTCGATGATTTCCCTGAGTTTCAACTCGAGAGATACCATGTGCCTCATTCACTGAGATAATTACTGAATATCAGCCCTTGCGGACATCCGTCCTTACAGTTTCCCCTCTTGCCATATTCGTAAGTACGATGGAGTTCCCGAAGAAAGGATGACGACTTCATCATGATGACCTGAAGCAGAGAAATGAAGACATCAACGAACAAGATCAACTTCCTCGAGAAGGGTAACAAGAACAAGAAGATTCGTTAGAATTTCGAAACCAGACATTTTTCCCCTTACTCTACCTCTTAAATCTCGGGACGAGATTTCTTTTAGTGGAGGAGATTTGTAACACCCCCAGTGGTTAGATATAGTAATCCCACATGATTAATGACATGTCATCATGATTATTATAATTAAAATGCAATTAAAGAAATAATTCAACTTCAAATCAAATTTTAAAATGTAAGTCAAATAAAAACTTCTTCAAACAATTAAACAAAATAGTTCATGTTATTGCAAATAATCCCAAAGCTATTATAAAAATAAAATCAACATTATTTGAGTTCCTAGGTTGACCCTAGCAAACAAAATAGTACCCAAAATAGCAATATTAAATCCATTTTCATTTTTGAAAAATTCAAATGAATTCAAATATACCCCAAACTCTTTATGGTAGCCCAAAATATTACTTTGTATTTATGTGACAATTTTCGCCATTAAGAAAAATCATTTGCTAGCTCAACTAATTACAACAGTAGCTATTTCTTTTCTGAAAAGGAAAAAGCAGAAAAGGCACTATGCACTTTGGCCCAGATCAACAGTGGCTGGCCCAGCCCATCGTGCCCTCTCCTTCAACCTCCTGCCGCCGTGTCCGCACGCCCGCGCTCGCCGCGCCGGGCCCCCCTCTCCTCCGAACGACACCGGGGCCACAGGAGCTCATCTAGGAGGGGATAAGGGCGTCCCCGAACCCCCTGCTAACCCTAGCTGCCCTTTTCTCCTTTTCCTCGATGCCCGACGCGGTCGCCCCCTCCATTTTCCTCGATGCCCGACGCGGTCGCCGCAGCTGCCTCGCCATTAACGCGGCCACCAGCCATCTCTCGACGACTCACTGTGTCCACGAGCTCCAGCGTGGTCACCTTCGTCGTCTTCGTCACTGGATCGATACCGGGAAGCCTTAACAGCGTCGTCCTCAACCTCTTCTTCCTCGGGGCCGACCGCCACTGTCACCGTCGATCCACTGCCGTCGCTGCACCACCGCCTCCTCGAGCTTGCCCCCGTCACCGATGTGAGCACCAGTGCTTTTCCCCCCTCTCTCTTTTGCTCAGGCTCGTCGCCTCGCTGCCCTCCCGTGAGCACCGGCTCCGCCGTCCGCCATGACCGGCGATGTCGACCATGCCGTGCTTCCCCGTACCAGCCCGTGATGCGTACGAGCTCCAGAGGCCCGCACGAAGCATTCGCACTACCCAGTTCGCTTGCTTGCGCATTGCCACCCGCTCGCCCGTGCTAACCACACTCCGGCCGCCGCCGAACTTGAAGCCGCCGTCGCCACAGCCCGCCTCTAGCAGCCCCACGGCCACCGTTCGATGCAGCTCGTCGTGCTCGTTCAAATGAACCAAACCGCGCTCGATTTGGATGGCCGTAGCGGATTCCCGAAGACCACCGCCGTGTTTGGGGGCCGCCGGCGGCTAGACACCGGTGATGCTGACGTGGCAGGGCCATTAGCGTTAATGACCCCGCTAATCACCCTCCCTGGCCCTATGACAAATGGGTCCCGCCTGCTTAATTAACTAGCTAATTAAAATGATTAGACTAATATAATTACCCCTGACCCCACGTGTCAGCTTTGACCTGGCCCAGTCAGCGTTGACCGGCCCCACATGTCTGTGACTGTGGCTGGCTGACATGCGGGTCCCACTAGGCCCTTTGACCAGTCAACGTTGACCCAGTCAACTGCTGACTGGGCAGTTGACTGGGCCCACCTATCAGCCACTATGTGCTCTGGCTGTGTACACACACTGGGTACCCGTAGCAATTTGTATTTAATATTTTTCGAAATAAAAATAATCCAAAAAATCCAGAAAATGTTTAAAACTTTGAAAAATCATATAAAATAAACCGTAACTCAGATGAAAACAATTTATATATGAAAAATGATCAGAAAAATATGAAGAATCCGAATAACCTATCCACATGCCTGCCACACCCCTCTAACATACTGAACATGGAACTTTTTGCCTGTTTCCAATAAATGAATAGTGCATGACCTTAGTAAAATAAATCCAAATAAATTCCTAAATTAACTAAAACAATTAGTTAGGCAATATATCACCTCTGCATGTCCTTTAGGCATGTCATGCATCCCTGTTGCATTGTTGCCGTGTATTTATTGTTTCTTCCCCCTCCTTCTCTCCCGGTAGCCCCCGAGACTGCCTACGACGCTGCAGTGTACGACTACGTCGCCGACGACCAGACCCCTTCAGCAGAGCTTCCAGGCAAGCAAAACCCCCTTGATCATCAGATATCGCCCATTCCTTCTCTCTTATGCTTGCATTAGTGTTGCCTCTGATGTTGCTCCGATAGCTCCTATTCCGATGCATAGCTTGATTTTGTCGCCTGCTACTGATACATTACCTGCTTTCCTATGATGCTTAGTTAGGTATGCTATGTTCCATCGGTGGCCCTTCACCCTTGTCCGTTTGCCATGCTTGTTATCAGGCCGTGATCAATCTGGGTGATGATCACGGAAATATTTACTTATTGCAATACTTTAAACTGATAAAGACGGGCTGGCCCCAAGGGTGCCCGCGAGAGAATAATATTAAATACGGGTCGGCTCCAAGAGCACCCGCGCGTCTTGTGTTACCAAGTCGGAGCGACAGGAACCCTGTTTGTCTCTGCGAGTTACTAAATACGCCTAACGGATTTGGGTATTTGATCTGAGTTGGCTACGTGCCTATACGCACTACCACCACGTGGGATAATGGTTTAATGGGGCCCTCTACGTCGTATGTATCAGCCGAAAGCTCTTCAGATGTCGCAGCTCAGAGATGCGGGCTGATCGTTGGGGTGGGCTGGTTACTTCACTGGTGTATTCAGTGTCGCGCCTGGGCCCCGACCAGCCACATAACGTGCAGGAGTGTGAAGGGCGATGGCCCAAGACCCCTTTGCGCTTAGGATTTAGACCGGCGTGTTGACCTCTCTACTGAGCCTAGGTAGGACTGCGTCGTGTCGATCACCCGAGGCCGGGTATTACCCAACAAGTGTGTCCGGCCAGATGTGATCGAGCGTGTTGGGTAACAGTAGTGCACCCATGCAGGGAAGTTATCTATTCAAATAGCCGTGTCCACGGTAACAGGACGCTCAGAGTTGTATCTTGATCTGCTACAATTACAAATGGATACTGTCACAATACTAAACTGTTACTACTACTCTCGGGATCACTTTCTCGTAGGGTAGTCGAGGAAGGATCTCAGGGTTTACTAAATATGATTGATTATATATTATCTTGCTCTACTCTCTTCTGATGCTGCAAGAATTGCTTCAAGATGCTAGTCTTCGATAGGCTAGGCTTCTCCCCCTCTATTCTGGCATTCTGCAGTTCAGTCCAAAGATATAGCCCCATTCCTTTGATACAATGCATACTTAGTATAGTTCTGATGTCAGTCTTGCGAGTACTTTGGATGAGTACTCACGGTTGCTTTGCTACTTCTTTTTCCCCATACCCGGTTGCTGTGATCAGACGACGGAGCCCCGGAGCCAGACGCCACCGCAGGAGCCTACTACCAGGAGAGTCCCAGAGGCACGTACTACTGGGTTGAGCCAGCCGACCAGGAGTAGTTCGGAGGCCCTAGGCAGGAGGCCTTCGCCTTTCGACCAGTGTCGTTGTTATGCTAGCCTTCTTAAGGCAAACTTGACTAACTATGTCTGTACCCAGATATTATTTGTGTGTATGACTTATGTATTCGGGTCCTCGTGACCCCTGGCTTGTAATATGAGATTTATGTTTAAATTTGAGTTTAGAGTTGTGTTGTGATATCTTCCCGTGAGTCTCTGATCTCGAGCGTGCACGTTTGCGTGTATGATTAGTGCACGGTCGAGCAGGGGCGTCACATGTTTTGAGGAAGATATAAAGAGGCTTATGTGTGATAGAGCGTATCATATCACGGGTTTGGATGCACCGGTGAAGTTTGCACCAACTCTCGATGTGAGAAATGGCAATGCACGGTACCGAAGAGGCTAGCAAATTGCGGAAGGGTGAGAGTGCGTATAATCCATGGACTCACATTAGTCATAAAGAACTCACAAACTTATTGCGGAAGTTTATTAGCCCTCGAAGCAAAGTACTACTATGCATGCCCCTAGAGGGATAGATTGGTAGGACAAGGTCCATCGCTCATCCCCGACTGCCACTCATAAGGTAGACAATCAACAATAAATCATGCTCCAACTTCTTAGCATAACGACAGATCATACGTGCATGCTTTGGGAATCACAAACCTTAGCACCAATATTCTTACTAAACCACAATCATCTACTAATACCTCCCACATATTACCATCTTAATATCGTAAAACTATTGCAAGGAATCAAACTTATCATATTCAGTGATCTACATGAAAGTTTTTATTATATCCCTCTTGAATACCTATCATATCAGGACCAAATTCATAACCCGTGCATATTACCATTGCTATTCATTAGACTCTCAAAAAGATATATGTGAAGCATGAGAGTGCAACTATTTCTTTAAAATATAACCACCGCCGTGCTCTAAAAGATATAAGTGAAGCACTAGAGCAATTGCCTAGCTCAAAAGATATACGTGAAGCACATAGAGTATTCTAACAAATCATGAATAATGTGTGTCCCTCTCAAAAAGGTATTTTCAGCAAAGATGATTGTGACAAACTAAAAAGCAAACAAAAGCAAACTAACTATATCACAAGTCGCTCCAAGTAAAACACATATCATGTGATGAATAAAAATATAGCTCCAAGTGAGTTACCAATAGATTGTAGACGAAAGAGGGGATGCCTTCCGGGGCATCCCCAAGCTTAGACGCTTGAGTCTTCCTTGAATATTACCTTGGGGTGCCTTGGGCATCCCCAAGCTTAGGCTCTTGCCGCTTCTTATTCCTTTGTCCATCGTAGTCTCACCCAAAACTTGAAAACTTCAGCACACAAAACTCAACATAAACCTCATGAGATCCGTTAGTATAACAAACAAATCTTAAACTTTAGATACTGTTGTAAATTGATTCATATTTAATATTGGCATAATGCTACTGTACTCCAACTTCTCCATGACTCATACCCCCCGATACGATCCATAGATTCATCAAAATAAGCAAACTATGCAACAAAAACAGAATCTGTCTAAAACAGAACAGTCTGTAAAGATCTGAATTAACATCATACTTATGTAACTACAAAAATTCTGAAACATTAGGACAACATGGGAAATTCATATATAAATACTTTGTAAAAAATTCAGAACGTTCTGATGCTCCAGCGAAAAAACAAAATTCCAGCACTGGACGCAAAAGTTTCTGTTTTCCAACAGCATCTATCATACTATCTTCCAAATCATCCCAAAGGCAGTACTTGGCACGAACACTAATTAAAACATAAAAATACAATCATAACAGAGGCTATAATTGTGTAAACACTCAAGAACAGAAAGAAAAAGCAAAAATTTATTTTATTCATTGGGTTGCTATAACGCCCCGGACACACCCGCCGATGGTCGTTACTCCTGGCGGGATCTAGACTGGCCCCACAGATCAATACTAGTCTTTTCTACGCACTTTGTCCTTACTCTTGCGCACCCGGGACCAACTTCCCGATCGGTCACCCATCCTGAAATTACTCCAAGCTGAGCATGCTTAACTTTGGAGTTCTTTCCGAATGGGCTCCCGGAAAAGAAGGAATTCCTTATTGATATGAGTAGTCTATCATCCCTAATAAGCCAGGCTATCACATACACCCCCACTCAGAGGAACCGATGTCCTCGTCGGGCCACATGAATGTTCCCTCTTGGCACATACGTCTGTGCGTCCAGTCCGGTACATGTGCCATGCCCATGTGCCACGACGGGTCATAAATGTCATGCACAACATGACCGCGCACCTGACCCGCAAACATCCATGTAACCGCGAGGGTCGGCTCTGATACCAACTTATAATGCCCCGGACACACCCGTCGATGGTCGTTACTCCTGGCAGGATCTAGACTGGCCCCATAGATCAATACTAGTCTTTCCTGCGGACTTTGTCCTCACTCGTGCGCACCCGGGACCAACTTCTCGGTTGGTCACCCATCCTAAAATTACTCTAAGCTAAGCATGCTTAACTTTGGAGTTCTTTCCGAATGGGCTCCCAGAAAAGAAGGAATTCCTTATTGATATGAGTAGTCTATCATCCCTAATAAGCCAGGCTATCATTCCTTATCTTTACTCCAAGCTGAGCACGCTTAACTTTGGAGTTCTCTGCTGAAATCAAAAGCCTTGCCGGGAATCCCCTTTCCGGCAAGCCAGCATCGAGAACTCAGAGTTCTCTGCTGAAATCAAAAGCCTTGCCGGGAATCCCCTTTCCGGCAATCCAGCATCGAGAACTCAGAGTTCTCTGTTGAAATCAAAAGCCTTGCCGGGAATCCCCTTTCCGGCAAGCCAGCATCGAGAACTCAGAGGTCTCTGCTAAAATCAAAAGCCTTGCCGGGAATCTCCTTTCCGGCAAGCCAGCATCGAGAACTCAGAGTTCTCTGCTAAAATCAAAAGCCTTGCCGGGAATCTCCTTTCCGGCAAGCGAGCATCGAGAACTCAGAGTTCTCTGCTAAAATCAAAAGCCTTGCCAGGAATCCCCTTTCCGGCAAGCCAACATCGAGAACTCAGAGTTCTCTGCTGAAATCAAAACCCAAAGATGTCGTGCGTACGACCATCTATGGGACCAGAGAGGCCCCTTTGTGGTTTGGCAGAGGGGATGCAGTACACAAAGAGCAGATCCAGCAGCTCAGCACACGGGGATTTACCCAGGTTCGGGCCGCCTTGAGCGTAAAACCCTACTCCTGCTTTGGTGGATTGATTGTGATTGAGTTGGAATCCTGAAGGTTACAAGTGCGCAGCTTGCCGGCGAGGTGCTTAACAAGTGCAGCTTCACTACTATAAATCTACAAGGGTCCAATCCCTTGCTAAGGTTGCCATGGACCTCCTTTTATAGAAGAAAGGGGTTACCACAATGGCAAAATGGTAAATACAGAGGGTAGATAATGGCTTGACACGCAAATGGACGTGTGTCGATAAAGGTGTTCTTTAGGTGGCGAGCTGCCACGTGCCCCGACAAGCTTCACCTAACTACCTGCCCGCTCGACACCTATCGGCGAGCCTCTGACAGGCCGCCGAGGTGGAGCGGTGGAGTAATGACAAAAGGAGCTTGCCGGTGCGGAACTTGCTGGTAGCAGTAGACTTGATCTTCTGGATGACCCACCTGGAGTCTTGTGTTGCCGGCTGTGGTTCGCCGGATGAAATGTGCTGCCGGGAAGAAGCTCCTCCCCGACGAGCTCTTGGTCTTGCTTGCTGGTGGAGTACTTGCCGGACGTATCACCTTGTCAGAGCTGCTTCGCAATAGCTTTAGATTAGCATAACCCCAAGCCTAGAAGGTTTATGAGACCCTGGTTCTCATTACACCGACAGGAGCCCCTGGGACCGCCTTCAGCATCTTGCCGCCCTAGTTTCCGTAATACCGGTGTTATGTTCCTTGATGAGCGCTTCTAACACATGTGGGGTATTATGGGCCCCCCTGATCATTCGTTTTAGGATAAGACTTCTCCAGCAAGGCCCAACTTTAGTTCTACCATTTGCCTAATAACAACTAAAACTTGCATAGGGACCTGCTAGCCCCCGAGGATAATTAATCAACAACCCCGGGCCAGTGCTCCACATGAGTGTTGGTTTGAAACGGGCAGACTGCGGGGCCACCTTGGGGAAACTCGAGGCACTAGTTTTACTCGTAGGCTTTCCCATCCGATCGTGGCTTGAGAACAAGATACGCGCGGCTCCTATCGGGGTGTCGGCGCGCCGGGAGGTCTTGCTGGTTTAGTTTTACCTTTTACGAGTGGCTTGTTCACCGGGATTCCTTATCGTAAGCATCGTGTTATCATGATGTGAGGATATTCCATTGGATGCGTGTGGTAATTTATAATGGACTACTTGGAGCACCCCTGCAGGGTTAAATCTTTCGGAGAGCCGTGCCCACGGTTATGTGGTGACTTGGAAATTTATAACCTCTGGTTGTAGAGAACTTGGCACTAAACCTAATTAAAATACACCAACCGCGTGCATAACCGTGATCGTCTCTTTTCGAGGGAGTTCGGGAAGAGAACACGGTTGGGTTATGTTTGACTCGTAAGTAGGTGTTCAGGATCACTTCTTGATCATTACTAGCTTGCGCCTGATTATGCGTAGTTTACTCTTCTTATTCTTGTACTCGTAAGTTAGCCACCATACAATGCTTAGTGCTTGCTGCAACCTCACCACTTAACCATTCCATACCCATTAAGCTTTGCTAGTCTTGATACCCATGGTAATGGGATTGCTGAGTCCTCGTGGCTCACAGATTACTACAACAACAGGTGCAGGTACAGGTAAAGCGATGATTTGACGTGAGCGCGATGCATGTTTGCTTTTGGAGTTCTTCTTCTTCTTCTTCTTCATCGATCATAGGATGGGTTCCCGGTTGGCAGCCTGGGACTAGCAGGGTGGATGTTGTTCTTCTTTTTTGTTTGATTTCATCCGTAGTCGGATCCTGCTCTTCTGTATGATGATTGCAATGTATTGTTGTATTGATGTATTCATGCTGTAGCTTGTGGCGAGTGTAAGCCTTTATCTGGTATTCTCATCTATTCAGTACATGGTATGTTGTAATGATATCCACCTTGCGAAGCGTCTTCGATATGCGCTTCTATCCTTAGTGAAGCTTTCGAGTTCCTTGAGGATAGGACCGCATATTGGGCGTGACAATTGGGCGTTATAAGTTGGTATCAGAGCCGACCCTTGCGGTTACACGGATGTTTGCGGGTCAGGTGCGCGGTCATGTTGTGCATGACGTTTGTGACCTGTCGTGGCACACGGCATGGCACATGTGCCAGACTGCTCGCATAGACGTATGTGCCAAGAGGGAACGTTCCTGTGCCCGACGAGGACGTCAGTTCCTCTGAGTGGGGTGTATGTGATAGCCTGGCTTAATAGGGATGATAGACTACTCATATAAACAAGGAATTCCTTCTTTTCCGGGATCCCATTCGGAAAGAACTCCAAAGTTAAGCGTGCTCAGCTTGGAGTAATTTCAGGATGGGTGACCGACCGGGAAGTTAGTCCCGGGTGCGCACGAGTGAGGACAAAGTGCGCAGGAAATACTAGTATTGATATGTGGGGCCACTATAGATCCCGCCAGGAGTAACGACCACCGGCGGGCGTGTCCGGGGTGTTACAGTTGCCTCCTAACAAGCGCTATTGTTTTATGCCCCTAGCTAGGCATAATGCATAGTTTGAAGTGTTTTCATCCTTCAAGTAATTCCATAAGTAGCCCTCATAATAGATTCATAAGGTGCTTTAATTATCTTTCTAGGGAAATGTTCCATCCCTTTCTTTAATGGAAATTGAAATCTTATATTACCTTCTTTCATATCAATAATAGCACCAATTGTTCGTAGAAACGGCCTACCAAGTATTATGGGGCAAGAAGGATTGCATTCAATATCAAGAACAATAAAGTCCACGGGCACATAATTTCTATTTGCAAGAATAAGCACATCATTTATTCTACCCAATGACTTTTTAATAGTGGAATCCGCAAGATGCAAATTAAGGGAACAAGGATCCATGTCGGTGAGACCTAGCACATCACACAAATACTTTGGTATAGTGGAAACGCTAGCACCAAGATCACAAAGAGCATTACATTCATAATCTTTAATTTTGACTTTAATAGTAGGTTCCCATTCATCTTGTAATTTTCTAGGAATTGAAACTTCCAACTCAAGTTTTTCTTCATGTGCTTTTATCATTGCTTCTACGATATGTTTAGTGAAAGCTTTATTTTGTTCATATGCATTTGGTGAATTAATCATGGATTGCAGCAAGGAAATACACTCAATTAAAGAACAACTATCATAATTAAAGTCCTTGTAATCCAAAGTAGTGGGTGCATTACTATTTAAAGTTTTGACCTCTCCAAACCCACTTTTCTCCTTTTTTTCATCAAGATTATCACCCTCCAAGCAATTGGGACTCCTTCTATCTAAAGTTGACTCTTCTTCTGTCCCTTTTTCATCAAGTTTTATGTTACTAAATAATGATTCAATAGGAGTGACACCAATCATTTTAATATCTTCATCATTACTACGATAGAAACCGGGTGGAATCGCTTTTTCTAGAAATTCTCGCTTAGCTCTCAACCTAGCGGTCCTTTCTTTACTTTCATTAATGGAGACATAGATAGCTTTAATAGACTCATTTATATCATGCTTGGGTGGCAAAATTTTAGTTTTGAGATTTTCCACATCATGAGCAATTCTATCCATGTTCCTAGCCAATTCATCAACTCTATTCATTTTTTCTTCTATCATAGCATTGAAATTCTTTTGTGCACTAATAAATTCTTTAATATCACTTTCAAGATCATAGGGCGTCCTATTATTATTATTATAAGAATTACCATAAGGATTGTCATAATTATTAGAGGAATTTCCAGGAAACGGTCTAGGATTGACATTACCCCTATAAGCATTGTTGTTGAAATTATTTCTAGAGACAAAATTCACATCAATATCATCATTATTTTGCTCACTCAAGGTAGACAATGGCACATCATTAGGATCAATATGAGCATTTTTACTAGCAACCAATTTCAATAAAGCATCCATCTTATCACTCAAAGTATTAATTTCTTCAACAGAATTTACCTTCTTACCAGTTGGAGTTCGTTCAGTGTGCCATTGAGAATAATTTTTCGTGATATTATGAAGAAGTTTTGTAGCTTCTCCCAATGTAATTTCCATAAAAGTACCACCTGCGGCAGAGTCTAGCAAATTTCTAGAGACAAAGTTTAGTCCCGCATAATTTTTTTGTATGATCATCCATAAATTAAAGCCATGAGTTGGGCAATTTCTTATCATTAATTTCATTCTCTCCCAAGATTGTGCAACATATTCATGCTCAAGTTGCTTAAAATTCATAATTTGATTTCTTAGAGAAATAATCTTAGCGGGAGGAAAATACTTGGTAATAAAAGCATCCTTACAGTTATCCCAAGAATCAATACTATTTATAGGCAAGGATGAAAACCAAGTTTTAGCATGATCTCGTAGTGAGAATGGAAATAATTTTAATTTGACAATATCATTATCCACATCTTTTTTCTTTTGCATATCACAAAGCTCAACGAAAGTATTTAGATGGGATGCAGCATCTTCATTAGGACTACCAGAAAATTGTTCTTTCATAACAAGATTAAGCAAAGCAGCATTAATGTCACACGACTCCGCACTAGTGGTGGGAGGAGCAATGCGAGTACTAAAAAAATCATTATTATTAGTATTGGAAAAGTCACACAATTTTGTATTTTCTTGAGACATCACGACGAAGCAAGCAAACTAGCAAACAAGCAAATAAAAATATTTTTGTGTTTTTGTAAAAGAAATTTAGAAGTGGGGGAGATGAAAACAAGAGGCAAATGCAAATAAAAGGCAAATAAAATAAATGCAAGTGGATGATAGTTTGTGCAAAGGTACTTGGTAATTTTGATGATGTCTCCCCGGCAACGGCGCCAGAAATTCTTCCTGCTACTTGTAGTCTGCGTTGGTATTTCCCCGAAGAGGAGAGGATGATGCAGTACAATAGAGATAAGTATTTCCCTCAGGTAAGAACCAAGGTTATCAATCATGTAGGAGAACCAAGCAAAATTCCGTTAAGCGCACCTACACACAAAAGAGCAAACACTTGCACCTAACGCAAATAAGAGGGTTGTCAATCCTCTTAGCGGTTATTTGCAAGGATTAAATCTTATAGAGATAAATAGATAAACTAAAATACTAATTAAAATAAAAGTAAATAAATTGCAGCAACGTATTTTTAGGTTTTTTATATATGATAAAGTAGACCCGGGGGCCATAGTTCTCACTAGAGGCGTCTCTCTTGAACACATAGCATACGGTGGGTAGACAAATTACTGTTGGGCAATTGATAGAAAAGCAAATAATTATGACAGATTCATGGCAATGATCATGTATATAGGCATCACATCTGAGACAAGTTGACCGACTCCCGCCTGCATCTACTACTATTACTCCACCCATCGACTGCTATCTAGCATGCATCTAGGGTATTAAGTATGAAACAAAGTAATGCCTTAAGCAAGATGACATGATGTAGACAAAGTAAACTCAAGCAATATGATTAAACCCCATCTTTTTATCCTTAATGGCAACAATACAAATACGTGTCATGTCCCCTTCTGTCACTGGGATTGAGCACCGCAAGATTCAACCCATCACAAAGCACCTCTCCCATTGCAAGACAAATCAATCTAGTAGGCCAAACCAAATCGATAGATCGGAGAGAAATACAAAGCTATAATAATCATACATAAAAGAGTTCAGAGAAGACTCAAATATTTCTCATTTATAATCTGACCATAAACTCACAATTCATCGGATCCCAACAAACACACCGCAAAAGAAGATTACATCGGATAGAACTCCAAGAACATCAAGAAGAACATGGTATTGAAGATCAAAGAGAGAGAAGAAGCCATCTAGCTACTAGCTATGGACCCGTAGGTCTATAGTAAACTACTCACACATCATCGGAAGGGCAACAAAGTTGATGAAGAAGCCCTCCGTGATCGATTCCCCCTCCGGCAGATTACCGAAAAAGGCCTCCAGATGGGATCGCGGAAGAACAGAGGCTTGTGGCGGTGGGAAGGTTTTCTCTTCTGCCTCTTTGTTGGTTTTGGAATATTTGGGAATTTATAGCGTTGGAATTAGGTCAAGAAGTGCCACGAGGGGCCCACAAGCCTGGGGGCACGCCCTACCCCCCTAGGCGCGCCCTCTAGGCTTGCCGCCTCCTCATTGCTCTTTTGGTCTTCTCCCGAGGCTTCCTGGGTCTCTTCTGGTCCAGAAAGACTTAATCCAAAGATTTTTTTCTCGTTTGGACACTTTTTGATAATGATTTTCTGAAAAGGCAAAAACAAGCAGAAAACAGCAACTGGCACTGGGCATTGGGTTAATAGGTTAGTCCCAAAAATGATATATAATGGCATATAATTGCATATAAAACATCCAAGATTGATACTATAATAGCATGGAACAATAAAAAAATATAGATACATTGGAGACGTATCAAGTATAGACATGACCAGAACACTTTCCGATCAATGATCAATAGCGGAACCGTGGACACCCATATTGATCCCTATACCCACACGAATGAATATTCGAGTGAACCTGTAGTTTGCCATGTGCTATTCCTGTTGCTTCGCGATATGTTAAAAACACCCGAGGTGAGACTTATCGGCATCCCCATGGATCAACAACTTGTCCACTATGCCAGTTACCTCGTTACCGGTTTTGTTCTCTTTTCTCGTTTCCGCCTTCCGGCATCCCAGTGATCAAATCACATTGTGTCTGGCCAGACGATGGTGGATACCGTAACACCGAGAGGGCCCTAAGAATATCTCTCCATCATCGGAGGAGCAAATCCCAATCTTGAGCTATCAAGTTACTTGTCATACTTTTTCGTGAACCCGTAAGCCGCCGTAATAGCCACCCTGTTACAGATGACGTTTAACAAACCCCAAAGTTCACGAAGCAAGTACGAAGGAACTCTATACTCTCATGGTCTTAGGAATTATGCAAAGGTTAACTTTCTCTATGTTATTAACCATTTACTTGTGACGAATGTATCTCATAGCATAACATCAATTCGGGTCGATTCAACACAAATGTTCTTCTAACATTGTGCCCTCAAAATTGCCGGCATAGTCATGCCCATGATAAGGAAAACAGGATCATCATGCAATACTTGAGCTAGTCTTAGAGGCATGACTAGGAATACATTTTTCCTTTTAATATACCACACGTGCACATGAGTTTCCCTCCGAGCCTCGTGGTTATTGTAGACTCGAGAATCATTGTAGTTATAGCATGGAACATAAACATAATTATGAACATGGAGATAAATAATAACATTTATTATTGCCTCTAGGGCATATCTTCTACAGACTCCCACTTGCACTAGAGTCAATAATCTAGTCAATGCTAATGCACTTTACACCTATGACATACCGGTGTAAAATATGCTTTGCTTGTGGTATAGTCCCTTTCCAACGGAACTGACAACTTTAGGTCCATGTATATCTTTGCATATCCTCGCATTTTCATGCTTTTACAAAATTCATATTTTGTGTGGACTTAGCTTTGTATATATGTGAATCACTGGTCTAACCTTGATTCCTCAGACTGAGCTATGGAGCAACTATCTACAATAGTGTTCCATTGACCAAAGTCTTCTTGGAACCATACTAAGTTCATGACTGAACTATATGATTCAACATCCTTTTTGTCGCTTCTAAAGCGTCAACATACTTAGCCTATGTTATAGAATTCTCCACAGTAACTTGTTTGGAACAATTCCAACTTACCGTGCCACCATATTATGTATTGCACAAAACCCTTAACTTAAATCGCAAATCGCATGGAGTATTGGTGAAGACTGTATTGATGTAACCTTATACAATGAACTCTTCATGATCTCCGCTTGCGAGAAAACATGTCATTAGTGCTACTTTAGTACTCAATGACATTTTTCACTGTTGTCCTATGATCAATACTTTGATCACTTTGGTATCTCACTCGCAACAACTTGGGAGAACTGGACATATCTGGTTGTTTTACATATCATGGAATACATGATTAATCCAAACACAAATGTGTGTGGAATCTCCGTCATGTATTTTGCTCATCAGTGTTTTAAGACACCGAGTCTTGCAAAAACTCTTTCCATGTGACTTCGGCAAGAATCACTCCTTGGCGTTTTTAATGCTAAACTGTTTTAGCATCTTGTCACCATGTATTTTGGCTTAACCCTATTAGG
Source organism: Elymus sibiricus (assembly GCA_039707655.1). Classification (NCBI taxonomy): domain Eukaryota; kingdom Viridiplantae; phylum Streptophyta; class Magnoliopsida; order Poales; family Poaceae; genus Elymus; species Elymus sibiricus. The sequence continues at coordinate 53,406,188 of CM077664.1, read as the reverse complement.
CAATTCTATCTCCGTAGATAATTATGCCTAATATAAAGGCTACTTAGCCTCAACACTTCATCACAAAAACTATTTTCAGTGAAGTCCTAATTCGTGTCAAGAAATTTATATTTTTTCCAATTAACAATGTGTCAAGCACACAAGGTTTTTAGAAATATTATTATGCTCCCACTTACTTTCTTGTAACCAAAAGCATCTTCGCTATCCATTGATGAAATCAAACTCTTTTGACTATTTCATCAAAACAAAGATTCCAACTCCATTATGCTCTCTTCTGTCCATCGCTGGAACTGTGAAGTTTGCACATTCACTTGCATCCTCTGGATTGACAAAAATACTTTGGACTATATCACATGCAAGTCCTAGGTTGTATTTCCATCTCATGGAAATCCTTTTGGCATCCATGTATCATATCTCATGATTGAAATATGTTTTAATTGCTAGTTTAACCCGAACCGACTTTAAGCATCGCTACGGAGAGGCAATCTCACCATAGTTAACTCCTTGAATTTGTTATAAGCAACAAGTCGAGCTTTATGGATAAAACATTTTTATCCGTATGAGTTTATAGTTTCATTAATATTCGTTAGACTCTAAGTCTTTCAAAGGGTTTATCAAGATCTAATCTTGAATCATTTATATGGATACTATCTCGGATTATATTGGCATTTAGCCAATTCCGGAGTCAGGGCCCATCAACGCTTCCTTGTGTATCGTAGGTATACTATTGTCTAGCAACAATGTCTCATTTGCACACTTGAGAGGTTTGCACGAGTTTTGCCTACGTGGTTCTGCTGCAAGTTCGACCGAAGTCCATACATCTCATGTAGAGGCTTCCGTAACAGTCGTAGTAGGCAACTCAGGAATTACTTCCAAGGTTTCTTTCCTTTGACCCGATGACGAAGATACTATTATCTCGTCGAGTTGCACTGTCCTCCCACTCACCTTTTTGCAAGAACCATTTTCTTCAAAAGCATACCGCTCTCTGTGGCAAACCTTTTGCCTCGGTATAGTGATGGAGGAATACCCAATAAATTGGGATAACCTACACAGTAGCACTTGTCTGATTTGGAATAGGTTTGTAAATATTTTACACAAGCCCCATATTCCAAATGTTAAGAAAAGACAAAACATGGTTGGGTGTACCATACCATGGCGTCATTTTAATAGATTTGATGGCGCTCTTTTTAGTGTAAAAGCCGCAGTCTCTAAAGCATTACTTTAAAAGGGATAATGGCAAATTGATTTATGTCATCTTTGATCTTACTATTTCATAAATGGTTTGATTACATCTTCACGGACATTCCACTCACAGTGGTGTTCCGAGAGGTGTAAGTGATGAAACTCTTTTCACAACTCATCACACATTCACTAATCTTGTCACTCAAACATTCCTTTCCGCAAAATAATTGCAGAAACATAATTTTCTTGTTACAATAATTTCTACTTCATTTTGAAAACCTTTTGAATGATTTCAAAAGATCTAGACTTACGTCTCATAAAGTAAATATCCATATATCTACTTGAGTCATTTATGAAGATAAACAAATCCACTGCTAGCAACAACATTTATCGGACTACACACATCAAAATGTGTGATCACCAATAAGTTCGTTGCTTGTTCCTTATGGCCTATGAACAGTATTTTAGTAACTTTACTTTCCGAATGAAAGTTGCAAGTGTCGGATGATTCATAATCAAACGACTTCAAAATCCATCATTATGGAATTTCTCCATGCGGGTTTCTCCAGTGTGACCAAATGCAGTGCCATACATATGTGGTATTCTTTAAGTCTTGCGACATTTAGCATCAGTGTTATGGATGTATCATATCATTGTCAATGTTCATAATATACATTCCATCCATGATGGAAGCATGGCCCTTATGTTATTCATAACACCGAACAACAATTGTTCTTTCATGAACAACCTCCTTGCAACAAACATTATGCAATGGGCTAGAGTGTATAAAACTCTAAATTGAATTATGAAAATAAATACAGAGGTAATACACCGATGGAAGGTATAGTAACTTTTACTATGTTCCAAGCGTGTATCTAAACCTCATTACTGGCAAGTCTTTTAGGCCGTAGTAGTTCTTGCATCGAGTCGCAACTGAATGCAATCGAGCGGGTATCTCTGTGATCAACTTTTAATCACCATACCAAAGAATCAGTGATTAACATGTTTATCATAATTCCCAAGAATTATATCTTTGACCAGCCTTCCATACATCTAGAACTCGTATGACATTCATACATGAGCTGGACATTCCAGTCTTTTTCCTTTTTGCCTTTATACTTCTAATAGTTTTACTTCCAATATTTCTCCTACTCTCAGAAGAAGCACCCAACTTTAAGAGTGGTATTAGCCCCGGACTTCCTAGGCGTGAAAGTCTCACTAACACCCTTCGGACATTTCCCTTCTCTTTAAGTTGTTGTTTTATTCACCTTCATCATATGACAAGCGTTCTTCTGGGTCCCTCTCTTATCAGTTTAATGCATAGTAAATGCTTTACTAATAATTTGCAAACAAACATTGCTTTGGATATCTCATATCTTTTAGCCTTTGTTCGTATCTGAAACCAATTTTCAGTTCCATGAATATCGCATAACTATCCCAAACTTTTGAAGTTCGGGTCTCATGGAAGCAAACATATTGCACTTGACCGTAATGGAATTCTAGCTTTTGGATCGATGGACGAGAGTCACATCATCCATAGCATTAGCGGGAGAATACTGAAAGCATGCGATAGGACAAAGTCCTTCTCGATACTCTTGAGGACAATCCTCATATTACGTTACCAACCATAAAGTTTTAACCAGATAAATAACAGCTTATTCAATTTTAATAGGGAAGGTGGAAACACGAGCCATTATTCTATAACTTTATTCAAATCACACTTAGACCATGTTCATAATTAATTACACTAAGAATTAAAAGAATTAATTCTAAAGTGCGCTCCCACTCAAATCAATATCTCCAATAATTGATTGTGAGTTATTCAAGACCCACATTTCAATTCAACGCCCTTGATGTGGACATCACTGATGACGAGAATTTCAATCGGTAGGCAAACTTGTTGATCACATCTTGATGACCCACAAGTATAGGGGATCAATCATAGTCCTTTCGATAAGTAAGAGTGTCGAACCCAACGAGGAGCAGAAGGAAATGACAAGCGGTTTTCAGCAAGGTATTCTCTGCAAGTACTGAAAGTAGCGGTAACAGATAGTTTCAGTAGCAAGATAATTCGTAACAAGTATAATAAAGTGCAGCAAGGTGGCCCAATCCTTTTTGTAGCAAAGTACAAGTCGGAACGAACTCGTATAATAAGCAAAGCGTTCTCGAGGACACATGGGAATTTCATCTAGTCACTTTCATCATGTTTGTTTGATTCGCGTTCGCTACTTTGATAATTTGATATGTGGGTGGACCGGTGCTTGGGTGCTGTTCTTACTTGAACAAGCCTCCCACTTATGATTACCCCCTCATGCAAGCATCCACAACTACGAAAGAAGAATTAAGATAACTCTAACCATAGCATGAAACATATGGATCCAAATCAGCCCCTTACGGAATAGCGCATAAACTAGGGTTTAAGCTTCTGTCACTCTAGCAACCCATCATCTAATTACTACTCCACAATGCCTTCCCTTAGGCCCAAAGATGGTGAAGTGTCATGTAGTCGACGTTCACACGACACCACTAAAGGAAGCAACAACATACATATCATCAAAATATCAAACGAATACCAAATTCACATGATTACTGATGACAAGACTTCTCCCATGTCCTCAAGAACAAAAGTAACTACTGACAAATCATATTCATGTTCAAGATCAGAGGGGTATTGAATAGCATTAAGGATCTGAACATATAATCTTCCACCAAATAAACCAACTAGCATCAACTACAAGATGTAATCAACACTACTAGCAACCCACAAGTACCAATCTGAGGTTTTGAGACAAAGATTGAATACAAGAGATGAACTAGGGTTTGAGATGAGATGGTGCCGGTGAAGATGTTGATGTAGATTGGTCCTCCCATGATGAGAGGATCGTTGGTGATGTCGATGGCTTTGATTTTCCCCCTCCCGGAGGGAAGTATCCCCGGCGGAATCGCTCCGCCGGAGAGCAAAATAGCTCCTGCCCAGGTTCCGCCTCGAGACAGCGGCGCTTCGTCCCGAAAGTCTTCTTCTGATTTTTTTCTAGGGAAAATGGCTTCATATACCAGAAGGAGGGGGCCAGAGGCCTACTAGGGGCCCCACAAGCCAGGGGGCGCGCCCAGGGGGGTAGGGTGCGCCCCCCAGGCTTGTGGCTTCCTGGTGGGCCACCTTCTGTTGATTCTTTCTCCAGTATTTTTTATATATTCCAAAATAATTCTCCGTAAATTTTCAGGTCATTTGGAGTTGTGCAGAATAGCTATCTCTGTTTCACCCCTTTCAGGTCCAGAGTTCCAGCTGCCGGCATTCTCCCTCTTTATGTGAATCTTAGAGAGAAAAGGCACAAGAATTGTACCATAAAGTGAAATAATGATCAAAAACATAATAATTATTAGTAGGAAGTCATGATGCAAATTGGACGTATCACATCTCTATGTGACTCTTGTTCATCTTTTGATGGGCGTGTTCCGAGCTCAGGACTATCCTGCCTGAACGTCAAAGACAGCCAAGTGATCTTGCTGTGAGGTCCGACCATCACCCACATCATTCCTCTCGATTCGTTCGTACCCATGTGGACATGGCGTACCCCGAAAAGATATGAATTTTAGACGGTGCTACACTTGGGTGAACACTAACTACTTTGATATTTTAAGTGAGAGATCACCCTAATAAAAGCGACTACCGCGCAATCAAAAAGGATGCATCATAAGGGATACACATCTCAGGCAATTCATAATAGCATGATATGGTATAGCCCTTTCTGACGGAGAAGTCTTTTATTTTTTTGTCTTCGGCATTTGTGTCGGTGTTCACCTTCGTGAAGATTGCCACCACCTTGTCGATGCACCAGATAATATTGCTATCTCTATAACTAATAAAATAAGTGCATTACATAAGGTTGACACGCAGGTCATTAAAGTGACAATCATATGGCTCCATCCATCATGCCGAATCATGACACGCAGATCATGTTAATTAATTTACATCATATAGTCATCTCATACATAATCAAATTAATATGAGAACTTCTATACCACATCACATGTCATCCTGCAAAACCAAGTTAGACGCCTCTAATCGGTTTATGCACAATTTTATTTTACGTGGCTTCTAAGGTTTTGACTTAAACCACAGCTACCAATGTTTATCATCAAGTATGATTATTCAAGTCGCTAGATTAACTTTGCGGGGTGTATGAAGCACGAGATAATAAAATCTCAAACCCCATACTGAACTTCGTCATACGCATGACCCCCGTGCAGATCATATCTGCATTGCCCTTTAGTCTGTGAAATTTCATCTTTCTTTTAACTATGGTGGAACCCAAAGAACTGATAGCACTTCATTGATCAATCAGGATCGCGGATTGTCAGAACTTTGTGAAATTCCACCATGCTGTTTCAAGATCAGAAATATGCAAATTCTAGGGAAGCAACAAGAACATCGGGTAATAGATTTCATCTTCTACCCGCATAAATAATTTTCAGCAATAGATCTCATCTACTACAAAATTATATTATGCAATACCCATACATCTCTATGTATTCTTGATCGTAACCTGCATCTACGCATAGCACGGCTCTTGATGCCACTGCAGGGGAACGCGACAGAAAACAAAAAAAATCGGTACTGCGAGCACGCCCAGGATCACTATGGAGATGCATACAAGGTTTGATCTGATCATTACCGAGTCGTAGCGTAGCGGAAGTAGAGTTGGTGAAGATCGTTGGTGCAGATCCCCGCAGCTAGGATTTACAACCTCCCAACCGCGAGGATGTTCTCCCTTGTCAGCTCCTCGGACAGCCCTTCGGGAGGCGGTCGGATAGTCCCTCGGACGGTGTCACAGACAGCCCTTAGGGAGGCACTCTCAGAATCTCGGACGGTCACTCGGACAGCCCTTAGGGAGGACCCTCGAACAGCCCCTCGGGCAAAATATCGATCCTATGACCTCTCTACGGGGTTGCACGCATACGGTGTCAGCTATCCGTCAGGGCTTCGCCGTCCAGAACTAGTTCCCACCGGAACCCAGACAGCCTTTCGGCTCTACGAAACTATTTCAATGGGAGGGAGAGAGAAGGCCAGATCATGCATGGTATTTGTATGAGAGTAAGGAGTGAGTGTGGAGAGCTCCTCTCCACCTCTATTTATAGGAAAAACCAGGGGGTAGAGTGGCACTTGAAAATACCAAAAAAACCCATCACATATGACCTTTATAAGGGCATAAAGGGAAGGCAAGTTGAGCTCCATGGAGGAGCTCCTCCTTGGACGTCCACACCATGTGGGGCCCCCAAAAATGGGTTCCCTCCTTCCCAAGTCTTCCCCAAGATCTTTTGGGGAAAGCCCGAAAAGGTGGTTTTCCAAAAAGCAACAAAAAGGCATTGTCACTATTCATGAAAATATTTTTTCGCGTCCGTAAAAACCGAAAATATTTCTATGGGCCCAGAACATTTCCAGTACCCCCTAAAATAATTCTGGATGTGTTCCGAAACAATTCCGGATCAATGATTTTCGTCAGCGAAAAGCTACCACAGTGTTTCCGGCAGCTCCGGAACATTTTCGGTTTTTTTCCCCGAAAAAATTCCAGAAGTTCCCAGAACAATTTTGGCACCCACCAAAAGTTCCAGGTGCTTGCCAGAAACCTTTTTGGCTTAATGGTTTACTCCGAAACAACTTTTCAATTTTACGGAAACTTTTCCCGTGTTCTCTCCCGAAACTTTTCCGTTGTCTCCGAAACTTTTCCGGTGACTTTCTCTCTGACTCCCTGTCTAGTATTTGGTAGATAGATGACCCTTAAGCGTGTGACCCTGTAGGTTCGGTGAAGTATAGACATGACCGGAACACTTTCCGATGAATGATCAATAGCGGAACCGTGGACACCCATATTGATCCCTATACCCACACGAATGATCTTCGAGTGAACCTGTAGTTTGCCGTGTGCTATTCCTGTTGCTTAGCGATATGTTACAAACACCCAAGGTGAGACTTATCGGCATCCCCATGGATCAACAACTTGTCCACTATGCCAGTTACCTCATTACCGGTTTTGTTCTCTTTTCTCGTTTCCGCGTTCCGGCATCCCAGTGATCAAATCACATTGTGTCTGGCCAGACGATGGTGGATACCATAACACCGAGAGGGCCCTAAGAATATCTCTCCATCGTCGGAGGAGCAAATCCCAATCTTGAGCTATCAAGTTACTTGTCATACTTTTCCGTGAACCCGTAAGTCGCCGTAATAGCCACCCTGTTACAGATGACGTTTAACAAACCCCAAAGTTCATGAAGCAAGTACGAAGGAACTCTATACTCTCATGGTCTAAGGAATTATGCAAAGGCTAACTTTCTCTGTGTTATTAACCATTTACCTGTGATGAATGTATCTCATAGCATAACATCAATTCGGGTCGATTCAACACAAATGTTCTTCTAACATTGTGCCCTCAAAATTGCCGGCATAGTCATGCCCATGATCAGGAAAACAGGATCATCATGCAATACTTGAGCTAGTCTTAGAGGCATGACTAGGAATACATTTTTCCGTTTAATATACCACACGTGCACATGAGTTTCCCTCCGAGCCTCATGGTTATTGTAGACTCAAGAATCATTGCAGTTATAGCATGGAACATAAACATAATTATGAACATGGAGATAAATAATAACATTTATTATTGCCTCTAGGGCATATCTCCTACAGGAAGAGCTGCAGGAAAATGGTTGGAGAGCTTGGCCTGTAATCCCCCACCCTACACTGGATTCAGTTTCAGAACCTATTTCCAGTATGAGGGCCCGTCTTTGATGGATGGGGTGGACTTGGAGCACAATGTGCATGACAACCTGTCTGATCACTACAAAGTGTCATCTATTTAGTGATAAGAACCCTGGCGACAAAACAGGAAACGTCGCCTGAAATCGTTTTCTGTGACGGTCCATCGTCGCGAGGTGTTTTCCTCGCGGGGCAGCACCCTAGCCAACTTCGGCGATGTTCTGGCCTGCAATTGTGTGACACTTTTGGGCGTCACTAGGCATGTCCATTTTCCTGGATGATTTGTAGTGTCACAGAAAATGTTTCGTGTCACAAACAATGTTAGGCGGGTTTAGAAAAATGGATAACAAATGGCTTGTTGGTGTTCAGATCGTAGTACCTTATAAATTCTACCATGGCAGAGTCTATAACATATTAGAATAAAAAAATTAGTGTTTGGGGTTGAGATGCTCGTATCGAAATCCATTGAGTATTTCTTCATAGAACATACTTGTTCATCATCATCACATCAGTACCAACAGTAGCATAAAACTTGACATACAGAGATGGATGATCACTGAGGCAACATGACAGAGAGTCAGAACTACTCCTCATCTGGTTCAGCAGCAATGAAATCGAGGAAGAGAAAGGTCCCTGCACGTCCATGGTGTAGCACGAAGATCATCCTGTCTCCAATATCCATGTCGTACACGTCGACTACTTTGCTCCACCCATTAAGGATGATGCTTCCATCTCCTTGTCCTGAAGCCGAGTATTAAGTGGAACTGATGTTCACTCTAGGATGGAGAACAATGGTCAGCTCCCCATTTTCACCCATTTCCTTAGGCACAGCACGTTGCGGAAGTATCTGGTGGCATAACACAATTTGAACACTTTAAGCAATCTACATAAGTACCTGGACTATCTGAAGATACTGAGAGTAGATACAATTCTAACCATGATTCTATCGTCAATGTTGGTCTTTGTTCAAAGTGTGCAGCAAGGGCACGTAGGAATGATCTCTTGGTCCAGCATTGGAACCGTCCGCGAGCATCCAAATTTGATCAACAAAGGCGACGACAAACCACATCTCTTCCCAGGTTACTCTGCTCCCTTCAGTAACCTCCATGTTGTCTATAAATTGTTCTGTTACAATATCCACTCCGTAATAAGCTATGAAAATATTTGTAAATAAGATTTGTTAAATATAGTAGCCCGATGAAATGTTGTTAGTTAAAACTGCTTGATATTTGCCAGAATACTTACACGGATGAGTTATTGGATCAGTGCTCAAACGTACCCGGAGGTGACGTTTAGGTTTTCCACCTAGTCTGAGGGACATTTCCATACCTACTTCCAACTGGTACACTTTAGCAAATTCTTTCCAAGTATGTCCTGTGAAAAAGGTCCTATCTTCTTCGTTCCTGATCCTGCATAGAAAATAGAAGCCCTCTCTTGTCTCCAGTTGGACATGTACATTGGTCCTGACAGATCTTTTTATACTCAGCTTCTTCAGAAGTTCATCTCTTGCAAAGCAGGGGATGCACTGAGCAAAATTCAAAGATTGCTCAAAATTATTTAGGCTATTTATGAAGCAGGTACCATTTATGAGAGGGGTAAATACCATTTCCGACAGTGCTTACTAGAATTTAGGAACATTGGATATCACAAATTAGGTTCTGAATTTGTTAGTTTCAGAATGATTTATGAAAATATCAGTGCTGCAATGCAAATCTGGAATTTTCTATATCATAATAATCATAAAAGAAATTTTCAGATTACACATAGGTTACCTCTGACATCTAAATAGGGGAATATAGCAGCAAGTGGTACCAAGGGGGTACTATTTTTAGATACTTTCCATTATAAGCATGGTTTCTGTTCAACTCATGAGCAGACTTTTCTACTTATGAACCAATCATGAAATCCATCAGCATTTATGTTAAAATCCACGTGCAGAGAATCTTCACAACTTAACCAAACACTTGAACGACATGTACGTTTGATACACTTCAAATCTGAGAACCATACCGTAATTTCTTTGAATCCTTGCGGAAGCATGATGCGTAGGTACTTGTCCTTCTGAACATAGGGGAGACCCCAGAGATGCCTGGTGTCGAAACACTTCCGGCACTGCATATCGAAACCCTCGATTATTTCAAAAATAGCATCTGGAGGGGTTTTGTAGTGGATTAAGGTGATTTGCATCGGATAAGCAGATGTATATGAAGACTTACCTTCATTTGGTCTGATTGAACCCGACGGAGTAGGGTTTTTTTTGGTACGGGAAATCCTGAACCCCGTCAAGCGTCGGAGACAGGCGTCTACCCTAGTCGGCATGTTAGATCAAGGGGGAAAGATGGCAACAATCCTAGTCGGCGTAGATGAAGCTGCGGCGAAGTATGGCCGCGATACGCGCCGGCGACAGGCGACGACAGGGGGCGAGAGACTGGATTTGGGACTATACGCGGGCAAGTGGGGGTTTTCAGTGAAGGAGATGAACAGAGACGGCGAAGCTGATGGGACTATACACGGGCGTCTCTCTGGTTTTGGGCCCACTTGTTAGCTGTAGCACAGAAATAATAGGATTAAATTGCAACATAAATTTTGTAATCAAGTGATAAGGAAAATACACGTAAAATAATAGATCATGTATGAAAAACCTTTTATTCTTTTAACTTTTGCAATTGAAATAAAATCAAAATGGAGCAGACTTTGTGGGACATTTTCATGAATGTCATGCACGGAAAGTCAATAAAATAAATGAAATACATTCCCAAAATTTAAAAAACAAGGACTTTGAAATTATTTTAAAGATGTGATGGGCCTTTATAAACATTTAGACAATGTTTATAAAGACCGATCACATCGATTAAATCAACCTCGAGGTATAGCCACTTCCCAATCGGTCACCCATCCTCAGTCTGCTCCAGCCACAACACGCTTAACATTCAAGTTCTTTTCGGAATGAGGTACCAAAAGGGAAGATACACCTTGCTGGTATTGGTTGTCAATTAGACATATAACACCTATTAGAATGCCACTTATATTCTTCAAAAATTGACCAAGCTCATATCATTCTTAAATTTTTGAGAACAAGTACTTGGAGGTTAATTTGACAGACAGGACTTATAAGTTGACTGAAGTCATATCACATTTTTTGGAAACATGTCGTAAAGTAACGCGATAGACCTTCAAGTCAATTAACATGTGTTCAAAAAACAAAAAATGTCAAAATTTGCAAAACAAGGACCTCGAGGTTAATTTAAGTGATAGGACGGAGCACTATATACATTTAAGAGTGCACATAACCGGTTCTGTACACTCTTAAATGTTTACAGTGACCCATCCCATCAATTAATTTAACATCGAGGCCACTTCCCATCCGGTCACCCATCCTCAGACTACTCCAGCCTCAGCACACTTAACTTGGGAGTTTTGTTAGATGAGCTATCGGTAGGGAAGCTGGTCCTTGCTGATATAGGATGCCTCTTCGCATCCTTTATGGCGTACCCGGATGACCGCCCGTTGCCGGCCCAATGCCACGTCCCCCGCGAATGTAGAAGCTTCCCTCCCTCGTCTAGCTGCTTCCCGCGTTTTCCCCTATTTTTTGCTGCCTGCCCACCTATAGAACCGCCTCGCGCCGGCCAATTCCGGCGAGCAAATCCTGCACATGTATTAGTGGGGGGGCTCGTTTTGAGTAGAGGATAAATTCCTCTCAAATGTATTTACCTTTCATCTTCAGATTCGTGCCCAAAAAGTTTGAGGAATGAATGTGTTATCTCTTTGAGTGCTTTAGACTGAAAATAGCGTGCAAATGTGTTGCTAATTCATCCAAAATTGGCGCGCCGACCACAGTGCGATCTGTTTGTTCTGAAGTAGGCATGTTCACTGACTGAAATAGAAACTGAAGTTTATGACGAAAGAACTGATCTTCCCATCTAGACTTTAACCTGTTCTATTCAATCATATGCACATCACAAAGCCATATGATCTCTACAAATCAACAACCAATTGTAGCAAATGCGTTCCAAATTTCCAAAATTGACGTGGCGACCAACCTGTCGTCTGTTTGTTCTGAAGTAGGCATGTCCACTCTCTGAGATTGCAACTAAATTTTCTAACAAAACAACAAGCAATCACATTGAATGGTAGATGTACCTGACAAGTGGACATGGCCGATGTAACATGCACCTTACTTCTACTTGTGCACACTACACACATATGCTGGTTCATTCATGTACACGTTACGAAGCAAACCACACCCAAAGAGCTTGCATTTTCTTCTCTGCATTATGTACATGTTTAGAAAGCCGATATTAATACCCCATACAAAAAAGCCCAAATTTTGAATCATGATTAAAAATAAAACCGCTTTTGTCCATGTAAAAGCTACAACATCAAGCTGTTTTAATCAAGACATCACGTGTGCACTAGGGGTATGGAGATAGTGTTACTAGGGGCTATAAAAGGAGAAAACGAGTGCACTATGGGTATGGAAGTAGTGTTAGTACGAGGTACAAAAGGGCGTACCATCTAAATTTTCAAATGGTTATGAGTACATGGAAATTGAAAAGGAAGTACCACAATGAATGAGAAAACAAATCTACAATAAGTTGTTTCAATCAAGGAGAACATGTGAGAACTAGGAGTATGGAGGTGCTGTTAGGAGGAGGTACAAAAGGGCGTAGCATCTTGATTTTCAAATGGTTATGAGTACATGGAAAATGAAAGGAAATGCCACAATGAATGAGAAAACAAATTGATACATCTCCAACGTATCTATAATTTATGAAGTATTCATGCCATGTTTACAATAGTTTTGTATGGTTTTGGTGCACTTTTATATTATTTTTATGGACTAACTTATTAATCTAGTGCCCAGTGCCAGTTCCAGTTTTCTGCTTGTTTTTTGTTTTGCAGAAAAACCATACCAAACGAAGTCCAAACGCGACAAAACTTTACGGAGATTTATTTTGGAATATATGTGATTTTTGGGAAGAAGAATCAACGCAAGATGGTGCCCGAGGGCTCCACAAGGCAACACGGCGCGCCCACCCGAGGCCGCGCCCTATTGCCTTGTGGGAACCTCGTAGGTCGGTTGATGCCCTTCTTTCGCCTCAAGAAAGATAATTTCTAGATAAAAACCCCCTCAAAATTTCGGCCCAATCGGAGTTACAGATCTCCGGGAATATAAGAAACAGTTTTCGGCCAGAAACAGGAGCGCAGAAACAGAAGAGAACAGAGAGAGAGAGAGATCCAATCTCGAAGGGGCTCCCGCCCCTCTGAGGACCATGCAGGCCAAGGACCAGAGGGAGAACCTCTCCCCATCTAGGGGGGGAGGCCATGGAGGAGCACACCGGAGGGGGAGCCTGTCTTCCCCTCTCTCTCGGTGGCGCCGGAGTGCCGCCAGGGGAACCATCGCCGCGGTGATCGTCTTCATCAACATCACCGTCCATCACCTCCCTCATCTCTTTTCAGCGGTCCACTCTCCCGCACCCCACTGTAATCCCCTTCTTGAACATGGTGCTTTATGCCACATATTATTATCCAATGATGTTTTGCCATCCTATGATGTTTGAGTTGATTTCTTTTGTCCTTTGGGTTGATTGATGATCTTGATTGGTTTGAGTTGTATGTTTTATTTTGGTGCTGTCCTATGGTGCCCTCCATGCCGCGCACACGTGGGGGATTCCCGCTGTAGGGTTTGCAATACGTTCATGATTCTCTTATAGTGGGCGGCTAGAGTGACAGAAGCTTACACCCGAGTAAGGGGGTTGTTGTGTATGGGAGTAAAGGGGACTTGATACTTAATGCTATGGTTGGGTTTATCTTAATGATTTCTAGTAGTTGCGGATGCTTGCTAGAAGTCCAATCATACATTCATATGATCCAAGTACGGAAATTATGTTAGCTCATGCCTCTCCCTCATATAAAATTGCAATAATGATTACCGATCTTGTTATCAATTGCCTAGGACAATTCCGCACACCGATCCATCATTATTCCACATTCGATATTTGTAATTTATTGTAATATATTCTTACTTTATTTAGGCATCACCTATTTTTATATTTTAGTTCTTCGAAATCATTCAAAGCTATCCTCTTTATACCCACAACGTAGTTTTATTTCTCGTTTCTAGATAAAAGCAAACGCTCGTTGTACGTAGAGTCATATCAGTGGCAGATAGGACTTGAGAGAATATTGATCTTACCTTTAGCTCCTTGTGGGTTCGACACTCCATACTTATCACTTTCATCTTTGGAAATTGCTACGATGATTCCTTGCACTTGGGGATTATCAAGCTCTTTTCTAGCGCCGTTGCCGGGGAGCAATAGCGTGGGGTTAATATTTTCATGTATGCATGTTTGCTTTCATCACTAAGTAGATTTTGTTTTTCCTTTTGATTTTGTTTTCTTTTCTTTAGTTGTGGGTGAAACAAAAAAAATTAAAAATGCAAAATAAAATAAAATTACTTGCCTCTTATGCCTAGCTTAATGGATTTAAAGAAAGCGCTGCCTGGGAGACAGCCCGAAAGTTTTAGAGAGTATTTTTCTTATTTTGTGTTATATAAACTTTATTATGTGTGCCATTTAAATATTTTAGAACAAAAAAAATATAGAGGGAAACCTAAAACTTTTCAAAAAGAAAAGTGAAAGTGAGAAAGATGAGCAATGTGGAAGTGGGGGCTAGCCTTGAACCTTGTTCATGCCCATGGAAACCTTGTGAACCTTGATTACAGAAACTTTTCAAGAAAAATAATTATCCCATTTTACAAATACATTGTATTATAAAAATAATGTGCCAAGATTTACCTTTAGGATGTTTAAATTGCTTGTTTGGTGGGTGCTGTGAAAAAACAGAAACTTTTGCTGTAGTGTTTGAATTTCTATATTTTACTGGAATGTGAAAAAATTCTGAAATTTTTACACAGTACTTATATCCAAATTGTTTATTTTGTTCTAATTTTTCAGAATTTTTGGTGTTACAGAAGTATGGTTTTTAAATAGATATTTACAGACTGTTCTGTTTTAGACAGATTCTATTTTTGTTGCATAGGTTGCTTATTTTGATGAATCTATGGATCGTATCGGGGGGTATGAGTCATGGAGAAGTTGGAGTACAGTAGAATTATGCCAATATTAAATATGAATCAATTTACAACAGTACCTAAAGTTTAAGATTTATTTATTATACTAACGGATCTCACGAAGTTTCTGTTGAGTTTTGTGTGGATGAAGTGTTCGAAGATCGAGGAGGTATCGATATGAGAAGAATTAGGAGAGGAAAGAGTTCAAGCTTGGGGATGCCCAAGACACCCCAAGTAAATATTCAAGGAGACTCAAGCATCTAAGCTTGGGGATGCCCTAGAAGGCATCCCATCTTTCTTCTTCAACAATTATCGGTATGTCTCGGTTTTTGTTTTGTTCACATGATATGCGTAAATTCTTGGAGCGCCTTTTGCGTTTTTTTTCCTTTTCTTTTATGCACGATTCTTGTTGGCGATGATTTCTGTCAGGACCCCGATCCTAAGTCACACCGATCTAGCATAAGACACATCATATCACTTTGCGGCCTCACACACGGTAACCCACGGCTGCCGCCTTTACCTTGGCCGGGACCGTTTGCGTCTTTTGGCTCACGTATATGATTGTCATTCTAGCATCCATATGACAGAGAACCCAGGCCGACATGACTAGTCGTAAACCAAGGTGGCACAAACTTACAGGGACAGGCATACATGACCCAACAATGCACATGTCGGTCATCAACGTATGAACCCAAGTCGTAGCAAGCTACAAGGACTTAAAGGAACACCGCGTGACATTTCTCCGTAGGGACAGACACAGGAGCAAACAAGGACACATGCCGGTCAATCCATGTGTTCCAGATGGAAGCACTAGGAGGCATTTCCCCATAAGGAAGGCTACCAAGAATAAATAACTAGGTGTCGACTCCCACACATACCAATGCATTTCAAACATACACACAATATGCACGATATGTGTAGATACAACATGGCATCACAACATAACTCTACGACTCAGGTATTTATTTAAGAGGCTCCAAAGAGCCATTCATAACATGATAGTACAAACAGGGGTCACATGACCCAACAAACAAAGTCATACAAGCAACGGAAGCATAAACCTGTCTGGGTACAGAGAGCTGAAAAGAAAGAAGGCTAGAAAGCCTGTCTATCTACAAGACCCTCCATAGGAACCAGACCTTTGTTTAGGATTCCCAAGCAAATCAATCAACGTCGAACTCATCGCAGGAATCTACAGTGAGACTGAAGTCTCCTCTGCAAAAACATAAATTAAGCAACCGTGAGTACAAAGGTACTCAGCAAGACTTACATCAGAACTAACTACATATGCATCGGTATCAACAAGGGGTTGTGAAGTTTAACTGCAGCAAGCCAGCTTTGACTTAGTGGCTATCCTAAACTACGACTACCAGTAACTTCTTTGAGGTAAGAGAGCGCACACGAGTCCACATATTCACCATAACAATACACCACTATGGATCCGCTCCCGTCTCCCTACGAGAAGGCCATCCATAGCACTCACACTTATCTGGCGCATTTTAGAGTATCCACTTCAAGTTATCTATGAACCATATAAGTCTTCCAAGTAGTCCATATCCGCGGACGCAGCTATTCGAATAGATCATATTACCCTAACTCAAAGGAACCAACGTCCTCGTCCCATCAGCAACGTTCCCTCTTGGAACACGTATCCGCGTCCAGCCCGGACACTGTGCCATGCCGTGTGTCACCCGGACACACGCGCCATGCGACACCTGCCCGCACACCTGACCCGCAAATGTCCGTGTAACCACGAGGTAGGCTCTGATAAGCACGAAACCCAGTTCCTATGAGCCGTATCACAAAACAATCCACCATGTTCTCCAACATGGTCTCTCATCACTATCTTGACCAAACATGTCAAGACACTTAAGTCTCATCATTAGGACATGATCATTCCAATCCATCCCAGTTGAATCAGACCTAACTCAACTCTAAGCATAGCAAATGAGCATGGATGAGTAGTCACAACATAGCTCAAGCAACTTCTAAATATGCTAGGATGGTTTAGCTATTTGGTGACAATAACAGGTCATGCAAAGGAATGGGTTCAACTATCGAGAACAAGTAACAGTTGAATCGTTGTAATCCTAATGCAATAAAAGAGAGCAAGACTGAGAGAGTGGGATTGTATCGGAATGCTCAAAGGGGGGTTGCTTGCCTGGCACTTCTGAAGATAGTATAGCTCTTCATCGGTGTCAACGATCACTGCGTCGGAAACATCTTCTACCGAGAAGGAACAACACGGACTAGCAAAGAAGGAATACAATCAATGCAATGCACAATCACATGAATGACATGTCATATTAAGGTATTGAATTCACCTAATGCAATATTTAGCCAAATTAATTGAAGTGGAATTCAAATAGGATCAAATTCCAACTCCAAATGTTCTTTCAAAAATTGCCCTAATCATCATTTGTCCTATTCAGTGAGGTTAACTTGTTCAAACATGCATGAAAGTGCCATAAACAGATTCTTCATATTTTTCTGATCATTTTTCATATATAAATTATTTTCATCTGAGTTACGGTTAAATTTCTATGATTTTCTGAAGTTTTAGCTATTTTCTGAAATAAATAAATCATTTAAGATTTGTTTGAAATTCCAGAAACTCTTTATTGCGTCAGCACTGCATCAACATGACGTCAGCAGGGTCAACCCAGTCCTCTACAGAGGCTGACCAGTGGGTCCGGGTCAACGCTGACATGGCCTAGTCAAAGCTGATAGGTGGGGCCTGTCAACGGTGACGTCAGCACGCTCAAACTGACGTGTGGGTCCCGTGGGTTTAATTAAATTAAAATGAAATTAACCCGGAGTTAATTAGGGCGTGTGGCCCATCTGTCATACTCTCACGGGGTGATTAGCAGGTCATTAGCGCTAGCTAAACCGGCGCCACATCAGCAGTTGACGCCGGCGACCACAGAAACGGCGGAGGCTCGCCGGAGTTGCTCGGGACGGCGCTACAACGCATCATTTCGCGCGTGGTTTGCGGCTACGGCGAGCTGGTGGTGCGGCGCATCCATTAGGTCAGACGCAGGAGACTGGGATGGCCCGTGGCGGCGGCGGCAACGACGGAGGCGGCGGCCGGAGTTCGGGTGTGATCGGGCATGGTGCTGCAGCTAGCGGACGGGAACAGAGGGGGCGAGCGAGGGAGGAGGTGTAGGAGCTCACAGGGATGCGGCAGAGAGGGTTAGAGGGCTCGGGGGCGCTCGGAGGTCGACGAATCGAGCGACGGCGTCCGACGGGCAGAGGGGCGATGCCGAGCTCGATGGCGTCTCTGCAGGGAGTCCAGGGACGCGATCTGCGGCGTGGTGACGTGCTGGTCAATGGCGGGGATCCCAGACGCGTTTAGGCGGCGAGTAGACGACGGTGGCCATGCGGTTGACGAACGGCGGCGAGCTGTGGCTCTCGGATGAGCTCGGGTGCGAGAGCTAGGTGGTGAGAGCGAGACCAGGGGGTGGGGGAGAAGATAGAGGAGGCCGAGAGAAGTTCCTGGGCGCGAGGATGGGCACGGGGAGGCAAGCAGGAGGTGGCCACGTTCGGCGGCGCGCCCGACAGCGAGCTGCTTGTCCTTCTGGCAGAAGGTTGAAGAAGCTCCAGGCGTGCTGGGCTCTGGTGGGCTGGGCCAGGCCAGGTAAGCGACAGGTAACACTCTGTCTCTCCTTTTCCTTCTGTTTTTTTTTTCTATTTTCTTCTATCTGTTTGATTTGGAATATAAACCAAATCATTTTATAAAATCCTGAAAATAACTATGGGCACTAAATAAATTATTTCAGAGGCCCTCAGTAATTTTCAGAATTATTGGACCATTTAAAACATTTATAGCAATTAAATGCCCCAATTCAAATACAATATGAATTAATTCAAAGATCCAGAGATGACCTAGAAAATGTGAACCATTTTTGGCAGAGGTTTCACCCATTTCAAAAATGATGAACTTTTCTGAAGGGCATTTTGGGCTCATTGAAAAAAATATTTTAGGTTGAACCTATTTGAAATTCATTTGGTGCTAGGGTTTAATCATCCCCATTTCAAATTAATTTGAGTTTAAGATGATGCATTGATGCTCTGATGCAACTAATTACAACCATTATTCTAGGGTTGTGACAACTCACCCCCACTAAACAAGAATCTCGTCCCGAGATTCAGGCGTAGGGTAAGAGGAAGGGGACACAGGACAGACACAGTCTTCATGATCCAAGTTGCAATTCCCGAGGATGTTGTTCTGTTGCAACGTTTTGATCTTGACGTCTTTGCCTTCGAGAACTTCACCCAACACGATGACGAAAGAAAGGAAACTCTAAAGAATCGATCTTCTCGAAGATCGAGCAACTCACAATCAACTCACGGAATGAGACGTTGAAACATCTCTTACGCTGAGACACAAAGCACACATCAGGAACAATGGAAGAGAGCAGATGACGAAGGTTCAGTTTGGTAGGCAATATTCCACGCTTAAGTAAGATGGTGCATGGGTTTCAGAGTAGCGAGGAGTTAATTGCCCTTATCCATAATGGGCACCTTAGACGAGGTGGCTCGTAGAGATATTCCCTTACGTGGCAAAAAGAATTACTTTTGATACATAGATCATTGAAACTCTCTATACCAGCCCAAGGCAATTCACAATGATCGTTTGAAGGAGTTTGAAAGAAATGGCATACTCAGTTTGGAATGGAAGCTGAGGTTATAGAACATCCGACAAACTGAAGGCACATTCCAGTTGATACCGAGGATATAACCCAGTGTCTGAGCGTGCTTTCAAGAACTTGAGCATTTCCATATTCATCAGGGTTTTACCAACATCTATCCCAAGATCCTGGTAACACTTCATACTACCATGATGAATAGTGATGGAGGATGCAGACGCAAAGGAAGACAACACTTTCTCAGGTTTCACCTTGACTAAGCCAAGAGAACGCAATCTGGATGATCGACCGAGAGACATTTAGCACTCCGCTTCTAATGTTCTCCTTGATGTACTAGCGTACCCAATTATAGGTACTATTTGGTATCTAGAACATTAAGTAAAGATTGGACTTCGGGAGCACAAAGAATCCATAAGGAATAACTTCTAGAATAAGTCATAGGAAATCCTCATGGGGGAGTGACCAAATGGCTTAATCAAGATACTATAAAAATAGCTCTTCCGGCTAGGTGCGCCCACTTTACTGGAACCTACATCATAGTTCTTGGGAGAAGTTCTAACCATCATACCTGCCTGAGATTCAGATCTGGTTGGTGTCCGGATATTGCAGACTCAGCATGCATGTCTGAAAAGGAAAGTTTGCAACACAAATCGACGAGATGATGTTGCGAGATTCTTGGGAAATGAACTATGGCAGCAACTCCAAAACAGGAACTGGATTGCAAGATGCACGTGAACACACTATCCAAGACAAGCGTGACCACATAGAAATCTTACAACAAAACACTACCGAGCCCTGGTTGGGAACCACCATCGAGGATAACGAAGTCCTTGCATAAGTCATGATTAGCTCTTAAGAAGGAACTTCTTCTCCTGGAGCAAGTCAATCAGTGGCTTGGTGTGCTAGGGATTACATATGGAATGGAGGTAGCGAGCCTATCAAACCATAAAATACTTCACACATGCATGACTGACTTGGGATGATTCCAAATGAAGCAAACCAAAAATAAACTTTCTTGAATTCACGGCGGCAACTTGCATCAAATGCACATGAATTAGAGGAAGTCACTTCTTTCATCCAAACATATACCTCATGAGCTAGCACGAAGAAAATGCTTACAAAAGTTTCCAACACTAGCTTAATGTTCAACACGAATCATGGAGAAGATAAGGATGTTGCCGATGGGCTCAGCAACAACTCATCAAGGTTTCCACGAAGTTGGAATTCCACAACTATGTGAACAAGGTGATAGCATTGGTCAGATCAAAAGATATAATGGTGTATGCTCGAGGAGACAACCACGAGTAAAACAACATTATGAAAATCATTGGTTCTGATTTGATTTGATGATAGCCCATACTCAAATCAAAGATTGGTAAGACAATAAATCCAACAACTGAATGCGAAGGTCAATCGGTGAAGATATCATATTTCTTCAACACATACACACAACAGATATCCCTTCGGAATGAACTAAGTTAGGCAAAGCTTTTATCTTCCAACTCTCCAAGTTGTTGTTTAGCTTAACCAACTAGCTCAGGGGTATCCAACACAGGTTCTTGGAGAAGGGGTGGTTTATATGAATAAACCAACTTGATCACAAACTCAACATAACGGTCAGGGGACAACCTGGTGATACTTTCGAGAAGATATCCGGAAAACCACGACCCACCGGTATGTTATTAAGCTCGAGAACAATCTTGCTTTTTCAGGGCAAGACGATATGATCAAAAGAGCGAGGGATTGACACAATCCTAACTCACTGATCGAAGAGTGCACCAAGAAGATGGACTAGGTAGCACGATCAATCTTAGGATGATGATTCCATAACCAACACACTAAGAATGAGATTATTGTCCCTTAACTACCAAGCAACGGGGTTGCTAGGAGTATTGATTTCACACATCACGGCTCACTTGTCGGCATTCCGGTTACTACAACACGAGACCGAGGAATGAATAATGATGCCGAGAAGTATCACTGTATCAAGAATTCATGAGAGGTTGTGTAATTCCCATGACATTCTTGACATAAAGATGGTAGTACTTTACGGTAGAACAGAAAAGAAGCTAGTTTGACATTCTTAATCTGCGGAGTACAACTATTTTGACCCAATCCTAGATATGGATGAGGTACTGGAGTTTGTTTCTCCTAGGCATTCTGAAATAGAATGGCTTGACGGACCACAAGGATATGAGGCATCGATGAGCACAAATGCACACATACTCTTGACTATCAACTGATAGATAAAAGTTAGAATACGATTGGAAAAGGACAACTCAAAGGAACATATGATTTTCTGAGTTGTAGATGCATAGATTAGGATGTCGAACAGAGCTCAACATAATTCTTCTGGATAACCCATGCAGAAAGGTAGAATTGGCAGATTCGCAACGTAGAATGGAGAACTCATCAAAAGCGCTCTCATTGTGATCTTTTTGTTCAAGGAGAACGTCTGCCATGGCTGGTTCATGGTATTGGAAGAATGAAATACCACATACCTCGCAGACTAGAACAAAGTTATTAATATCCTAATGGAACGAGCAAACACTATTAACATGAATGAATGGAATGAATCATGGGTTCCAGAACCCAGAAATGGAATACCTACTAGCTAAATGGCATCACGAGATGCTTTCGAGAAGGATGGCCAGAATTATCACACTGGGGATACAACACAAGGCCTGAATCTCTGGGTGGTTCACTTAAGATAACATGGTTTCCTATTAACTTCGACTGATATGTTAAGGTAATGGAATACCTCAACACAACAATTTGTGTGTCTAGTCTGGCCAAAAAGACATCGGAACAAGAAGAAAGGATTTGCAAATGCATCATATTATTTAGAAACCTAGGTTAACTCGGCAGTGTAACAGCTGTACGGGCATGAAAATGAGGCAACATGCATGATAACTGACAATACAACCACTGAATTCTTATGGAAAACACCGATCCGAGATGACAACACCTTTCCTATAAGTCTCCAGCATAGTAACTCGTCATCCTGATAGATAGATGAGAAATCCTAGTTTCTTAATCCCCGTAGAAAAGAAGAGGGTGACTCAGAATCAGAAGGACACAAGATGAGGAGTAAAAAGGATCTTACGTTCCCTTCCACAATCAATTCCCCTATATAACTAAAGCAGTTCTAGACTCAACTTCGACCAGTTTGGCTTGGTAATCCTGCAGGCAGTCAGGCTCTGATACCAAAGCTGTCAGGACCCCGATCCTAAGTCACACCGATCTAGCATAAGACACATCATATCGCTTTGCGGCCTCACGCACGGTAACCCACGGCTGCCGCCTTTACCTTGGCCGGGACCATTTGCATCTTTTGGCTCACGTATATGATTGTGATGCTAGCATCCAAATGACAGAGAACCCAGGCCGACATGACTAGTCGTAAACCAAGGTGGCACAAACTTACAGGGACAGGCATACATGACCCAGCAATGCACGTGTCGGTCATCAACGTATGAACCCAAGTCGTAGCAAGCTACAAGGACTTAAAGGAACACCGCGTGACATTTCTCCGTAGGGACAGACACAGGAGCAAAGAAGGACACATGTCGGTCAATCCATGTGTTCCGGATGGAAGCACTAGGAGGCATTTCCCCACAAGGAAGGCTACCAAGAATAAATAACTAGGTGTCGAATCCCACACATACCAATGCATTTCAAACATACACACAATATGCACAATATGTGTAGATACAACATGGCATCACAACATAACTCTACGACTCAGGTATTTATTTGAGAGGCTCCAAAGAGCCATTCATAACATGATAGTACAAACAGGGGTCACATGACCCAACATACAAAGTCATACAAGAAACGGAAGCATAAACCTGTCTGGGTACAGACAGCTGAAAACAAAGAAGGCTAGAAAGCCTGTCTATCTAAAAGACCCTCCATAGGAACCAGACCTCTGTCTGGGATTCCCAAGCTAATCGATCAACGTCGAACTCATCGCAGGAATCTACAGTGAGACTGAAGTCTCCTCTACAAAAACATAAATTAAGCAACCGTGAGTACAAAGGTACTCAGCAAGACTTACATCAGAACTAACTACATATGCATCGGTATAAACAAGGGGTTGTGGAGTTTAACTGCAGCAAGCCAGCTTTGACTCAGTGGCTATCCTGAACTACGACTACCAGTAACTTATTTGAGGTAAGAGAGCGCACACGAGTCCACATATTCACCATAACAATACACCACTATGGATCCGCTACCGTCTCCCTACGAGAAGGCCATCCATAGCACTCACACTTATCTGGTGCATTTTAGAGTATCCACTTCAAGTTATCTATGAACCATATAAGTCTTCCAAGTAGTCCATATCCGCGGACGCGGCTATACGAATAGTGTTGGAAATATGCCCTAGAGGCAATAATAAATTAGTTATTATTATATTTCCTTGTTCATGATAATCGTTTATTATCCATGCTATAATTGTATTGATTGGAAACTCAAATACATGTGTGGGTACATAGACAACACTGTGTCCCTAGTAAGCCTCTAGTTAACTAGCTCGTTGATCAAAAGATGGTGAAGGTTTCCTAGCCATGGACATAAGATGTCATTTGATAACGGGATCACATCATTAGGAGAATGATGTGATGGACAAGACCCAAACTATAAACGTAGCATATGATCGTGTCAGTTTATTGCTATTGTTTTCTGCATGTCAAGTATCTGTTCCTATGACCATGAGATCATGCAACTCACTGACACCGGAGGAATACCTTGTGTGTATCAAACGTCGCAACATAACTGGGTTACTATAAAGATGCTCTACAGGTATCTCCGAGGGTGTCTGTTGGGTTGGCATGGATCAAGACTGGGATTTGTTACTCCGTGTGACGGAGAGGTATCTCAGGGCCCACTCGGTAATACAACATCACAATGAGCCTTGCAAGCAATGTGACTAAAGTGTTAGCCACGAGATCTTGTATTACGGAACGAGTAAAGAGACTTGCCGGTAACGAGATTGAACTAGGTATAGAGATACTGACGATCGAATCTCGGGCAAGTAACATACCGAAGAACAAAGGGAACAGCATACGGGATTAACTGAATCCTTGACATAGAGGTTCGACCGATATAGATCTTCGTAGAATATGTAGGAACCAATATGGGCATCCAGGTCCCGCTATTGGTTATTGACCGTAGAGGTGTCTCGGTCATGTCTACATAGTTCTCGAACCCGCAGGGTCTACACACTTAACGTTTGGTGACGATTAGTATAGTTGAGTTATTTTGTTGGTGACCGAAGGTTGTTCGGAGTCCCGGATAAGATCCCGGACATGACGAGGATCTCCGGAAGAGTCCGGAGGTAAAGATTGATATATGTGATAATAGTGTTTTGATCTCCGGAAGGGTTCTGGAATTCACCGGAAGGGGTTCCGGGTGTTTACCGAAGTGTTCGGGTGCAGCAACACTTTATATGGGCCAAAGGGGTAAAGCCCATGAGGTATTGGAAAGTGCAAAAGGTAGTTTTGCTGCTGCCTTAAGCGGTACTACCGCTGTAAGGCAGTACTACCGCGTAAGCGGTACTACCGCTTGTGTGAAGCGGTACTACCGCTTGTGCGCGATACTGCTGGAATCCGAGTTGGACTCTTTCCGTGCGGGCCAAACCGACCTTGTGCGGGCAAAACCGACCTTGTGGAGGCTTTCTCTCCAAGTTTAGACCCCAGGGCTCAACATATAAATAGAGGGGCAGGGCTAGCATACGGGATAGATCAAGATTTCCCAAGCCGTGTGCCGGCAACCCTAACCCTCTAGTTCCTCACGTCATAATCTCCGTAGTGCTTGGCGAAGCCCTGCAGAGATTGTTCCTCACCACCATCACCACGCCGTCGTGCTGCCGGAACTCATCTACTACTTCACCATCGCTCGCTGGATCTAGGAGGTGAAGGCGTCATCAAGCCGTACGTGTGTTGAACGCGGAGGTGCCGTCTGTTCGGCACTAGTTCGTGATCGGATCGAGGGACGACTTGCGATTTGGATCGCGGAGACGTTCGACTACATCAACCGCGTTTCTTAACGCTTCCGCTTAGCGATCTACAAGGGTATGTAGATTCACTCTCCCTCTCGTAGATGCTCATCACCATGGATAGATCTTGCGTGTGCGTAGGAAAGTTTTTGTTTCCCATGCGACGTTCCCCAACAAATAGATCATATTACCCTGACTCAAGGGAACGAACGTCCTCGTCCCATCAGCAACGTTCCCTCTTGGAACACGTATCTGCGTCTAGCCCGGACACTGTGCCATGCCGTGTGTCACCCGGACACACGCGCCATGCGCCACCTGCCCACACACTTGATCCACAAATGTCCGTGTAACCGCGAGGTAGGCTCTGATAAGCACGAAACCCAGTTCCTATGAGCCGTATCACAAAACAATCCACCATGTTCTCCTACATGGTCTCTCATCACTATCTTGACCAAACATGTCAAGACACTTAAGTCTCATCATTAGGACATGATCATTCCAATCCATCCTAGATGAATCAGACCTAACTCAACTCTAAGCATAGCAAGAGAGCATGGATGAGTAGTCACAACATAGCTCAAGCAACTTCTAAATATGCTAGGATGGTTTAGCTATTTGGTGACAACAACAGGTCATGCAAAGGAATTGGTTCAACTATCGAGAACAAGTAACAGTTGAATCGTTGTTATCCTATTGCAATAAAAGAGAGCAAGAGCGAGAGAGTGGGATTGTATCGGAATGCTCAAAGAGGGGTTGCTTGCCTGGCACTTCTGAAGATAGTATAGCTCTTCATCGGTGTCAACGATCACTGCGTCGGAAACATCTTCTACCGAGAAGGAACAACACGGACTAGCAAAGAAGGAATACAATCAATGCAATGCACAATCACATGAATGACATGTCATATTAAGGTACTGATTCACCTAATGCAATATTTAGCCAAATTAATTGAAGTGGAATTCAAACAGGATCAAATTCCAACTCCAAATGTTCTTTCAAAAATTGCCCTAATCATCATTTGTCCTATTCAGTGAGGTTAACTTGTTCAAACATGCATGAAAGTGCCATAAACAGATTCTTCATATTTTTCTGATCATTTTTCATATAGAAATTATTTTCATCTGAGTTATGGTTAAATTTCTATGATTTTCTGAAGTTTTAGCTATTTTCTGAAATAAATAAATCATTTAAGATTTATTTGAAATTCTAGAAACTCTTTATTACGTTAGCACTGCATCAACATGATGTCAGCAGGGTCAACCCAGTCAACTACAGAGGCTAACCAGTGGGTCCGGGTCAACGCTGACGTGGCCAAGTCAAAGCTGACAGGTGGGGCCAGTCAACGGTGACATCAGCATGGTCAAACTGACGTGTGGGTCCCGTGGGTTTAATTAAATCTAAACTGAAATTAACCCGGAGTTAATTAGGGCGTGGGGCCCATCTGTCATACTCTCACGGGGTGATTAGCAGGTCATTAGCGCTAGCTAAACCGGCACCACGTCAGCAGTTGACGCCGGCAACCACAGAAACAGCGGAGGCTCGCCGGAGTTGCTTGGGACGGCGCTACAGCGCATCATTTCGCGCGCGGTTTGTGGCTACGGTGAGCTGGTGGTGCGGCGCATCCAGCAGGGCAGACGCTGGAGTTCGGGTGTCCTCGGGCGTGTGGTGCTATGGCTAGCGGATGGGAACAGAGGGGGCGAGCGAGGGAGGAGGTGTAGGAGTTCACGGGGATGCGGTAGAGAGGGTTAGCGGGCTCGGGGGCGCTCGGAGGTCGACGAATCGTGCGACGGCGTCCGACAGGTAGAGGGGTGATGCCGTGCTCGATGGCGTCTTTGCAGGGAGTCCGGGGACGCGATCTGCGGCGTGGTGACATGCTGGTCGATGGCGGGGCTCCCAGACGCGTTTAGGCGGCGAGTAGACGACGGTGGCCATGCGGTTGACGAACGACGGCGAGCTGTGGCTCTCGGACGAGCTCGGGTGCGAGAGCTAGGTGGTGAGAGCGAGACCAGGGGGTGGGGGAGAAGATAGAGGAGGCCGAGAGAAGTTCCTGGGTGCAAGGATGGGCACGGGGAGGCAAGCAGGAGGTGGCCGCGTTCGGCTGCGCGCCCGACAGCGAGTTGCTTGTCCTTCTGGCAGAAGGTTGAAGGAGCTCCGGGTGTGCTGGGCTCTGGTGGGCTGGGCCAGGCCAGGTAAGCGATAGGTAACACTCTCTATCTCCTTTTCCTTCTGTTTTTTTTCTATTTTCTTCTATCTGTTTGATTTGGAATATAAACCAAATCATTTTATAAAATCCTAAAAATAACTATGGGCACTAAATAAATTATTTCACAGGCCCTCAGTAATTTTCAGAATTATTGGACCATTTAAAACATTTATAGCAATTAAATGCCCCAATAAAAATACAATATGAATTAATTCAAAGATCTAGAGATGACCTAGAAAATGTGCACCATTTTTGACGGAGGTTTTCACCCATTTCAAAAATGATGAACTTTTCTGAAGGGCATTTTGGGCTCATTGAAAAAAATATTTTAGGTTGAATCTATTTGAAATTCATTTGGTGCTAGGGTTTAATCATCCCCATTTCAAATTAATTTGAGTTTAATATGATGCATTGATGCTCTGATGCAACTAATTACAACCATTATTCTAGGGTTGTGACAATTTCTTATGGTTCTTGGTTGATTTATAGAATGCTTCATGCGCTTCACTTAAATCTTTTGAGTATGGCTTTATAGAATGCTCTTTGAGCTTCACTTAAATCCCTTGAGTATGGCTTTATAGAATGCTTCGTGTGCTTCACTTATATATTTTGAGCTTGGATATTGGTCTCTCTATATTCATTGTAGAATATTCTATGAACTTCACTTATATCTTTTAGAGTATGAATAAAATTATCATCAAAAGTGGGTTTGGAAGAGTGTCAACTCTATGTAGCAATGCAACCCACTATATATCTTTACTGTTTTTGTGTGTCTACATGATTAAGCTACTGTAGTAATCATTTCATGTATCTTTTATTTCAATAAAGTGCCAAGTAAGACCTTTGGGATAGTGCAAATGCTTGTTGATTTGATTCTGTGCAAAAACAGAAACTTTTATGTCCAGTGATGGAATTTCTATTCTTTACTAGTGCATGAGAAAATTCTGAAATTTTTACACAGTATTGGGCTACAAATTATTTACGTTTTCCTAATTTTTCAGAATTTTTGGAGGTACATAAGTTTGCTTTTTAATTTGCTCATTACATGCTGTTCTGTTTTGACAGATTCAGTTTTTATCGCATAGTTTGCTTGTTTTAGCGTTTCCATAGCTTATATTGAGTAATATAAATTGTGGAAATGATAGACTACAGTAGGAATTATGTGAGAAAAATTATTAATCTTTTCTTTACAGTACCTAAGTGGATGATTTATTTTTATCATACTAACCTATCTCACAAGTTCCGTTAAGTTTTGTGTGATTGAAGTTTTCAAGTTTTGGGTGAGATATCGATATGAGGAGAATAAGGGGTGGCAAGACCCTAAGCTTGGGGATGCCCAAGGCACCCCAAGGTAATATTCAAGGAAGACTCAAGTGTCTAAGCTTGGGGATGCCCCGGAAGGCATCCCCTCTTTCGTCTTGAACACTATCGGTAACCTCACTTGGAGCTATATTTTTATTCGTCACATAATATGAGTTTTGCTTGGAACATCATTTTCTTTTGTTGAGATTCGCTTGTTATCAATAATCTTGTTTTGTATCTTTTATTTCAATAAAATGCCACTTATAGCCTTTACTATGCTCAGTTTGCAAGTTCATCTGTTGCTGTTTGAAAACAGAAAGTTTTCTGTTATGTCCGGAATATTCTTGAATAGTCAGAACATGATAAAAATCTCAAATTTTTACACAGTAAGCATGCATGAGTTCTCTGTCACGTGGTAATTTGTCAGAATTTTTGGAGTTAGGGAATTATGAATTCTTATTCACCCTTTACAGACTGTTCTGTTTAGATAGATTTCGGTTGTAGTTGCATTGTTTGCATATGTTGCTTGTTTAATGTTTCTATTTGTGGATAGGAGTATTAAATATGCAGAGGAATTTAGTATGCAATGTTTAATTATAATTTTAGTGATTTTCTACAGTATAGAATGTTAAGGTTTTGAGTTGATTTATACTAACTTATCTCATGAGTTCTTGTTGAGTTTTGCGTGTATGAAGTTTTTAAGATTTAGGAGAAACCATGATATGAGAGGAATTAAGGAGACACAAGAGCTCAAGCTTGGGGATGCCCAAGGCACCCCAAGATAACATTCCAAGAAGTCTCAAGCAACTAAGCTTGGGGATGCCCCGGTAGGCATCCCCCCTTTCTTCATCAACACCTATCAGTTAGCCTAAGTTTTTACTTATTCACACGATATGTGCTATTCTTGGAGTGTCCTTTTATTTTCATTTTATTTGCTGTTTGAATAAAATACTTGGATCTGAAATCTTTATTGAGAGAGAGAGAGAGAGAGTCTTCACATAGCTACACATTCACTAAACTACTCTTTGTTCTTCACTTATATCTTTTGGAGTAGTTTGTCAATTGCTCTCGTGCTTCATTTATATCCCAAGAGTAAATTGTTGAGTGAATTGAATGTCATAAATATGAAATTATATGTGCTTCATATGCTTGTCCCATGGGGAGTAGTGATTTCACATAAAAGAAGTGTAAGTGGTAAAATTTATTGAAAGTTAGCAAACACAACATTGGTCACTTGAACAATTCATGAAAGAATATTGAAGGAAGAGAGATTTCACATATAAATATACTATCTTGGACATCTTCTATGATTGTGAGCCGACATTAATTATTTTCAAGCTTGATCAAGTAGTTGACGTTGGACAAGGAAGACAACGTAATGAGTTATGTTTGTTTATATTCACATAGAAGTTATATTGTCATGGATCCTCTAACATGTGGTGCTTGCTTAGGATCTTTTGCTAGCCAAAACTTCGTACTAAGTAGAAATACTACTTGTGCATCCGAAAACCCTTAAACCCAGTTTCTTGCCATGAGAGTCCACCATATCTACCTATGGATTGAATAAGATCCTTCAAGTAAGTTGTCGTTGGTGCAAAAAGCAATAAAAATTGCTCCTAAATATGTATGATCTTTTATTGGAAGGGAAAATAAGCTTTGTACGAACTTGTGATGGTGAAGAAATAAAAGCGACGGACTGCATAATAAAGGTTGCTATCACAAGGGGCAATATAAAGTGACGTTCCTTTCCATTAAGAGCTTGCACATCCAAAAATAAAAAGTGCATGACAACCTCTGCTTCCCTCTGTGAAGGGCCTATCTTTTACCTTTGTGTATTTACTTTTATGCAAGAGTCAGTAATGTTCATCCCTATTCCGCTCTATTTATTCTCTAGTGGGCAAGCATCATGTGGTAGGGAATGATCCAGGCACATATATCTAGTTGAATATAGGTGATCATGAGTTATTATTGTTGATATTATCCCTGAGATATATAAGTTGGGAGGCGAAACAATAAGCCCCTATCTTCCTATGTGTTTGACTGAAACGGTTTGTTCTAAAAATATGCTTTGAGTGTTAGCAATCATGGAAGACTAAATGATAGTTGAGTATGTGGAATTTGCTAAACCAAAGCTCTTACATAGACCCTTCCTGAAAATAAGATTGATTTGTAATTGTTTGATGACTAAAAACATAGTTTGTTGATTTTCAAAGAAGTTTATGGTCTATACTTTAAGCATGTGAATAGCTTGCTACTTGATCATGAGAAGTTTTATGAGATGAGCTACTGTTTATGATATATATTGATGCTAGAAAAGGTGTTTGAAATTATCATTGATCAAACTTATGCACTATGCTAGCATTCACACTTCATAAATTATTTCTTTTATCATTTACCAACTCGAGGACGAGTAGGAATTAAGCTTGGGGATGCTGATACGTCTCCAACGTATCTATAATTTATGAAGTATTCATGCCATGTTTACAATAGTTTTGTATGGTTTTGGTGCACTTTTATATTATTTTTATGGACTAACTTATTAATCTAGTGCCCAGTGCCAGTTCTTGTTTTCTGCTTATTTTTTGTTTCACAGAAAAACCATACCAAACGAAGTCCAAACGCGATAAAACTTTACGGAGATTTATTTTGGAATATATGTGATTTTTGGGAAGAAGAATCAACGCAAGATGGTGCCCGAGGGCTCCACAAGGCAACACGGCGCGCCCCCCTGGGGCCGCGCCTTGTTGCCTTGTGGGCACCTCGGAGGTCGGTTGATGCCCTTCTTTAGCCGCAAGAAAGATAATTTCCAGATAAAAATCCCCTCAAAATTTTAGCCCAATTGGAGTTACGGATCTCCGGGAATATAAGAAACGATTTTCGGCCAGAAACAGGAGCGCAGAAACAGAAGAGAACAGAGAGAAAGATCCAATCTCGGAGGGGCTCCCGCCCCTCCGGGCACCATGGAGGCCAAGGACCATAGGGAGAACCTCTCCCCATCTAGGGGGGGAGGCCATGGAGGAGCACACCGGAGGGGGAGCCTCTCTTTCCCTCTCTCTCGGTGGCGCCGGAGTGCCGCCGGGGGAACCATCGCCGCGGTGATCGTCTTCATCAACATCACCGTCCATCACCTCCCTCATCTCTTTTCAGCGGTCCACTCTCCCGCACCCCGCTGTAATCCCCTTCTTGAACATGGTGCTTTATGCCACATATTATTATCCAATGATGTGTTGCCATCCTATGATGTTTGAGTTGCTTTCTTTTGTCCTTTGTGTTGATTGATGATCTTGATTGGTTTGAGTTGTATGTTTTATTTTGGTGCTATCCTATGGTGCCCTCCGTGCCGCGCACACGTGGGGGATTCCCGATGTAGGGTTTTGCAATATGTTGATGATTCTCTTATAGTGGGCGGCTAGAGTGACAGAAGCTTACACCCGAGTAAGGGGGTTGTTGCGTATGGGAGTAAAGGGGACTTGATACTTAATGCTATGGTTGGGTTTACCTTAATGATTTCTAGTAGTTGCGGATGCCTGCTAGAAGTCCAATCATAAGTTCATATGATCCAAGTACGGATAGTATGTTAGCTCATGCCTCTCCCTCATATAAAATTGCAATAATGATTACCGATCTTGTTATCAATTGCCTAGGACAATTCCGCACACCGATCCATCATTATTCCACACTCGCTATTTGTAATTTATTGTAATATATTCTTACTTTATTTAGGCAGCACCTATTTTTATATTTTAGTTCTTCGAAATCATTCAAAGCTATCCTCTTTATACCCACAACATAGTTTTATTTCTCGTTTCTAGATAAAAGCAAACGCTCGATGTACGTAGAGTCGTATTAGTGGCAGATAGGACTTGAGAGAATATTGATCTTACCTTTAGCTCCTTGTGGGTTTGACACTCCATAGTTATCACTTTCATCTTTGGAAATTGCTACGATGATTCCTTGCACTTGGGGATTATCACAAATCTACAATAAATTGTTTGAATCAAGGAGAACATGTGAGCACTAGGGGTATGGAGGTAGTGTTAGTAGCAGGTACAAAAGGGCGTACCATCTTGATTTTCAAATGGTTATGAGTACATGGAAATTGAAAAGGAAGTACCACAATGAATGAGAAAGCACATCTACAATAAGTTGTTTGAATCTAGGAGAACATGTTTGCACTAGGGGTATGGAAGTAGTGTTAGTAGGAGGTACAGAAGGGCGTGGCATCTAGATTTTGAAATGGGGAGTGAACAACCATTAGGACATGTCAAGTGGTAACTTCAGTTCAAATTTCACATGGATAAAGATGTATTACATGATCTAATATAAATTATTGTTGGTTTGTCATGTACAAGGAAAAGAACACAGTTCATTGAATAATTGTTCACTGGACCTTGGCACGACAAATAAACCTCTTCTAAAAAATAAAAAGGTTCCACCTTCCTTTAATATTCTCGTTGGACCCGAAAATTTCGTCCCCCCCGCCCTTTCGTTTCCTCTTTTTTTTGTTCCCTCCAACTATTTTCAATGCCGCGCTCATTTTCCTCAAACCCACCGTATAAAGCTTATTCCCAATTCACGAAATGAATCCACATCTTCATTGGCACCGTCCCCTCATATGTCTCTTCTTCCGCAGATCTAGTCCACTTGTGGCGGCCAAATGGATCCCTCCCCGGTGTCCGGCATGGCCGGCGTGCTTCGAAGCAGCAAACGACGTAAACTTCCCCCGTCGACCCCAAGCCCTAATCCGGCGCTACCAGGTAACAACTCTAGCCCCCTCTCGCCCCATTGTCCCTTTTAAGATTTGCACATGCTTGTACGTTTTCACACGTTGTTCTTTGAAAGAAGTAATCTAATTGTAGGCTACGTACATCATTTAATTCTATCTAGGATTGTACCAATTTAGTATGTAGTTTCTTAATAAATTAGCCGTATTATATAGGGTACTGCAGATAGTTCTATCTAGGGTTACAGTAATTTAGTATGCATGTTCATATTAAATCTTGTGTGCTGTTTTTCACAATTGAATGATTTCTTCTTCTTAATATAACATGTTGCTCTAGATTAGGTAGTGCAGTACTACTTCTTATGTGTTACCCTCTGAATCTTTGTTCACATTATTGATGACCGCGCATAGTAAGAAGTCGTGTCTGATTCTACAGGTGCTGCTGTGAGACGAGCACATCTGTACTGCAGGATTAAAGAAGAAACACCTGACGATGATTGTCCTATAGCCAAACATGCGCTGAGAAAAGATGTGGTCTACGAAATTGATATTGATTTATAGGGTTCAGATGATGCCAGTCAGATTGATATAGGTCAAGATCCTGGTAATCTTAAGAAAACTACTTCTCAGGTACAGATTTCTTGTACATCAGATTAGTACCACTTCTAGATTTTTGTTTCTAAACTATGTTTTCGAGTGCATTTGTCCAGGCAATGTATGGTTCTAAAGTGGCACTAGGGAAAAAGCGCACCATAGCCGACGTACCTTCATCTTCAACTGCAACAAGATCTACAGTGAACAACCCCTCTTTTCACATGGTTAAACTTTCTTTCCTGATTGCTAATTCATCTACAAGTTGAACTTGTGCTGTCAAATGTTTATTAAAACTAGACGTGCATATGTTCTATCCTAAATGGGTGTATGTTTTGTGCACGGAATGGATCATATTGACTCGAAGAATGCATATGCCATAGAAATGTGCATTGGTCTTATGAGGAAATGTGGTCACGATATTCCAGATAGGAACAATTACTAGAACAAGGTAAAAAAATGCACCCGTGAGCAGGCTATATCGTTAAAGCCTGATTATATAAATGAAGAAAATTGGCAGAAACTTGTGGATCACTGGTGTGAGGATCACTCCAATGTATGTGATACACACTCTTCGCTTTTCATCTTGTCAATCCGTACTTCTGGAAACATCGTACTCAATTTGAGCTTCATGTCGTAGGAACTTTGTGCGAAGAAACAAGGAAAACCATCTACTCTAAAGCTCAGCCAGAACACTGCACCTACAAAATGTTATTCCCACTTCAAACATATGGTAAGTATTTGTACTACCTTATTGCAAAAGTTGTATGTTGGATTACTATATTTCTTGCAGTATTAATGTTTACGAATTGATAAATCTGATACAAGCCTAAGGACAACATTGATAATCAATCCGGTGGAGACTTGCTTGAACCTACGAGCACTACAAACAAAGATCCTACATTGAGTCTGACTGCAAAAAAACAATTCATAAGTACTGCCAAATTTGTACGCTTCAAATTTGTAGTCTGACAATAATTATTCAAACTATCAAACACTGCTCTAACAGTGCTAACAATTGTATTGCAGAATGAATCGAGGATCAGGCATACACCATCAAAACTGCTTGATATGACAGCAATACCTGATGTAGAAATCATTGAGGAAAAGAGCTCCTCAAGCACCTTACTTTCGAGCATGGGCATCTCATCCTCCTCCGGGAAGAATTCATCCTCTAGTGCATACATCCGTCAGCTAGAACACATCATTACAACTCAAGAGACAGATGCAAAAAAGGCAACTGATATGTTTCATGAAGAGCTGAATGAAATACTTTTTGCCGAGATAGTAGATATTAAAGAACTTAAGAAGAAGCAGCTACAAGAGATTGAAGATTTCAAAATGGATCAGCAGAAGAAATCCACTGTCTTTGAAAAAAGGCAAAGACATATGGAGGCAATGCTCAGTCACCTGTTAAGGAAGTCCACGCAGTCAGCACAAGACAGCGTCTGAAAAACACCAATGGCCTCATGCTTATAGTCAATTTAATTTTACTTTGTTCGAGAATTTGTCCTCTGCTTCTCCTTGTAAAATGTCAGGATTCACTTATAATGGAAGATCTGTTGCCAATGTTTGAAATCTCATATTCTAGCGAATCAAAATTTCAATCTATTTTCCTGAAATTACAAATTAAATACAGATTCACTGCCAACATTAATAATAGATGAATTACAGTTTTTTTCTACGAGCGACGGTAATTGTGACGTAAATGCATGTCGTCAACAATGTCTGGTCCCACTTGTAAGCAGCCACATCAGCATCTTGTGGGCCCATATGCCAGCAGCTTTGACCGGTCAAAACTGACGCCCAGTTATTACTGACGGGACGGTCGGCGTTAAAACCCACGTCGGACCCACATGGAAGAAGCCACCTCAGCAACTGCTGGCCCCACCTGTCTGAATCTTTCACCGGTAAACCCCCCCAGATCGATCACCGGTGACGAATTATCATCACCTGATAACCCACAAGTATAGGGGATCGCAACAATTTTCGCGGGTAGTATTTCACCCAGATTTATTGATTCGACACAAGGGGAGCCAAAGAATATTTGCGAGTATTAGCAGTTGAGTTGTCAATTCAACCACACTTGGAGAACTAAATATCTGCAGCAAAGTGTTTAGTAGCACAGTAGTATGATAGTTTCAGTAATAATAGTAACAGTAACAGTAGCAGTTTTGTAGTGATTGCAACAGCAGCAGTAACGAAAGTAACTTAGCAAAGATCAATATGCGAAAAGCATAGGCATTGGATCAGTGATGGATAATTATGTTGGATGACATTCATCATATAACAGTCACAACCTAGGGCGATACACAATAGCTCCAATTCATCAATGTAATGTAGGCATGTATTCCGTATATAGACATACGTGCTTATAATAAGAACTTGCATGACATCTTTTGTCCTACCCTCCCGTGGTAGCGGGGTCCATAAGGAAATCTAAGGGATATTCAGGCCTCCTTTTAATAGAGAACCGGAACAAAGCGTTAGCACATAGTGAATACATGAACTCCTCAAACTACGGTAATCACCGGAAAGAATCCCAATTATTGTCACCTTGGGGTATGCGGATCATCACACGTAATAGGTGCATATAACTTGCAAGATAGGATCAAGAACTCAAATATATTCATGAAAACATAAAGGGTTCAGATCTGAAATCATGGCACTCGGGCCCTAGTGACAAGCATTAAGCATAGCAAAGTCATGGCAACATCAATCTCAGAACATAGTGGATACTAGGGATCAAAGCCCTAACAAATTGACTCGATTACATGATAAATCTCATCCAACCCATCACCGTCCAGCAAGCCTATGGAGAAATTACTCACACACGGTGGTGAGCATCATGAAATTGGTGATGGAGGATGGTTGATGATGACGACGGTGTCGAATCCCCCTCTCCGGAGCCCCAAACGGACTCCAGATCAGCCCTCCCGATGAAGAACAGGAGGTGGCGGCGGCTCCGTATCATAAAATGTGATGAAACTTCTTCTCCTATTGTTTTCTCGAGGAAAGTGAATTTGTAGCATTGGAATTAGGTTAGACGGCCGCCTGTGGGCCCCACAAGGCATGAGGGCGCGCCCTAGGGGGGTTGCGCCCTGTTGCCTTGTGGGCAATAGGTGGCCCGTCATCTGTTGATTCTCGCGCCAATAATTTTTATATATTCCATAAAAACTCTCCAAAAAGTTTCGTCCAATTCCGAGAACTTTGATTTCTACACAAAAACAACACCATGGTAGTTCTGCTGAAAACAGCGTCAGTCCGGGTTAGTTTCATTAAAATCATGCAAATTAGAGTCCAAAACAAGAACAAAAGTGTTTGGAAAAGTAGATACGACAGAGACATATCATCGCCAAAATGATCTTACGTGACAGATTGGGCTATCATAAGTGACATTCTGGGCCGTCACCGAAAACAGCGATCGGTAACATTATTTGGTTCATCACCTAAAATGCGATCTTGCGTGACGGAAAAAGTGGTACCGTCAAAAATTTATTTTCTATGACGGCGCTTCGGTGACGATGGGGGTGACGGCCGGAAAACGTCACGGGGATATTTTCCGCGACGAATAAGTGTTATACATGACACAAGTGAAACGTCGCAAAATAGAGCAAATTTTGTATTGGATATTTGGTCTACTGATGCAGAGATTGATGCTGTTGAAGCTCTCGCAGATAGTTTTGTCAATGGGAACCCAACTGCTAGAGCTGCTTTTGTGAGAGTAGGAGGCACTGCAGCATCTTTCACTGTTTTCATGGACACTGATCTGCTTCTCTGGATGGGCAATATGTTCAAGAGAATTTACACTCCGGCTCTCATGGAGGCCCAGTTTCTTGGTGGTGCCACACTTCCTCTGAACCCATTCAAGTTCATTGAGAGGCAGTTGTGATAGTTTTGCTGTCTGATACTGCAACATATCGCACCCGAACCTGACTTTTATGCAGAAATTTTCAGAGTTCAGTTTCAGCTTGGCGCACATATTATTCCATCTGCTGTTGTTCCACATGTGCACCTCTCTGAGTCTTCAGATATGCTGCTGCTGATGCCGATTGTGATGACCTGCCCAACCGAGCTGGTCCCTGCTGGCCCATCTGCTACATCGGAGTT
This sequence comes from Elymus sibiricus, assembly GCA_039707655.1. NCBI lineage: Eukaryota > Viridiplantae > Streptophyta > Magnoliopsida > Poales > Poaceae > Elymus > Elymus sibiricus. The sequence continues at coordinate 53,367,604 of CM077664.1, read as the reverse complement.
GTCTGATCCCACCTTGGCTGATCATGGGAAGGCTCTGCAGATCGTGGCATCTTCGTCTGAGTTTACTGTTGCCTCGACTCGCAAGACCAAGGTACCTTTGGATAACACTATGGTCAGAAGGAGCTCCAGAGCCAACAAATATGATGGCTTCAAGATCAATCATGGCAATGATGCTAAACAGCCCAAGTCCAAGGTCAAGCCTCGCGTGGCGCCCTCCATCAGGGCCACCTCCATGGCTGCTGCTCCAGTGCTAGCTGATAATGGTGCGGCCCCACCTCCATCTACACCCATTGAGGAAATACAACGTATGGGCAGTCAGTGTGGGATCCCTCCTGAAGATATCTCTGAAGAGAAGCTGCTGGATGCACAGCAGGACAATCCTCGCAATGTGGCTTAATTTCCTATATGGGGATGAATAAATCCTGGAACGTGCTCTCGCGGAATATCAGAGGTATTAACTGTGATAGTAAACTTTTGGCTCTCAGAAATGCGATTGATACTAGTGGGTGTTTGGTTATTTGTATTCAAGAAACTAAGCGTGTGTCTGTTGATTCGTCCTTCATTAAGACCTTCTGTCCTAAATGCTTTGATAAATTTTCTTTTGCTCCCTCGGATGGGGCCTCTGGCGGAATCATTACCATATGGAATAGTTCTGTGTTCACGGGCACACCATGGCATATTAGTTCTTTTGCTGTGGGAATTTCTTTTGTCTCCACACAATCAGTTGATTAATGGAATTTGATAAATGTTTATCGCCCTTATGCTGGCCAAGCGAGGTCAGATTTCACCTCATGGTTATTTGACCTTCATATACCTGATGATGAGAATTGGCTAATTCTAGGTGATTTTAACTTCATCAGAACAACCGCAAATAGAAATAAACCGGGTGAAAACGCAAATGATATGCTCCTTTTCAACGAAATTATCCGAGCGCAGTCACTAATAGAATTACATGTAAAGGGTAGGTCATTTACTTGGAGTAATATGCAGGATGATCCCTTACATGAGCAACTTGATTGGTTTTTCTTGTCATCTAACTGGACCACAGTTTTTCCAAATACTATGGTCATGCCATTAGGAAAACCTGTGTCAGATCACATACCATGTGTGGTTACCATTGAATCCAAAATACTAAAATCTAAACTATTCCGCTTTGAGAACTATTGGGCTAATCATACTGGCTTTTCTGATGTGGTGGCGCGTTCTTGGTCCAAAGCATGTCATGCCCCTAATTCTGCCGCTCTCATCTGTCGTAAGCTCAAGACCCTTAGATATGATCTTAAACAGTGGAGCCATGGGATCTCAGGGCTAAAAATTATGATCCAGAACAGTAATGAAGCGCTAATCCGAATGGATGATCTAGAGGATAAGAGAGGCCAATTCATTCAGGAAGCAAACTTTAGGAGAATTCTAAAACAACATCTCAATTTGCTCCTTAAATATCAGAATGATTACTGGAGGAAACGCTGCACTATTAGATACTTCAGGTTTGCTGATGAGAATACCAAACTTTTCCAGGCTCTGGCAATAGAAAGATTCATGCATAATTCCATCGCAAACCTGCGTGATGGGAACTCTATTGTGACTGATCATGCAACTAAGGAGGGGATTTTATACACAACCTACAAGGAGAGACTTGGGTCCTCCAAACATACCACCATGCGTTTTGATCTTCATAGAATTATTCGTCACGTTGAAGGACTTGACGAGCTTTCTGTTCCTTTCTCCCATGAGGAAATTGATGTCATGGTTAAGGACATGCCAACCGATCGGACTCCTGGCCCGGATGGTTTCAATGGATGCTTCCTCAAAAGTTGTTCGCAAATAATTAAAGGGGATTTCTATAAACCATGTGATGACTTTTATGAAGGAAATCTCGATATCACTAGCATCAGTGAAGGGTATATAACTCTGATCCCAAAGATTGCTTCTCCTGTAACAGCCAATGATTATAGACCAATCACCCTGCTGAATTGCTGTCTCAAAATCATTACCAAAGTGCTAATCGCCTGCAGAAAATGATTCTAAAAATCATTCATAGGAATCAGTATGGTTTTATTAAGGGGAGAACCATCGAGGACTGCCTGGCCTGGGCCTTCGAATACATTTATCAATGTCAAGCCTCTTCCAGAGAGATCATTCTGCTCAAGCTTGATTTCGCTAAAGCGTTCGACACAATCGAACATGAACCGATGTTGAACAACATGAAACACATGGGATTCGATGATAGATGGCTGAGTTGGATGAAATCAATCTTCAGTTCTGGTGTGTCTCCGGCTCTCTTGAATGGCACACCCGGTATGAAATTCAAGTGCAAATGTGGAGTGCGCCAGGGTGACCCTTTGTCACCGCTAATGTTTGTCCTTTGTGGCACCCCGGCTCAGAGCAACCGGGTTACCTTGTATTGCCAACCCAGAGATCAAGTCTTCTGGCAACACACAACAACTTGGTATAGAAAATAACCGCTTTATCGATCTCTAGCGGATACATAGGTTCAAATATTACAAGATAAGCGAGGCCAAGCGGCACCCACGGTGCGGCTGCACTAATGTACATTATTTAGTAGACATCTCAGGGGCCTCGGCGATAAAGGAAACTACTATGCGGCAGTAGAACGACGATGTAGCGGAACTCCACTCTACAGGGACACTGCTGGGGCACGACCTAGATCGCGACATACCGATCGACATCAACGCCTTGCACGGCTTCTCCTGCATCTGGCATGACACGCCAGGTGAGTACTTTGAATGTACTCGCAAGCTCACAACAAACAAAGCAAATACGACAAACAATAACAAGGCATTTAACAAGTTTAATTCATGAACATGAACATGATAATACCAGTCATGAAGTGTACGGGGATTGTTGCCACGGTCCCTTGGACCAACTTACCACTCGGGGTTACCTCGTAACCACCGTCAACATCTTACCATAGTGATCCTCACACGATCACATCAATACTAACCATAGTGATCCTCACACGATCACCAACTTCTGCACATGCCATCCTGTTGTTCTTAGAGTGCAGGTTTATTATTTCTGTTGACCCATGGTGTGACCTACTATGAACTGTGTCCATATCCGAGGACGCGGCTATCGATAGATTATACACTCTGCTGACGTTAGTACACTATACCCACACCACGGAACTCATGGCCTCGTGCTCCCATTCGGGTGGACCAATAACATTCCGACAAAACCAATCTATTGCATGACACTCTCCCGGCCACTCCGACAAACTCCCCTTTGGGCTATGTCATGGGTGGCCCCGATGTCAACTCGTGACATCCTGCCACCTCGTGGCTGCCACCGTCGTGGCCAAAACAAAACAAAGTCGTCCCAAACGGGGACATCGGTACCGTAAAACTCGGGCACACAAGGTTATGACTGCCTACCGGGCCAGGATAGCGCAAGCGCACAACCTTCCCTAGTTGGAGGCACCGGCGAGAGGCATGACAATAGAACGAATTAGGGCCTCCCCATCCAGGCAAGTGTGCTTGCACTGGTGAGCTTGATTCGGTGGCACCATGACTTGATCAACAATTGTTCAAGTTGGATTAACATCATGTTTAACTTGAAAGAATGTGATTCGAGCCATAATATGCAATGAGGTGCGCGGGTCATGATAATATGAAAATGAGTAACGAATGCATCATGCTACCATGAGAGTATATGACATGATCTCTACTGCACACAATAACAAGATGACATATTCTCTACTTCATAATAACACTATGACATGTAACAACTATAATGCAATAGGTTATATATAGCAAATCATCTTAATAGTGAAGCATATAATGAATTTAATTCAAATAAAACCATTGTCATTGAAATGCCATCCTTGCATATGAATGTTGTGGCTTGCCTTGGTTCAGAGGAGTGTCATAGTACTCCTGGTCTCCTCCAACACAACTAGGACTCTCTGAAAATAATTTAAATGCAAAAAGAAAATGTCACATAAAGCATTTTATTGCACTAGAAATTCCAAACAGCAAGAAAAATTCTCAAACTTGGCATACAGAAACTTTAGCTCAAGACAAAACTAATGCAAAAAGATTCAACTCATTTGGACTTATAGAATAGAATCTAGAGCTGGTCAAAGTCTGGATTTAAATGAATTTAAACGAATTTCCAGAGAGGGCCACGTCGAAGGCGTATTTCGCCAGGGCACCTCCACTAGAAAACGGTTCGGGGGGAGAGAGAGAGAGGCTGACAGGTGGGGTCCCCTGTCAGGGTTAAAAGAGAGAGAGAGAGAGAGAGAAACAGAGGAGGCGGCGCTGTCGCCGGTGGTTCTCCGGCGAGGAGGCCACGGCTGCCGCCGGCGACGGTCGGGATGGATCGGGGGCAGCGTGGGGAGCACGCACGTACCCGTGGCTTGCTCGGAGGTGGATGGACGGCGACGCGGGCTTCTTCTCCAGCGACGGTGGCGGCGGAGCTCATCGCATATGGCGATTCCGGCGACGATCCGACGAACCAACACCACGAGCGTACTCAGGAGATCACCACAGACTCAATGGAAGCAGAAGGCGAAGATGGGGATGACCGGAGCGAGTGGACGGCCGAGGTGGATTCACGGCCAACTCCGGCGAGGATCGGCGGCAGGAGGCCCTCCCGGCCTTGCCGCACTTGCTGGTGATCGATTTGTGGCCAATGTGAGTGAGAGCGATGGCTAGAATTGCTCGGGGGTGGCTGTATTTATATGCGGAGGGGTGACAGCATGTCGACCTCCGCCGGAGAGGAGTTGCCAGCGAACTGAGAGGGAGATGGGCTCGGGCGAGACGTGGAGAGGAAGTAGAGGATCTCAGCGAGGCTGGGCATGCATGCGGACACAGTGCGGCGCACTAAGTGGGGCAGGCGGCGCACGAGCGCAGACTGTTCCGCCCGTTTGTGCTTCGGCTGCTTCCAGTGTGCTGCCTGTCGGCGTCGGGGAGGAACAGGGCGAGGCTAGGTGGAAGTGCGGGAGGCTGCTGAGTGGCAGGGGCAAACTGCGGTGGCACGAGGAGGCGAAATGGGCGGCGGCAGAGGGCCCCGATGCACAGAGCGCGGCGAGTGCACGCTGAACACCTCGCGCCCGCGTGGTCACCGCGTGCTCTGGCATACGTGGTACTTTATATGATGCCAGACTGTGTCTAGGGTGTATTCCCTTCAACACGGTGCTGCTTTGTGCCCTTAGCTCGACACCTAGCTCAGTGGATGAGACTTGAGCATGCTGCAATGTTTCTGGACAGAAACTTGGGAAGAATACTGGGAGCAAACGGCTAGGAACTAAAGGCTGAAACTTGGGGGTTTAGAATCTCCTAGGAATGTAGTCATGTGGTGAAAATTTCAGCCTCAACAGATCAAGGAAAAATACACTTTCTTCACAAAGTTCCATTTCTGACCAGAAGCAAAAATATTTTCCCTAGCTGAAAATTTCCAAATAACTATGGAATATTTTTGCATGGGGAGGTGAGGCATGATCCAAAGAATATTTGAGAATTTTCTGAGCAATAAAAATGAGGGTTGCTTCATAGCTTATTGGGAAAACATTCATTTTCAGGAGGAAAATGAATATAATGCCATTAAAGAAAATTATCCCATGGCATTATGGTGAGAGGGATGAGGTCTAGGGAGGGTTTAAGGATGATAGAACCCACTTGGAAGAAAATCAAAAATGCTTTCCAAGTGGCAAGTCCAAAAGAATTGACAGAAAACCCAAATGCAAATTAAATACTCAATAAATCCAAATAAAATAGAAAAGGCAAAAACCAGAGTGTTACAAACATCTCCCCTTAGGATGAATCTCGTCCTCGAGATTCGGTTGCTCAGGAAACAAATATGGGTATGCAGTCCTTAAGAAATCCTCTCTTTCCCAGGTGGCCTCATCCTCGGTGTGATGCTCCCATTGGACCTTGTAGAACTTTATAGCTTTGCTGCGGGTCACTCTGTTCATCTCATCCAAGATTCTCAAGGGTTTCTCTTCATATGTTAAATCTTTGGCGAGCTCTATTTCTGCCATATCCGTCTGTTTTGCGGGTGGTGCGATACATTTCCGTAGCTGAGACACGTGAAAGACATCATGAACCTCGGATAGCTCTGGAGGTAATTCTAACTGATAAGCCACCTTGCCCACTCTGGTTATGACTGGAAATGGACCGATGTACCTTGGTGCGAGCTTTCCCCGAGTATGAAACCTTTTAACTCCTTTCATGGGGGTAACTCGGAGATATGCATATTCACCTGGTTCAAAACTGATCTGCCTATACTTTGAGTCATAGTAGCTCTTTTGACGAGATTTCGCTACTTGCAATCGGTCTCGAATTTCTTTAACTTGTTTTTCTGCTTCCATCATCAAATCAGTCCCAAAGATTCGGCTGTCTCCCGTCTGAGATCAGTTCAGCGGGGTGCGACATTTACGTCCGTATAGAGCCTCAAAGGGTGACATCTTGAGACTAGTTTGATAGCCATTGTTGTAGGAAAACTTAGCGTACGGCAGGCTATCCTCCCATTTGGGTCCATAAGCAAGAGCGCATGCCCGAAGCATGTCTTCCAAGATTTGATTGACTCGTTCTGTCTGTCCATCTATCTGAGGGTGATAAGCGGTGATGTGCTTCAAAGCGGTCCCCAGGGCTTGGTGGAGACGTAGCCAGAACGCCGAGGTAAACAAAGATCCTCGGTCTGAAGTGATAGTCCTGGGTACTCCATGCAGACTGACAATTCTGGATATGTAAAGTTGAGCGAGTTAGTCTGCACGGCAGGTTGTCCTTATTGGAATAAAGTGAGCCACCTTTGTAAGCATGTCGACCACAACCCATATAGCGTTATTTCCACGTGGCGTCTTTGGCAATCCCACGATGAAGTCCATGCAAATATCATCCCATTTCCATTGTGGAACTGGTAAGGGTTGAAGTAAACCGGCGGGTTTCTGATGTTCAGCCTTCACCTTATTGCATATATCACAACAGGTGACATAATAGGCGATATCTTTCTTCATACCTTCCCACCAGAATGTTTGCTTCAAATCTTGATACATTTTAGTGCCTCCAGGATGAATAGAATATGCAGACTCATGAGCTTCCTTCAGAATCTGCTGCTTTAGTTCCCCAAGGTCAGGTACACAGACTCGATTCCGAAATCGGAGGGTACCTTGATCATCCATGTTGAAATCTTGTGTCTTCCCTTCTCATACTTGGGCCATTACCTTGAGTAACATTGGGTCACCAGGTTGAGCCTTACGGATTTCGTCTTCCAGAGTAGGGGTGACTTCCAAGGTAACCGAGCATGTTGCATCATAAATGATCATATTGAGCTGAGCTATTTCTTCTCGAAGTGCTGGGTGCAAAGGCTTGATTAATGAGTTTGTCGTGGCCAGTTTGTGACTAAGAGCATCGGCGACCACATTAGCTTTTCCTGGATGGTAGTTGATACCAAGGTCATAGTCTTTGACCAATTCAAGCCATCTTCTTTGTCGGAGATTTAAGTTCGGTTGGGTGAATATATACTTGAGACTCTTGTGGTCGGTGAAGATTTGACATCTCTTCCCAATAATGTAATGTCTCCATATTTTAGGGCATGTACCACAGCTGCCATTTCCAAGTCATGCGTCGGATAGTTCTCCTCATGCGGTCATAGTTGTCTAGACGCATAGGCCACGACCTTTCCATCTTGCATAAGCACACACCCAATGCCACGCCTGGATGCGTCGCAATAGATGTCAAAACTCCGGTAGATGTCTGGTAGAGTCAATACTGGAGCGGTGGTCAACCGAGTCTTCAGCTCATTGAAACAGCTCTCACATGCTTCTGTCCAAATGAACTTCTGATTCTTCTTAATAAATTCCGTCATTGGCTTGGCAATCTTTGAGAAACCTTCAATGAAGTGATGATAATAGCCTGCCAGACCCAAGAAACTTCTGATCTCAGAAACAGGTGTTTTCCAATTCAATACTTCAGTGACTTTGCTTTGGTCCACGGCCACCCATTGAGCGGTAAGAGTATGCCCAAGGAATCCCACTTCTTTAAGCCAAAATTCACATTTGCTAAACTTGGCGTAGAGTTGATGAGCTCGTAATCGCTCTAATACTGCACGGAGATGCTGTTTGTGCTCTTCTTCACCTTTGGAATATATGAGGATATCATCAATGAATACTACCACAAACTTGTCCAAAAAGTCCATGAACACCTTGTTCATCATGTGCATGAAAAATGCAGGAGCGTTAGTCAGTCCAAATGACATGACCGTATATTCATATAGCCCATATCATGTAGTGAACGCTGTTTTGGGGATATCTTCTTTTCTGATTTTTAGCTGGTGATACCCGGTTCGCAAATCAATCTTGGAGAACACTTGAGCTCCACTAAGTTGATCGAACAAATCATCGATCCTGAGAAGCGGGTATTTGTTCTTGATGGTGACATCATTGAGAGCGCGGTAGTCAACACACATCCGGAGACTGCCATCCTTCTTGCCCACAAATATGGCGGGTGCACCCCAGGGAGACGAGCTGGGGCGAATATAACCTTTTTGAAGCATCTCATCCAACTATTTCTTGAATTCCACCAATTCTGATGAAGGCATTCGATAATATTTCTTGTAAATTGGCGCTGTCCCGGGCACAAGCTCAATTAAAAACTCAAGCTCTCGATCGGGTGGCATGCCTGGCAATTCCTCTGGAAACACATATGAGAACTCACAGACCACTGGAATTAAATTCATATCTGTAGCAATTGCTGCATAAACCATCGCCTTCTTTAGCATGGCTCTACCAGCAAAGAACCGAGATGGCTGGCCCAAGGGATTTATTAACGTGACTTCTCTTGTTGCGCAGTTGATGCAGACCTGGTGTTTTGTCAACCAATCCATCCCCAAAATAACATCCAATTTTGGAGATTCAATGGATATCAGCGATGCGGGAAAGATAATTCCATTGATTGATATTTCCAATCCTCAGCATACAATATTTGTCCTGAGCATGGATCCAGGAGATTGTACCACCATAACTTTGTCCAAAAGAGTATAGGAAAGTTGATGCTGGGTAACAAAACTCCGCGAAATGAAAGAATGGGAAGCCCCGGAATTGAATAAAATTGTTGCAGGTATGTTATTAACAGGAAACATACCAATGACCACATCGGGAGCTTCGTGAGCTTCTTCGGCGGAGATATGATGAACTTGCCCTTGAATATACTTCCGGTTGGGGAATTGTCCCACATGATTGACTTGAGGTTTCAGGTTGGTTGGCGGCTTTCTGTTCTTGGGACACTGCCTAGCGTAATGCCCAGTTTGACCACATGAGTAGCATGCATTGTTACGCTAACAGTCTTCCTTTATTGGTTTGGTGACCACAGTCTTGAACTGATTTTCAGTCTTGGTGTTCTCCTGTTGCCACGTTGGCTTAAACTTGAACTGTGGTTGCTGCCAAGTATGAATCTTCTGAAAAACTTGTCCTTCCTTTTTAGGTTCAAACTTGCGTTTGCGGTCTTCATATGCAGGCTTATGATCATTAACAAGCTTGTGTTCCCTTTCGGCAATGAGTGCCTTGTTCACCAAAGTTTGGAAGTCGGGGAAATCCAGCATACTGAGTGCACATCAGAGGGTATGGTTAAGCCCTCCGAGAAACCGATCTATCTTCCGTTCTTCGGTGGCTATATCATGTGTGGAATAACGGGCCAAGTGATTGAACTTGTTCAAATACTCACTTAGAGTCGAGTTCCCTTGAGTAAGGGCAAGGAACTCTCGCTGCTTGACCTTCATGATACCGGTGGGAATATGATACTTGCGGAATTTATCTTTGAATTTATCCCAAGTAATCTCATCTTCGGCAGGCCACATACTTTTAGTATTGTCCCACCATATACCAGTTGGTCCTTCCAGATAATGAGTGGCGAAGGGGACCTTATCAGCATCTTTAGTGCGAGCAATTTCTAGCTTCTTTTCCATGGTCCTCAACCAGTCATCGGCTTCCATCGGATCTACTGCTTGACTGAAGCTTGGCGGTTTGGTCCTCTGAAAATCTGACAATTTGGAATGGTTACCATTATGATTATTCTGCCCAACCATAGTCTGCATGCTTCTCAGGAATTCCATCAGATCTTGGTTTCTCTTCTCCTCAAACATTCGCATAATCTGTTCTGTTGTGGGTGCTTGAGGTGGAGGAGGAGGTGGCTGATATGGTTCTGGGGAATGTCCTGCTTGCCTGGCAGATCGACGAACTGGGGTATCGTCACCACCATGAGAGCTGCTGCCACACCTTGTCATCCTATATATGTTTCCCCATACGAAGCATCGAGATGAGCAACATCCATAAAGGGGAAAAAATGAGGAGGTGAAGCAACAAACCCCAAAAAAAGAAAGCAAGGAAAAACCACTGCGAATAAAAGAAGACAACATAATTATACATAACATCATCCAACATACATAACAGGACGACAACATGGATAATACTACTACACGCATACAACCAAACACCACATCATACTCGTCTACTCGTGACGGCAGTGATCGCACTGGCACTCTGACGGTCCTGCTGGTGTCTCCTCGGTATCGGACTCCGAATCAGAACTGATAATACTAACGGAAACCTCCGGGGCAAAGGAAACACGACGACACTGATGGGATGGCCCTCCCTCAGAGTCGGGTGGAGGGTGGCTCCGTAGCATAGGAGCAGCTGGGGTAGCGAGAAGTATAGCCCACTGGGCTGGGGACTCATGAGGAGTCACCGTCGAAGTATCCGAGTTACTCTGAGAAGGTGCGGGAGTCACGGGTATAGGTGGAGGTAAAGTAACTGGAGGAACGAGCGGTGTATGAGCAAGTGAAGGTGGAGCAAACGCAGATCGAGCGGTAGCTAGCGCGTCTCGAGTGCGGTTCAGCTCCTGGGCTAAGCTGACGATCATAAGATATCCAACCGTTATGTAACGAGACAGGTGCCTGGCTGAACGGTCACACTCCGGATCAATAAAAGGGAAACGGATTTGTCCAGTGTCAAACATGGATGGATAGAAGTAGAAACCTGGGTGAGTCTGCATTTGAATCTCATTGTAGCACAAGTCAGTGAGAGCCTCGAATGCTACAAACTGGATCGTCTGGTCAGGTGTAGAAGTTATCTCACCCTTGGAGGAGCGGGTGTAGGTGCCCACCAAGGTGCTGTTGTGCATGATGACCTCCGCGTGATACTCGTACACACAGTCTGCAAGCTGCTCTCGATACACCTGGTACATAGGGTCGTCACCGTCGGGGTAGAGTCGGCACCACACGTTGCGAAGCAGATGCGGAAAAGTGGAAGGTGCTGGCTCAGGCTGATACGGATAGGGAACTGGTGCCATCTACACTTACAATATTAGCTGATCAGCATCAAAAGTAAACTATATGCATGCAATGCAACACCCAAGTGCAGAGGCATACTCAAATCACCACAAAGACTAAAACTATCGTTTTCTAATGCGTCGGCTGTCTAGGGCATCCTACAGTCAGCGCGGCTCTGATACCAAGAGTTGTGGCGCCCCGGCTCAGAGCAACCAGTTTACCTTGCATTGCCAGCCCAGAGATCAAGTCTTCTGGCAACACACAACAACTTGGTACAGAAAATAACCGCTTTATTGTTCTCTAGCAGATACATAGGTTCAAATATTACAAGATATGCGAGGCCAAGCGGCACCCACGATGCGGCTGCACTTATGTACATTATTTAGTAGACATCTCAGGGGCCTCGACGATAAAGGAAACTACTACGCGGCAGCATAACGACGATGTGGCGGAACTCCACTCCACAGGGACACTGCTGGGACACGGCCTACATCGCGACATACCGATCGACATTAACGCCTTGCATGGCTTCTCCTGCATCTGGCATGACACGCCATGTGAGTACTTTGAATGTACTCGCAAGCTCACAGCAAACAAAGCAAATATGACAAACAATAACAAGGCATTTAACAAGTTTAATGCATGAACATGAACATGATACTACCAGTCATGAAGTGTACGAGGATTGTTGCCATGGTCCCTTGGACCAACTTACCATTTGGGGTTACCTCGTAACCACCGTCAACATCTTACCATTGTGATCCTCACACGATCACATCAATACCAACCATAGTGATCCTCACACGATCACCAACTTCTGCACATGCCATCCTGTTGTTCCTAGTGTGCAGGTTTATTATTTCTGTTGACCCACGGTGTGACCTACTACGAACTGTGTCCATATCTGAGGACGCGGCTATCGATAGATTATACACTCTGCGGAGGTTAGTACACTGTACCCACACCACGGAACTCATGGCCTCGTGCTCCCATTCGGGTGGACCAACGACATTCCGACAAAACCAATCTATTGCATGACACTCTCCCGGCCACTCCGACAAACTCCCCTTTGGGCTATGTCATGGGTGGCCCCGATGTCAACTCGTGACATCCAGCCACCTCGTGGCTGCCACCATCATGGCCAAAACAAAATAAAGTCGTCCCAAACGGGGACATCGGTACCGTAAAACTCGGGCACACAAGGTTATGACTGCCTACCGGGCCAGGGTAGCGCAAGCGCACAACCTTCCCTAGTTGGAGGCACCGGCAAGAGGCATGACAATAGACCGAATTAGGGCCTCCCCATCCAGGCAAGTGTGGTTGCACTGGTGAGCTCGATTCGGTGGCACCATGACTCGATCAACAGTTGTTCAAGTTGGATTAACATCATGTTTAACTTGAAAGAATGTGATTCGAGCCATAATATGCAATGAGGTGCACGGGTCATGATAATATGAAAATGAGTAACGAATGCATCATGCTACCATGAGAGTATACGATATGATCTCTACTGCACACAATAACAAGATGACATATTCTCTACTGCATAATAACACTATGACATGTAACAACTATAATGCAATAGGTTATATATAGCAAATCATCTTAATAGTGAAGCATATAACGAAATTAATTCAAATAAAACCATTGTCTTTGAAATGCCATCCTTGCATATGAATGTTGTGGCTTGCCTTGGTTCAGAGGAGTGTCATAGTACTCCTGGTCTCCTCCAACACAACTAGGACTCTCTGAAAATAATTTAAATGCAAAAAGAAAATGTCACATAAAGCATTTTATTGCACCAGAAATTCCAAACAGCAAGAAAAATTCTCAAACTTGGCATACAGAAACTTTAGCTCAAGACAAAACTAATGCAAAAAAGATTCAACTCATTTGGACTTATAGAATAGAATCTAGAGCTGGTCAAAGTCTGGATTTAAATGAATTTAAACGAATTTCCAGAGAGGGCCACGTCGAAGGCGTATTTCGCCAGGGCGCCTCCACTAGAAAATGGTTCGGGGAGAGAGAGAGAGGCTGACAGGTGGGGTCCCGTGTCAGGGTTAAAAGAGAGAGAGAGAGGGAAACAGAGGAGGCGGCGCTGTCGCCGGTGGTTCTCCGGCGAGGAGGCCACGGTTGCCGCCGGCGACGGCCGGGATGGATCGGGGGTAGCGTGGGGAGCACGCACGTACCCGTTGCTTGCTCGGAGGTGGACGAATGGCGACGCGGGCTTCTTCTCTAGAGACGGTGGCGGCGGAGCTCGTCGGATATGGCTATTCCGGCGACGATCCAACGAACCAACAACACGAGCGTACTCAGGAGATCACCACGGACTCAACGGAAACAGAAGGCGAAGATGGGGATGACCGGAGCGAGTGGACGGCCGAGGTGGATCCGCGGCCAACTCCGGCGAGGATCGGCGGCAGGAGGCCCTCCCGGCCTTGCCGCGCTTACTGGTGATCGATTTGTGGCCAATGTGAGTGAGAGCGATGGCTAGAATGGCTCGGGGGTGGCTGTATTTATAGGAGGAGGGGTGACAACACGTCGAGCTCCGCCGGAGAGGTGCTGCTGGCGAACTGAGAGGGAGATGGGCTCGGGCGAGACGTGGAGAGGAAGTAGAGGATCTCAGCGAGGCTGTGCACGCACGCGGACACAGTGCGGCGCACTAAGTGGGGCAGGCGGCGTACGCGCGCGCACAGTTCCGCCCGTTTGTGCTTCGGTCGCTTCTGGCGTGCTGCCTGCTGGCGTCGGGGAGGAACAGGGTGAGGCCAGGTGGAAGTGCGGGAGGCTACTGAGTGGCGGGGGCAAGCCGCGGTGGCGCGAGGAGCCGAAATGGGCGGCGACAGAGGGCCCCGATGCACAGAGCGCGGCGAGTGCACGCTGAACACCTCGCGCCCGCGTGGTCACCGCGTGCTCTGGCATACATGGTACTTTAGATGATGCCAGACCGTGTCTAGGGTGTAGTCCCTTCAACGCGGTGCTGCTTTGTGCCCTCAGCTTGACACCCAACTCAATGGATGAGACTTGAGCATGCTGCAATGTTTCTGGACAGAAACTTGGGAAGAATGCTGGGAGAAAACGGCTAGGAACTAAAGGCTGAAACTTGGGGGTTTAGAATCTCCTAGGAAGGTAGTCATGTGGTAAAAATTTCAGCCTCAACAGATCAAGGAAAAATACACTTGCTTCACAAAGTGCCATTTCTGACCAGAAGCAAAAATATTTTCCCTAGCTGAAAATTTCCAAATAACTATGGAATATTTTTGCATGGGGAGGTGAGGCATGATCCAAAGAATATTTGAGAATTTTCTGAGCAATAAAAATGAGGGTTGCTTCATAGCTTATTGGGAAAACATTCATTTTCAGGAGGAAAATGAATATAATGCCATTAAAGAAAATTGTCCCATGGCATTATGGTGAGAGGGATGAGGTCTAGGGAGGGTTTAAGGATGATAGAACCCACTTGGAAGAAAATCAAAAATGATTTCCAAGTGGCAAGTCCAAAAGAATTGACAGAAAACCCAAATGCAAATTAAATACTCAACAAATCCAAATAAAATAGAAAAGGCAAAAACCAGGGTGTTACAAACCTCCCCCCCCTTAGGATGAATCTCGTCCTCGAGATTCGGTTGCTCAGGAAACAAATATGGGTATGCAGTCCTTAAGAAATCCTCTCTTTCCCAGGTGGCCTCATCCTCGGTGTGATGCTCCCATTGGACCTTGTAGAACTTTATAGCTTTGCTGCGGGTGACTCTGTCCATCTCATCCAAGATTCTCGGTGTGATGCTCCCATTGGGGCCTGGATTCGTGGGTGGACCCTGCGACCTTGCCCCCGCTGGTTTATAACTGCTCAGCACCTCCCGCTGTGGTCTCTGGCGGTAGGGTTGAATAGGCTACCGCCAGCGTCCGCGGCGGTAGGGTAAACGTCGGGCGTTTACTGGAGCTGACGTGGATGAGTGGGCTACCGCCGAGGCCTCCGACGGTAGGCTGTACAACCCTACCGCCAACCTCCCTGGCGGTAGGAAAAGGGGCCAGATCTCGAAATATTTTCAAACGGGGGTCAGATTCGGCTAAACGTTGCGCAAAGGGTCAAAACATCAAATTCGGCCGCGACAGGCAGGGCCCCAAGTGCCAGGATGCAACTCCCGATCCGAAAAGAAAGGGCCCCCATGTCGCTCCCTCCCTAGGGCGACATGGGCGGCAGCGGCGCATCTCCAGCCTACCCCACCTCCTCCCCGCCCTCTCCCTCGTCGCCGTCGGCAACCCTTCTCCGGGCAAAGCCCGGAGGGAGCCACCGACGGCGGACCTTGTTCCTCCGCTCAGTGGAGGCTCGTTCGTGGTGGGCTGCGCGGGGAGGCGGCGGCACACGGCGGTGGCTGGTGGTGGGCTGTGCGGCGCTGCTCGAGGTGAGGCAAGGGAGGTGTCGGTGCTCGGTGTGTGGTTGCGCGCGCAACGGCTCTCGGGCCCAGACCGGGCAGTGGAGGGCATGGAGGAGCAGATCGGGGCCGGATGCATGTGGCTTTGGCCTTCGGTCATGGCCTTCTTGCCACACAGCGGCGGATTCCAGGGCGGCAGATCTGGAGACGGCCTGCTAGTCAGCACGACGGTCAGTCGGGCGTGGCTGACCTTGGGGCCACGCGCAAGGGATTCGGGACCTAGTGCCCGGATCTGACGGTCACGACGGTGGTTTCCGTTGTATGGGACGACAGGAGCTGGCGCGATGGTGGGTGCTCCCTGTAGCACCCGAAATCGGGGCGGCGGCCCCTCTTCTTCGATGGCGGCGGACTCTGTGGTCGTGTGGGCAACTCGGAGTCTGGATCTCGAGGTTGTGGCAGCCTCTCTGAGGCTGGTGGCAGTATGGGACGTCCCCTCCATCAATAGATCGGGTTCGATGCGGCTCGGCAGGTGACACATGCGTCTCTATCGGAGTCGTCTGTCGTCGGCAAGTGAAGCCTCTGGCAGATGCGCCGGCGGCGGATGCTATGCACGACGTCTCATGCGGGGACGTCAAGTCATGCCTGCTACCATCACGTGCTGCACGGTGGCTCTGGCGGAGGTCTCATGTCTAGCTTGTTACTGCTGGATCGAAGGTGGTGCGACAGTGGTGGGAGGCAGGTGGTATGGGACGTCAGTCTTCAGGTGTCTTCTCCAGAGGTATCCGGTTATCAAGGCGTCGGTTGCCGGATAAGGATGATGGTACATACGGCTTCAACGAGAACTTTACGCACTCCGGTGGAAACACAAGATCTCTGATCAAGCTATGTCGACGCGCGCATGCGTCGTGTCCTTGCTGAAAGTGGTGGATTGAAGCTTGGCTTCGGGATGAGAATCCGGAGTTCAACCTTGTGTTGGACTCGCCATCATCGGCGCACGTGCGGCGATTCCTTCTTGAAGGCGTAGCCTAAGAGTTGTGTATTTTTTGTTGGAGTTACTGTCGCGAGGCACACGGCCTCGGGTTTGCTTTTCGTTTTATTTCCAGGTCGATGTTGTTCGGCTATTGAATTTTGCATTCTTAATAATATATGGCTGCATGCATCGTCCTGATGCAAAGGCATCCTTCGTTTAAAAAAAAAACTTTTGGTGACGAAGCACGCACACCAAATTTGCTTTTCAAAGGTCTTGTTCAGCGTGGTAAAACGGGATAATACACAGATGGGGCATTTCCTAAAGCCCACTTATCTTGCAAACACTGCTAACGGGTAGTGCCTAGCTAGCTTCCTGTCTCATGTGGCACACCGGAGAGTTCTTCAGATTCCATTTAGTAAAACAGATGGATTGGCAATTTGTGCCTTGCCTTTTTTCTGACTTGCTTGTGTCGAAATGGCAGGAGGCTGCCACACCTTTGTATATGTGTGAATTAAAACACACAGAACGGGTTTTGGCGCAACTGAGTGTATAGTGTCCGCTCCACCTGTAATGTAAGCCCATAGGCTGGGAGATCGCTATTGTCATTTTTACCGCCTGAAAATTCGTTTAGATCTCAGGGAAGAATAGACCTGTAATCCTCTTGGCCTACAGGTGTCTCTGCTGGTCTTAACTCTTAACTTTTAACCTGGAACTCGAATATTTGCTCTCCTGCTCATGTTCGTATTAGCAGTGCACTTCTGGCTGTGGTCATATTCGTACTTGCTATCATCATATTCCTAGTTTCCACCATTTAGTTGTGTTATTTCCTATCCTTGTGAAATTCATGCAGCCAAGATTCGAAAGAACGGTTACACATCAATTGTGTGCTGATCCTTTCAATTGCCATTCAGTTTATTTTTTCAATTTGTCAGTGACAGACAGGGCCCTAATTTGTTTGTGCTTTTCAAAAGTCTTCTTCCGTGTGGTAAAATGGGATAGTGTGGAGATGGCATTAAAACTGGAAAAGGCCTTGTTCTAGAACATTTTTATACTTATTTTAGGACACTTCTGCTTCGGTACAACCCCCTAAACACATCAACGGAGGAGATCCCTCCATACCCTACATAATAAAGGGCAGGATGGTCTTTTTTTTAAATACGTAGCCCGCATTGAGCGCACCCGGTTAAGTGCAACTGTATTAACCAAGTGGGACAACTAACCCGACGTGCCTAGTTTACTTCTTTTTGGTTCTTCAAATCAACGCTAAAACAACACACAACGACTTTCTTGCTTGGTTTTTCTTTTGTTTTTTCGGTTTTTGTTTTGGGCGGGTCTTTTTTTTTTAAATTTCTCTTTCTCTTCCTTTTTTCATTTCCTTTTTCCTTTTTTAAAATTCACGAATTTTATTTTAAAATCGTGATTTTTTCTTAAATTCAGGAACCTTTCAAAGTCGTGAACATTTTCTTAAATTTGTGAAATTTTATCAAATCCATGAAGTTTTTTCCGAATGCGTGAACTTTTTTTCAAATGCATGAATATTATTCAAATCCACGAACTCTTTTCAACTTTTACAATTTTTTTTATCAAAACCTGTAATATTTTTTTAAAATTCATGAACTTATTTTCAAATTTGATAATTGTTTTTCAAATTCCTGAATTTAATTTCAAAATGGACAAACTTATTTTAGTAAACTATTTTTAAAATCGGCGAATTTTTTTAATCCATGATTTTTTTTTTCAAAATCGATGCACATTTTACAAGTACTCGAATGCTTGGGCCGGCCCATCAGGTGCCCAACTGGAGCCATGTCGCCGCCTAGTTGGGCCAAGGCCTAAGTGTTTTTTTCTTTTCTATTTTTTCATTAATTCATTTTTCTCCTTTTTGCAATTTATTATTCTTTTTGAACCTTTTCAAAAATTAGAAATATTGTCTGGAATACCCAAATTTTTTCTTGTCTTCAAATATTGTTTATAATTTTAATTTTTTTTATGGAATTTCAAAAAATATTCACGTTTTCAAAATTCTTCACAAATCCAAAAAAAGTTCACTTTTTCCAAATGTTGGTCGGAGTTTCTAAAATTGTTCTCATGTTATCCAACAATGTTTGTGTTTTAAAAAAAAAAATTGTTTTTGAATTTCTCCGTGTTTTTCTATTTTTTTTTCATTTTATAAACTTTTCAGGACTGCAAACATTGTTTACATTTTTCAAAAATGTTTAGAATCCCAAAGGTCTTCACATTTTTTGAAAAATGTTTTGGAATTTCGAAAATTGTTCGAATTTTTTAGAAAAGTTGGGAGCTTTATAAATTATTTGCTTTTTCCAAAATTTATTCGGCATTTCCAAATTGTTCATGTTTTTCCAGAAAAATTTCAGTTTTTGGGAAATGTTTTTAAATATGAACGTTGTTGTGTTTTTTTTTTATAATTCACGGTATAGAAAATCATAAGAAGTTGCTGGGTTGAGTGGCAAGCAGCGTGTGCCAATACTGCGCGGTCCTGAGTTTGAGTCGTCATGATCTCCTTTTTCGTAGTATTTTTTTCTACATAAAACAGACAGACGTGACGTAATGGGCCGGCCCAGGCGCGCGCGAGAACTGACGCAGAGAGCCTCGAACAAGAGGTCTCCATACGGCGTATACATACGAAAGTGAGTATGATTTGCCAAAGGTCTATATTACCCTTTATACGTTTAGTGAGGGGGGTTCTACCGAAGCGGGACTCATTTTAGGAACATAGTTAATGTAAATTAAAGCAATTCAAAACATGTGGTACCATGCAATTCCAAGAAACCAAAACTGTTTGACCCATAGAAGGATACCAAGGAAGCATTACATTAATTTTGGTAAATCAAAACAAAGCATATTAATTAAACACCACATGAAACACAAAACATCAGTACTAGAACATACTGCAGAAAACATTAATCAACAGTAGTAGATCAAAGCAGTGCAACGGTTGTGAAGCACATTAGATCAAGGCAGTACACCGGTCGTGAAGCACATAAACTTTTGCATCCATTGCATGGTTGTTGTGTTGAACCATATCCAGTTAAAGACGGTGCCCTTTCTCTTTCTTAAAAGGAGGAGCAGCCAGAAGGAAATATAGCTGCTTCAGAAACCTCATCAGGAACTTA
The DNA here is from genome assembly GCA_039707655.1 of Elymus sibiricus. NCBI lineage: Eukaryota > Viridiplantae > Streptophyta > Magnoliopsida > Poales > Poaceae > Elymus > Elymus sibiricus. The sequence goes on along the minus strand of CM077664.1, from coordinate 53,347,847 downwards.
AGTAATGGATGCAAAATGGGGCAACCAGCATAGTAGTAGTGGGCTAGTAGCACACATTTCTAGTATAAGTTTGGGAGGCATCATGGAACACAACAACACACTCGACTCGTTTTCCACTGCTTTGATCTATGTTGAGTCAAGGTAGTGTGCCTCGCATGTTGCTGCTTTATTGTCATGCTCAGGACAGTTGTCAAGCTCGTGTAACGGCAAACAATTTGCAACATAGACCATATGTTACACGATGCAGGAAATATAAGGTAGTACCACCACGCAGGAAGAAGTAAGTATTGAAAATAAAGTTTCAGGCCCTGCCCCCCAACCAAGCCCAATTGGACTTCACTGTAATTGGTTGCCCCTTAGCAAATTAGTACATCGGTCTTGAGGTACATTAATATCTGCAACCATTGCATGGTTCTTTGCACTGAACTAGATAGATTAAAGACCATGCCATTTATCTTTCTTAAAAGAAGCATCAGTTTGAGGAAAATATAGTTGCTTCAATAATCCATAGAAAACTCTACATGAACTTTGGCAAAGAAGAGACTGATACATACCCATGTACCATGCATGCCAACAACTTATGCAATTCTTGGTAATGGATCTGAAACTGGGCAACATAAAAAAAGTATAGTGGTACATCATATTTTAGGTGTAAGTTTAGGGAGAGATCGAGGCATAAAGTGCTAAAAAGTATGTTTTCTCATTGATTATATCCTATCGACTTAATTTAGTGCCATGCATGTTGCTTGCTTCTCGTCTCCTTTGGGCTCTCCGAACACTTGCTGAATAGCGTCCCCCTCAAGGTGTGCCCTATGAGCCGACAGCCGTGCTTCAACGCGGCCACAACTCTCGCCACCACACACGTTGACGGAAAGGCCACCTGGTTGTTGTGTATCACCACGGTCCCATATGCTCGGAGAGGTAAAAATGTCATGCGACTGCCAAACCGTTGTATATGTGATTTAACAGACACAGATCAAGTTTTGGCGCAACCGTGTCTTGTATAGACATGGTTATCACCTAGATTTATAGAAAGCCACAAGGTTGAGTTACCATATCCTAGGGACCGCATAATTACGTTCAGATGACATCAAAGCAAGGGCATATTAAATCAAAACAATGAGAACCCCAAAGCTAACACCATAAGAACATTTTTTTACATTATTTTCGAAAAGGAGGATAACAGATAACCTTGGCCTCTGCATTCGGTTGATGAAGCCGGATCCCTATTTTTATTCTTGTGTTCATCTACAAAATGAAGGATACTATATTTTTGTAGTTGTTGCAGCCAGATCCCTATTTTTGTTGTTATGTTCTTTTTTTCTAGCTTCAGTGATGATGCTACCGAGGTGGAAATTAATGACACGACTCTAATTATCCTAGGGCTAATAGAAATTAATACCTCGAGCCTCTATAGGGCTTTGGAATCTTGTGCAGTGAGAGGTTCTTGACTTTATTTTATTTATTTTGCTTCTTCATTGCACTTTTGCCTGACTTGTTATGCAGAAACATCATTGAAACGGTCGAGTTGTGGCTTGAATCGGTGAGGTGGTCATGAGCATAGTCTGAACGCCAGTTTCTGCCACAGTCTAGAGGTGTGGAGGAGATCGCATGTTTGCGCTTCATTCCACTCCCCCCCCCCCCCCCCCCCCCCCACCACCACATGAGAGATAGACAAACTTTTTCGCTCCCAATGATAAATCTAGCGGTTCCCCTCTGTTGAAAACCTCAATCTCTTGTGAAATGTCAATTCAGTGAAGGTATTTCCTCTAGCACGCTCCATGCAATGGCGGCTGTTAAGAGGTCTTGAGGTACATTAATATCTGCAACCATTGCATGGTTGTTTGCATTGAACTAGATAGATTAAAGACCATGCCATTTATCTTTCTTAAAAGAAGCATCAGTTTGAGGAAAATATAGTTGCTTCAATAATCCATAGAAAACTCTACACGAACTTTGGCAAAGAAGAGACTGCTACATACCCATGCACCATGCATGCCAACAACTTATGAAATTCTTGGTAATGGATCTGAAACTGGGCAACATAAAAAAGTATAGTGGTACATCATATTTTAGGTGTAAGTTTAGGGAGAGATCGAGGAATGAAGTGCTAAAATGTATGTTTTCTCATTTATTATATCCTATCGACTTAATTTAGTGCCATGCATGTTGCTTGCTTCTCGTCTCCTTTGGGCTCTCCGAACACTTGCTGAATAGCTTCCCCCTCAAGGTGTGCCCTATGAGCCGACAACCGTGCTTCAATGCGGCCACAACTCTCGCCACCACACACGTCGACGCAAAGGTCACTTGGTTGTTGTGTATCACCACGGTCCCATATGCTCGGAGAGGTAAAATGGCATGCGACTGCCAAATCGTTGTATATGTGATTTAACACACACAGATCAAGTTTTGGCGCAACCGTGTCTTGTATAGACATGGTTATCACCTAGATTTATAGAAAGCCACAAGGTTCAGTTACCATATCCTGGGGACCGCATAATTACGTTCATACGACATCAAAGCAAGGTCATATTAAATCAAAACAATGAGAACCCCAAAGCTAACACCATAAGAACATTATTTTACATTATTTTCGAAAAGGAGGATAACCGATAACCTTGGCCTCTGCATTCGGTTGATGAAGCCGGATCCCTATTTTTATTCTTGTGTTCATCTACAAAATGAAGGATACTATATTTTTGTAGTTGTTGCAGCCAGATCCCTATTTTCGTTGTTATGTTCTCTTTTTCTAGCTTCAGTGATGATGCTACCGAGGTGGAAATTAAGGACACGACTCTAATTATCCTAGGCCTAATAGAAATTAATACCTCGAGCCTCTATAGGGCTTTGGAATCTTGTGCAGTGAGAGGTTCTTGACTTTATTTTTTCTATTTTGCTTCTTCTTTGCACTTTTGCCCGACTTGTTATGCAGAAACATCATTGAAACGGTCGAGTTGTGGCTTGAATTGGTGAGGTGGTCATGAGCATAGTCTGAATGCCAGTTTCCTCTACAGTCTAGAGGTACGGAGGAGATCGCATGTTTGCGCTTCATTCCACTGCCCCCCCCCCCCCCCCCCCCCCCTCCACCCCCACATGAGAGATAGACAAACTTTTTCGCTCCCAATGATAAATCCTCCGGCTCCCCTCTGTTGAAAACCTCAATCTCTTGTGAAATGTCAATTTAGTGAAGGTATTTCCTCTAGCAGCGCTCCATGCAGTGGCGACTGTTAAGAGAGGTATAAGCCACGACAATAGTTCCCTCCTGAACATATAGGATACAAATTTCATTTAGTAGAACCGATGGATTTGGCGATTTGTGCCTCGCCGTTTTTTACTACTTGCTTGAGTCGAAATGACAAGATGCCACCAAAGCATTGTATCTGTGAATTAACAGTTGCGGATCAGGTTTTGGTGGGTGTATATTATACGCCCCAATGTAATGTAGTAAGCCTATAAGCCGGGAGGTGTCGTTGTTGTTTTTACCTCTAAAAATTTGTGTACAATTCAGGGAATAACAAATTTGTAATCCTCTTGACCTACAAGTGTCTACACCGGTATTTTAACTTTTAACTGTAGCTCGGTTGTTTGTTGTTCTGCTTATGTTGTTATTAGCAGGGTAATTCTTACAGACATTCATAAAGCCATACATACTTTTGTAATTCTGGCTGTGATTCAGTACAGAGTTCCCAGTTTTCTAGAAATGAACGTCTAATTGTATTATACTTTTGTAATGATGTACTGCGATTTGGCACATACCCTCACTAACTATTAAGTACCAAAAATGGAAGTCCAGAACCGGTCCAGATGGACTTACATGTTGATGTGGCCTGCCTAGCTCATTAGGCTAGAATTTGGACCCCTTTCAGCTAGGTGATTTTTTTGGCCCAAATGATGGTTCCAGAAGTGCTTCAAACACAATGCAGTTGCATGGTAAATTAGTACACCGGTCTTGAGGCACATTAATTTCTGCATCCACTACACGGTTGTTGCATTGAAGTAGATCCAATTAAAGATGATGCCCTTGATCTTTCTTAAAAGGAGTAGCTAGCGGTTGGAGCCAAAGGTAGTTGCTTCAGTAACCAAGAGAAACGTGACGGAACTTTGGCAAAGAAGAGATTTCAGGTCTAAGTTTGGGAGGCATTGAGGAATGCGGAAACACAGGATAGACCCCTCCCACTCCTTGAATCTCCGGTTATTCAGTGTTGTGAAACGTTTGTTGCTTGCTCCCTCTCTTCTGTCGTGCTTCAGGACACCTGTCTGGTGACTCTCTACTTTCACCACAGTATTTGCTATCTACTATTACCTCTGTCCCAAATTACTTGTCTTAGATTTGTCTAGATACAAATGTATCTAACACTAAAACGTGTGTAGATACAGACAGATTTAGCCCCTTAAAGCTCTCGCAACGCAAATTTCTCAGACCTTGATAAGTGCCACACGTGTGGCACGAACACATGGCAACTCTGAACATTTTTTATGGCAAGTTTAGTGACACGAGGATGGCAACTTTAGTTGTCATGCATGACAACTTCCTTTCGGATGGCAAGTTTCAGTTTTTTTTTGGGTTTGTTTTTTCCTTTTTGGATGACAATTTTAGTTGTAAAAAACGTCAGGCCGGAGTGTTTCGTGCCACACGTATGGCACTTATCATTTGGGAAATTCTAAGCACTTTACATGTTGTAAGTATTAGTAGTACATCGGGTCTTGAGACACATTAATGCATGGCTGTTGCTTTGAATAAGATCTAGGGATAATCCCTTTGCAAAAGTTGGAGGCAACGATAGTTGCTTCTGTAACTAAGAGAAACCTGAACATGAACTTTGGTAAAGAAGAGGGTTAACCAATAATTTTTTGGATAATAGAAGAGATATTGCACAACCAATGCGTAGTAGTGAAACAATTTTAGGTCTATGTTTGGGAGGCATCAAGTAATGCGACAACACCAAACCCTCCTTTCAGACTTGCTTATATCTCTATCAGCTCAAGGCAGTGCCTACCTATTGCTCACACCTTGTCTCTTGTCATGCCCATGACACTTGTTGTGCTCATATAGCGAGAAACATTGCACAGCATAGAGGATGTAGGTTTTGTATAGACTTCCTTGTCACCTAGATGTATAGAAGAGAGTGATTTTTCTACAACCCAGCTCGGTGCACCCACGGTGCACCCATGCAAGAAAACATAGCAAAACATTTCGAAAAAATCTGAAACTTTGTGGGAATGATTATGAACAAAAGTTATAGGTGCTCGCAAAGTTTGGTGGTCAAATGATATTTGAGGAGCTCTGTACAAAAAAAAATTACTCAAAATTAGTCAAAATGCATGTGCACTGTTTGAGGAGAATTTGTAATTTTGTTTTTTTGTACAGAGCTCCTCGGATGTCATTTGACCACAAAACTTTGCGAGCATCCATAACATTTGTTCGTAATCATTCCCACAAAGTTTCAGATTTTTTCGAAATGTTTTGCTATGTTTTCTTGCATAGGTGCACCGTGGGTGCACCGAGCTGAGGATAAGCCACTACTTTCCCTTTATAGAAAGCCACAAGGTTCAGTACCCTATCCCAGGGACCGTATAATTACATTCACACAACATGAAAACAAGGGCATATAGAATCTAAACAATCAGAACCCCAAAGCTAACACCATAAAAAGCAATAATTTTTACATTATTTTTGAAAAGGAGGATAACCTTGGCCTCTGCATTTGGTTGATGAAGCCGGATCCCTATTTTTATTCTTGTGTTCATCTTCAAAATGTTTTTGTAGGTGTTGCAGCCAGATCCCTATTTTCGTTCTTATGTTCTTTTTCTCTTGCTTCAGTGCTAGAGAAAACATTTTCGCTCCCTGTGATAAATCTGGCGGCTCCCCTCTGTTGAAAACCTCAATCTCCTGAGCGAACTATCAATTCAATGAAGACATTTCTTCTAGCATCGCTCCGTGCATTGGGGACTGTCAATAATTGAGGTAAATTTCATTTAGTAGAACCGATGGATCCGGCAATTTGTGCCTCACCGTTTTTTACTACTTTCTTGTGTCGAAATGACAAGATGCCACCAAGGCGTTGTGTCTGTGAATTAACAGTTGCGGATCTCCTCCTTTTCGAAAAAAAAAACAGCTGCACATCAGGTTTTGGCGGGTGTATATTATGTGCTCCAATGTAATGTAGTAAGCCCATAAGCCGGGAGGTGTTTGTTGTCGTTTTTACCCCTAAAAATTTGTGTACAACTCAGGGAAGAAGAAATTTGTAATCCTCCTGGCCTACAAGTGTCTCTACTTGTCTTTAACTTTTAACTGTGACTCGGTTGTTTGTTGTTCTGCTTGTGTTGGTGTTAGCTGGGCAATCCTCACAGACATTCATATAGTCATACACGCTTTTGTTATTTTGGTTCTGATTAAGTACAGAGTACCTAGTTTTCTAGAAATCAACATTTAATTGTATTATACTTTTGTAATTATGTACCACGATTCAGAACATACTCTCATACATTAACTATTAAGTACCAAAAATGGAAGTCCAGAACCGGTCCAGATGGACTTACTTGTTGATGTGGCCTGCCTAGCTCATTAGGCTAGAATTTGGATCCCTTTCGGGTAGGTGATTTTTTTTGCCCAAATGATGGGACTCTATTTCATTTCTTTTTCTGCCTAGGGAGAACAGCAAGCTTGGACCTGGGACTCTATTTCATTTCTTTTTCCATAAACTTGCCAAAAGGTTACAGTGGCTTATAACTGTGCCACACCCACTCAGTCCACTCTCACGACACGCACAGAGGATTTGGAGCATTTCTAATCGATCCCCTAAAAGTTAAGTGAGTATCCGGCGGAGTAAAGTTAGTGGAGTAATAAATTTTTACTCCACTAACAGTGGCCGCACCTAGCCGATCCCCTATAGTTAGTGGAGTAAAAACCAAACTTGTCTATATTTTGTGTCCTAGCCGCATCAACTTCGACCATTACACAATATATATCATGAGAATATTAAAATTAAAACATGCATAACATAACCGTCATAACATATAGTTTCATCATCACGAATTTGAAATAAAAACATGCAAAGTTCACCCAAAAGGCATCACTTCAAACACAATGTTTGATCCAAAATCACCACAAACATAGCATGTATTTGTTGTGGATCGAGCCAACCAATGGCATGCACCACCACCCCCACGGCCACCACCACTCAAACATCGTCCTCGGCGAAGAAATCAACTCCACCATCCACTCGGCCACCATCACCACTGCCATCCTCTCGGCCACCACCACCCCTAGGCCACCACCATCAACACCATCACCTCCACCACCCCCTCGGCCATCACCATCAACACCACCACCACCTCGGCCACCACCATCACCGCCACCACCGCCTCGGCCACCCACGTCGACACTAACACTAGTAGAAAAAGGGCCTTTAGTCCCGGTTCCAGAGGGCCTTTAGTCCCGGTTCTGGAACCGGGACTAAAGGGTCGGGACTAAAGCCCAAAACTTTAGTCCCGGTTCGCTTACGAACCGGGACCAAAGGGGCTCCACGTGGCCGCTGCGAGTAGCCCAGGCAGGAGGACCTTTGGTCCCGGTTGGTAACACCAACCGGGACCAAAAGGCATCCACGTGGCCGCAGCGGGGAGCCCAGGCAGGAGGACCTTTAGTCCCGGTTGGTCACACCAACCGGGACCAAAGGTCATCCACGCGTCAGCTTCAGGCAGCAGCTGGGTTTTTTTTTTGAAGGAGGGGGGGGGGGTTGGGGGGTTTTGGAGGGTTAATTTAGGGGTTTCATATTGTGTTAGCTAGCTAATAGGGAGAAGTGTCCTTTCTTTCTCCGTGCTCGGTCGACGGTAGCTACTATACATATAGAGATAACTCGATGCTAGCTAATAAGAAAATGAAGGAAACCATTAATTACACAAGATCGTCATGCTGAACATATATAGAGAGAAGTGACATCTCTTTCTCCGTGCTTGGTCGAACAACAAGTTTTCGTATATCTATCCGACGGTACTACATATATACAATATAACATCTTTTACAATCCCTAACATCATCTACCTAAGATCCAATCACAAATCCGCATGGTATTCCCCGTCTTTAGGTATGACGTGGTCAAGAAAGAATCCCGCCAATTCCTCTTGAATTGCTCGTATGCGATCATGTGGTAGGAGTTCATCCCGCATCTGCCAGATCTAATTTAAAGAAGGGGGTCAATACATGCATATATATAAATAAAACTCAACACAATTGATGGTAATATATAAAATAAAATTGTGAATATTATTTACGTACTTCAAATTGTTTGTCAGAGAAGCCCCGCTCAGAGGTCGAGTGGCGAATGAACTCGCATACGTAGTATGCACATAAAACAGTCCATTCTTTCTGGTACAAGCACTTTACGAGAATAGAGTTCAATCAAACTGATAAGCAAGCATGGTAATGATATATTGATGAAAATTTGAATCAATTAGAGATGCGCGGAACTAGCTAGTACTACTTACTTTGGGGTGCGTAAATCGCAACTCTTTGTTTAGACCGGGAACCTTTCGGGTGAACTTCTTCCAAACCCTGCCAGGCAAAGAAAATGATTACTTGATATCAGGAAATTAACGAAAGTTGCATGCCGATATGGTCCCGGTATTGACTGAACTTACTTCTTGAGCATTGCAGTCATGTCCGCATAATTCTCGGGATCTTTACGTCTCGAGTCTAAGACAGTTACTAATGCCCCGTCAAGCTTAATGGATAGCAGAATAAAGTGGAAACTGCGCACGCATATATAACTCATCAATTACATTACTTAACCTCGAGTAAGCGAAACTGAGTATACAGAGAAGACAGCAATACTCACTTGAAGTTGTAAGGAAGGAGTATTTCCCTTTTGTTTTGATGTATACGGAACGACTGTAGCAAGTTCTCCTCGGTCTCTTTGATTAAGTTTTGTACCGTCCATTCATTTACGGCATCTGGGCTAATGAACCCAACGTCGAAGATTCCTAGTTTTTTGCATTCGACGATCTTCAATCTGCATAATATAGTGAGGATAATTATATATACATGCAATGAACAAGCTGAGCTAGAGACTTAACTATAGAAGTAATACTTACAGACAGTAGGCAGTCATGAGTTGTTTGTCGAGGGCCCGTTGATTGTATAACTGAAATAACTCCACAAATTCAACAGGCATCACGGAAAGTCCAATGAATTCGTGCTCTGGTTTCACTGCCATATACATAGTGTCTCTCCCAGACTCCCTGCAGGTTTTCATGTACCACTCATGCAATTTGTACATCATCGTTGTTAGAGGAGGATGATCAGGTTTGACGAGAGGCTTCCCGTGCAAGTATTCATATTCTTCTGTTACCTCAGCCGTTTGAAAAATTACATCATCCCCCAAGTAATCACCAGGATTGGTACCAGGCACCATCCCCGGATGATTAGCGACGATATCGCTAGACACCTTGAGCGGGGGGCACGATTGCTTCTCCTGTTCGCCGAGCTGGGGAATTGTTTTCCCACTTCTTCGTTCTGCTAACCTTGCATCACTAGAAGTACTTCCCGACCGCCGCGCTTCTACATATGTCTTTTTAATAATCCGGACATAGTTGGAATCCGGCGGAGGCGGTGGTGGTCGCTTCAGGGCATCGATAGTGCGCTTCACTTTCACCGGATCTAGCTTCTCCTTCGGAGGTGGAGTTTTCTTTGCAAAATGGTCCCTCACTTGGGCACGACATATCTCCTCGTTTTCAGACTCGGTCCTCTCATATGGTAACTTTTCTAGAGGCTTGAGAGATGGACCGTATCTGAATTGCCTCTCGCCTCTGCTTGTACTGCTAGCCGCCGGAGCGGCGGCGTCTCTCTTCCGTCCTTGCTGACGAGGCGAAGAAGGAGGCGGAGTGCTCCGACGCGCCGGAGGAGCTGGAGCGGCGGCGTTTGTCTTCCGCCGTTGCCGACGAGGCGGAGGAGGAGGCGGACTGCTCCGACGCGCCGGAGTAGGCGAAGGAGGAGGCGGAGTGCCCTCACGCATTGGAGGAGCCGGAGAAGGAGGCGGAGTGCCCTGATCACTCGCCGGAGGAGGAGGAGGAGGAGGAGGCGGAGTGCCCTGACTCGCCGGAGGAGGAGGAGGAGGCGGAGGCGTCCAGTTTGGAAGCTTGATGTACTCCTTCTGCCATAGACATGTACTCCTCAGAGCATGAACCAGCTGATTCTCCCCTTCACCTGTAGAGTGGTAAAGCTCGAGCTCCTCAAATCCCTCCATTACTTCATCCACCATCACAACAGCATAGCCAAGTGGAATCGGAAGGCAGTGAAAAGTTCCGTTGGGTTGAGGAGGTGCAACAGAGCCGAGAGCCGCCTTGAAAGTGAGGTTATGGCATTTCGTCATAAGTTCGCAATTTTGAGCCTCCGTGATAGTATCCACGGGGTAGATAGGCTCCGTGAAGTCAGTCTGAACGGGCTCCGTGGAAGCCACGCTGCTTCTCCGCTGAGATGGCGGGGTAGCTTCTGGGATAGCTTCGTGCCGCTGAGATAGTTGGCCGGCAGCTCGCTGGCTCTCAGCTTCCTCTAGCTTTTGTAGTCTTGCACTCATCTTCTGCATGTCGCTCAGCTCCGCTTTCCTCTTTCTCTCCCGGCTTCTGTAACCGCCTGCGTCGGGAAACCCAACCTTCCACGGAACGGAGCCTGGTGTGCCTCGTGTTCGTCCAGGGTGCTCAGCATTCCCTAGGGCCTCAGTCAGCTCGTCCTTCTCTCTGTCGGGAATGAACGTCCCTTCCTGCGCTGCGGTGATATACTTCTGAAGCTTCGTGACGGGTATTGCAAGTTGCTCGTCCGTCCAACGGCACTTCCCTGTTTCAGGGTCCAAAGTTCCCCCAACCCCGAAGAACCAAGTCCTTGAACGGTCTGGCCAGTTCAATGTCTCTGGTTTGACCCCTTTAGCAATCAGGTCATTCTCAGCTTTGTCCCACAACGGCCGGGCTTTGAGGTAGCCACCTGACCCCGTGTGATGGTGATACTGCTTCTTTGCAGCGTTGTTCTTGTTTGTCTCTGACATTTTCTTACTCTTGTCTGATGTCTTGTAGGCCACAAATGCGGGCCAGTGATCTCTTATCTTCTCAAATCGGCCGATGAATTCTGGAGTCTCACCTTTGTCGACAAACTTTGATTTCAACTCCTTCTTCCACCTCCTGAATAGATCTGCCATCTTCTTAAGAGCACACGCCTTCACCAGTGGCTCTATAACGGGCTTATTCGGATCCTCCTCTGGCGGTAGGGTGAAATTTGCCTTCAGCAAGGTCCAAAGATCATCTTTCTGTCTATCGGTGACATAATCACCTTCAGGGGCGTCGTCCTTAGGCTTATTCCATTGCTTGATGCTGATCGGGATGTTGTCCCTAACAATAGCTCCGCACTGAGCAGAAAATGCGTCCTTGGTCCGCTTGGGTTCAATCGGTAGGCCATCGTCCGCGAGTGCTGTGATCGTGAACCTTTCATCCTTGCGCAACTTCTTCTTCGGGCCTCGTCTCGTTACCGAAGTTTGGCTCGATCCGGAGGGCTATAAAAGAAGAAAGAAGAGTTAATATATGTACATACCAAAACAATTAATGCATCAATTAGCTAGTCAGCACCTCCGGAGCCATCATGATCATGTCACCGGAGCCATCATGATCATGTCCTTCCTCCTCCATTGTTCCATCGGTGTCGTTGAGAAACGACAAGATAGCGTCACCTCCGGCGAGGATTATCTCCCCCAACAACTGTTCTTGTTCCAAGTCTCTTTGATCCATAGTTTCTGCAAATATTACAACATGGCAATTAATATACAAACATGAATGTCCGACGTCCGGACTGCCTCTCTCATGAATGTCCGACGTCCGGACCGCCTCTCTCATGAATGTCAAACAAGGGATTCTCTTAACCTTTAAGGGATTTAACAAAATGGCGCCATTCTGAATGTGCAGAAAATGGTCCATATTTTTCCTGATCTCATCTACCCTTCTATATGTCACGTTGTCTAGTGTCAAAGGATTCAAGAAAACCAAGGCTTCATCATTAGCCGGAAGTAACAGGCGCATAATGGTACGAAGCTCTCCAAAATTGTTTTGGAACGGAGTCCCGGATAGGATAATTAATTAGCTTTTTGGTACGAAGTTCAGCAAGAGCCTTCCGAATATCGCTATTTGGAAGGCCTTTGCTGAAATTCCTACCAAAAAGTAAATTATTCTATCCGGAACTCCGTTCCAAAACAACTTTGAAGAGCTTCATAGCATCATACGCATGTTACTTCCGGCTAATGATGAAGCCATGGATTTCTTCAATACTTTGATAGACAACGTGACATATAAAGAATATATATAGATGAGATCAAAAAAAAATTGGATCAACTTGTGCACATCCATAATGGGGGCATTCTTGATAAATCTATGTTACCGGAGGGGGTAGACGACAACGACGCTCACCCCTCATGTCATGTCCGACGTCCCCCCTCATGTCGAAGTTATCGGGGAGGGGGTAGACGACAACGACGCTCACCCCTCATGTCCGACGTACGACGTCCCCCCTCATGTCATGTCGGACGTCCCCCTCATGTCGAAGTTATCGGGAAGGTGGCCTCGACAACGCTCTTTTAACTTGGTAAATTTGGGTGGCCTCGACAACTCTTCTAGGGTTTGGGGTGGCCTCAACAACGCTCTTTTAACTCATTTAACTCATTTAACTTGGTAAATTTGGTTGGCCTCGACAACGCTTCTAGGGTTTGGGGTGGCCTCGACAACACTTCTAGGGTTTGGGGTGGCCTCGACAACGCTTTTTCAGTCCCGGTTTGGCGAGAGGGGGTTGATCGATCGACGTCCCCCCTCATGTTGGAGAGTTACCGGAGTTTTCTATGAACAAAAAAAATACTACCTATCACATCTCAGTCCCGGTTTGGGTGGACTCGAGTGTTTGGTCGGGCGAGAGGGGGTTGATCGACGTCCCCCCTCATGTCGAAGTTACCGGAGTTTTCTTCTAGGGGTTTGGCTGACCTCGAGAGTTTGTCAGGTAGGGGAGGGGGGGTAGGAGATCGACAACGCTTTTTTTCTAGGGTTTGCGTGGCCTCGAGAGTTGGTCGCCCGATATGTCCGACGTCCCCCCTCATGTCGAATTTACCGGAGATTTCTTCTAGGGGTTTGGGTGGCCTCGAGAGTTTGTCGGGTAGGGGCGGGAGGGGGTAGGAGATCGAGGGCGACGGCGACATACATACATATAGCCACATACATACATGGAAAAAAATGCTATGAACAAAAAAATACATATAGCCACATATATGAAAAAAATACATATATGAACAAAAAAATGCTATGAACAAAAAAACATCATATATACATCCATCCATACATACATATAGCCACATACATATATACATTATATGTGAACAAAAACATTCATCATATAAAAAAATCAACATATATATATAAAAAAATTGCACAGAGCAGGGGCGGCGGCGGCTCACAGCGGGGGCGGCCGGCGAAGGTGACGGCGACGGCGGGGGCGGCGAGGGCGCCGGCGACGGCGACGGCGGGGGCGGGCCGGGGAAGGGCGCGGCCGGGCGCGCTCGGGGGCGGGGCAGGGGCGTGGGCTCGGGGGCGGGGCAGGGCCGCGGGCTCGGGGACGACGACGGCGACGGCGACGGCGACGACGGGGCAGGGGCGTGGGCTCCGGGGCGGGGCAGGGCCACGGGCTCGGGGACGACGACGGCGACGGCGACGACGACGACGGGGCAGGGGCCTGGCGATGGCGACGGCGTGGGCGGTGGACGGCGTCGGGGCAGCCTGGCGGCGTCGAGGAGGTCGGCGTCGTCGGGCGAAGTGGCGATGAAAACTGTGAAATTTCACAAGTGCTGGTTATATACACTCAGCATTGGTCCCGGTTGGTGGCACCAACCGGGACCAATGCCACCCTTTAGTCCCGGTTGGTGCCACCAACCGGGACCAAAGGTCTCTTTTCGTCAGCCCAAAGGGCGGGAAGCAGAGACCTTTGGTCCCGGTTGGTGGCACCAACCGGGACTAAAGGGTGGCAATGGTCCCGGTTGGTGCCACCAACCGGGACCAAAGGTGGGCATTGGTCCCGGTTGGTGCCACGAACCGGGACCAAAGGTGGTGCTGCCCGGGGCCAAAAGTTTAGTCCCACCTCGCTAGCTGAGAGGGCTCGAGAGTGGTTTATAAGCACTGCTGCGCACACCCTCTCGAGCTCCTCTCAACAGCAGGCTTACGCACCTAATCGGACACACCGCTGCCTGTGGGCCTTCTGGGCCTTATGCGGGCCTGAATCCTGGCCCAACTGGATGGTTGGGTTTCTAGTCGTATTCAGGCCGCGGTGGCCCAGTAGGCGGCATTTTTTCTACTTTTTTTGTTTTCTTTTTTGCTTTATATTTTTTTTCCAGTGATTCTTTTTGCTTTTAGGTCACAAAAATTATAAACTTTCTGTTAGTGCCATTAGTTTCCAAATTTGAATAGTTTAAATTTGAATTCTTTTAAATTGGTGTGAATCACTAGTTTGTGAATAACTTTACTATAAAAATAGATTTTTGAGTGATTCTTTTTCCTGCTATTTAATATTACTGTGTTTTATCATTATATTCAATTTGGTAATTTTTAGGTTATTTTAAATGTCAATTTGGTAATCTTTATGAAAATTCTTTTTGCTATTAATGTTTTGAACAAAAAATACTTTGATAACTTTAGTTGCATAAATTTTATATAATTTTAGTTTCATAAATACTAGAGGTTTATAAAATATTTTTAGTTGATTCCTTTTGCTATTAGAGTTTTATAAAAGCTTTTTAGTTGATTCTTTTTGCTATTGAAGAATATTATAGTTTTATTTTAGTTGATCATAACAGAATTTTTTAATTGATTATTTTTAGTTCATTATTTTTGCTATTAGAGTTTCATAAAGGTTTTCTAGTTCATTCTTTTTGCTATTAGTTTCATAAAAGTTTTGTTTTAGTTTCATAAAAGTTTCATAAAACTTTCTTGCTATTAGTTTTGTTTTAGTTTCATAAAAGTTTTGTTTTAGTTTCGTAAAAGTTTCATAAAAGTTTCATAAAACTTTCTTGATATTAGTTTTGTTTTAGTTTCATAAAAGTTTTGTTTTAGTTTCATAAAACTTTCATAAAACTTTCTTGCTATTAGTTTTGTTTTAGTTGATTAAAAGTTTTGTTTTAGTTTCATAAAAGTTTTGTTTTAGTTTCATAAAAGTTTTGTTTTAGTTTCATAAAACTTTCTTGCTATTAGTTTTGTTTTAGTTGATCATAACAGAATATTTTAATTGATTATTTTTTAGTTCATTCTTTTTGCTATTAGAGTTTCATAAAAGTTTTCTAGTTCATTCTTTTTGCTATTAGTTCATTCTTTGAGCTAAATGACCCTGAAATTGAAAAGCACTACAAATGAACTCTGAAAAGGTTGAAATTTGGCATGGTATCATCATTTCACCCGCAATGCACTTCGTGTACAAAACGGACAATCTCTTTCGAAGTATCAGGGTTTCGGAGGAAAACTCATCTGTTACAAAAGGCATTTAATTTCTTCACATGTAACTGCAATGATATAGTTGTGGAGAGAAAGTCTTCACTTTTTCTTCGCTTGTGTCCTTTGCTTATTTCGCCGTAACCATGGATAATCTTCATCGTTTAACAGGGTGCTTGGGTCAGCCTTGACTTTGAAGGGAGGAATTTCATGAAACTTTTCATAATCTTCAGACATGTCTGTCTTGCCCTCCAATCCCACGATGTCTCTTTTTCCTGAAAGAACTATGTGGCGCTTTGGCTCATCGTATGATGTATTCGCTTCCTTATCTTTTCTTTTTCTCGGTTTGGTAGACATGTCCTTCACATAGAAAACCTGCGCCACATCATTGGCTAGGACGAATGGTTCGTCTGTGTACCCAAGATTGTTGAGATCCACTGTTGTCATTCCGTACTGTGGGTCTACCTGTACCCCGCCTCCTGACAGATTGACCCATTTGCACTGAAACAAAGGGACCTTGAAATCATGTCCATAGTCAAGTTCCCATATGTCCACTATGTAACCATAATATGTGTCCTTTCCCCTCTTGGTTGCTGCATCAAAGCGGACACCGCTGTTTTGGTTGGTGCTCTTTTGATCTTGGGCGATCGTGTAAAATGTATTCCCATTTATCTCGTACCCTTTGTAAGTCAATACAGTCGAAGATGGTCCCCTGGCCAACGAGTACAGCTCATCAGAAACAGTGTTGTCACCCATGAGACGTGTTTGCAACCAACTGCCGAAAGTCCTGATGTGTTCATATGTAATCCAGTCGTCACACTGCTCCGGGTGTTTGGAGCGCAGAATATTCTTGTGTTCATCGACATACGGGGTCACCAAGGTAGAATTCTGTAGAACTGTGTAGTGTGCTTGAGACCAAGAATGCCCGTCCCTACATATTATTGAGTTCGCTCCTAGCGTGCCTTTTCCAGTCAGTCTCCCCTCATACTGCGATTGAGGGAGACCAATCTTCTTAAGGTCAGGAATGAAGTCAACACAAAACCCAATGACATCCTCTGTTTGATGGCCCATGGAGATGCTTGCTTCTGGCCTAGCGCGGTTACGAACATATTTCTTTAAGACTCCCATGAACCTCTCAAAGGGGAACATATTGTGTAGAAATACAGGGCCCAGAACGACAATCTCGTCGACTAGATGAACTAGGACGTGCGTCATGATATTGAAGAAAGATGGTGGGAACACCAGCTCGAAACTAACAAGACATTGCACCAAATCACTCCTTAACCTTGACAGGATTTCTGGATCGATCACCTTCTGAGAGATTGCATTGAGGAATGCACATAGCTTCACAATGGCTAATCGAACGTTTTCCGGTAGAAGCCCCCTCAATGCAACCGGAAGCAGTTGCGTCATAATCACGTGGCAGTCATGAGACTTTAGGTTCTGGAACTTTTTCTCTACCATATTTATTATTCCCTTTATATTCGACGAGAAGCCAGACGGGACCTTCATACTGAGCAGGCATTCAAAGAAGATTTCCTTCTCTTCTTTGGTAAGAGCGTAGCTGGCAGGACCTTCATACTGCTTTGGATGCATGCCGTCTTTTTCATGCACACGTTGCTGTTCCTCCTGTGCCTCCGGTGTATCTTTTGTCTTCCCATACACTCCCAAGAAGCCTAGCAGGTTCACGCAAAGATTCTTCGTCACGTGCATCACGTCGATTGCAGAGCGGACCTCTAGGTCTTTCCAATAGGGTAGGTCCCAAAATATAGATTTCTTCTTCCACATGGGTGCGCGTCCCGCATCGTCAGTCGGAACAGATAGTCCGCCAGGACCCTTTCCAAAGATTACTTGTAAATCATTGACCATATCAAGTATGTGATCACCAGTACGGAGGGCGGGCTTCTTCCGGTGATCTGCCTCACCTTTGAAATGCTTTCCTTTCTTTCGACATTGATGGTTGGTCGGAAGAAATCGACGATGCCCCAGGTACACATTCTTCCTGCATTTGTCCAAATATATACTGTCGGTGTCATCTAAACAGTGTGTGCATGCGTGGTATCCCTTGTTTGTCTGTCCTGAAAGGTTACTGAGAGCAGGCAAATCGTTGATGGTTACAAACAGCAACGCATGTAGGTCAAATTCCTCCTGTTTGTGCTCATCCCACACACGTACACCTTCTCCATTCCACAGCTGTAAAAGTTCTTCAACTAATGGCCTTAGGTACACATCAATGTCATTGCCGGGTTGCTTAGGGCCTTGGATGAGCACTGGCATCATAATGAACTTCTGCTTCATGCACAACCAAGGAGGAAGGTTATAGATACATAGAGTCACGGGCCAGGTGCTATGATTGCTGCTGTGCTCCCCAAAAGGATTAATGCCATCTGCACTTAAACCAAACCATACGTTCCTTGCGTCACCTGCAAAGTCCCCCCACCTTCTCTCGATTTTTCTCCACTGCGACCCGTCAGCGGGTGCTCTCAACTTCCCGTCTTTCTTACGGTCTTCTTTGTGCCATCGCATCAACTTGGTATGCTCTTTGTTTCTGAACAGACGTTTCAGCCGTGGTATTATAGGAGCATACCACATCACCTTGGCAGGAACCCTCTTCCTGGGGCGCTCGCCCTCAACATCACCAGGGTCATCTCGTCTGATCTTATACCGCAATGCACCGCATACCGGGCATGCGTTCAAATCCTCGTACTCACCGCGGTAGAGGATGCAGTCATTAGGGCATGCATGTATCTTCTGCACCTCCAATCCTAGAGGGCATAGAACCTTCTTTGCTTCGTACGTACTGCCAGGCAATTCGTTATCCTTTGGAAGCTTCTTCTTCATTATTTTCAGCAGCGAACTAAATCCCTTGTCAGATACACCATTGTCTGCCTTCCATTGCAGCAATTCCAGTGTGGTACCGAGCTTTCTGTTGTCATCTTCGCAATTTGGGTACAACCCTTTTTTGTGATCCTCTAACATGCGATCGAACTTCAACTTCTCCCTTTCACTTTCGCATTCTCTCTGTGCATCAACAATGACCCGGCGAAGATCATCATCGGGCACATCGTCTGGTTCCTCTTGATCTTCAGCTTCCCCCATTGCAGCATCACCGTATTCAGGGGGCGGGTAGTTGTCATCATCCTCTTCTTCTTCGTTGTCTTCCATCATAACCCCTCTTTCTCCGTGCTTGGTCCAAACATTATAGTGTGGCATAAAACCCTTCTCAAGCAGGTGGAAGTGAAGGGTTTTAGAGTTGGAGAAAGCCTTCGTATTCTCACAGACAGTACATGGACAATGCATAAAACCATTCTGCTTGTTTGCCTCAGCCGCTTCGAGAAAATTATGTAGGCCCTTAATATACTCGGAGGTGCGTCGGTCACGGTACATCCATTGCCGGTTCATCTGCGTGCGTTATATAGTTCTTATTATTGAACAACATATAACTCTCTAGAGCATCTAATTAAAACACACAAGTAAGAACTTTTTTCTTTTAGAAAGAAGATAAGAAGAAGAGGCTAACCACGGTGTTGCCGGCGCCGAGATGGGCGCGGACGATCGACGGCGGTGAGGACGGGGACGGGACAGGACGGACCGCCAAACCTAGACAAATCTTGAGGAAAATGGAGCTTGGACAAGGAGCTTCGAGAGGAGAAAGCTTAAGTGTGGCTCGGGCATTTCATCGAACACCTCATATGCATAGGAGGTGAGCTAGAGCACCACAAAAGCTCTCCCACGGCCGGGCAAAAAAACAGAGCAATGCATTGCTCTGCTCGCGGGCGGGGCCTATATATAGGCCAACCATTGGTCCCGGTTCCAGCCACAAACCAGGACCAATGGTTGTGGGCCAGGAGCGAGGCGCATTGGTCCCGGTTCGTGGCTGGAACCGGGACAAAAGGGGTCACCTTTAGTCCCGGTTCCAGCCACAAACCGGGACCAATGGTTGTGGGCCAGGAGCGAGGCCCATTGGTCCCGGTTCGTGTCTGGAACCGGGACCAAAGGGGTCCGACGAACCGGGACCAATGGCCCACGAGGCCCGGCCGGCGCCCTGGCCTCACGAACCGGGACCGATGCCCCCATGGGTCCCGGTTCGTGAGTGAACCGGGACTAATGGGCTTCTCAGGGGTGGACCGATGCCCTGTTTTGTACTAGTGTAAGGTCACCTGGTTGATGTTTATCACCGCGGTCCCATATGCTCGTCGTGGTAAAAATGTTGCGACTGGAAAAGCATTGTATATGTGAATTAGCCCACACAGATCGAGTTTTAGTGCAACCGGGTCTATAGTATCCGCTGCACTGTAATGTAAGCCCATACCTGCGAGATCACTGTTGTCGTTTTTACTGCTGAAAATTCGTGTACATCTAAGGGAAGAACAGATTTGTAATCCTCTTAGCCTACAGGTGTCTCTGTTGGTCTTAACTTTTAACCTGGAACTCAGCTATTTGTTGTCCTGCTCATGTTCTATTAGCAGTGTACTTCTGGCTGTGGTTTATATTCATATTTGCTATCATCATACAAAGTTTCCAGTTTCCAAGAAATCGCCATTTAGTTTTGTTATTGCTTGTCCTTGTGAAATTCATGCGGCCAAGATTCCAACGAACACTTCCACAGCAATTGTGTGCTGATCCTTTCAATTGCCATTCAGTTTTTTTCTTTCAATTTGTTAGTGACAGACAGGGCCTGAATTTGTTTGTGCTTTTCAAAAGTCTTCTTCCGTGTGGTTAAATGGGATAGTGAGGAGATGCCTTTAAAATTGGAAGAGCAGACCAAGCTCTGGTTCGGTTCAGGAACATTTTTATTTTAATTTTAGGAACATAGTTCATGTATATTAAAGCATCCAAAACATGTGGTACCATGCAATTCTAAGAAATCAAAATTATTTTAACCATCGAAGAATACTAACGAGGCTTTACATTAATTGGTAAATGTAAACAAAGCATATTAATTGAACTCTACATGGAACGCAAAACATTAGTACTAGAACATACTGTAGAAAACATTAATCAACCGTAGTAGATCAAAGCAGTACATCGGTCGTGAAGCACATTAGATCAAAGCAGTGCACCGGTCGTGAAGCACATTAATTTCTTCATCCATTACATGGTTGTTGTGTTGAACTATATCCAGTTAAAGACGGTGCCCTTTCTCTTTCTTAAAAGGAGGAGCAGCCAGAAGGAAATATAGCTGCTTCAATAAGCAAGAGAAACCTCACCAGGAACTTTGGTAATGGATGGAAAATGGGGCAACCACTTCGTAGTGCGTAGCAAACTAGCAGTAGCACACATCTCTAGTCCAAGTCTGGGAGGCATCATGGAACAAAAGAACACACTCGACTTGTTTTCCACTGCCTTGATCTCTGTTGATGCAAGGTAGTGTGCCTCGCCTGTTGCTGCACTCTTATCTCTTGTCACGCTCAGGACACTTGTCGAGCTTGCATAACGGCAAACATTGTGTAGCATAGACCATATGTTACGCGATGCAAGAATTGCAAGGTAGTACCACCATGCAGGAAGAAGTAACTACTGAAAAAAAAGTTCAGGCCCTGCCCCCAACCAAGCCCAAATGGAATTAACTGTAATTGGTTGCCCCAAATCCATTACCAAAGTTCCTGGCAAGTTACATTAATATCTGCAACCATTGCATGGTTGTTTGCATCAAACTAGATCCGATTAAAGACCGTGTTGTTTATCTTTCTTAAAAGAAGCGTCAGTTTGAGGCAAAGATAGTTGCTTCAATAATCCATAGAGAATTCAACATGAACTTTGGCAAAGAAGAGACTGATACATAACCATGTACCATCCATGCCAACAACTTATGCAATTCTTTGGTAATGGATCTGAAACTGGGCAACCAGTGTATAGTGGTAGATCATATTTCAGGTGTAAGTTTAGGGAGACATCGAGGAATGCAGCAGTACTAAAAAGTATGTTTTCTCATTGATTATATCTCTATCGACTTAATTTACTGACATGCATGTTGCATGCTTCTCGTCTCATTTGGGCTCTCCAGACACTTGCTGAATAGTGTCCCCGTCAAGGTGTGCCCTATGAGCCGATGGCCGTTCTTTAATGCGGCCACAACTCCCGCAACCAGCCACGTCAACGCTAAGGTCACCTGGTTGATGTGTATCACCACGGTCCCATATGCTCAGCGAGGTAAAAATGGCATGTGACTGCCAAATCGTTGTATATGTGATTTAACACACAGAGATCGAGTTTTGGCGCAACCGGGTCTTGTATAGACATGGTTATCACCTACATTTATAGAAAGCCACAAGGTTCAGTTCCCATATCCTAGGGACCGCATAATTACATTCACACGACATCAAAGCAAGGGCATATAGAATCAAAACAATGAGAACCCCAAAGCTAACACCATAAAAAACATTTTTTTACATTTTTTTCGAAAAGGAGGATAACGGATAACCTTGGCCTCTGCGTTCTGTTGATGAAGCCAGATCCCTATTTTATTCTTGTGTTCATCTACAAAATGAAGGATACTATTTTTTCTAGTTGTTGTAGCCAGATCCCTATTTTCGTTTTTATGTTCTTTTTTTCTAGCTTCAGTGATGATGCTACCGAGGTGGAAATTAAGGACACGACTCTAATTATCCTAGGCCTAATAGAAATAAATACCTCGAGCCTCTATAGGGCTTTGTAATCTTGTGCAGTGAGAGGTTCTTGACTTTATTTTTTTATTTTGCTTCTTCTTTGCACTTTTCCCTGACTTGTTATGCAAAAACATCATTGAAACGGTCGAGTTGCGGCTCGAATCGGTGAGGTGGTCATGAGCATAGTCTGAATGCCAGTTTCCTCTAAAGTCTAGAGGTGCGAAGGAGATCGCTTGTTTGCGCTTCATTCCACACCTCCCCCCTCACATGAGAGATAGACAAACTTTTTGCTCCCAATGATAAATCTAGTGGCTCTCCTCTGTTGAAAACATCAATCTCTCGTGAAATGTCAATTCAATGAAGGCATTTCCTCTAGCAGCGGTCCATGCAGTGGCGACTGTCACGAGAGGTATAAGCCACGACAACAGTTCCCTCCTGAACATATAGGATACAAATTTCATTTAGTAGAACCGATGTATTTGTTGATTTGTGCCTCACTGTTTTTTACTACTTGCTTGAGTCAAAATGACAAGATGCCACCAAAGCATTGTTTCTGTGAATTAACAGTTGCAGATCAGGTTTTGGCGGGTGTATACTATACGCTCCAATGTAATGTAGTAAGCCTATAAGCCGAGAGGTGTTGTTGTTGTAATCCTCCTAAAAATTTGTGTACAATTCAGGGAATAACAAATTTGTAATCCTCCTGGCCTACAAGTGTCTCCACCGGTATTTTAACTTTTAACTGTAGCTCGGTTGTTTGTTGTTCTGCTTATGTTGGTATTAGCAGGGTAATTCTCACAGACATTCGTAAAGTCATACATACTTTTGTAATTCTGGTTGTGATTCAGTACAGAGTACCCAGTTTTCTAGAAATCAACATTTAATTGTATTATACTTTTGTAATTATGTACCACGATTCGGAACATACTCTCATGCATTAACTATTAAGTACCAAAAATGGAATTCCAGAACTAGTCCAGATGGACTACATGTTGATGTGGCATGCCTAGCTCATTAGGCTAGAATTTGGATCCCTTTCGGCTATAGGTGATTTTTTTGGCCCAAATAATGGATCCCGAAGTGCTTCAAAGACAATGCAATTGCATGTTAAATTAGTACTCCCTCCGTTTTTATTTAGTTCGCGTATTAGCTTTGGTCAAAGTCAAGCTTTGTAAACTTTGAAAAAAAGTTTATAAATAAAAATATTAACATATACAATAACAAATCAATATCATTAGATTCATTATTGAATGTACTTTCACATCATATAGTTTTGTTATGGTAAATGTTTATATTGTTTTCTATAAACTTGGTCAAACTTTACGAAGTTTGACTTCTGTCAAATCTAATATGCAGAGTAAATAAAAACGGAGGGAGTACTTCGTCTTGGGCACATTAATTTCTGCATCCACTACATGGTTGTTGCATTGAAGTAGATCCAATTAAAGATGGTGCCCTCTCTCTTTCTAAAAAGGAGCAGCTAGCGGTTGGAGCCAAAGATAGCTGCTTGAGTAACAAAGAGAAACGTGATGGAACTTTGGCAAAGAAGAGATAGATACATAACCATGTACCATGCATACAGACCATACATGCGAAGATAATTCAGAATTTCTTTGGGAATGGATGTCGAACATCGCAACCATTGTGTTGTAGTAGTGGTACACATTTCAGGTCTAAGTTTGGGAGGCATTGAGGAATGCGGTAACACGTGATAGATCCCTCCTACTCCTTGGATCTCCGGTTATTCAATGTTGTGCAACGTCTGTTGCTCGTTCACTCTCTTCTGTCGTGCTTCAGGACACTAGCTTGGTGACTCTCCACTTTCACCCCTGCGTTTGCTATCTAGATAAGAGGACAATTTCTAATTGAAATCATCAAAAGTTTTGTCTCGCCTTTTTTTTTATTTTTTTTATTTTTTGAGAAACCACCGTTAGTTTTTTATGGTATTGTAAATAAACTTTACAATTTCTTTCGTAAGGCCATTCTCGCACAAAAGAGATGGGCCAATCTCAGGCCCGTTTCCTTTCATGCTATCATGTCCATATGTAATGTAAGCTCATAGGCTGGGAGATCGCTGTGTTCGTTTTTACCCCCTGAAAATTGTGTACATCTCAGGGAAGAACGGATTTGTAATCCTCTTGGCCTAGGTCTCTCTGCAGGTCTTAACTTTTAACCTGAGACTCGCTATTGGCTATCCTGCTCATGTTCGTATTAGCAGTGTACTTTTGGCTGTGGTCATATTCATTTTTTTAGATGGGTGGTCGTATTCATATTTGCTATATATCATCATACAAAGTTTCCAAGTTTTTGAGATATCACCATACCTATTAGTTTATTACTTTTCCTTGTGTACATAATACGCATATTCCGAAGAACACTTCCCACAGCAGAACATATCACCGTCATTTGCCATTCAATTTTTGAGATAATCTAGGATTTCTTTGGTAATGGATGTGAAACCTGGCAACCACTGTGTAGTAGAAGTACACATTTCAGGTCTAAGTTTGGGAGGCATCGAGGAATGCAGCAACACATACATCTAGTTTTTGACTGATTATATCTCTAGACCAATGGTATT
Organism: Elymus sibiricus; assembly: GCA_039707655.1. NCBI lineage: Eukaryota > Viridiplantae > Streptophyta > Magnoliopsida > Poales > Poaceae > Elymus > Elymus sibiricus. The sequence goes on along the minus strand of CM077664.1, from coordinate 53,323,175 downwards.
GTGCTGTTTGCTTCTCGTCTCCTCGGGCGCTTGGGACACTCAGCAAGCTTGCTCGTACAATGACAAATATTGCCAACAAAGAGGATGTAGTCGTTGCAGCCAGATCCGTATTTCCCCAACTTCGATGACGATGCTACAGAGGTCGAAACTAAGGTCATGCTAGTAAGGATAGCATGGCACGCTCACTCTCCATCTTTCTACTCCCGTGTTCTGACAGGCTGGGGATAGAAAGAGACAACAAGCTACCAGCAAAAGTTTTCTTTTTTCTTTTTGAGAATGTACCAGCAAAAGTTCTAATCGCATAGTTGCTCAATCACAAAGTAATTCAACAACCAATAAATCTCCAGCAACGGTGTTCCATACTCCCTCCGTAAACTAATATAAGAGTGTTTAGATCACTACTTTAGTGATCTAAACGCTCTTATATTAGTTTACAGAGGGAGTACTTGATTGTAGGTGTTTTCCGATACCTCGCTAGGTTAACATTTGAGTCCTTTCTACTTGGCAATATTTTTTTCTTGCACTGTGAGATCCGAACTAGTTGGTCCATCGATCACAAGCACGTTCATAAATTAGTACATACTGATCTCTGGGAATATTGGCTGCATGGTTGATACACTGGACCAGATTTAGCTAAAGACGCTGCTATTACTTAAGGAGAGTGGATTTTTTTAGCTCGGGTGTACTATACCCTCCATTGTTTTATACTATATTTCTGTTGTAGGAAAAAAAAGCAAAAGCAATTTTAAACATTGTATTACTAAAGTTTCACGGTGATTTGTTGTGCCATTTAGGAGAAATACATTTATGACGCGTTTGGTTCGGAGAAAATATTGTGGTTTCCGATTGCAGCGCTTTCCGAAACGGTAGCCAGCGTTTGTTTCGTGTACGACGGTTTCTATCACCGCGGTTTCTGATACGCCCAGACCGGAGCATATTAGAAACCGGCACTCCTCGCATGAACCAAACAAAGGCCGTATTCGGGAAAAATAATCGGATGCGGCGCTTTCGGATACGAGAAACCGAATACGTTACAGGAGCTGAACCAAACGCGTCGTTAGATGCTTCAATAACATAGCTAGGGAAACCTCACCTTCGACATCGATGGAGAAGATAGATATATCCATATCTATTGTCTATTATTATATCTAAATAGGAGCCTCCACTATCTGATTTTTTCCTTGCTTTTGATGAGGCCACGTCATGCTAATTTCTGTCGTTGCTGTCGGTAAGATGTTGTTGCTGTTTTATCCAAACTGGATCTCTGTCGCACCTGGGCTATTCGAAGACAACAACTGGGCTTTATAACTGACTTATTTGGGGCCCGGGTTTGGTCGTTGGTGGTAGCCCATGTACAGGCATATTTGGTCGTGTATTACCCCACCTAATTATCAAAGTAGGTCATAGAGGGTCTTCTGCTCGCCAAATACTATTCGGCGCTTGACGCGTTGGTTAAGGCGTTAACCGCACAAAGCGTTCATACATCCCTTGCGCTAGTTCCTATGTGGGCCGGCCCATGTAGATTTTGTATTTTTCATCGGTATTGGGGCAGTTTTCTGGGGCGGTTTTCTTTTGGTTTTCTAGGATGAGTTTGTTCGTTTTTTCTTTTTCTTTTTCCCCTTCTGCCTTTTGGTTTTGTCTATTTTTTGTTTAGTTTTTTTAAAATTAACAAAAAAATAAAAATCATGATTTATTCAAATTTGTAAACTTTATAAAATTCATGAACTTTTTTCAAAAATCATGAAAATTATCAAATTGACAAAAAAGATCAAGCTATTATTATCTTGAGACAAAGACCATGAACAACAGAAAAAACGAGCAAAAAAAATTTAGCGAGCGAGCAGAGGCGGGCGAACAAGCAAGCACGGGGAAAAAATATTTTACTAGGCCTATGCGTGGTGCTGCATATTGCGCCATCGCACAAAATGTTCAAGAAAATTATAGTTGTTCGGGGGCATACATATTGTTGTGGTTCAATATTTTTTGAAATTTTAAAAAATATTCTAATTCTTTTCCAAATGGTCAGGATTTGTAAAACATTCAAAAAATGTTCTGGATTTTAAAAAAAATGTTCGTATTCTTTAAAATTCTTCTCAATTTTGAAAAACATTAGAAATTTTCAAAAAATGTTGGTGTTTTTAAAATTTTGTTCAAAATTGCAAAAAATGCTTGTGTTTTCAAATTTTGTTCATAATTTCAAAAAATATTTGGAAATTCATGAAATATTCATGTTTTTCTAAAAACTGCTCAAAATGTTAAAAAATGTTTCTATTTTCAATTTTTTCTCAAAAACTAAAAAAATGTTTGGGAATTTCACAAAATGTTCTCGCTTTTGAAAAATCGTTCAGAATTTCCAAAAATGTTCCCACTACCAAAAAAAATGCTCAAAATTCAAAAAATGTTCACATTTTTTAGACAATGGTCTCTGTCAAAAAAAGTTGACAATTTCAAAAATTGTTCACGCTATTAATAAGAAATCAAAATTTGTTTGAGTTTTCAAAACAATGTTCACAATTTCCATGAAATGTTCAAAACATTCATGGTTTTTTTGTCATTTATGCCACCAATTGTATCCCACTACTCAATTTTGCCACTAGGAGTTTAAACTGCTCAAAAATGTCATCACTCCGTTAGATGCATGCTCAAAAATGCCACTAGGCACCATTACTGTGAGCTCAAAACCCGTTTACCATGTTATATAACAAAAATACACATGGACCCACATACCAGCTCGCCCTCTATCTCACTACGGTAAAGTGTGGGTCCCACTTGATCTCTAACAGCGTCCTTTTTTTCCTCTAAAATTCTTCGCTTGCTTACTCCTGACAAGTAGGCCCACACTTATCATTGTGAGACCGATAGAGCTGACACGTGGGTCTAGGAGTATTTTTATCATATAACATGGTCAGCGGGTTTGACCTGATAGTAACAGTGTCTAATGACATTTTTTAGCAAACATCTAATAGAACGATGGTATTTTTTAGTTGTCTAAGGGCATTTTTGAGCAAGCATCTAACAACACGATGGCATTTTTGAGAAGTTGTAACTTCTAATGGCAAAATTGAGTAGTGGGGCAAAACTGAGTAGTGGGGCACAACTAGTGGCATAAATGATAAAAACCCAAAATTTAAAAACTGTCTGGATTCTGCATTCTAGTTAGTTCTTAACCTTGCGTGCTCCTCATTGGCTACCAATGCTTGTCGGCTCCACTAGTTAGCTGCTCTCCTTCACCAGCTAGAGGTGCCGAGTTCGAATCCTAGCGAGGGCGCTACCAAACATCCCATCGCTATGCTACAGTACGGGCACGCTCCCTAGCTAGAGCAACCACCGTTAGGCCGGCCCAGTCAGGGGGTCCCTGCGTGCGTCACAAGGCTATTTGACGCAAAATGCGTCAAATAGGAGCTCTTGGCGAGAAGGACTCCTTTCGCTCGCCGCCGCACGCACTGTATGTGCACGGTTCTCTCATCTTCCCCGCGGGGATTCCCAGTAGAAACCATTGCCTTTTCCTTTGCTGCAACCAACCCCTCAGAAACGCCATAAAACCGGGTCACCTATTGCCGCTGCCTCCACGGGTCGCCTATTCTTGCTGCCATTGCTGCCATGGGTCAGCGTTGTTCCATCGCTGCCGATGCTTCCTCCACGGGTCAGGTTGTTCCACCTTGATGGATTCCTCTCAATTTCCATATATATTTTTTGATTCACGGCCTGGTGTTCAGTTTCTTCCTCCTCCATTATTCATGTTGTTCCACCTTGATGGATTCCTCTCAATTTCCATATATATTTTTTGATTCACGGCCTGGTGTTCAGTTTCTTCGTCCTCCATTATTCATGTTGTTCCACCTTGATGGATTCCTCTCAATTTCCATATATATTTTTTGATTCACGGCCTGGTGTTCAGTTTCTTCCTCCTCCATTATTCATGTTTCCATTGGATTGTAGTCAAGCAAAGTACGTGGTTGCTTGACATGGCTGTAATATTCTACAGTAGTGTGTCATGTGTCAGGTTAAATAGTCTGTCTCTAGATAAAGAGGAACCATAAGGAGAGTAGGAGCCGAGGAAGATCTCAGGTGACTAGTGATAATATTCATCTGTATTACTTCATGTGTAAATTTCATAACATTCCTTTAATATTTGTTTGCAGAGTTACAACGAATTGGAGAGAGGGAAAATATAATTAGTTACACTCAGGAGCTTTTTTTGGCATGCGAGTGCTTGAGCTGTTCTGTGTTTGTACCATTCCATTTGCAAATTTCTCATTATACTTCAGATTTTGCAGGCAACCTTCAGCTGGATTGTCCCGTAGGGAACCTTCGGATTTGTAGGCAAGAACATTGTAATAGTGTAACCTGAAGCTTCATGAACTGATTTCTTTATTTAGAAAAAATATGTAGTCACTCCAAGGCCTACGTTGGTATGTCTGCCTTATTGTTTCAGTTCATCAAAAAGTACATTATTTAAGTATTTTATTGGGCAACTCCACTGCGGATCACCAAATCACCCGAAACATCCGGACCGGACGGGCGCTGAACAATTTTAGCCATCCAACACGGCTCACCAAATCCATCCAGACCAGTCTGAATGCCCGAAATCCCACAAATCGTCCAAACATCGGAGGGAGCTTAGGGGGAGTAAAACTATCCGTACATGTGCGGACCCCGCCAATCAACCTCAGACCCCACCACAAACCCACTTTTCCCTCTCCCTCCCTTCTCTCTCCTCTTTCTGTTGGACAAAGGGCAGACATTTGGTGGATATGGTTGGATGGCCTCCGTCTGGCATTAATGTTTATTAATTGGCCAGTACTCTGCGCCGGCGCGCCGGCCAAAACTTTCGGCCGGTTGGACGTGCACCGCCCGATTAATGTAAACACAGCCGTTCGATTGCCTTCTCTATCCAAACAGCTTCGTTCTAAAACGCGACTCTGATCCAGCGAGGCACGGCTCACCCGCGGCTGCCATCGAAGCACCTGGTGTCGGCGTCGTGAATCCCGGTCAGGCGCTCGAAGCTGCCTGGACTTGCCTCGCCATCGATGCTCGCCGCCGTCGCCGGTCGCCTTTTTGAGTTGCTGGTTGCAGCTCCGCTGCACGCCGGTAGCAGCCCCCCCTCCCCACGCGGCACCGCTGCTCGTCGGTGACAGCTCCCCCGCCGGTGGCGGCCCCCCGGTTGCAACGTTGATGGAGGCGACAAAGTAACTCGCGAAAACCACTATATGTGGTTCCAGCAAAAAAATGCGTCGGTTGTAGCATTTCATGTCGCTGGTTGTAGCTCGCCGTGCGCTAGTCATAGCCTCGATCTTCTCTGGTTCCAGCAAAAAAGAGACGGTTGTAACAAAATGGCGTTGCGGGTTCCAGCAGGTTGCCGCCGTGGTTGTAGCATTCTCGAAGTTGCCGCCTCTGGTTTTGCGGCCGTCGCGCCACCGTGGTCACCGCGGTCACCGCCCATGGTAGCAAAACATTATGCCGGTTCCAGCATCTAGCGAGAGCGGTTGCAGCATTTGTGGGCGCGTGGTCACCGCGGCGTAGTAGCAAAAAAATATGCCAGTTGTAGCACTTTGGATCGCCGGTCGTAGCATATTTGGACGCCGGTTGTAGCCAAAAAAAAATGCCAGTTTTTGCTGGAACCGGGCATCGGTGGTGCTACAACCAGCCACGGGATTTGCTGGAACCGAGCATCAATGCTGCTACAAACAGCCATGAAATTTGCTGGAACCGGCTTTCTTCCTCGAGGACAACCATGGCGTTTTTCTGTTTTTTGCTGCAACCGCACAGGTCAAAGCTGCAACCAGTGTTGCGTGGTGCTGGAAAGGTGCAGTGGGTGTTGGACGGAGGAGGTGACCACGGTGAATCGCCGACCAACGTTGACGAGGGAGCTGAGCTGCAAGCGGGGGCGACGGCGGAGCTGCATCTGCTGGCGCGGGCGCTGCAGCTTTTTTCGAGAGAGAGCTGAGCTGCATCTGCTGCGCGCGGGAGCTGCAGTTTTTTTCGAGAGAGAGCTCGCGCCCTGATGTGATGCGGTCGTCGGGGGCGAGCCAGGATGGTGCTGGAGGTTCCCTCGCGGGCCGGCTGTGCAGTAGACACGCGCTCGGTGGGGGAGACCAGAAGCGGGGCGGAAGAAGGGATAAGGGGGCGTGTGCGGGGAAAACGGGACCGCCAGATCAATTGGGATCGAGCGACGCTCGCGAGACCGGTCGAAGTTTCGGCCGACGTGTCGTACCCAAACGTTTCCCTTTAATTTAACCACGGTCATGTCACATCTCCTTCCTGCAAATCAATTTATGACTGGGTGGTTAGGTGGACAGTGGTATCCCTGCCAAAAAAACAGTGATATTTCAGCCCAATAGGGTTCAAGTAATCTCGTGTTTTCCTGAATTTACTACAAACCTTCTGGCGACGTGTGTTCAGTGTGAGGAGACGCCCGTCGACTACGAAGTCTGTGACGACTTCGTCAATTTCAAGATGATGTGCCGGCTTAGTCTTTCGAAGATGCTCATAAGATAGAGTGTGCGTGTGTAGATATGAGCGTCTGCGTTTGTAGCGTGCTAAACAAACGGCGGGCGCGCCGGCCCAAATTTGGGCCGTTCAGCCCGCAGCCGTCCGATTATCCTAATTTGGACCGTCGGATCCCACCTTAGATCCCGCGACAAACAGGTCGTCTTCCTCCCCCGCGTCTCAAATCCAGCCACCAGGCACGCATGGGGCCGTGACTGCACGGGGATGCGTACCCACCCCACGCCGGCAACAGCTCGCCGCCATGGCCGCCGGTCGCCGGCCTCGCCATCGTCGTCTCATGTCTTCCTCGTCGGATCCACACAAGCAACAACTTTCGCCCGCGGTCGCAGCTCCCTCACTGGCGATGGCAGCTCCGATGGGACGGGACGGCCGCAGCTCCGGTAGCGCCGGTCGCCGGTCGCAATACCCCGGCGACGAGCTCGCGAAAAAGGACTCTCCTTCGGGTTTGCTGGTGGCAACAAAAATGTCCGCCGGTAGTAGCAAAAAATTATGCTGGTTCCAACAAAAATAGCTCGCCGATGCCGCCACCCCGTCGCCATTGTATCAAAATTGATTGCCAATTGTAGCTTTTGTGATTGCCGGTTGTAGCAAAAATAAAAAAAGTTTCCAGCGAAAAATAAATGTAGCAAAAATAATGGCGGCGACGGCACCACCATCCTCTTGAATTGCAGAAAAATTGAAAAACGGTTCCAGCAAAAATCTGAAGAGGTTCCAGCAGAAAATTCATGGCGGGCACCGCCGGCGCCACCCACAACCATCTTCGCTGATTGCAGCAAAGTCAAATGATGGTTCCAGCAAAATACAAAAGTGGTTCCAGCAAAAAATTGATGTAGCAAAAAAATCATGGCAACAACACACCACCATCTCTCTCAGTTTGTAGCAAAAACGAAAAAAGTTTCCAGCAAAAAAATATATGATGCAGCAAAAAATTCATGGCGGCCACCGCCGTTGCCGCCCACCACCATCGTCGCCGGTTGAAGCGAATCCCCCGGCCGGTCCCCAGCATGACTAATAGCAGCCCCCTGAGTACTCTCGTCGCCAGCAGGGGCGGCCGGCTGCGAGCCCCGTCTCAACACGATCTATATGAAAAAAACGGGCGGCGCATGGGAGTGGAGGAAGCAGAGGTGATTTCTTCGGTGGTTTGATCTGGGCGCTCGCTGCCGACAAGAAACTGGAGGGAGGGGGTGAGAAAAAGGAGTGAATGAGTGGAGCAGAGAACCTCCGGTAGGGGATAAGGAAAGAAAGGGATGAGCGGTGGTGGGCCAGGTGGACTGCACTAGCGACGTGGGCACATGGGCAAACCAGGCGTCGTTTGATCAAAAGAAATCATGCGACTCGCACGCGACCGGCGGAGCGTTTTCCTTATTATAATTTGGGAAAACAGGCCATATTTTATTCTATTATTGTGTAGTGCAATTGTATATAGGCGAATCATTTCATGGCACATCGCAGACATGTAATTCTGTAATCATTACAAATTGCATAAACGCCAACATCTAAAAGCAGGCCCGGTCTTGAGATTTTGGGGGCCCGGGGCGAAATTAGAATGTGGCCCCCTTATTGTTTTTATATATTTCTATATAACAGCTCAAAAAAAAAAATTCTATATAAAAGATTAAAGATAATGGTAGCGAAAAAAGATAAACATGGTTATACCGTCTTCGAAATAGCTTCCTCGAGGTGGCCGCTGGGCACGCTGTGGTCTTCTATCGGCAACTCGCCTCTCATTGTGGTTGCGTGAGGGAGTGTTCGAGAATATCCAGCTAGGGAGCATAGGAGATCAAACGTTGACCGATAGGCAGCGAGACAGGGGGTGGTCTCATAGGACGTCAAGGCAAGTTGCCTTTACCATGGTGAAGGCGAACTAAATTTTTAGTATGGTGAAACCAATAGCCAAAGGAGAATGTTTTCTGATATAAAATGTATAATCAGCTAGATAGCAACTACAGTTAGCATATGCGAATATATTAGGACCATGGTAGATTATCAATCATGTACATAAAAATAGTAAAGTTGGTTGAACTATCAACCATCAATTTATAACATAGAATCAACCTTTAAAAATATATAAATTAGTATTGATAAAAAGCAAGTGTGCTAGTTTTTTTCTTGAACTGCTAGGTATTATTAGTGTGGTATGGTTTAGCGCTGCCGCAATGGAAAGCATGAAAGTATCCATATTGATCGCCAATTCCATCAATTCCCTTTTTATGGGCAATTCCTTATTAACTCTAATTCATGCTTTTTTCAGTGGCAACGCTAATTCATGTTTTTTTCAGTGGCAACGCTAATTCATGTTTTTTTTTGAGAATCTGTTGAAGTAGTGCGCTAGCATCAAAAAAGTGCTGTACGTTTTTTTTTGAGATCAAACAAGGATTGTACGTGGGCTCGCTAGCAAACCTGATATGGCCCACAATCACCTAACCACCCCAATTGCTAAAGAAAAAAAAAAGGCCCAAGGCCCAGATCGCAAAAGAAAAACGCTTCGTCCTTCTTCTTCCTGAAGACAGAGTCTGGTTCCGGTGCTCTTCCAATGGCGTCTCAGACCGTTAGAGGTAGAGGTGCTCCATGCTGGCAGACTCCTGGGCCGGGCCTGTCTAAAAGTCCGGGGGCCCGGGGCGGCCGCCCCGCTCGCCCCCCCTCAGGGCCGGGCCTGTCTAAAAGTCCAACCCTTGTAACTAGTAATACCTCTAGTTCCACCACCTTATTGATCTTTGAATGTTGTGTCATCCAGATACTTGAATCGGAAAGTCAAACTGTTTTTCCTTCTATAAGAGAAATACACCATGCTAATGATATTTGGAGTTATCTTTTATCGAAAGCAATCACTAGACCCAGATGTTGGGTATGTTCATATATGGTTATGGATCACAAAATTCACAACCTCATATAGGAATCGAATGTTGGGGCATCTTAGCAAGGGAGGTTCCATCAGTTTATTTCTGTACCTGGTATGTGTAATTAGCCGGTATACACTACAGGTTTTCAAGGAGCATGAAACCGATAATCTTTTGGAGGTGCTGGATGCTCGTTAACAGTAGGTCAGGGTATTCTACTAGCTTAACAAACAGCCGCAAACTATCAATTCAATGAAGGCATTTCCTCCAGCATCGCTCCATGCAGTGGCGACTGTCAGGCGAGGTGTAAGCCGTGACAACCGTTTCCTCCTGAACATATAGGCTACAGATTCCATTTAGTAGAACAGATGGATTGGCAATTTGTGCCTTGCCTTTTTTTTCCGACTTGCTTATGTCAAAATGGCAGGAGGCTGCCAGAGTGTTGTATCTGTGTGAATTAACACACACACAGATCAGGTTTTGGCGCTACGGGGTGTATATTGTCCGCTTCACTGTAATGTAAGCCCATAGGCCGGGAGATCGCTCTTGTCGTTTTTACCCCCTGAAAATTCATGTACATCTCAAGGAAGAACAGATTTGTAATCCTCTTGGCCTACAGGTGTCTCTGCTGGTCTTAACTTTTAACCTGGAACTCGGCTATTTGCTGTCCTGCTGCTTCATGTTCGTATTAGCAGTGTACCTCTGACTCTGGTCATATTCACGAAAACATATTTTAGAGCACCTACACCCAGGCCCTTCTATCCTAGCCATCCATCCCCGCATCGCGATCCGTGCAAATGCATTTCTCTTTTTTGTTTCTCTAATATAGAACATGTCTTGAAGTTCAAACCTTTGCAGAACAGCAAAGCTTTCTAACTAGAATCTAGGATAAAAAATTTAGATTTTTTGGTCCAACATAAATATACAAAATAAGTTTTGTTTCATTAAAAAAATCTTATTTTTAGTATTTATGTCGGACAAAAAATTCTGAAAGATTTATCCTAGATTCTAGTTAGAAAGCTTTGCCGCGCTGCAAAGGTTTGAACTTCAAGACATGTTCTATATGAGAGAAACAAAAAAGAGAAATTTTCATGTAAAAAGTTAGTTGTGTCGCACGGCTCTTAAAGCGATATTGTAGAGTCAGGATAGAAGTGCCTGGGTGCAGGCAGGGGCGGAGCTTCCTTGGGGCCGAACTGGGCCATGGCCCGCCCAGATTTTTGCAGTTTCTTTTACCTATGCCTAGGATCCCAGCCTATAGCCCAACACCTGTAGGCTGCAGCCTTAAGCACCAAGTACTGCACCTCATACCCTTTCCAGTTTACACGATCATTTCAAGCACGAAGGCTCCGTCCTCGCACGAGCAACGCCGTAGCGGCACTAGGTTTAGCACCGGTAGCCGGCAAGGCAGCTGCATGGGCACACGGCAAGGAGCAGCTGCCACCCTAAAGTGTCTCGCGTCGCACCCTCCCCAGCTCCCCTGTCGAATCGCCGTTAGTGCCTGCTTGCAGTAGGGCACCGGCTGACCAGCCACGAGATCCAACCATACAGAAGCAATGCGACAGCAAGCAGTGTTGTCCCGACGACTGGCGAGTGATGACTCGAGCAATGAGCACTATTGTCTGTTGTGCTGCACAGGCACAACCGCACATGCATAGTTTTCTTTTTCCCCCAAAATTCCCATTTATAAGTCGATGCCAATTTTCTATAGTCTGTTGGCTATAGCACACCGAATAGTTTGAAATTCAATCATTTGACGAACAAAAGTCATATTGTGCACTGACTAATGCCTACCGAAACGTGTAGTATAACTGAGAATTTGAAAATTTTGGTTCTCCCCTTTGTGCTGGCCTGCCCAGTTTTTCCGTTGAAGCTCCGCCACTGGGTGCAGGTGCTCTAAAAATCTGCGTCCGTCATATTCATACTTGCTATCATATCATACAAACTTTCCAGTTTATGAGAAATCGCCATTTAGTTTTGTTATTGCTTGTCCTTGTGAAATTCATGCAGCCAAGATTAAAAGGAACACTTGCGCAACAATTGTGTGCTGATCCTTTCAATTGCCATTTAGTTTTTTTTTTTCAGTTTGTAAGTGACAGACAGGGCCAGAATTTTTTTGTGCTTTTCAAAAGTCTTCTTCCGTGTGGTAGAATGGGCTAGTGTGGAGATGGCCTTAAAATTGGAAAAGCAAAGCAAGCCCTGGTTCTGGAACTTGTTTTTTCAATTTTAGGAACATAGTTCATGTAAATTAAAGCAAATCAAAACATGTGGTACCATGCAATTTCAAGAAACCAAAATTACTTGAACCATCGAAGAATACCAAGGAAGCATTACATTAATTTTGGTAAATCAAAACAAAGCATATTAATTAAACACCACATGAAACGCAAAACATCAGTACTAGTAGAACATACTATAGAAAACATTAATCAACCGTAGCAGATCAAAGCAGTGCAGCGGTCGTGAAGCACATTAGATGAAGGCAGTACACCGGCCGTGAAGGACATAAATTTCTGCATCCATTGCATGGTTGTTGTGTTGAACTATATCCAGTTAAAGACGGTGCCCTTTCTCTTTCTTAAAAGGAGGAGCAGCCAGAAGGAAATATAACTGCTTCAGTAACCCTGAGAAACCTCACCAGGAACTTTGGTAATGGATGCGAAATGGAGCAACCACTGTGTAGTAGTAGACTACCAGTAGCAGCACACATCTCTAGTTTAAGTTTGGGAGGCATCATGGAACACAACAACACACTTGAATGGTTTTCCATTGCCTTGATCTCTGTTTACTCAAGTTAGTGTGCCTCGCTTGTTGCTGCATTCTCGCAGGGCCGTCTCCAGGATCTCTTAAACTGTGCGTCCAAATCTCGAATCATTTTCACCATTGGATTCCTCGCGTCGAGATCTTTAAAAGTAGATCCCATTTTATAGGTTTTGACGAACTTTTTTTTTCACGCAAAAAACCGGACGAAAAAACCGAACCGGAAGCACGTTGTTTTTTCCCATTCCGAAAGAGGCACGGCCGTGCCTCTCGCGAAAGCAAAACCATGCCTCTTGCGGAAGCAAAACCGTGCCTCTCGCAGAAGAAGAAAAAATAGAAAACGCGTTTTTTTTCGTTTTCCGAGAGGCACGACCGTGCCTCTCGCGGAAGCCAAACCGTGCCTCTCGCGGAAGGAAAAAAACAGTCTGCTTTTTTTACCGTTTGCCTCTCGCGAAAGCAAAACCGTGCCTCTCGCAGAAGCAAAACCGTGCCTCTCGCGGAAGGAAAAAAAATGCGGCACGGCCGTGCCTCTCGCGGAAGCAAAACCGTGCCTCTCGCGGAAGGAAAAAAAACAGAAAACAGAAAACACATTTTTTTTCTGTTTCCGAGAGGCACGGCCGTGCCTCTCGCGAAAGCAAAACCGTGCCTCTCGCGGAAGCAAAAAAAAAACGCGTTTTCTCGCGTAAAAAAAATTCGAATTTTTTTGTCCAAAAGCTAAGGAAGACGGGTGGAAAGCCAAAAAGCTGAAAAAACCCAGGAAAAAACCGTTTAAAAAGCCGAAAACGCGTATGGAAAAATAAAAAAAATATCCGGAGGGAGCGCCCAGAGTGTGACACGTGGCGGCGGCTGAGAGCGCGCCAAGTGACGCGCTCCCAGCTCATCCCCAAGTGATCGTTATGAGGCTCCCGAAGGAGCGCTCGTCAACTAGTTGCTCTCCGATCAGGGGGACTCGGGAAAGCGTCGTTTGGGAAGATTGAGGAGCAGGCCTGATCGTGAGTGCCAGAGATTAGCTGAACAGGCCCAGTTACGTGCTAGGTCTAAAAAAAGGGCCCACAAGGAAAAAATATACTAAGACATTGGTCCAAAACCGGGCCCCCCTGAAATTTGGGAGCCCTTTGCGATTGCACAGCCTGCACAGGCCCGTGGACGGCCCTGCATTCTCGCATGTGGCGCTCAGGACACTCGTCGAGCTCCTATAACAGCAAACATTGTGCAATATAGACCATATAGTTGTTGTAACCATATTCCTATTTTTTGTTCTTGCGGTCATCTTCTCTAGCTTCAGTGTTGAGGCTCGTAGAAACTAAGACAATGATTAGGGACATCGCGGAGAGGGTAAATGGCACATGAGTCATTAGCATTACTATGTACAAATGGTCACAGTGAAAACATGTTATACAAATCATTAATTCTGGTATATCAAGGAAATTTGTACTCAAGTACAGACAAAAATAATTAACTATTGAAAATAAAGTTCATGCCCTGCCGCCCCAACCAAGCCCAAATGAACTTCACATATTGACGTGGCCTACCTTAGGGCATCTCCAACGCCGGTCCCAAGACGAACATTGTATTTGTTTGGGACTGGCCTGGACTGGAACGTCCATCTATGTTCTTTTAAGTCTACGAGCTCAAATTCAGGATGTAAGTGGCGTTGGATCCCACTTATGCTACAAATGCCACATATCAAAAAGAGCCTAAATGGCGCAAATGGACATCCAGCAAAAATATGTGGCGTAAATGGACAGCCCAACAAATCCCACCAACGCCACTGGCCGGCCGACCACACACATCCAAATGCGTTCGCCTCTTTGCCCAAAACACTCGACAGTGGGGGGAGTGAGGAGTCTCGCCCACGCCCTGGACCCGTTGCCGCGGCTTCGGGTGTATCTGGGCAGGCCGCTTTACCTGCCTCCTCCCTCGTGCTCGGCCCTTTTCAGGCATCTTCGCCTACCGTCTCGGCTGCCAGGCCCGTTTCCCTCCTCCGATCCTGTGTGTGGGCTCCCCCCGCACCCAGGCCGGGGTGGAGGAGGAGGACACTCTTAGTGTGGGGATGGACGGCCCTGTCGTCCCCCCGCTCTCCGAGGATAGTCTGTTACTCTTGTTCGCCAGGGTCCCCTCCTTCACCAGCCTTGGGGTCCCTGGCCATGGTGCCTGCTACGCCGACGCCGCCTGGCCTGGGGTCATCCACGGCCTGCTTTGACACTCTCATGGGTGAACCCAAGGGCCGTCCCCTTCTCCGTCCGTCTCCGTCTCCGCCCATCGCCTCCCGCTAGAGTGTGCACCTTGGTCGGTCCAGGGTCGCATCAGGCGGGCGGGTGCCGACGATCCCGGAGAAGGCGACCATTCAGGTCGCGGCCCGCAACCTCAAGACAGGTACTTCTTCCTCTCCTCCTCCTTCTTCCGTGTCGGGTTCTAGATTCGCCATCCTTGGTGGTGTTCCCCTTCAGCACTTGGCCAACGTTGCCTCGTACTGTGACATTGTGTTCCAAGGTGAGCGTAGGCCGCGTCTAGAGCAGATTTCGGCAATACGCGCTAAGGAGCAGTTTGATGGGGCCCTCGTTGAGGCTCATGCTCAAGCTGAGCGGGAGCGTCGGAGGGCCTCGGCCACCATTGACTCTGGACATAGACAGACCGGAGTTGAGGGTGGCCTGGGTACTAGTTCTGTGGGTGGGGCTTCATTTGCAGCTCCCTCTCTCGCGAGGGCACTGCGGGGTAGACCCCATACGCATCTAAACCACACTGAGCATCAACTTGTGGCGCGGGGGAGTAGTTGATACTGCTACTCCCGCAGGAGCCATTGGGTTTCCCAAAGAGGAAGGGTGAAGTAGATAGCAGCGAAGTTTTCTCTCAGTTAAGAATCAAAGTTTATCTAACCAGTAGGAGCTTCTAGACTAACAAGATAAGCAACACTTGCACACAAACAAGATAAAATACTTGCACCCAATGCGCAAGAGGGTTGTCAATCCCCTTGTTCTCGCTAGTTACAAGGTTAAAAGCAAATAATGGATAGATAGTAGTAAAGTGAAACGGTAAAATAAAAAGAGCAATTTTTGTAGAAGAAAGTATTAATGGAGAATGGACATGGGGGCCATAGGTTCACTAGTGGTATCTCTCTCGAAAGCAGCCAAATGGCATGGTAGAAAAATTACTGTTGGGCAATTGACAGAATAACAACATTTATAACTATAATCATTCATGGCATAATCTCATATAGGCATTACGTCCGTGATAAGTAGACCGTTATCCAACTGCATCTACTACTATTACCCACCCCAAAACCTCTATCCAGTATGCATATCAAGGTATTAAGTTTAGAAGAAACAGAGTAACGCTGTAAGCAAGATGGCATAGTGTAGTCAGAAAAAAAAATCTAGCAATAAGATTAAACCCCGTCGTTTTTGTTGGAAATATGCCTTAGAGGCAATAATAATTGTATTATTATTTCCATGTTCATGATTTTGTGTTTATGTTCTATGCTGTAACTGCTATGATTCTTGAATATGTGATTCAGAGGAAAAATCATAAACACATGTAGAACAATAAACGGTAAAACCTAATTCCTAGTCTTTCCTCTAGGACTAGCTCAAGTATTGCATGATGATTATGTTTCCTTGATCATAGGCATACGTTAAGACTAACAAGGATGCTGACAACTTTGGGAATATGATGTTAGAAGAACTATCATATTGAATTGATCCATCTTGTTTGTTATACTTTGAGATGTCATCATCACAAGTCAAAAGTCTATAACACGGAAAAGTTAACTGCGCTTAGTTCCTTAGACCATGAGAGTATCAGTCCACTTCATACCGTACGATACACTTTGGGCTTGCTCAAACGTCATCGGTAATAGGGTGATCATAACGACAACTTACAGGTTTATCAAAAAATATGACAAGGGGCACGATAGCTCAGCATGGGATTTGCTCCTCCGGCGATGGAGAGATATTCTTAGGGCCCTCTCGGTGTGACGACATCCATCATTGTCTGGCCAGACATAGGTGACTAGGTCACAGGGATGCCGAAAGATGTTAATGAGAAAGAAGAACAAAAATGGTAATGAGGAGACCGGTATAATGAGCATGTTGATGACTCAGGAGGATACCGACATCTCACTTCGGGTTTTGTAAAGTATCGGAAAGCAAAGGGAACAACATATGATTAACAAAGGTTCACTCAAATATCATTCGTGTGAGTATAGGGGTTAACATGGATGTCCATGGTTCCGCTGTTGGTCATTGAACAAAAGGAAGTTTTGTTCATGTCTATATTTCACCGAACCTGCAGGGTCACACATTTAAGATGAATTCGATCTCTTGAGTAGAACTGAGCTAGGAGTAATGGAGAATGTCATTGAAAAAGTTTCAGAGACAACAGAAATAGTTTTGTGAGAGAACCAGAAGTGTTTCAGAAAACCGGAAGCGTTTTGGAGAAAACCGGGTTTACCGGATAGGTGGAAAAGTGTTCCTAGGACTTGAGAATTATTCAGGAGGGCTCCGGTATTTACCGGGAGCCCCTGGGAGAATATTGAGACGCCAGAGGGCTGCCCAAATAGGCTAGGCCTATTAGGGGGTAGCCACATGAGCCCTTCCTCACTATGGAGGAGAGATCTCGACGGACGATTGAACTGTGTGGACGTCCATGGTCGTGGTAATGGGCTGGTAGTCCATATCTAGGCCGGCGATGATGAAGGAGAGCAGTTGGTTGTTGGTGATGGGATCTCCGGCCATGGCTAGTGTAAGGGAACGTAGCAGAAAACAAAAAATTTCGGTACTGCGAGCACGCCCAGGAACACTATGGAGATGCATACAAGGTTTTTGATCTGATCGTTACCGACTCGTAGCGCAGCGGAAGTAGAGTCGATGTAGATCATCGGTGCAGATCCCCGCAGCTAGGATTTACAACCTCCCAACCGCGAGGATGTACTCCCTCGTCTTCCCCTCGGACAGTCCCTCGGACAGCCCTTCGGGAGGCGGTCGGACAGTCCCCCGGACGGTGTCACGGATAGCCCTTCGGGAGGCACTCATAGAAACTCGGACGGTCACTCGGACAGCCCTTCGGGAGGCACTCTCGAACAGCCCCTCGGGCAAAAAGATTGAACCTACGACCTCTCTATGGGGTTGCACACATACGGTGTCATCTATCCGGCAGGGCTTCGCCATCCAGAACTAGTTCCCACCGGAACCTAGACAGCCTATCGGCTCTACGAAACTCTTTTCGTGGGAGGGAGAGAAGAAGCCAGATCATTGCATGGCATTGTGTATGAGAGCTTGAGTGAGTTTGGGCAGCCCCCTCCACCCCTATTTATAGGCCAAGCCCAAGGTGTAGAGGACACTTGGAAATACCAAAATGCCCTCAAAGGTGGCTTCCCAAAGAAGCTACCAAATAGTGTTTCCATTATTCATGAAAATATTTTTCCGTGACCGTTAAATCCGAAAATATTTCTGTAGGTCCAGAACATTTCCAGTACCGACTAAAACAATTCTGGACGCGTTCCGAAACATTTCCGGATCAATGATTTTCATCAGCGAAAAGCAAACAAGAATGGGTTTACACTATTCACGAAGACAATTTTTCGCGTCCGTTAAATACGAAAATATTTCTGTAGGTCCAGAACATTTCCAGCACCCACTAAAACAATTCTGAACGCGTTCCGAAATATTTTCAGATCAATGATTTTCTTCAACGAAAAGCAACCAAAGCGGTTCCGGCAGCTCCAGAACATTTCCGGTTTTTCCCCCGGAAAAATCCCAGAAGTTCCCAGAACAATTCTGGCACCCTCCAAGAATTTCCAGGCGTGTGCCGAAACCATTTTGACTTAATGGTATACTCCGAAACAACTTTTTGGTTTTACCGAAACTATTCCGGTGTTCTCTCTCCGGAACTCTTCCGTCGTCTCCGAAACTTTTCCGGTGACTTTCTCTCAAACTCCCTGTCTAGAATTCAGCAGATAGATGACTCTTAAGCGTGTGACCCTATAGGTTTGGTGAAGTATAGACATGACCGGAATACTTTCCGATCAATGATCAATAGCGGAACCGTGGACACCCATATTGATCCCTATACCCTCACGAATAAATATTCGAGTGAACCTCCAGTTGCTGTGTGCTATTCCTGTTGCTTCGCGATATGTTACAAACATCCGAGGTGAGATTTATCGGCATCCCCGTGGATCAACACTTGTCCACAATGCCAGTTACCTCGTTACCGGTTTTGTTCTCTTTTCTCATTCCCGTGTTCCGGCATCCCTGTGATCAAATCACAATGTGTCTGGCCAGACGATGATGGATACCATAACACCGAGAGGGCCCAAAGAATATCTCTTCATCGTCGGAGGAGCAAATCCCAATCTTGAGCTATCAAGTCCCTTGACATACTTTCCCATGAACCCGTAAGCCGCCGTAATAGCCACCCAGTTACGGATGACGTTTAACAAACCCCAAAGTTCATGAAGCAAGCATGAAGAAACTCGATACTCTCATGGTCTAAGGAATTATGCAAACGTTAACTTTTTCTATATTATTAACCATTAACTTGTGACGAATGTATCTCATAGCATAACATCAATTCGGGTCGATTGAACACAAGTGTTCTCCTAACAATGTGTCCTCAAAGTTGCCGGTATAGTCATGCCCATGATCAGGAAAACAGAACCATCATGCAACACTTGAGCTAGTCTTAGAGGCCAGACTAGGATTGCATTTTACTGTTTATTATTCCACACATGCATATGAGTTTCCCTCCGAGCCTCGTGGTTATTGCAGACTCGAGAACCATAGCAGTTATAGCACGGAATATAAACATAATTATGAGCATGGAGATAAATAATAACATTTATTATTGCCTCTAGGGCATATCTCCTATAGACTCCCACTTGCACTAGAGTCAATAATCTAGTCAATGCTAATGCACTTTACACCTATGGCATACCGGTGTAAAATATGCTTCGCTTGTGGTATAGTCTTTGTCTAACGGACCTGATAACTTCAGGGCAGTGTGTATCTTTGCATATCCTCGCGTTTTCACGCTTTCACAAAATTCATATTTTGTGTGGACTTGGCTTTGTATATATGTGAATCACTGGTCGAACCTTGATTCCTCAGACTGAGCTATGGAGCAACTATCTACAATAGTGTTCCATTGACCAAAGTCATCTTGGAACCATACTAAGTTCATGAATGAACTATATGATTCAACATCTTCTTTGTCGCTTCTAAAGCGTCAACATACTTAGCCTTTATTATAGAATTCGCCACAGTAACTTGTTTGGAACAATTTCCAACTACCGTGCCACCATATCGTGTATTACACAAAACCCTTAACTTAAATCGAAAATCGCTTGGAGCATTGATGAAGACTGTTTCGATGTAATTACTAACAATGAGTACTTCATAATCTCAGCTTGCGAGAAAACATGTCATTAGTACTACTCTAGTACACAATGACATTTTTCACTGCTGTCCCATGATCAGCACTTTGATCACTTTGGTATCTATACTCGCAACAACTTGGGAGTATTGGACATATCTGGTTGTCTTACATACCATGGAATACATGATTAATCCAAACACAAAAGTGTGTGGAATCTCCATCATGTATTTTGCTCATCAGTGTTTTAGGACACCGAGTCTTGCAAAACTCTTTCCATGTGACTTTGGCAAGAATCACTCCTTGACGTTCTTATGCTAAACTGTTTTTAGCAACTTGTCAATATGTATTTTTGGCTTAGCCTATTAGGCAATTCTATCTCCGTAGATAAATATGCCTAATATCAAGGCTACTTAGCCCAAGCACTTCATCGAAAAACTATTTTCAATGAAGTCCTAATTCGTGTCAAGAAATTTATATTATTTCCAATCAACAATTTGTCAAGCACACAAGGTTTTTAGAAATATTATTATGCTCCCACTTAATTTCTTGTAACCACAAGCATCTTCGTTATCCATTGATGAAATCAAACTCTTTTGACTATTTTATCAAAAATGAAGATTCCAACTCCATTTTGCTCTCTTCTGTCCATCGCTGGAACTCTAAAGTTTGCATACTCACTAGCATCCTCTGGATTGACAAAACACCTTGGACTGTATGACATGCAAGTCCTAGGTAGCATTTCCATCTCATGGAAATCCTTTTGGCATCCATGTATCATATCTCATGACTGAAATATGTATTAATTGCTAGTTTAACTCGAACCGACTTTAAGCATCGCTACGGTGAGACAACCTCATCGTAGTCAACTCCTTGAACTTGTTTATTTCAACAAGTCAAGCTTTATGGATAAAACATTTTATCCACATCAGTTTATAGTTCCATTAATGTTCGTTAGACTCTAAGTCTTCCGAAGGGTTCATCAAGATTTAATCTTGAATCATTTAGATGGAAACTATCTCGGATTGTATTGGCATTTAGCCAATTCCGGAGTCAGGGCCCATCAACGCTTCCTTGATTATCGTAGGTATACTGTTGTCTAACAACAATATTTCGTTTGCGCACCTGAGAGGTTTGCACGAGTTTTGCCTACGTGGTTCAACTGCAAGTTCGACCGAAGTCCATACATTTTATTGTAGAGGCTTCCGTATCAGTCACAGGAGGAAACTTTGGAATTGCTTCCGTGGTTTCTTTCCTTTGTCATGATAACGAAGATACTATTATCTCGTCGAGTTGCACTGTCCTCCCACTCACCTTTTTGCAAGAAACATTTTTCTTTCAAAATCATACCGTTCTTTGTGGCAAACTTTTGCCTCGGTATAGTGAGGGAGGAATACCTAATAATTTGGGATAACCTGCAAAGTAGCACTTGTCTGATTTGGAATAGGTTTGTAAATATTTTACACAATCCCCATATTCCAAATGTTAAGAAAAGACATAACATGGTTGGGGTTACCATACCATGGCGTTATTTCAACAGATCCGATGGCGCTCTTTTCAGTGTAAAAGTTGCAGTCTCTAAAGCATTACTTTAAAAGGGATAAGAGCAAATTGATTTATGTCATATTTGATCTTACCATGTCATAAATGGTTTGATTACATCTTCATGGACATTCCACTCACAGTGGTGCTCCGGGAGGTGTAAGTTATGAAACTCTTTTCACAACTCATCAGACATTCGCTAAACTTGTAACTCAAAATTTCTTTCCGCAATCCAATTGCAGAAACATAATTTTCTTGTTACAATAATTTCTTCTTCATTTTGAAAACCTTTTGAAAAATTTCAAAAGATCTAGACTTACGTCTTATCAAGTAAATATCCATATATATACTTGAGTCATTTCTGAAGATAGATAAATCCACTGCTAGCAATAACCTTTATCGGACTACACACATCTTAATGTATGATCACCAATAAGTTCGTTGCTCGTTCCTTATGGCCTGTGAACGGTATTTTAGTCACTTCACTTTTCGGATGAAAGTTCCAAGTGTTAGATGATTCATAATCAAACGACTTCAAAATCCATCATTATGGAATTTCTCCATGTGGGTTTCTCCAATGTGACCAAATGCAGTGCCACACATATGTGGTATTCTTTTAGTCTTGCGACATTTAGCATCAGTGTTATGGATGTATCATAGTACCATCAATATTCATAACATACATCCCATCCTTGATGGAAGGATGGCCCTTTATGTTATTCATAATACTGAACAACAATTGTTCTTTTATGAACAACCCTTTTGCAACAAACATTATGCAATGGGCTAGAGTGTGTAAAACTCTAAAATGAATTATGAAAGTAAATACGGAGGTAATATATTATTATCAATATTCATAACATACATCTCATTCATAATGGAAGTATGGCCCTTATGTTATTCATAATACAGAACATCAAAAGTTCTCTTATGAACAACCTTCTTGCAAGATACTTTATGCAATGGGCTAGAGTGTATGAAACTCCAAAAATGAATTATGAAAAATAAACACGGAGGTAATACACCGATGGAAGGTATATCAACAATTACTATGTTCCCAATGCGTATCTAAACCTTATTACTGGCAAGTCTTTTAGGCCGTAGTAGTTCTTTCATCGAGTCGCAACAGAATGCAATCGAGCGGGTATCTCTGTGATCAACTCACAATACCCAAGAATTAGTGATTAACATGTTTAATCATAATTCCCAAGAATTATATCTTTGACCAGCCTTCTATACATCAATAACTTGTATGACATTCATACATGAGCTGGATATTCCAGTCTTCTCTCTTTTTGCCTTTATACTTCTAACAGTTTTACTTTTAATATTTCTCCTACTCTCAGAAGAAGCACCCAACTTTGAGAGTGGCGTCAGCCTCAGACTTCCTAGGCGTGTAAGTCATACTAACACCCTCTGGACATTTCCTTTCTCTTTAAATTGTTGTTTTATTCACCTTTATCATATGACAGGCGTTCTTCTGGATCCCTCTCTTATCAGTAATGCATAGTAAACACTTTACTAATAATTTGCAAAACAAACATTGCTTTGGATATCCCATATCTGTTAGCCTTTGTTTGTATCTGAAACCAATTTTCAGTTCCATGAATATCACATAGCTATCCCAAACTTTTGAAGTTCGGGTCTCATGGAAGCAAACATATTGCACTTGACCGTAACGGAATTCTAGCTTTTGGATCGAAGGATGAGAGTCACATCATCCATAGCATTAGCGGGAGAATACCAAAAGCATGCGATAGGATAAAGTCCTTCTCGGCACTCTTGAGGACAATCCTCACATTATGTTACCAACCGTAAAGTTTTAACCAGATATTTAACAGCTTATTCAATTTCAACAGGCAAGGTGGAAACGCGAGTCATTCTTCTATAACTATTATGCATATAACACTTAGACGATGTTCATAATTAATTGCACAGAGAATTAAACAAGTTAATTCTACAGTGCGCTCCCACTCAAATTAATATCTCTCATAATTGATTGTGAGTGATACAAGACCCAAATTTCAATTCAACGCCAAGGATGCATCCATCTCAAGTGACGAGAATTTCATTTGGTAGGCCAACTTGCCAATCACATCTCTGTGTGACTCTTGTTCATCCTTCGATGGGCGTGTTTCGAGCTCAGGACGATCCTCCGGAACGTCAAGACAACCAAGCGATCTTGCTACGAGGTCTCAACTCACCCGCCTCACACTTCTCTAATCATTCGTACCCATGCATCCATGTGATACCCCGAAGAGATAAGTGCCGTGATGGTGCTACACTTGGGAGAACACTAAATACTTGATATTTTTAGTGAGAGATCACCCTAATAAAAAGTGACTACCGCGCAATCAAGAAGGGTGCATCAAAGGGACAAACATCTCAGGCAATTCATAATAGCATGATATGGTATAGCCCTTTCTGATGGAGAAGTCTTTAATTTCTCCGTCTTCGTCATTTGCGTTGGTGATCACCTTCGCGAAGATTGCCACCACTTTGTCAATGCACCAGGTAATATTGCTATCTCTATAGCTAATAAAATAAGTGCATTACATAAGGTTGACACGCAGGTCATTAAAGTGACAATCATATGGCTCCAGCCATCATGCCGAATCATGACACGCAGGTCATGTTAATTTACATTATATAGTCATCTCATACATAATCAAATTAAATATGATGAAGACTATACCACATCTCATGCACATCTCATGTCATCCTGCAAAACCAAGTTAGACGCCTCTAATCGGTTTATGCAAAATTTATTTTATGTGGCTTCTAAGGTTTCAACCAAACTGCAGCTACCAACGTTTATCATCAAGTATGATTATTCAAGTCGCTAGATTAACTTTGCGGGGTGTATGAAACACGAGATAATAAATTCTCGAGCCCCATACTGAACTTCGTCATGTGCATGACCCCCGTGCAGATCATATCTGCATTGCCCTTTTGTCTGTGAAATTTCATCTTTCTTTTAACTATTGTGGAATTCAATGAACTGTTAGCACTTCGTTGATCAATCAGGATCACGGATTGCCAGAACTTTGAAACTCCACCATGCCATTGTGAAGATCAGAAATACGCAAATTTCAGCGAAGCAACAAGAACATCGGGTAACAGATTTCATCTGCTACCCGCACAAATAATTTTCAGTAATAGAACTCATCTACTACAAATTATATTGTGCAACACCCATACATCTCTATGTATTCTAGACCGTAACCTGCATCTACGCATAGCATGGCTCATGATGCCGCTGTAAGGGAACGCGACAGAAAACAAAAAAAAATGGTACTGCGGGCACGCCTAGGAACACTATGGAGATGCATACAAGGTTTTTGATCTGATCGTTACCGACTCGTAGCGCAGCGGAAGTAGAGTCGATGTAGATCGTCGGTGCAGATCCCCGCTGCTAGGATTTACAACCTCCCAACCGCGAGGATGTACTCCCTCGTCTGCCCCTCGGACAGTCCCTCGGACAGACCTTCGGGAGGCGGTCGGACAGTCCCCCGGACGGTGTCACGGACAGCCCTTCGGGAGGCACTCACAGAAACTCGGACGGTCACTCGGACAGCCCTTTGGGAGGCACTCTCGAACACCCCCTCAGGCAAAAAGATCGAACCTACGACCTCTCTACGGGGTTGCACACATACGGTGTCATCTATCCGGCAGGGCTTCGCCGTCCAGAACTAGTTCCCACCGGAACCCAGACAGCCTATCGGCTCTACGAAACTCTTTTCGTGGGAGGGAGAGAAGAAGACAGATTGGGTTTTGGCGCAACCGGGTGTATATTATCCGCTTCACTGTAATGTAAGCCCATAGGTCGGAAGATCGCTGTCGTCGTTTTTACCCCCTAAAAATTCATGTACATCTCAGGGAAGAGTAGATTTGCAATCCTCTTGTCCTATAGGTGTCTCTGCTGGTCTTAACGTTTAACCTGGAACTCGGCTATGTGCTATCCTTCTCATCTTTGTATTAGCAGTGTACTTCTAGCTGTGGTCATAATCACTTGCTATCATCATACAAAGTTCCCAGTTTCCAAGAACTCGCCATTTGGTTTTGTTATTGCTTGTCCTTGTGAAATTCATGCAGCCAAGATTCCAAAGAGCAGCCAAGATTCCGAAGAACACTTGCACAATAATTGTGTGCTGATCCTTTCAATTTCCATTCAGTTTTTTTTTCAATTTGTTAGTGATAGACAGGCCCCGAATTTGTTTGTGCTTTTCAAAAGTCTTCTTTGTCTTGTAAAATGGAATAGTGTGGAGATGGCATTAAAATTGGAAAAGCAAAGCAAGGCCTGGTTCTGGAATTTGTTTTTTCAATTTTAGAAACATGGTTCATGTAAATGAAAGCAAATCAAAATTGGTACCATTCAATTCCAAGAAACCGAAATGACTTGAACCATCGAAGAATACCAAGGAAGCATTGCATTAATTTTGGTAACTCAAAACAAAGCATAGTAATTAAACACCACATGAAACGCAAAACATCAGTACTAGTAGAACATACTATAGAAAATATTAATCAACCATAGTAGATCACAGCAGTGCAAAGGTCGTGAAGGAAATTAGATCAATGCAGTACACCGGCCGTGAAGGACATAAATTTCCACATCCATTGCATGGTTGTTGTGTTGAACTATATCCAGTTAAAGACGGCGCCCTTTCTCTTTCTTAAAAGGAGGAGAAGCTAGAAGAAAATATAGCTGCTTCAGTAACCAAGAGAAACCTCACCAGGAACTTTGGTAATGGATGGAAAATGGGGCAACCACTGTGTAGTGCGTAGTAGACTAGTAGTAGCACACATCTCTACTCTAAGTTTGGGAGGCATCATGGAACAAGACAACGCACTCGACTCATTTTCTACTGCCTTGATCTATGTTGAGTCAAGGTAGCGTGCCTCGCATGTTGCTGCTTTATTGTCGTGCTCAGTACACTTGTCGAGCTCGTGTAACGGCAAACATTGTGTAACATAGACGCTATGCTACACGATGCAGGAAATACAAGGTAGTACCACCACGCAGGAAGAAGTAAGTACTGAAAATAAAGTTTCAGGCCCTGCCCCCCAACCAAGCCCAATTGGACTTCACTGTAATTGGTTGCCCGTGGCGCCCCGACTGAATACCACTGTAGCCAGATGGTCACCGCACACGCCAGCCCGGGAAATCACTCTGGCATGCGCGTTTACAACAAGTATCATGAACATAGGCACAACTGTAATAAGATTGTATTTATTAGCCATGGTGGCTGAAATGAATACATCATGGTTACAAAGCCGGGGCAGCGGAAAAACACTAACTAAGGCAGCACGGACTTGGAGAGGCTCCAATCCACAGGGATCTGACTGGGTTACTCTTCTAGCCTGCGAACGCTCCAGCTCCTCGACAGATCCTTAGCTAAACCTGGCCACGTTGAAGGCCGCTGAGTACTTTTGAATGTACTCGCAAGCAAACCAAATAACATATACACCAAGCAAAGCAATCCATGGCATTCAAGCATGCATTTGTTATCTTGACATTATTTACCATCATGGCATAGCTATCCAACAATATTAATTATTAGGTTATAACAGGATTATCCAGCAATACAACTACCAAAATGAAGACAATAAGGTAAAACATAACAGTAGATGCAATTGATCAAGTTCATTCGCATGATCCCTCTGGATCCAAGTTCTTACGTCATTCGACCCTCTCTCATAGCCATCCCTTGGCTACATTCCAATCTTTGGACATCATTCGGTGTCCGGGCACCTGCACCACAGGTCTAACAACTCTTACTTTATCTGGTTCGTTCTTAGCAATCATTCGGTTAACTCCTCCAGACTCGACACAGACCAAATAGTGTGACTTAGTACGAACTGTGTCCCATGACCGAGGACGCGGCTATTCGAATAGATTTACACTCTGCAGAGGTTGTGCACTTTACCCACACCATGGAGCTCCCGGCCTCGTACTTTAGTACATATTCTCATTCGGGTGGACCCGTGCTGCTCCAGCAAAACTTGTCTTTTGTCCGGCACTCTTATGGCCCCACCGACAATCATAACCCTTCCGGGTCACGTCCTGGGTGGCCCCTGTGTCACTCTTGACACCTGCCACCGTCGTGGCCAAACAAAACTGTCCCAAACGGGGACCCCGGGCTAAACAAACAACTGGGCTCACAAGGTTATCGCCGCCTACCCGGCCAGGGTAGCACGCACGCATAACCTCCCCTCTTTGGTGGTACCGATAAGAGACAAGACAAAAGACCAAGTTAGGGTCTTCCCATAAAGGCAAATGTGGCTCCACTGATGAGCTCGGTTCGGTGGCACTATGGCTCGATCCAGCCGACGGAGGAGGTTGTCATTATTAAGTCGCATTCTTTATCATTGCAATAACAGTAACAATGCATGATGTAACAACTTTGAAAACCTAACAACCTATCTCCCTATAATATTACAATGAGTCATTAATGCGATAATATGATGAATACTAGCAAGTATTGCAAACAATAATACAAACTATCAGGAGTTTAATTATTTCTAGCACAAACATATTCATTAATTAAACATGCAAGAATAACACAGAGCAATGCTTTAGGGCATATATCAGATGGTTGGCTTGCCTGGGGGTGAGGGAATACTCCGGAAAGGAGTGCGGTCATCTCGTGGAAAGATTCGCCGGAAAGGTTTCTCCCCCGAACGAACTGGATATAGGGCAGGGGCAATTTGGTCATTTTAGAATTTTTAAATATGGTGGAAGTGATACCATCGGAACGGGCTCGACGAACAGAGAATGTGGGCTTTGGAATCACCTGAATCGGAGTTACGGTTAAAAAGTTGTGGTCGTTCATTCGTTAGGTAGAAAACAAACAGAATCTGTTCATTTTTGCTCTTAACCAGTGAACGCCCGCAATTTAACTCGTTCGGCGCTGAGCTGAGAGCAGAAGGTGTATTTCGGAAAATACGCAGCGCGGGGAGACCGCTTTCACTTAATCTGAGCTGGTGGGCGGGGCCACTCCTTTGGTCGCTGACAGGTGGGTCCCGCTGGGCCTCTCTCTCTCCTCCTCACCTCTCCTTCTCCTTTCTCCTGCTGGTGAGCAACAGAGAGCTCTGTTCGCCCTAGCTTCGGCCACTCCGGTGGTCGAGGGATTGCAGGGACAGTGGGGATGGATGCGGCGGTGAGTGCCGCGCCTGCACGTACCCGCGGCGGAGGCGGAGGTGGATCATGGCGGCCGGACTGTGGGTTGGGGAGGACAGTGGTTGCGGTGAGCTCGGGCTCGAGGCTACGGCCTGTCCCAGCGTGAAATGGAGGGTGGGGAGGGCCTTTGGTGGTGGTGGTGGTTGGCTGGTGTGGCAAGGTAGAGTGGAGGAGGGTGGAGGCGCTCGAATCGACCGAGGCCGAGGCGGAGATCATGGCGACCGGGCGGAGCAAATGGAGCGGGAGAGGGCGAGAGCTTCGGCCAGGAGGGAGCTGGGAGGGAAGGAAGGAGCTTGGAGGGCTCAGCGGAGCCCAGGCATGGCTATTTATAGCCAAGTCACGGCGAGGGGATAAGAACGGTGCCGGGGTGAGCTGGTCGTGGTACTAGAGCTCACGGGAGGCGTGGCTGGAAGGTTGCGGCCGTCGGGGAGTGTCACGGAGGAGCAGGGGAAGCTAGCTGGTGCCTCAGGAGGGTTCGGCCATGGCTGTGGCAGGGAAGAACAGTGGAGAGACGGCAGCATTCGTCGCGGCGCGGCGGGGAAGCCGCTGAGGGGGAAACCGCTGGAGGAGGGGTGCGTGGACGGTGGGGAAGGCAGTCGGCATGAGCGGACAACCGGCGGTAGGCGCAGCTGGCCTGGTTGACGCGACCAGATGCTGCCGGCGCCCAGAGCGCCATTCTCGCGCGGCCGCCGCTTGGTCACTATGCCAAAACGCGCTCTGGCGCACGTGTTGATCCAAAACCTTGTCTCTTGCGTGACTCAGAGATCAAATAAATGTTAGAAGTGGCTGGAATCAAATGGACGGCTGCTACTTGTGAGCTGCGTTGGTAATTCCCTGAAGAGGAAGGGAGATGCAGTACAGTAGAGATAAGTATTTCCCTCAGTTATGAAACCAAGGTTATCAATCCAGTAGGAGAATCACGCAACACCTCGTTAGCAGCACCTGCACACAAAACAACAAACACTTGCACCCAACGCAAACAAGGGGTTGTCAATCCCTCGGCGGTCAATTGCAAGATTAAATTGTATGTGATAGATAGATAGATTAAACAAATATACAAAATAAAATAAATAAAGAAAAAGTGCAGCAAGGCATTTTAGGGTTTTTAATATATGATTTAGATAGACCCGGGGGCCATAGTTTTCACTAGAGGCTTCTCTCAAGAAAATAGCATACGGTGGGTAAACAAATTCCTGTTGGGCAATTGATAGAAAAGCAAATAATCATGACGATATCCAAGGCAATGATCATGTATATAGGCATCATGTCCGAGACAAGTAGACCGACTCCTGCCTGCATCTACTACTATTACTCCACACATCGACCGCTATCCAGCATGCATCTAGTGTATTTCGTGGACTCCTCTGTTGGTTTCTCGATTTTAGAGAATTTATAGTGGTGGAATAAGGTCAAACGGAGCTGTGTGGGCCCCACAAGCCACCAGGGCACGCCACCCCACCTGGGGTGCGCCCTGGTGCCTCGTGGGCCACTGCTCCATCTTCTGGCCCTCTCCCGAAGCTTCCAGTACTTGTTATGTCCAAAAAAAATCTCCAAAAAGTTTCGTGGCATTTGGACTTCGTTTGGTACTGATATTCTAGAAAACCAAAAACAGGCAAAAAACAGCAACTGGCACTAGGCACTAAGTTAATAGGTTAGTCCCAAAAAATGATATATAATTGCTGTAAATGTATATAAAAACATTCAAGATTGATAATATAATAGCATGGAACAATCAAAAATTATAGAAACGTTGGAGACGTATCAGCATCCCCAAGCTTAATTCCTGCTCGTCCTCGAGTAGGTAAATGATAAAAACAGAATTTTTGATGTGGAATGCTACCTATCATATTCATCACATATTCTTTTCTTTTATAGCATGGACATTTGGATTTGAATGATTCAAAGCAATAGTCTATAGTTTGACATGAAGGTATAAATATTCAAGCATGCTAACAAGCAACCATGTCTTTCAAAATATCAACGCTAAAGAAAGTTATCCCTAGCCCATTATGCTCAATCATTGATCCAGTCAGGAAACACACTCAATATTAGCTACACACAATGCACAAGTATGACAATAGTGCTCTCTAGTTGGTGCTTTATAAGAGAAGATGGAGACTCAAAATAACAATAAAAATTGCATAAAAGTAAATAGATAGGCCCTTCACAGAGGGAAGCAGAGATTTGCTAATGTGCCAGAGCTCAAAGCTTAAATTAGAGAGATAAAATTATTTTGAGAGGCATGCTTTTCCTGTCAACGAAAACGACCGAGAATTCCCAATATTTTCCATGCTAGACACATCATAGGCGGTTCCCAAACAGAAAGTAAAGTTCATTTCCTTTCCACCATTCTTTCACAATCCATGGCTAGCCGTATCCACGGGTGCCCTCTATACCAACACTTTCCAAGGAATTTTGTTGTTATTAATTTTTGATTCATTATGGGACTGGGCATCCCTATTACCAGCCACTCTCTCGTGCAATGACAAGTGAATAAACACTCATCGTGAGAATAACACACCTAGCATGGAAAATAATGGCCACCCCCTGCCGCTTCATGAGCGGCATGGGCATAGAAAACGGAAAATTATTTTGAAAATTTTAGAGTTGGCACACGCAAATTTACTTGGAACGGCATTGAAATACCGCATATAGGTAGATATAGTGGACTCATTTGGCACAACTTGGGTTTAAGGATTTTGGATGCACAAGCAGTATTCTCGCTTAGTACAAATGAAGGCTAGCAAATTGATTGAGAAGCAACCAACCAAAAAGCAAAAACGGTCATAAACATGCATTGAACATAACCAACACCGAATAATGCACCATAAGTAGGATATAATTTCTTTGCATAACTATTGACTTAATGTGCATGGATAGGGAATCACAAACCTTAACACTAATATTCTTACTAAATCACAATTACTCACTAACATGACTCACATATCATCATCTCCATATCGCAAAACTATTGCAAGGAATCACACTTATCATATCCAATGATCTATATGAAAGTTTTTATTATATCCCTCTTGAATATTCATCACTTTGGGACCAAATTCATATCTTGTGCAAATTACCATTACTATCACTAGTAGAAAACAGGGCATTAGTCCCGGTTCCTAAGGGCCTTTAGTCCCGGTTCTGCAACCGGGACTAAGCAATCCGGACTAAAGGCCCCCACTTTTAGTCCCGGTTGTGTTACGAACCGCGACTAAAGGAGCTCCACATGGCCGCTGTGGGGCGCCCAGGCAGGAAAACCTTTAGTCCCGGTTGGTAACACCGACCGGGACTAAAAGGCAGCACCTGCCAAGCGCTGGGGTTTTTGTTTTTTTAAATGAGGGGTTTAGGGTTTTGGAGGGTTTAGGGGTTTCATATTGTGTTTCCCCCTTTTCTTTTTGTGTTTACCATTCAATTCTTTTACATTTAGGGTTTTCTTTTTATTTTACGTTTTCCATTCAACTCAACGCTATCTACTACATATAGCAATGAAGGAACCATTACACAAATCATCATGAATATAGAGAGAAGTGACCTCTCTTTCTCCGTGCTTGGTCGAACAACAAGTTTTCGTATATCTATTCGACGCTACTACGTATAGTACACGTTCATGCATATATACAATGTAACATCTCTTACAATCCCTAATATCTAATTACCAACATTCACAACCAATTCTCGATGGTATACTCTGGTTTTAGCTATGATCTCTTGAAGGAAGAATCCCGCCAATTCCTCTTGAATTGCTTGTATGCGAGCCTTTGGTACGAGATCGTCCCGCATCCGTTGGATCTAATTTAAAGTAGGGGGTCAATATATATGAATGAAACTCAACACAATTGATGGTAATAAAATAAAATTGTGAATATTGTTTACGTACTTCAAGTTGTTGTAAATTTCTGCCAGTCTCACTGGTCGTCATGCGAATGAACTCGCAAACGATGTATCCACATACATTAGTCCCCCTTTCCTGCCTCAAGCACTTTATGAGAGTAGAGTTCAATCAAAATAATAATCAAGCATGATAATGGTATTGAAATTAACTAGAATCAAAGAGATGCGCGGACCTAGTTAGTACTACTTACAGTGAGTTGTCGAAATTGCAGCTCCTCTTTCCATTCACCCCTAGCCTTCTTGGTGAACCATTTCCAAACCCTGCCCGGCAAAGAAAATATATAAAGGAGTTATTAATTACTTGATATCAGAAAATGAACGAAAGTTGCCGATATAGTGTGATAATGATTGAAATTACCTCTGGAGCATATCACGCAGGTCCGCCCACATCTGAGGGTCTTTACGTAGCGAGTTCATGACAAGTACGCTTCCCGAGTCAACCCGAATGACTAGCAGAATAAAGTGGAACCTGCGCACGCAGCATAACTCATCAATTACACTTAACATCGAGTAAGCGAAACAGAATGATGTGTACAAGATAGTATAACACTCACTCGAAGTTGAAAGGAAATAGTATTTCCCTTTTGGTTTGTTGTTTAATTAACGCCCTTGGCAAGATCTTCTCTGTATCCTTGGCGTTCCATTTTACCGTACCTTCATGAATAGTATTTGGGTTAATGAACCCAATGTCATAGATTTGTCCTCTTTTGCATTCGAGGATCTTCTTTCTGCATAATATATATAGTGAGGATAATTATACATGCAATGAACGAGCTGAGCTAGAGACTTAATTACAGAAATGATACTTTAAAAAAATAGCAACTGATGATAGATTTGTCGATGGCGTCTTGATTGTATAACTGAAATAATTCTTCAAATTCAATGAAAATCTACTCGTCTCCATTGAAGTAATGCTCATCTTTAATTCCCGCAGTGATATAGTTGCTCCCTTGCTTTGAGGCTTCCAAGTACCAGTCATGCAATCTTCGCATCATCGTTGGTAGATGCGGGAGCTCCTCAGGTCTGACGAGAGGCTTCCCTTGCTCGAATTTAAAGGCTAACTCAGCCATTTCGAACTGTACCTCATCGCCTAAGTAATCACCAAGAGTGAAACCAGGATCAGCGGCCGCTACCCCCGGATCATTGGCGATATGGGTAAACACCTTGAGCGGGGGACACGATTGGTTTTTCTGTTCGCCGAGCTGGGGAATTGTTTTCCCCCTTGCACTACTGCTACTTCCCGACCGCTGCTGTGGATCTCTATATGACTTTACAATAGAGCGGTCATAGTTTGATAGCAGTGGAGGCGTCGGTGGTTTTGTAAGGTTTTCCAGCAAGCGCCCCGCTTTTACCGGATCTATTTTCTCCGTTGGATCTGGACGGGTCGGTGCAAGCTGGCGTTTCATGTCGGCAGCCACGGTCTCCTTGGTTTCCTCCTCAGTCATGTCGTATGGTAACTTGGCAGCAGCCTTCTTGATGCTACCTGCTCTGGATTTCGTCGCTGTTGTACTACTAGCTGCCGGAGCGGCGGTGGATCTCTTCCGCCGGTGCTGCTGAGGCGGCGGAGGAGGCGGAGTCAGCTGACGTGGTGGATTCTGCTGAGGGGCCTCCTCCGGTGGAGTCCGCTGACGCGGCGGAGACAGCTGAGGCGACGGAGTGTGCTGACGCTGCGGAGACGGCTGGGGCAGCGGAGACGGCTGAGGCAGCGGAGATAGAGCTGGACTGTGAGGAGTCTGCTGAGGGGCCTCCTCCGGCTGAGTCTGCTGACGCGGCGTCCAGTATGGAAGCACGATGTGTTCCTTTCTCCATAGAATGCTAGTCCTTATGGCATCTCCCAGATGAGTCTCCCCTTCACCTGTAGGGTACTCAAGCTCCAGCTACTCAAATCCTTTGGTAACTTCATCCACCCCGACAACAACATAGCCATCTGGAATCGGAGAGCAATGGTAAGTTCCATCAGGTACACGAGGTAAGGCATAGCCGACCACCACCTTCAAGGTTATGTTCATGCATTTCGCATGTAGATCACAATGTTCCCTCTCTATGATATCATCCACGGGGTAGCGATCAGGAGCCGTGATATCATCTATGGGCGGCCGATCGAGCAAACTGGAAGCCACGCTGCTTTTCCACTGAGATGGTGGGGTAGCTCCATGGGAAGTATCGAATGAAGGATCTTTGTGCCGCTGAGATGATGGGCCGGTAGCTCGCTGGCTGTTAAGTGCCTCCATTTGCTTCTCCTGCAATGCTAATCTTCCTTCTACCTTCTGCAGCCGGTCTGCATCCTCTTTCTTCTTTCTCCCTCGGCTTCTGTAAGTGTCACTGTTGTCGGGAAACCCAACCTTCCACGGAACGGAACCTGATGTGCCTCGTGTTCGTCCAGGGTGTTCAGGATTCCCGAGGGCGTGTGTCAGCTCGTCCTTCTCTCTGTCGATATGGAACTTCCCCTCCTGCACGTCCTTCATTGCAGCTTGAATGGCTTTGATGGGTGTTGCAAGTTGAGCTTTCGTATAAACACACTTCCCTGTTTCTGGGTTCAAAGTTCCCCCATGCCCAAAGAACCAAGTCCTTGCCCATTCGGTCCAGTCCAATGTCTCTGGATGGATCCCTTTATCAAGCAGGTCGTTCTCAGCTTTCTCCCACTTAGGCCGGGCAGCCTTGCAGCCACCTGACCCCGTAACGTGGTGATATTCCTTCTTTGCAGCATTTTGCTTATTTATCAGTGACCTGCTCTTACCTTTCTCCGATGTCTTGTACGCCACAAATGCGGGCCAGTGATCTTTCATCTTCTCATATTGACCGGTGAATGTTGGAGTCTTCTCTTTCAGGACAAACTTTTCGTGCAATCTTTTCTTCCAGTTCTTGAATTGTTCGGCCATCTTCTTAAGAGCCCACGCCTTGACTTTTCGCTCTACAACATTGCTATTTGGATCCACCTCTGGCGGTAGGCTGAAATTTGTCATGAGCGTATTCCAAAGCTCATCTTTGGATCTATCGTCGACATAAGAAACTCCATCGTCCGCCTTTGGCTTATTCCATTCTTGAATGCTGATCGGGATGCTGTCCCTAACAACAACTCCGCACTGACTTATAAATCGGTCTGCGGTCCGCTTGAGAGCAGTCAGTTTGCCATCTGCAGCGATTTCTTCGATCGTGAACCTTTCATTCTCGCCCAACCTTTTCTTCGGGCCTCGTCTCTTTACAGAAGGTTGGCTCGATCTGGAGGGCTAAAAGAAGAAAGAAGCGTTAATATATGTACATACAAATCAATTAATGCATCTAGTCAGCAGGCTTAATTAATATACCTCACTGGACTTTGCAACAGTTAAGGCTCCAACACCGCCGGAGCCGTCATCTTCTCCCTCCATTCGATCACCGGAGCCGTCATCCACTCTTCCCTCACCATCGGAGTCGTTGAGAAACTGTGAGGTGCTATCATCACCTTCGTCGCGGATTATATCCCCCAACATCTCTTCTTGTTCTAAGTCTCTGTCGTGTTCCATAGTTTCTGCAAATATTACAACATGGCAATATACAACCATGAGAGATAAGCTGTTTTTCAGACTTAATGGAATCTGGAATGCAAAACAGTAACATTATGATGACAACTTGAGAGCAAGATTGTGTCATGCTACAGCAACTTTACATGGCAACCAAGGGCATGGCATCAAAGTACACATTACATAGACCAAATCACAAGAAGGAATTATATGCATATGAGCAATGGATTAGTGGCAAACATCATGCAAAGTTGACAAGTTTTATAACAGTCAGTTTCAGACTTAGCGGTTTTTCAGCAAGTGTAAAACAAATTCACATAATATCACTAATACATCTCGAATAATCTAGTTAATGCAATAATATTATCATATAATATCACTAATACATCTCGAATAATCCAGTTAATGCAATAATAATATCACATAATATCACTAAACATCTCGCCCAATCAAAGTGGACGTCGACTCCCGGTTCCTGAGCCGCGGGCGGTGAACACCCAAAGAGAAGGAACCATCACAGGATCATAGCTCGGGTGAGATCCCTGAAGAAACTGCTAGGTATTGGAGAAGGTGTCGTCCAACACAACCATGTAGCGACAGACGTGCTCGTCCTCCTCCCTGACACGGCGACGTACCACCCTCTCGGGGGCCGGCTCCCTCTGCACCGATAGTGGCCCACACGACCGCCACCAAAGAAGCTGCGCGCCCCAGAAGGTAGCACCTCCCAGTGCCAGCCCGGCGGAGCCCAGTCCCGGACATGGCGCCTGTCAAACTGGTTGTCGCCGCCGAGTCGACGACGAGGATGCGGGCCGGGCATCGTCGCCGAGAACAAATTCCTATGAAAAAAATCAGGTCCATTTCTCGTTCATTGTGAGACGTTGCTCCGGCTCGCCTTTATTTCATTGTTTGCATCAGATTTCTTTAATTTTTACCCCTAGATGAGGATGATACCGTAGAGGAGGATGATAGTCGAGCTCACCCCTAGATGACCGTAGAGGAGGTAGTGGATGGCAACGGCAACGGGACCGACGGTGCTACTAGAGGTGAAAAGATCGATCCCTGCACATCAAAAGAACCGGCACAACCAACATAAGCATTCGTGGAAAATTTAAACAGAAACAAACATAAGCATTCGGGGACTCCTCACCGGCGATCGTCGGGGACTCCTCCGGCGATCGTCGGGGACTCCTCACCGGCAATCGTCGGGGACTCCTCCGGCGATCGTCGGGGCCTCCTCACCGGCGATCGTCGGGGACTCCTCCGGCGATCGTCGGGGACTCCTCACCGGCGATCGTCGGGGACTCCTCACCGGCGATCGTCGGGGACTCCTCACCGGCGATCGTCGGGGACTCCTATGGCGATCGTCGGGGACTCCTCACCGGCGATCGTCGGGGAGTCCTCACCGGCGATCGTCGGGGACTCCTCCGGCGATCGTCGGGGCCTCCTCCGACTATATGACTATAACTATGAGAGAACTAAATAGTATTTTTCTTTCTTTCTTTCACTTTTATTTTTCCAAATTTAAACACATTCTTTCATTATAACTAAATTTTTGATTTTCTTTGTTGTGTCTATGAATTCTTTTTTTTTACATCATGCCATATTTTCTAATCATAGAATGCAACTATATATACACACTAATCTGAAAATTGCACAAAATTGCACAAAGTAATATCAATGAACATAATCTGAAAATTTATATAAAAAAAAACAGCGCGGCGTCGGCCAGCAGAGCGCGGGCGGCGTCAGGGTCGGCGTCGGCGTCGGCCAGCAGCGCGGGCGGCGTCGGGGTCGGCGTCGGCCAGCAGGGGGGGGGGATAGGAGGAGGAGGGGATCGGGGCGGCGCTCACAGCGAGGAGTCGAGGAGCGGGGGCGTCGGGGCAGGGCGTCGGCGACGGCATCGGTGACGGCGTCGGGGCAGGGCGTCGCGGCAGCCTGGCGGCGGCGTGCGGTGGTTCAGCGTCGGGGCAGAGGCGCGAGCGAAAGAAGATTGGGGAGGAAGAAGGCTGGGGCGCGCGGTTAATATACCCACAGCTTTAGTCCCGGTTGGTGGCTCCAACCGGGACTAAAGGCCTACCTTTAGTCCCGGTTGGAGGCACCAACCGGGACTAAAGCTAAATTTCAGCAGCCCAAAGGGAGCGAAACCCACGCCTTTAGTCCCGGTTGGTGGCTCAGACCGGGACTAAAGGTAGGCCTTTAGTCCCGGTTGGAGCCACCAACCGGGACTAAATCTGTTTTTCCAATTTTTGGTTTTAGACCTTTTTAGGATATTTTAGTTTTAGTTTTCTTTTAAACAGATTCAAAAATAGTAGCATACATGCCTAGTTTGATCTAATTATTTTTGCTATTAAAGTTTTTAACAAAAAACACTTTATGAAATATTTAGTTGCATAAATTTTATATAATTTTAAGTTAATATTATTTTGATCATAACTAGAGTTTTATAAAAGCTGTTTAGTTGATTCTTTTTGCTATTGAAGAATATTATAGTTTTGTTTTAGTTGATCATAACTAGAATTTTGTATAACTTTATTTGATGATATAGATTTTCATCAGATAGTGACAAATAGTTCTATCAAGTTATTTTCATAGGTACCATTGCCGCAACATTTCACATTGAAGGGACAGCATCAGGTTTGTCAATATGGTTTTGAAAATATGACACAAGGCAATCAATGCTGTCAAAATCTTTCTTCCGGAATCTAAAGCCCTTTGAGTATAACCCAACATACTCATGATGTGGGTTTGTACTCCTGATGTAAGATAATATAAAGGTGCCTGGATGTTCATGAGATATGCCAAAACAATAGACTATTCTCGAGAATGCCATCTGATATGTTGTCCTCAGTTTCACCAGAAAGCAACCAGAGAACTCCTCATCTGGACCTCCAACTTTATGTCATACAACGTTTCTCTCTTATCATCTCCGATGCTTCTGCTGTATTCATCTATGTCAAGACGTTTAAGCCATGTCTATATTAACCTTGTTATTTTATATGCAGCCACCAACCGGGACTAACCGCGTATGATCAACCTTGCAAAACTTGGGACTGAAATCACTACAACTAGTGAGGGTGTGTATGGCCTATGCCTGTCAACCTCAAGCGACTTATCTGGAATGCTCAGAAGACATTCATATTTTGTTTGGACATAATTGCATTGATTAACTCCTCTGTATAATTAAAATACTAAAAGGATAGGAATAATTGAAATTTCATAACTTAATAAATAATTATTCTAAAATCATGTTTCAAATGCCAAAATGCCCTAGCTAGCTCTTACAAAGATTCCCTCCGGTTTGTCCGAAGTGGCACTTTCCAGCTAAAACTTTTTCTTCGCGTGTGTCCCTTGCTTATTGCGCTGTAACCATGGATAATCTTCATCATTTAACAGGATGCTTGGGTCAGTCTTCACTGTGAAGGGAGGAATTTCATGAAACTTTTCATAATCTTCTGACATGTCTGTCTTGTCCTCCACTCCCACCATGTTTCTTTTCCCTGAAAGAACTATGTGGCGCTTTGGCTCATCGTATGATGTATTCACTTCCTTATGTTTTCTTTTTCTCGGTTTGGTAGACATGTCCTGCACATAGAAAACCTGCGCCACATCATTGGCTAGGACGAATGGTTTGTCTGTGTACCCAAGATTGTTGAGATCCACTGTTGTCATTCCGTACTGCGGGTCTACCTGTACCCCGCCTCCTGTGAGATTGACCCATTTGCACCGAAACAAACGGACCTTAAAATCACGTCCATAGTCAAGTTCCCATATCTCCTCTATGTAACCATAATATGTGTCCTTTGCCCTATTGGTGTTTGCTGCATCAAAGCGGACACCACTGTTTTGGTTGGTGCTCTTTTTATCTTGGGCGATCGTGTAAAATGTATTCCCATTTATCTCGTACCCTTGAAAAGTCAATACAGTCGAAGATGGTGTCCTGGCCAACAAGTACGGCTCATCTCCATCAGTGTTGTT
Source organism: Elymus sibiricus (assembly GCA_039707655.1). Classification (NCBI taxonomy): domain Eukaryota; kingdom Viridiplantae; phylum Streptophyta; class Magnoliopsida; order Poales; family Poaceae; genus Elymus; species Elymus sibiricus. The sequence goes on along the minus strand of CM077664.1, from coordinate 53,283,606 downwards.
ACTCATGAGATGTGTTTGCAACCAACCGCCGAAAGTCGACATGTGTGCATATGAATCCAGTCGTCAGACTGCCCCGGGTGTTGGGAGCATACACTATTCTTGTGTTCATTGATTTACGGGGCCACCAAGGTAGAATTTTGTAGAACTGTGTAGTGTGCTTGCGCCCAAGAATGCCCGTCCCTACATATTATTGCTTTCGGTGCTAGCGTGCCTTTTCCACTCAGTCTCCCCTCATGCCGCGATTGAGGAACACCAATCGGCTTAAGGTCAGGAATAAAGTCAACACAAAACTCAATAACCTCCTCTGTTTCATGGCCCTTGGAGATGCTTCCTTCTGGCCTGGCACGGTTATGAACATATTTCTTTAAGACTCCCATGAACCTCTAAAAGGGGAACGTATTGTGTAGAAATACAGGACCCAGAATGGCAATCTCATCGACTAGGTGAAGTAGGACGTGCGTCATAATATTGAAGAAGGATGGTGGGAACACCAACTCGAAACTGACAAGACATTGGACAAAATCATTCTGTAACCTTGGTAGGATTTCTGGATCGATTACCTTCTGAGAAATTGCATTGAGGAATGCACATAGCTTCACAATGGCTAATCGAACATTTTCTGGTAGAAGCCCCCTCAATGCAACCGGAAGCAATTGCGTCATAATCACGTGGCAGTCATGAGACTTTAGGTTCTGGAACTTTTTCTCTGCCATATTTATTATTCCCTTTATATTCGACGAGAAGCCAGACAGGACCTAGATACTTAGCAGGCATTCAAAAAAGATTTCCTTCTCTACTTTGGTAAGAGCGTAGCTGGCAGGACCTTGATACTGCTTTGGAGGCATGCCGTCTTTTTCGTTCATACGTTGCTTGTCCTCCCGTGCCTCCGGTGTATCTTTTGTCTTCCCATACAAGCCCAAAAAGCCTAGCAGGTTCACGCAAAGATTCTTCGTCACGTGCATCACGTCGATTGCAGAGCGGACCTCTAGGACTTTCCAATAGGGTAGCTCCCAAAATGTAGATTTCTTCTTCCACATGGGTGCGTGTCCGTCAGCGTCATTCGGAACAGATTGTCCGCCAGGACCCTTTCCAAAGATTGCTTTTAAATCCTTGACCATATCAAATATATCATCACCAGTACGGGGGACAGGCTTCTTCCGGTGATCTGCCTCACCTTTGAAATGCTTGCCTTTCTTTCTTAAGGCATGCTTGGTCGGAAGAAATCGACGATGTCCCAGGTACACATTCTTCTTACATTTGTCCAAATATATACTTTCAGTCTCATCTAAACAGTGCGTGCATGCATTGTATCCCTTGTTTGTCTGTCCTGAAAGGTTACTAAGAGCAGGCCAATCATTGATGGTTACAAACAGCAATGCTCGTAGGTCAAATTCCTGCTGTTTATGCTCATCCCACACACGTACACCTTTTATATTCCACAGCTGTAAAAGTTCTTCAACTAATGGCCTTAGATACACATCAATGTCGTTACCGGGTTGCTTAGGGCCTTGGATGAGCACTGGCATCATAATGAACTTCCGCTTCATGCACAACCAAGGAGGAAGGTTATAGATACATAGAGTCACAGGCCAGGTGCTATGATTGCTGCTCTGCTCCCCAAAAGGATTAATGCCATCTGCACTTATACCAAACCATAAGTTTCTTGCGTCATCTGCAAACTCCGGCCACTTTCTCTCGATTTTTCTCCACTGCGACCCATTAGCGGGTACTCTCAACATCCCGTCTTTCTTACGGTCTTCTTTGTGTGATCACAACAACTTGGCATGCTCTTTGTTTCTGAATAGACGTTTCAACCGTGGTATTATAGGAGCATACCACATCACCATGGCAGGAACCCTCTTCCTAGGGCCCACGCCCTCAACATCACCAGGGTCATCTCGTCTGATCTTATACCGCAATGCACCGCATACCGGGCATGCATTCAAATTCTCATACTCCTCACCGCGATAGAGGATGCAGTCATTAGGGCATGCATGTATCTTCTGCACCTCTAATCCTAGAGGGCAGAGAACCTTCTTTGCTTTGTACGTACTGTCAGGCAATTCGTTATCCTTTGGAAGCTTCTTCATTATTTTCAGTAACTTCTCAAATCCCTTGTCAGATAAACCATTCTCTACCTTCCATTTCAGCAATTCCAGTGTGGTACCAAGCTTTGTGTTGCCATCTTCGCAATTTGGGTACAACAATTTTTTGTGATCCTATAACATGCGATCGAACTTCAACTTCTCCCTTTCACTTTTGCATTCTCTCTGTGCATCAACAATGACCCGGCGAAGATCATCAGCGGGCACATCTGGTGCCTCTTGATCTTCAGCTTCCCCCGTTGCAGTATCACCGTATTCAGGGAACATAGGATAGTTGTCATCATCCTCTTCTTCTTCATTGTCTTCCATCATAACCCCTCTTTCTCCGTGCTTGGTCCAACAATTATAGTGGGGCATGAAACCCTTCTTAAGCAGGTGGAAGTGAAGGGTTTTCGAGGAAGAGTAATCCTTCGTATTCTCACAGACAACACATGGACAGTACATAAAAACATTCTGCTTGTTTGCCTCAGCCACATCGATAAAATTATGCAGGCCCGTAATGTACTCGGAAGTGCGTCGGTCACCGTACATCCATTGTAGGTTCATCTGCATTATTTAATTAAGTATATCAAAAACCATTACAGAACATCATGAATAGAGAAATGACCAAATTAATACAAGTTCATCATCACATTAAAACCAAAGTACAGTAGTGATCAAATGTTATTACTGCAAAAATAAATACATAAAGTTCATACATAGTTCTCATAAAACAACATACAACTATGTAAAACATTTAAATACAACAACAAATGCGATCAAAATCGCAACTAAGGTAACAATTGATCCAACAGCATAATGATACCAAGCCTCTTTATCAATGGCATATTTTCTAATCTTTCTAATCTTCAAGCGCATTGCATCCATCTGGATCTTGTGTAGATCAACGACATCGGCAACATGCAACTCCAATTTCATCTTCTCTTCTTCAATTCTTTTCAATTTTTCTTTCAAATAATTGTTTTCTTTTTCAACTAAATTTAACCTCTCGACAAGAGGGTCGGTTGGAATTTCCGGTTCACATACCTCCTAGATAAAAACATCTATGTCAAGTTGGTCGGCATAATTGTCATAAACACTAAATGAAACAAATAGTTATAAAAGATAATATACCACATCCGAATCATAGACCGGACGAGAGCCGACGGGGGCGGATAACAAAACCATGCCACTATATAATAACAAACTATAATACAAGTAAGAAAATTATACAAGTAGCTATCTAAATCATACAAGTAAGAATTTGTTCTTTGAAAAAAAGATAAGAACAAGAGGCTCACCACGGTGGTGCCGGCGACGAGATCGGCGCGGGCGATCGATGGCGGTGAGGACGGGGACAGGGACGGGACGGCACCCTACACATGCATGTGCAAACTAAGAAGTTAATTTGAGCTCAAATTGTGCATCTAAATCAAATAAACTCCCACATACACTCCTCCACTAAAACCCACAAATCACTCTACTTCTAGAGCATATGAAATGAGCTAAACTAGCAGGGAGAGATGAAAGGATGAAGTTGCTAACCTTTTAGAACACTTGGATAGTTGGTGCACCGCCAAATCTAGACAAAGCTTGGGGAAAATGGAGCTTGGAGGTCGAGCTTGGAGGAAGAACAGAGGAGAAAGCTTAAGTGTGGCTCGGGCATTTCATCGAACACCTCATGTGCATAAGAAGTGAGAACAGAGTAGCGCACACACCCCCCACCTTCTACGGCCAAAAAATAGAGGAGAGGGCGGGCAGGGGCGAGGATATATATAGGCATCTTTTTAGCCCCGGTTGGTGTCTAGAACCGGGACTGAAGACTAACCTTTAGTCCCGGTTGGAGACACCAACCGGGACTAAAGGGGTTGCGCCAGGAGCGAGGCCCTTTAGTCCCGGTTGGTGTCTGGAACCGGGACTAAAGGTCCCAGTCGAACCGGGACTGATGCCTGCCGAGGCCCGGCCGGCGTCCTAGCCGCTCGAACCGGGACTGATGCTCACATTAGTCCTGGTTCGTAACATGACCGGGACTATTGGTCTGATCTGGCCAGAACCAAAGCCCTGTTTTCTACTAGTGTATCATCAACTCTCAAAAAGATATAAGTGAAGCATGAGAGTGCACATATTTCTTCAAAATTTATCAACTATCAAAATGATATAAGTGAAGCATGAGAGTTTAAATATTTCTTCAAAATTTAGCCACCGCCGTGCTCAAAAAGATTTAAGTGAAGCACTAGATCAACTGCCTAGCTCAAAAAATTTAACTGAAGCACATAGAGTATTCTAACAAATCATGATGATTGCGTGGCTCTCTCAAATAGGTGTGTCCAGCAAAGATGATTGTGACAAACTAAAAAGCAAACAAAGCAAAGACTCATATAATACACGACGCTCCAAGCAAAACACATATCATGTGACGAATAAAAATATAGTTCCAAGTAAAATTACCGATGGTTGCTAGAAGAAAGAGGGGATGCCTTCCGGGGCATCCCCAAGCTTAGACGCTTGAGTCTTCCTTGAATATTACCTTGGGGTGCCTCGGGCATCCCCAAGATTAGGCTCTTACCACTCCTTATTCCTTCATCCATCGTGATCTCACCCAAAACTTGAAAACTTCAATCACACAAAACTCAACAAAACCTTCGTGAGATCCGTTAGTATAACAAAACAAATCACTACTTTAAGTACTGTTGCAAACCCATTCATATTTTATTTTTGCATTATACCTACTGTATTCTAATTTCTCCATGGCTTATACACCCCGATACAATCCATAGTTTCATCAAAACAAGCAAGTAGTGCATTAAAAACAGAATCTGTCAAAAACAGAACAATCTGTAGAGATCTATTTAAAAGCTATACTTCTGTAACTCCAAAAATTCTGAAACATTAGGACAACGTGGGAAATTCATATACCAATACTGTGTAAAAATTTCAGATTTTTTTGACACCCAGTACATAACTAAAATTCCAGCACTGGACGCAAAACTTTCTGTTTTCCAAACAGCATCATTTATACTATCTTCCAAATCATCCTAAAGGCTTTACTTGGCACAAACACTAATTAAAAACACAAAAACACAATCATAACAGTAGCATAAATGTGAAAACACACAAGAACTTATTTTATTCATTGGGTTGGCTCCCAACAAGCTCTTTCTTTATAGCCATTAAGATAGGCTTGAGATTTCAATGATGCTCTCATGAGAGATAATAATAGAAACACAAAGAGAGCATCATGAAGCATATGAAAAACATACTTAAGTCTAACATACTTCCTATGCATAGGCATTTTATAGGAGAACGAATTATCAAGAAAAGCAATCTCTAGCATATTGAAGGAAGAAGAACGGAGCATTAACAATTTGAGCTTCAAGAGAGGTAATTGAGTAACATGAAAATTTCTACAACCATATTTTCCTCTCTCATAATAATTACATGTAGGATCATAGTCAAATTCAACAATATAGATGTCATATAAAATATTCTCTTCATGATCCACATGCATAAAAGTTTTATAATCTTCCAAGATAGTGGGATTAACATCAACTAAAGTCATGACCTGTCCAAGCCCACTTTTATCAAAAATTTCATAAGATTGAACACTCTCCAAAGTAGTGGGATGATTATTACCAAAAGTTGATGCTCTTCCAAACCCACTTTTAATAGTATTGCAAATTTTATTATTAATAACATATTCATCATGAGGCTTAAATAAATTTTCAAGATCATAAGAAGCATTATCACCCCAATCATGATCATTGCAATAAGTAGTGGACATGACAAAATTGTCATCCCCAAGCTTGTAGTTTTGCATATTATTAGCACAATTCACATTAATAGAATTTATAGTAACATCATTGCAATCATGCTTTTCAATCAAGGAGCTATCATGAATCACTTTATAAATTTCTTCTTCTAACACTTCACAATTTTCAGATTCATGATTTTCAAGCAAAACTTCATAGAGAAAATCAAGAGCACTCAAATCACTAGCAATTGGTTCATTATAATTGGATCTTTTGAAAAGATTAGCAAGTGGATGAGGATCCATAGTGATCTTAAATTTTTGGTTTTACTTTCTGTTCTTGTGTGTTGACATGGCAATAAAAGCAAGCAAGCAAGTAAATATTTTTGTGTTTTTGTAAAAACTTTTTAGATGTGGGGGAGATGAAAATGAGAGCCAAAGGCAAATAAAATAAATGCAAGGAGATGAAAGTTTGTGCGTAGGTACTTGATAGATGTTGATGATGTCTCCCCGGCAACGGCACGAGAAATTCTTCCTGCTACTTGTGAGCTGCGTTGGTAATTCCCTGAAGAGGAAGGGAGATGCAGTACAGTAGAGATAAGTATTTCCCTCAGTTATGAAACCAAGGTTATCAATCCAGTAGGAGAATCACGCAACACCTCGTTAGCAGCACCTGCACACAAAACAACAAACCCTTGCACCCAACGCAAACAAGGGGTTGTCAATCCCTCGGCGGTCAATTGCAATATTAAATTGTATGTGATAGATAGATAGATTAAAAAAATATACAAAATAAAATAAATAAATAAAAAGTGCAGAAAGGTATTTTAGGGTTTTTAAGATATGATTTAGATAGACCCAGGGGCCATAGTTTTCACTAGAGGCTTCTCTCAAGAAAATAGCATACAGTGGGTAAACAAATTACTGTTGGGAATTGATAGAAAAGCAAATAATCATGACGATATCCAAGGCAATGATCATGTATATAGGCATCACGTCTGAGACAACTAGACCGACTCCTGCCTACATCTACTACTATTACTCCACACATCGACCGCTATCCAGCATGCATCTAGTGTATTAAGTCCATAAAGAACGGAGTAACGCCTTAAGCAAGATGACATGATGTAGACAAAGTAAACTCATGCATGAATAAACCCCATCTTTTTACCCTTAATAGCAATGATACATACATGTAATGTCCCTTTCTGTCACTGGGATTGAGCACCGCAAGATCGAACCCATTACAAAGCACCTCTTCCCATATGGCAAGATAAATCAATCTAGTTGGCCAAACCAAATCAATAGATCGGAGAAGAAATACGAAGCTATAATAGTCATGCATAAAAGAGTTCAGAGAAAACTCAAATAATATTCATGAATAATTTGATCATAAACTCACAATTCATCGGATCCCAACAAACACACCGCAAAAAGTGATTACATCGGATAGAACTCCAAGAACACCGAGGAGAACATTGTATTGAAGATCTAAAAGAGAGAAGAAGCCATCTAGCTACTAACTATGGACCCAAAGGTCTATGTTAAACTACTCACGCATCATCGGAAGGGCAGCAAGGTTGATGTAGAGCCCCTCCGTGATCGATTCCCCCTCCGGCGGAGCACCGGAAAAGGCCTCCAGATGGGATCGCTCAAGAACAGAAACTTGCGGCAGTGGAAAAAGTATTTCATGGACTCCTCTGTTGGTTTCCCGATTTTAGAGAATCTATGGTGGTGGAATTAGGTCAAACGGAGCTGTGTGGGCCCCACAAGCCACCAGGGCGCGCCACCCCCCTGGGGCGCGCCCTGGTGCGTCGTGGGCCACTGCTCCATCTTCTGGCCCTCTCCCGAAGCTTCCAGTACTTGTTATGTCCAGAAAAAAATCTCCAAAAAGTTCCGTGGCATTTGGACTTCGTTTGGTACTGATATTCTGGAAAACCAAAAACAGGGAAAAAACAGCAACTGGCACTGGGCACTAAGTTAATAGGTTAGTCCTAAAAAATGATATATAATTGCTGTAAATGTATATAAAAACATCCAAGATTGATAATATAATAGCATGGAACAATAAAAAATTATAGATACGTTGGAGGCGTATCAATGACCATGAGGTGAGGGATTTGACCAGGAATTGTTTCTGATCAAAAACTTGAATGGACTCTTGTGGAGAAATGGCTGGAGTTATTGAGCTGATTTTGGGTTTACATGAGTGATTTATCAATGTTAACCACCATGCAAAATTTCAGCTCAAATGGATCAAGGGTTCAAGCACTTCCTTTGCAAATTGGAAATCTGGACAGAATTTGCAAATGGAAGATGTGCTCAAACTTTGAACTATGGAACTTGGGTTATTGATGGAAATGGTGAAGATATGGATAGGAGAAGCTCCACAAATTATTTGGGATTTTTCCTGGCTACCAAAATGGTAGTTCCTTTGGAAAGTGCCCAAATTGCAATATTGACCTTGAATAGGAAAATGCAATTTCCCCTATTTAATTATGGCCAATATTTTTATGAGAGCTCAATATGATCACAAAGAATATCTCCACAAGGTTTCATGAACTTTGGATATGGATAGATATTTTCCTGGATTTAATTCCTTTAACTGGCAGAAAAAGGAATTAATTTTAAATGAAAAATATTGCAAATAACTTGGCAATATTTTTACATATCCAGGGTTGATAGATATAGGAAAGTCATTGGGAAAAATTTGGGAGGCAGTAGATCAAGGAAAATTAGGGTTCCTTTGTAACTGGAGGAATTAGGGTTTCCTTTACGGCAATTCGGAAAGTAGGGATTCGGCGGTAATACCCTGAGAATATAGTTTGAGTGGCAAGGTTGAATTGGAGAGAATTTCTGGTTTGATAGGAAAGGCAAGGCTATGTAACCATCTTCATATGCCCAAAGGCGAGAGAAAATCCCATAATATTGTGACACCCTGGTTTTGGCAACTTTTTCTTTTCAATTTTTTTCTGGTTTTATTTGCAAAGTGGTTGGTTTTGGACTCAAATCATTTGACTTTGGACTTGAGGATTCCTTGGATTTCCTCTTAAGTGATCCCACACCCTCATCATCTTGCCAAAATCTTGCCTCATACCCTCTGATCCAAAACCCTGATTTTAATTCTCTCAAAATAATTCAATTATCCCTTTGGGTATGCTTATTCTCACAATGGGTTGTGAAGCAGCCTATAGCTCTGCTAATCAGAAAAATCCCAAATTAATACCACACTTTCTTGTCAGCATCTACTCCCACAATCTCCAAAAATATTTCATTGGCCAGTACAAAATTTTGTCCAGAATATTCATTTTTCTCTCTGGACAGAAGTGACCCTTTGTGAAGCAACATATATTTCTAGGCCTCAGAAAATTCTCAAATAATTCCCTAAGGTACTAGGAGTCATATCTTGCCACAATATCCAAAAACAGCTCCTTGTCTAGTACAAATTTCCAGCAACAATATTCTGCCAAGCTTCTGCTCATTTCAGTCCTTGGAAGTGCTATCTAGAGATGTCCATTTGCTCTGAAATTTTTATGGCATCTTCTATCCACCAAATAACCTCCTGAAACCAAATTTCAGCTCCAGGAGCCAACCCATGTGAGTGCAACAACCTCATCAAGTTTCTGGACCAGCAAAGTGGTTTACACATGAACCATGTCCAAAACTTGATGAAAGTTTCTCAAATTTTGCCAGCATGTAGTCCTTCCAACCTAGATCACACCAGACATTTCCATTGGCTTCATTCACAGCTCATCTATGCTCTGGATCCCTCCCAAGTTACCGTCCAGGAACTGTTCTTGATGCTACACTTCATCTCAGAGTGCATCTAGTCGATACAGTGGCATGGCGAGGCTATATGACCAAGGGTCGAGGCTACGGACATGGTGCGCCAGGCGTGTGTGGCCTCCAGGTGCCAGCACCCGTGGTGAGCACGGCACTGGCATGCATGTGCCCGCGCTCTGCGCGCCGACCGCGTCGGACGCGACTACTCTAGCCGCCCCGCGTTGCCGTACCATGTCTCCGTGCGCCGACTACCTCTCCGCCATCCACGTACTCCGCCCCAGGTTCTTCCCCTCGCCGGAATCGTTCCCGCCGGCGGCCACTGCACGCGGCCACTGTGGCGCCCATGCTGTCACTGTGGCCTCGCTGGTCGCCTTCTTCCCCGCATGCCGCCACTGCGCGCATTAACTTCCCCTGCCCTCCTCCATCACGTCGCCCATGCCGCGCCAGCCAGCTAGCCGTCCTCGCTCCGGCGACGTGGCCGTGGTGCCGCCCGACTCCAGAAGCTCCCTCCCCACCTATAAAAGGCCCTGCCCGGCTCGCTCCACTCCTCACCTCACTCACTCCACCTCCAATCGACCCCCAGTGCACCGAGCCAAGGCCGAGAGGCCCTCTGGCCTCGTAGCTCGCCGGAGTTCTGCCGCCAAGCAAGCTCCACCACTCCCCACGCTACACTCCACCCCATCCCTGCCCGACTGCATACACAAGCTCAGTGCACTACCACGACCTTCCCTGACGCCTTGCCTAGCCAAAACTCTGCCGGAGTCGCCGTCTCTGGCGACACCCGAGAACAGCCGCCGCCGGAGAGGAAGGGGGCGACGCCGTCAGGCTGTCCCCGGAGACGTTGCGGGTACAAGGAGGACCGCCGTCGTGCGCTCGTTCCATCCTTGCAGTCTCCCAAGCTAGCCGCCGTCGCTATCGCCGGTGATCGCCGTCGGTGAGCCGCCCGCCTCTGTTCCTCTCTCCCTCTTTCTGTTTAAATCCAACCGACCCCACCTATCAGTGACTCCGCCGCGCGCCGAAGCGGTATGTAAGTGGAAGCGCCCTGGTGTTTTACGCCTTCGACGTGGCCCTCCCAGAGATTTTCTAATTTCTGTTTACATTCAACTTTGACTGCCCATTACTTTTTATCCACAAGTCCAAATCAATTGATTCTTTTTGCATTGGCTTTGTCTTGAGCCCCTCTATTTTCTGGCAAATTTTGGTATTTTTCTGACATGAACAGATTTTCTGGTTAACAGAAATGTATTATGTGACATTTTCTTTTGTTATTTAAAAATATTTTCAGAGGGAAATCACTTTGGATTTGAAGACCAGGAGTTTGCTGATACTCCACTTGAGCAAGGCAAGCCACATCATCCATTGCATAAGGCATAGCAATAGTATTGGCTTAATATTGAATTATCTTGCATTTAATTCCATTTAAAAATGCCATAGTTCATATTATTTGAGTAATGCTTGAATCTTGCCATACTAGTTCATCTACTCAATGTAGCTAAGATGACCAGTAACTTTACATGCTAAACTCACTTTAATGGTTGATCAAGTGCCACCGACCCGGACTTATCCGTGCAGCCACATCTGCCGGTATGGGACGGCCTTGACTTGGTCTGACCGCATGCTCTTTTACCGGTACCACCAAAGAGGGGAGGTTATGCGTGCGTGCTGCCCTGATCAGGTAGGCGACGATAACCTTGTGAGCCCAAGTTGAGTTATTTGCCGGCGTCCCCATTTGGGACAGTTTAGTTGGCCACGACGGTGGCAGGTGTCAGGAGTGACACAGGGGCCACCCAGGGCATGACTCGGACGGGGAATGATCGTCGGTGGTACGATAGAGGAGTTACGGGTTAGACAAGTCTCGTTGGATGAATGTCCATGGTGTGGGTAAAGTGTGCAACCTCTGCAGAGTGTAAGAATCTATTCAAATAGCCGCGTCCTCGGTATTGGACACAGTCCGCACTAGGTCACACTGAGTGGTCAACCGTAATAATAATAATGATGGAAGAACTCATCTCATGCTCGGAAGTGACCGATGGGTCACGTATGTTCCGGGGGTCATGTGTGAACCCGGAAGAGAGTAAGTTGGCAACCGTAAGTGAGCATCTTAAAGTATTAACGTAATCATTGCCATGCTGTTGTTTGCTGCACTGTTTTGGTTTCTATGAGCTTGCGAGTACATTCCAAGTACTCACCTGGCGTATCATGCCAGTTGCAGGAGAAGCCGGTGACGGAGATCCCGAAGGTTCGTGTTACGCTAACTAGGCCATGTCCCAGCAGTGTCCCTATGGGATGGAGTTTCCCGCACGATGTTCCACTACGCTGTAGAGTTTTACCCTAGTGCTGAGGCCCTTGATGTTCCATAAATAATGTAGATACTGTCATAGCACGAGTAGTGCTCCTGGCCTCATCTACCTATGTAATATCCAAGCTTGTACCTGTGCAATATCAATAAAGATCAGTTCTGTTCTATTCCAAGTTGTTGTGTGTTTCCAGAAGACATGATCTCTGGGTTGGGAACACAAGGTAAACCGGTCCTCTGAGCCGGGGTGCCACAAACATCGAAAAAAAAGACGGGAGTCCAATCCCGCGAAGGAAAAAAAACAAGGAGCGAAAACCAAGGTGTCACATTGCTCCATAGCAAATTAGTACATCGGTCTTGAGGTACATTAATATCTGCAACCATTGCATGGTTGTTTGCATTGAACTAGATAGATTAAAGACCATGCCATTTAACTTTCTTAAAAGAAGCATCAGTTTGAAGAAAAGATAGTTGCTTCAATAATCCACAGAAAACTCTACATGAACTTTGGCAAAGAAGAGACTAATACATAACCATGTGCCATGCATGCCAACAATTTATGCAATTCTTTGGTAATGGATGTGAAACTGGGCAACCAGTGTATAGTGGTACATCATATTTTAGGTGTAAGTTTGGGAGACATCGAGGAATGCAGTAGTATTAAAGTGTGTTTTGTCATTGACTATATCTCTCTGTAGACTTAATTTAGTGCCATGCATGTTGCTTGCTTCTCGTCTCCTTTGGCCTCTCGGGACAATTGTTGAACGCCCCCCCTAAAGGCATGCTATATGGCCTACAGCCGTGCTTCAACTCGGCCACAATTCCCGCCGTCACCCACGTCGGTGCTAAGATCACCTGGTTGATGTTTATCACCACAGTCCCATATGCTCATCGAGGTAAAAATGGCATGCGACTGACAAAACATTGTATATGTGAATTAGCCCACATAGATCCAGGTTTATCTCATCCGGGTCTATAGTATCCGCTCCACTGTAATGTAAGCCCATATCTACGAGATCATTGTTGTCGTTTTTACTGCTGAAAATTCGTGTGTATCTCAGGGAAGAATATATTTGTAATCCTCTTGGCCTACAGTTGTCTTTGCCGGTCTTTAATTTTTAACATGGAACTCGGCTATTTGATTTCCTGCTCATGTTGGTGTTAGCAATGTACTTTTGGCTGTAGTTATATTCATACTTTCTATCATCATCATACAAAGTTCCCAGTTTCTAAGAAATCACCGTGTTATTACCTGCCCTTGTGAAATTCATGCAGGTAAGTTCTAAGGAACACTTACATAGGAATTGTGTGCTGATCCTTTCAATTTTAGTTCAATTTGTTAGTGACAGGCAGGGCCCCAAGTGCCAGGTTCACTTATTTTATGTTGAGACTTATATTGCATGTATATTTCTTGTACAACAAGCCCTCCTTTTTCCTTGTATAGTTGAGGACGTGGCTACCTCTTGTACCTATATATGTACGTGCATATGCACCCGATGAATACATTGTGAGTTGCATCTATTCTCTACATGGTATCAGCCTATTCATGATCACTCTCTCTACCCTAGCCGCGCCGCTGCTGTAGCTTCCTAAGCCGCCGCCGCTGCTCCAACTCACCCTGCCGCGACATCGCCGCAGCTCCCCCAGCCGTCGTCGCCGCTACCTCCCTCCCTCCCCACCCCGTTCCTAGCCTGCTGCTCCCTCTCCCTGCCTCGCACTAGCCGCCGCCACCCCACGCACCACTAAACCCTCACCCTAGTTGCGCCGCTCCACCTAGTCAGCACCATGTCGCACTCTTCCCTATCCCACCACAGCAACCCGTTCGCCTCCTCCTCCTCCGGTTCCTCCGTTCCCGATCCAACCTACATCCGTGACGTGCCCATCTTCGAGCGCGTCCCCATCAAGCTTTCCCACATGGAGGTGAACTTCTATGCATGGAAGACATACTTCAACCTTCTTTTCCGTGAGTACAATCTCCGGGATCACATCGACGGCACCACCGACTTCCTCGCCATGCGCCGCGACGATGACTGGATGGCGATCGATGCCACCATCATCCGGTGGCTCTTCCTCACCGTGTCCAAGGACATGTTCCACACCGTCGTTCGCGATGGCGATGATGCCTACACGGTGTGGACCAAGATCGTTGGCCTCTTCACCGACAACAAGCTCCAACGGATCATCTTCTTGCAGCAGGAGTTTTTTGGTTGCCACCAAAACGACTCCTCCATCGATGCCTACTGCATGCGCCTCAAGACCCTCTCCGACGAGCTGAACGACGTCGGCTTCAAGGTTGGGGATGAGCTCCTCCTCTCCACCCTCACCGCCGGCCTCAACGAGGATCTCGGTAACGCCGCTTCCAATCTCACTCTTACGGCTAACCCTACCTATGAGCGGGTGGTGACCTATCTTCGTCTCGAGGAACGCCGGTTGAAGAACTTGTGCTCCCGCGCCGTCCACACCGCCCTCGCCGCCGGCTACTCGCAAGGCGCTCCTGCACCGATCGCTTTGGCGCCCGCCGGCGCCTACGGCGCTCCTCTTCAGCAGCTGCGCCCGTCGATGCCTCCTGCGCCTGCCGGCGCCTATGGCGTCTCCTACCAGGCGCGACCTCCGGCGCCCATGGCGCCCCCTCCGCCACAGCCGCCAGCCGATCGGAGTCAGCAGTGCCGTCGCGGCCATGGCGGCCAGTAGCGCAACACCAATGGTGGCGCCAACCAAGGGAACTAGCAGCGCTCGCCGTTCCCGACGCCACCTTGGAGCATCGGCCATAACCCCTGGACTGGGGTGGTGCATGCCTATGATAACCCACAAGTATAGGGGATCACAACAGTTTTCGAGGGTAGAGTATTCAACCCAAATTTATTGATTCGACACAAGGGGGGCCAAAGTATATTTGCAAGTATTAGCAGTTGAGTTGTCAATTCAACCACACCTGGCGACTAAATATCCGTAGCAGAGTGATCAGTAGCACAGTAGTATGGTAGTTTGATAGCAATATCAATAATAGTAACAGTAACAGTAACGGTAGCAGCAATAGTTTTGTAACAATTGTGACAGTAGTAGCAACAGTAGTAACTTAGCAAAGAGCAATATGTGAAAAACTCGTAGGCATTGGATCGGTGATTATGTTGGATAACATTCATCATGTAACAGTCATAACCTAGGGCGACACAGAACTAGCTCCAATTCATCAATGTAATGTAGGCATGTATTTCGTATATAGTCATACATGCTTGCGATAAGAACTTGCATGACATCTTTTGTCCTACCCTCCTGTGGCAGCGGGGTCCATAAGGAAACTAAGGGATATTAAGGCCTCCTTTTAATAGAGAACTGGAACAAAGCATTAACACATAGTGAATACATGAACTCCTCAAACTACGGTAATCACCGGAAAGAATCCCAATTATTGTCACCTTGGGGTATGCGGATCAAAACACATGGCAGGTGCGTATAACTTGCAAGATCGGATCAAAAACACAAATATATTCATGAAAATATAAAGGGTTCAGATCTGAAACCATGGCACTCGGGCCCTAGTGACAAGCATTAAGCATAGCAAAGTCATAGCACCATCAATCTCAGAACATAGTGGATACCAGGGATCAAGCCCTAACAAAACTAACTCGATTACATGATAAATCTCATCCAACCCATCACCGTCCAGCAAGCCTACGAAGGAATTACTCACTCCCGGCGGTGAGCATCCTGAAATTGGTGATGGAGGATGGTTGACGATGACGATGACGGAAGATCCCCCTCTCCGGAGCCCCGAACAGACTCCAGGTCTGGCCTCCCGATGAAGAACAGGAGGTGGCGGCGGCTCCGTATCGTAGAACGCGATGAAACTTCCTCTCTGATTTTTTTCTCTGGATTTGTGAATTTGTAGGCCTGAGATTAAGGTCAGCGGAGCCACGTGGGCCCCACCAGCCACCAGGGCGCGCCAGGGGGGCTGGTGACGAGGATATGTACTTAGGGTAGGGTGCTAGGCCCGTCCTACATACCCCACCTAAGGACACCACATTGGAGGACTACAAGACTACGAGAGAGATTCCGACTGAACTAGCCATGGCGTATGAGTCACTCGGAATCTCCCCCTTCCACTCGACGGTCATCTCTCACTCGGAGGGGCCGCCAATCACTCGACCGCAGAAGACCATGAGTCTCCCCAGGGAGGCCAACGGGCAGGCGTTACGCTCGCCGCCTTAACTGGCATTTATTGTATACGTTACCAGTAACGTCCCCCCTTTTTATTACCTACAATCAAACCCCTAAATGCCAGACGTTTATGAGGGGCAGCGCACTCTATATAAGCCACCCCTCCCCACTGGCACAAGGGTTCGCAATCCTTTGTAAACACAACGCACGTATCACTCGACAGAGTAAGCTCCCCGGAGCACCTGAGACGTAGGGCTGTTATCACTTCCGAGTGAGGCCTGAACTCATACATCTGTGTGTACACCCTCGCCGTAGCTAGGACTCTGCCCTCTCCTTTCGTACCCCTACCATCTACTGTCAGGCACGTTCCCACGACAGTTGGCGCCCACCGTGGGGCAGGCGTCTAAGCGACTTCCGGCGAGGTTGCAGTTTTTCATCTTCACCATGTCTCCCGACAGCGGTTTGATCCTGGGCTGCGAGATCCGTCTCGGTGCGTTCACCTTCATCGCCGACGACTCCGCATGGCTCCAGGAAGCCCCTCTCGACGTTGAGTCTCTCCCCGTCCGCGGGGCGACGCACTTCAGCGCGAGTTCGTGCGGCGTTCTCCTTCATCAGCCGTCGACCCCGTACATGTCGGCTCCATCGTCGTCCACTCTCCCTGCTGTTCGTCGCCGCAAGCGATCCGGTCGTTCGCGGCTCCAGCGATGGGTGAGGCACGCGACAGTGCGCCAAGCGTCGACTCCGCAGATCGCGGCTATCGAGCCCGCCGAGCCACTTCACGGCACGTTCGACTCGGCATCAGATTCATCCGAGCTCCCTTCCGAGTGCGAGAGCTGCGATCCTGCAGCAGAAGTTTTCATGGCGGGTTCTCATCAGAGCCCACCCGGCTATGGCCGTGGCGGCCGCGAGCGTGGCGGCCCGTCGAATGATCAGCAGTGCAGGGATGAGGAGGCCCTCCAAACCCCCATCGTCAGCACGACTGCAGAAGCCCAGGCTCTGGAGGCTGCGCGTCTCGCCACCTTGGCAGAGCGCACGCGCCTCGAGGAGATGCATAGGTCACTCGACGAGTGCACTCGACAGCGCCGCGAGCGTCAGTTGTTCCCTCCAGTCGACGACAATCGTCAGGTATACCGTACTCCGATCCAGAATGTTGCGGCGGCGGCTAGGATTGCAGATTCTATACAGCCGTCCGATTCAGAGGCCGGCAGAGGACTCGAGCAGATCCGAACCCTGCTTGGGGCGGCTCGACAGCAGAACTCCGCTGTCTCTCAGTCGCGCAACAGGATTCACAGCAAATCAGTTAGAGCAGACACAGTCCAATCGGCCCACAGTCCAGGGTCACCTCAGCGTCGCAGAGGCAGAAATTACCGCAACGATCAGTACAGAGATCAGAGGCGAGATCAGTTTGCTCCTCGGCATCACCGTGATGAGCACCGTCGGGTGCCTACTCCTCCGCGGAGTGGTCCATACGTGCCCCGGCACTATGATGACAGGCGCCCGTACCGTGATGAGCGGGACCCTGGGTTTGACGCGAGATCCGTTCTCGTTCAGAACCGGGTCGACAGAGGCAGATACAACAGAGGTGGCTATGACAGAGATTTTCTGAGTGGCAGTGGTACAGCTGTTTCTGGTCCAGAGTGTTTCAGCAGAGCCATCCGATCTGCTGAGATCCCCCCCAATTACAGGTTGGCGGCTGGGATTAGCAAATTCACTGGCGAGTCGAAGCCGGAAACATGGCTAGACGATTACCGAGTGGCTGTTCAGATCGGCGGAGGCAACGACAACGTGGCTATGAAGCATCTGCCCCTGATGTTGGATGGTCCGGCCCGGGCGTGGCTTAATCAGTTGGCTCCTTCTAGCATCTATTGCTGGGAGGATCTTGCCCGAGTGTTTGTCAAGACCTTCGAAGGCACCTGCAAGCGCCCTGCCGGTTTGCTCGAGTTGCAGCACTGTGTCCAGAAGCCGAATGAGACCTTGAGGGATTACATTCAGGGGTGGACCACTCTTCATCACACGGTGGAAGGTGTTTCCGAGCACCAGGCTGTTTGCGCCTTCAAGGCCGGAGTCAGATACAGAGAGCTCTATTTGAAGTTTGGTCGGACAGGAGATATGTCCCTGAGCAAGATGATGGAGATTGCCACCCGATACGCCAACGGCGAGGAGGAGGATCGCCTCTGCAGTGGCAAGGGTAAAGCAGTCGACAGTAATCCTGGCGGCGGAAATTCCAGTCGGAAGCAAAAGCGTAAAGCTGACGGCCCTGTCCAGGCAGAAGTAGCCGCTCTGGCGGCGAAAGGGAAAGTGAAGCCAAAGGGGCAGTTTGTTCAGAAGAAGTCCAAGAACCAGTCGACAGATGTCCTGGATATGCCATGTCCCATTCACTCACGGAAGGATGAAGAAGGCAACTTGATCCCGTCAAAGCATACCACTCGACAGTGCCAATTGCTGATCCAAGGGTTCAAGGGAGAGCAGTCGAGTGACAAAGATCCTGAGAAAGAAGAGGACGAAGATAAAGAAGACTTTCCTGAGATCAATGCCACATTGGTGATTTTTGCCGACGTAGAAAGCAAGAGTCGATTGAAGGTCATCAACAGGGAGGTCAACATGGCTGCTCCAGCTACCCCCGAGTACCTCAAGTGGTCCCAGACAGCTATCACCTTCGATCAGTCAGACCATCCCGCTCATGTCCCTACCCCAGGTCGACAGGTGCTGGTGGTGGATCCGGTGGTAGGAGGCACTCGGCTACGCAAAGTTCTCATGGATGGAGGAAGTGGCCTGAATATTCTGTACGCTGATACCCTCAAAGGGATGGGCATTCCGATGTATAGGCTCAGCCAAAGCAATATGCAATTACACGGGGTCATCGCTGGGAAGAAGGCCAAGTCACTCGGACAGATTGCGCTGGATGTGGTGTTCGGCACTAACAAGAACTTTCACAAAGAGAAGCTGACATTTGAGGTTGTAGACTTCAAGAGTGCATATCATGCCATCCTTGGCCGTCCAGCGTATGCACGTTTCATGGCCCGCCCGTGTTACGTGTATCTCAAGCTGAAGATGCCCAGGCCCAAGGGTGTGATCACAGTCACAGGCAATCGACAGAGGGCTGAGGAATGCCTCCAACAGGGCTCCAAGATCGCCGACATGCAGATGGCTGTAGTCGAGTTAGAAGAGTACAAAAAGACTGCTGATCCCGCTGATCTGTTGCGTTCCAAGAAGCCCACCACCGAGTCAGCTTTTCAGTCGGCAGGAGAATTGAAGCAAGTGCACATTCACCCGACAGATCCTACTGCTGCTCCGACCAACATCTCAATCACACTCGACAGCAAATAGGAAGCCGAGCTCATCCAGTCCCTCCGTGAGAACTGGGACATCTTTGCATGGAAGCCCGCTGACATGCCTGGTGTACCCAGGGGACTGGCTGAGCACCGTCTGAGAGTTGATCCGAAGGCCAAGCCTGTAAAAGAACACTTGCGCCGGTCGGCAACAGAGAAGCGAAAGGCAATCGGCGAGGAGGTGGCTCGACTCTTGGAGGCCAAGTTCATTCGCGAGGTCTACCACTCCGAGTGGCTTGCGAATGTCGTCATGGTCCCCAAGAAGGACAAGTCGCTCCGAATGTGTATAGACTTCAAGCATATCAATCGGGCCTGCCCGAAAGATCATTTCCCGCTCCCCCGCATCGACCAGATTGTGGACTCGACCGCGGGGTGCGAGCGTTTGTCTTTTCTCGATGCATACTCTGGCTACCATCAGATCCGTCTGTTTGGTCCAGATGAAATAAAAACGGCCTTCATCACCCCTTTTGGGTGTTTCTGTTACATCACCATGCCTTTTGGTCTGAAGAATGCTGGCGCTACTTTCATGCGCATGATTCAGAAGTGTCTCCTCGACCAGATCAGTCGGAATGTCGAGGCCTACATGGATGATATCGTAGTCAAGTCTCGCAAAGGTTCCGACCTGCTGACTGACTTGGCGGAAACATTCGCCAACTTAAGAAGATATGACCTCAAGCTGAATCCAACCAAGTGTACTTTTGGAGTTCCGGGTGGAAAGTTACTCGGTTATCTCGTTTCTGAACGAGGAATCGACATCAACCCTGAGAAGATCGGTGCCATCGTCCGAATGAAACGCCCCGAGCGTATTCACGATGTCCAGAAGCTTACTGGTTGCTTGGCAGTGCTGAGCAGATTCATTTCTCGTCTCGGAGAGAAGGCACTCCCTTTGTACCGACTGATGAAGAAATCCGATACGTTCGAGTGGAATTCATAGGCAGAAGCAGCGTTTGTCCAGCTCAAAGCCCTGCTCTCCACCCAGCCGGTGCTTGCCGCTCCACACAGCAAAGAACCCCTGCTCCTGTACATTGCAGCCACCAATCAGGTCGTCAGTACAGTTCTTACTGTCGAGCGAGAAGAAGAGGGCAAGGCCTACAAAGTCCAGCGCCCAGTTTATTACATCTTTGAAGTGTTGACTCCTTCTAAGCAAAGGTACCCACATTACCAGAAGCTTGTCTATGGTATATATCTATCAGCGAAGAAAGTGGCGCACTATTTTCAAGATCACTCAGTCTCAGTCGTCAGTGATGCGCCTTTGAATGAAATCCTCAACAATCGAGACGCGACTGGTCGAGTGGCCAAATGGGCCATTGAACTTCTTTATCTTGATATCAAGTTTGAAGCGAAGAAAGCCATTAAATCTCAAGCACTTGCTGACTTCATGGCCGAGTGGATAGAACAGCAGCAGCCAGTCCGGATCCACTCGGAACACTGGACCATGTTCTTTGACGGCTCGAAGATGCTGAACGGTTCTGGTGCTGGTGTGGTATTGGTGTCTCCCAAGGGCGATAAACTCAGCTATGTCCTCCAGATTCACTTTGATTCCTCCAATAATGAAGCTGAGTACGAAGCACTCCTTTACGGGTTGCGTATGGCCATCTCGCTCGGCGTCCGTCGCCTGTTGGTATACGGTGACTCGGATTTGGTGGTCAATCAAGTGATGAAGGAGTGGGATGTCAGAAACCCCGCCATGACCGGATATTGCAATGCAGTAAGAAAGCTTGAGAAGAAGTTTGAGGGTTTGGACTCCATCACGTTCCCCGAGTGAAGAATCAGGCAGCTGACGAACTGGCAAAAATCGGTTCCACTCGGAAGCCTGTGCCCAGCAATGTGTTCCTGGAGCATTTGCACTCTCCTTCGGTACAAGAGGACCCCTTCACCGAAGAGCCCCCGCAGCCTATAAGCGCCTCCAATCCGACTGAAGTTGATGTCCCAGCAGTCATAGATCTGGTCAGTGAGATTCTGGTGATAACTCCCGATTGGATGGTGCCCTACATCGCGTACATCCTCA
The DNA here is from genome assembly GCA_039707655.1 of Elymus sibiricus. Taxonomy (NCBI): domain Eukaryota; kingdom Viridiplantae; phylum Streptophyta; class Magnoliopsida; order Poales; family Poaceae; genus Elymus; species Elymus sibiricus. Next base: position 53,262,200 of record CM077664.1, on the reverse strand, counting down.
CGCGAGAACTTCCAGAAGACGAAGTTGAAGCTCGACAGATTGTCCGCAGATCCAAAACTTTCACTGTTATGAATGGGCAGCTCTACAGAGAGAGCGTAACCGGCGTGGCTCAGCGATGCATTTCTCAAGAAGAAGGTCGACTGATTCTGGAGGAAATTCACTCGGGAACTTGCGGCCATCATGCGTCCTCTCGGACGATTGTTGCCAAGGCCTACCGAGCTGGTTTCTTCTGGCCGCGCGCCAATGAGATGGCTAAGGATATTGTGCAGCACTGTGAAGGATGCCAATTCTATGCAAACTTGTCGCACAAGCCTGCATCTGCCTTGAAGACCATCCCACTCGTCTGGCCGTTCGCTGTATGGGGATTGGATATGATCGGACCTCTCCGCACGGGCCAGAGTGGTTTCACGCACCTTCTGGTAGCAGTCGACAAGTTCACTAAATGGATTGAGGCCAAGCCTATCAGGAAGCTGAATTCTCGCACAGCCATCAAATTCATGAGGGAAATAATATTCAGATACGGAGTTCCCCATAGTATCATCACGGACAATGGTTCTAATTTTGATTCGGAAGAGTTCAGAGCCTTTTGCTCCTCTCAAGGCACTCGGGTGGATTACGCATCCGTTGCGCACCCCCAGTCAAACGGTCAGGCCGAGCGAGTAAATGGCCTTATCCTTCAAGGGTTGAAGCCTAGACTCATGCGCGAACTCGATCACACAGCTGGAGCTTGGGTTACAGAATTACCGTCTGTTCTGTGGGGCTTGAGGACAACTCCAAATCGGGCAACTGATCGCACTCCTTTCTTCATGGTGTATGGGGCTGAAGCTGTCCTGCCGAGTGATGTTCTTCACAATTCTCCTCGGGTGGACCTTTACTCGGAGGTTGAAGCTGAGCAAGCACGCCAGGATGCTGTGGATCTCCTTGAAGAAGAGCGGGAAATGGCTTTGATCCGGTCGACTGCATACCAGCAAGATCTGCGTCGCTTTCATGCAAGGCACGTCAGGAGTCGGACCTTCCACGAAGGTGACCTCGTGCTCCGAGTGGATCAGCAGCGGCCTCACAAGCTAGCCCCCGCGTGGGAAGGCCCTTTCGTCGTCACCAAGGTGCTGAACAATGGAGCCTACCACCTCTTCAATCTCAAGAAGAACGCTGACGAGCCACGGGCCTGGAACGCGGATCTGCTTCGTCGGTTCTACACCTGAAGGTTGATCTGTCTGATGTAATAAGAGTAAACTGTTTTGATTATCAAGGATACGACTCCTGCAGTCTTTTGTCGATTCCGATCGCACAATTCTGAGTTCAAGAATACTCCGAGTGCGAGCGATTTTCCACTCGGGGGGCTTAGCCGCGATTCCGCATCGCCTAAGTTTAAATCTACTCCGAGTGATGGGCGATCCTCACACTCGGGGGCTTAGCTGCGACTCCGTGTCGCCTAAGTTCAGAACCTCGTCGAGTGAACAGCATCGCATTCACTCGAAAGCTTAGCCGCGATTCCGCATCGCCTAAGTTTAAATCTACTCCGAGTGATGGGCGATCCTCACACTCGGGGGCTTAGCTGCGACTCCGGGTCGCCTAAGTTCAGAACCTCGTCGAGTGAATAGCATCACTCGGAAGCTTAGCCGCGGTTCCGCATCGCCTAAGTTTAAATCTACTCCGAGTGATGGGCGATCCTCACACTCGGGGGCTTAGCTGCGACTCCGGGTCGCCTAAGTTCAGAACCTCGTCGAGTGAATAGAATCACTCGGAAGCTTAGCCGCGGTTCCGCATCGCCTAAGTTTAAATCTACTCCGAGTGATGGGCGATCCTCACACTCGGGGGCTTAGCTGCGACTCCGTGTCGCCTAAGTTCAGAACCTCGTCGGTTGAATAGCATCGCATTCACTCGAGAGCTTGGCTGCGAATCCGCTTCGCCCAAGTTAAAACGCTACTCCGAGTGACGAGCGATCCTCTCACTCGGGGGCTTGGCTGCGAATCCGCTTCGCCCAAGTTAAATCGTACTCCGAGTGACGAGCGATCCTCTCATTCGGGAGCTTGGCTGCGAATCCGCTTCGCCCAAGTTAAAACGCTACTCCGAGTGACGAGCGATCCTCTCACTCGGGGGCTTGGCTGCAAATCCGCTTCGCCCAAGTTAAATCGTACTCCGAGTGACGAGCGATCCTCTCATTCGGGGGCTTGGCTGCGAATCCGCTTCGCCCAAGTTAAATCGTACTCCGAGTGACGAGCGATCCTGTCATTCGGGAGCTTGGCTGCGAATCCACTTCGCCCAAGTTAAAACGCTACTCCGAGTGACGAGCGATCCTCTCACTCGGGGGCTTGGCTGCAAATCCGCTTCGCCCAAGTTAAATCGTACTCCGAGTGACGAGCGATCCTCTCATTCGGGGGCTTGGCTGCGAATCCGCTTCGCCCAAGTTAAAACGTTACTCCGAGTGATGAGCGATCCTCTCACTCGGGGGCTTGGCTGCGAATCCGCTTCGCCCAAGTTAAAACGTTACTCCGAGTGATGAGCGATCCTCTCACTCGGGGGCTTGGCTGCGAATCCGCTTCGCCCAAGTTAAAACTCTACTCCGAGTGATGAACGATCCTCACACTCGGCGGCTTGGCTGCGAATCCGCTTCGCCTAAGTTAAAACGTTACTCCGAGTGATGAGCGATCCTCTCACTCGGAGGCTTGGCTGCGAATCCGCTTCACCCAAGTTAAAACTCTACTCCGAGTGATGAATGATCCTCACACTCGGCGGCTTGGCTGCGAATCCGCTTCGCCTAAGTTATAAACATACTCCGAGTGACGAGCGATCCTCTCACTCGGGGGCTTGGCTGCGAATCCGCTTCGCCCAAGTTAAAACGCTACTCCGAGTGATGGGCGATCCTCTCACTCGGGGGCTTGGTTGCGAATCCGCTTCTCCCAAGTTAAAACGCTACTCCGAGTGATGAGCGATCCTCACACTCGGGGGCATAGCCGTGATTCCGCATCACCTAAGTTATAAACTACTCCGAGTGACGAGCAATCCTCTCACTCGGAGGCTATCTGCGAACCAGTCTTCGCCTAAGTTCTGATACTCACTCCCGAATGACGAGCGGTCCTCTCACTCGGGGGGCTTAGCTGCGAGTCAGTCCTCGCCTAAGTCCGAAATCAATCAAACAAATTTAAGACCCCTGCCGATGTCGCCGCCACTCGACAGCGGTCTCTGGGACTACACCCAGTGGGTGCACTCTGCGTGCCCCCACTGGACCAGAAACCATTCGGACTCGAACCTGCATCTAAATTCACTCGGAAGAAATGACAAGCTGAATAGATCAAGGCAGACGTTGGAAGGCCCAGTCGTCACAGGTATCGGAAAGATCTCGAAGCTCATTCAGAATGCTGAGTTCGACAGAACCTGCACTACACCTTCTCCACTCGAGCCCTGATCCATTCGGGGGCTAATGACGAGGATATGTACTTAGGGTAGGGTGCTAGGCCCGTCCTACATACCCCACCTAAGGACACCACATTGGAGGACTACAAGACTACGAGAGAGATTCCGACTGAACTAGCCATGGCGTATGAGTCACTCGGAATCTCCCCCCTCCACTCGACGGTCATCTCTCACTCGGAGGGGCCGCCAATCACTCGACCGCAGAAGACCATGAGTCTCCCCAGGGAGGCCAACGGGCAGGCATTACGCTCGCCGCCTTAACTGGCATTTATTGTATACGTTACCAGTAACGTCCCCCCTTTTTATTACCTACAATCAAACCCCTAAATGCCAGACGTTTATGAGGGGCAGCGCACTCTATATAAGCCACCCCTCCCCACTGGCACAAGGGTTCGCAATCCTTTCTAAGCACAACGCACGTATCACTCGACAGAGTAAGCTCCCTGGAGCACCTGAGACGTAGGGCTGTTATCACTTCCGAGTGAGGCCTGAACTCATACATCTGTGTGTACACCCTCGCCGTAGCTAGGACTCTGCCCTCTCCTTTCGTACCCCTACCATCTACTGTCAGGCACGTTCCCACGACAGCTGGCGCGCCCTGGTGCCTCGTGGGCAGCAGGGGGCCCCCTCTAGTGGATCTTGGCTCCAATATTTTTTATTTATTCCATATAAAATCTCCAAAAAGTTTCGTCCAATTCCGAGAACTTTTATTTCTGCACAAAAAACAACACCATGGTAGTTCTGCTGAAAACAGCGTCAGTCCGGGTTAGTTTCATTCAAATCATGCAAATTAGAGTCCAAAAGAAGAGCAAAAGTGTTTGGAAAAGTAGATATGACGGACATGTATCAACTCATTGCTTGTCCTCAAGCAATTCAGTTGACAAACTGAAAGTGATAAAGAAAAACTTTTATGAACTCTTTTGTTTTTGTATCTATATATATGCTTAAATAATACCCAGGGTTTCAGCAAAGATTATAACTAACCATGCAGATGATAACTTTTAGAAATTATATTCACTCATATCAATGGCATAATCAACTAGCGAGCAATAATAAAATATCTCAATTGCCAACACTTTGTCAAAAGAATCATGATATAATATGAGAACATGGTATCTCGCTAGCCCTTTCTGAGACCGCAAAACATAAATGCGGAGCACCTCCAAAGTTCAAGCAGTGACTAAGCATTGTAATTCCTGGTAGAAGAGATCCAGTCATGATGCACACAACATTAACTATACACAATGCATGAGAATGACAATAGTGCTCTCAGGACTGGTGCTTATTTGAGAATGTGGTGACTCAATAATAAAAATAAAATAACATAAAAGTAAATAGATGGGCCCTTCGCAGAGGGAAGCGGGGATTTGCAGAGGTGCTAGAGCTCAAAGCTTAAATCAGAGATAAATATAATTTTGGGAGATATGCCTTTCCTGTCAACGTCACGACCGAGAGTTTTCAATATCTTCCATGCTAAACAAATTAGCGGTGGTTCCCAAGCGGTAAAGTAAAGTTCATTCCCCCTCCACCAACAAACACAAGCCATGGCTAGCCGAATCCTCGGGTGCCCTCCATACGAACAACTTTCCGGGGGAGTTTGTTTTATTATTTTGCAATTTTAATCATGGGACTGAGCATCCCGATTACCAGCCCCTCTCGTGCAAGGACAAGTGAATAAACACTCATCATGAGAAAAACCCGCTTAGCATGGAAGATACTGACCGCCCCCTATCGCTCCATGAGCGGTACAGGCACACAAAACATATGTTCATTTGAATATTTAGAGTTGGCACATGCAAATTTACTTAGAACAGCAGAGTAATACCGCATATGGGTAGATATAGTGGACTCATCTGGAATAACTTTGGTTTAAGGATTTTGATGCACAAGCAGTATTCCCGCTTAGTACAGGCGAAGGCTAGCAAATAGCTTGAGAAGCGACCAGCTAGAGAGCGAAAACGGTCATAATCATGCATTATGAATAATCAACATTGAATACTAGCATGAGTAGGATATAAGCACCATGAACATAAATATCGTGGAGGCTATGTTGGTTTTGAATCAACTACATGCATGAACATGTGCCAAGTCAAGCCACTCGAAACATTCAGAGGAGGATACCATATCATCATACTACATCACAAACATTTTAATGCATGTTGACACCCAAGATAAATCATTATCCACTCCTAGCTACTTAAGCATGGCATGAGCAACTATAATCTCTAATTGTCATCATAAACATGTTTAATCATAATATGCTGAATCATGGATACTGAGTTAAACATATTTACAAAAACAAAAACAAGTTGAGTTCATACCCGCTTTTCCTTGCCACAGTCACTTCATCAAATTATCGTCATTATTGCCTTTCACTTGCACGATTGAATGATGTGAAAATAATAATAGTCCAAGAGTGCTGTGGACTAAGCTGGAATCTGCAAACATTTTATTCAACGGAGAAGACAAGGTAATATGGGCTCTTTGTTAGATCAACAATAATGCATACGAGAGCCACTCAACATTTTCATCGTGGTCTTTTCCTTACAATGACTCAACAAAAGAAAAGTATTTCAGAGAAACATACTGAAATATTTTTGGAGTTTTTAGTTTTTCTCGAAGGAAGCAAATTAAAGAAGACAAAAAAAAAACGAGAAAAACTATTTACATGGGAAAGCTCCCAACAAGCAAAAGAAGAAACGGGAAATCTTTTTGGGTTTTCTTTTAATACTACAACTAATTAAGCTAGAAAGAAAAACCGAAAAGAAGTAAGAAATGTTTTTGGATTTTCTCAAAGTTTTTCAAACACACAAGAAAAAGCGAGAAAATAAAACTAACATGGATTATACAATGAAAAAGGATGAACACCGACAACTGGAATGAAATGTGTGATCATGAATGTAATATCGGTGAGAAATACGTACTCCCCCAATCTTAGGCACTTGCCTAGCTTGGTCTACGGCCATCCGTAGTAGCCATCCGGTCCCATATGAAAGTGCTGAGGCGGCGGCACCCTAGCGTCCCAATCCTGGGCCTCATCCTCTGCCGCTGCCAATGCGTTCCGGTAGGCAACGATGTCCGGTGGCATAATAGTATATCCGTTCCTGGCATGGGAATCAAACAAAGTAGGTGCAGGCAACGGAATAATATCACGAGTATCCTCACTAAAAACCAAGTTATAACGAATGTGGTGAGGAGGTTCAGGAGCATCAAGAAAGTGGTGATCCCGCATAGACTGGTGATCTAAGTAAACTCTAGGCAACAAGTAATCATGTGGCCGTATGTCAACGTTAAAACGTCTCACTAAGCGAGTAGCATAAATGCCACCATGAATTTTACCCTTAGTCCTACTAGTGTGCAGGCGACGTGCAATGATAGCTCCCAGGTTATAAGTGTTGTCATTATGCAGTGCGCGGCGTAAAATGGCAAAGTCAGGTGCACATAGCGCACCATCTTGCTCTCTAGCAGTCAAGCATTTCCCTATGAATAAAGCAAAGTAATGAACAGCGGGAAATTGCAAGCTAGTGGCTCGGGCTTTCGACACGCCCCTTTCCTCTCCCACAGTTAAAGTGCGAAGGAAGCCCTCAAACTCCTCCGGTCGAGGCTCTCTTATTTCCCCATCAAAGGGGATCAAACATATCTCACAAAATTCAGCAAGCGGTATCTGATGATGTTCATCATATAAATCAAAGCGCACCGCATGGGGTTCGAGCCTATTCAGGAAATGAAAGTTTTGCACAAAGGAATTCGTAAGGATGTGGTGCTGGTCACACTTATCTGGGAGGAAGTCGGTCAATCCGGCATTAGCAACAAATTGCGCGAACTCTTGGTAGAATCCGACTTCGTTCATGAAGGCATTGTGCGGCCATTCGCACGTCCGAACCTCCGTCCTACGCGGAATGTTGAGGTCGCTGTGCAAGCAGTCTCCAAGGACTCCTTTGGCATTCCATTTCGAGGAACTCCTCCGGAAGAAATTCATTTTCCTAAGAGCAAATTTCTGAAAAATTTTGGGCCACAAAAAGATGTTAACAAAACTTCACAAAATTGATAGTAACTAATTATACAAGTGCCTAGAGGCCATATCAAGCATTCAAACTACTTAGGACTCAAAGAATTCAACATGCAAGCTCATTTTCAGTAGCACCAAGAGCAGCTAATTATGCAAGATATAATCCACTAGAGCAAAAACTAATTGGAGCAAATGAGGAGTCACATACCAAGTAGCAATCTCCCAAAACAGTTTCGGAAATGGAGCTTCGAGCAAAGAGATCGAAAATCTCAGGTTTGGGAGCAAGAACACGAGAGAGAGAGAGAGCTACCAGGAGTTTTTGCTAGAGGTAAGAGATGAAGTGGGCTGAAGGAATAAGTGAGGGGGTCCCTGTGGGGCCCACGAGCCACCAGGTCGCGCCCAGGGGGGTAGCGCGCCTTGGTGCCTCGTGGGCACCTGGGGAATCCCCCTGGTATGTTTTTAATTCCAAAAATTCTTAAATATTCTATAAAAATTCATGTATAAATTTCAAATCATTCTGATCACTTTCATTTTTGGGCACCTTTTTTATTACATGGATAATTCAGAAAACAGGATAATCATGGCATTTTATTGCATTTAACTAAAAATAACAAAAAATAAAAAGTGGGTGCAGAAGGTTGTGCTTACTAAATTCATCGACCACATGCCTCTCAAAAAGAATCCATTAATAAGGTTGATTAAGTCTTATTAACAAACCATTTCCGAGTAACATGAAACCGAAGAACCTTCGTAAAACACTAGGTTATCTCAACGGGGATGTGTACCTCCCCAATAATAAGAGTTTCATATTTCTTTTTGACAGTAGGAAGAGGGAGTTGAAAACTTACAATAGCTAGTAATTGTCGGAGTCTTTTCAATAACATGAATACCGTTTACTTGAAATTGTTTCTTCGGAAAGTGCACCGTATGTTCATTACCATTGATATGAAAAGTGACCTTGCTTTTGTTGCAATCAATAACAGCCCCTGCAGTATTCAAAAAGGGTCTACCAAGGATAATCGACATATTGTCGTCCTCGGGTATATCAAGTATAACAAAGTCTGTTAGGATAGTAACATTTGCAGCTACAACGGGCACATCCTCACAAACACCGATAGGAATGGCAGTTGAATTGTCAGCCATTTGTAATGATATTTCAGTGGGAGTGAGTTTATTCAAATCAAGTCTTTTATATAAAGAGAAGGGCATAACACTAACACCGGCTCCTAAATCACACAAAGCAGTTTTGACATAATTTCTTTTAATGGAGCATGGTATAGTTGGTATTCCTGGATCTCTTAGTTTCTTAGGTACTCCGTCCTTAAAAGAATAATTTGCAAGCATGGTAGAAATTTCAGCTTTAGGTTTCTTTCTTTTATTTGTGACAATGTCTTTCATATATTTAGCATAAGGGGCCATCCTTAAAATATCAGTCAAACGAGTACGCAAAAAGACTGGCCTAAGCATTTCAGCAAAGCGTTCAAATTCTGCCTCATCGTTATTCTTAGATGGTTTAGCAGGAAAGGGCATGGGTTTTTGAACCCATGGTTCTCGTTCTTTACCATGTTTTCTAGCAACGAAGTCTCTTTTATCATAACGTTTGTTTTTAGGAGGTGGGTTATCAAGATCAACCGCAGGTTCTATTTCAACATCATTATTAGGTTCTTTATCATTATCTGGTTGGGCATCCACATGAGCATCATCATTATTATTATCATTAGGTGAAAGTTCATTACCAGATTGTGTTTCAGCATCGGAAATAGAGACATCATTATTATCCTCGGAGGGTTTTTCTACCTCAGGTTCACTAGAAGTATGCAAACCCCTATCATTTTTTTTTCTTTTTAGATGGACTAGGTGCATCAACATTAATTCTTTCAGAGTCTTGTTCAATTCTTTTAGGGAGACCTTCAGGATAAAGTGGCTCCTGAGTCAATCTACCTCCTCTAGTCATTACTCTAACAGCATGATCATTCATATTGTTATTCATTTCATTGAGCAATTCACTTTGAGATTTAGCAACTCGTTCTAATTGGGTTTGAACCATAGATGCATGTTTACCTACACCTTTGACATCATTAGCAATTCTAAATAACAGGTCACTCAAGCGATCAATCATGTAGGCATTTCGTTTCAATTGTTTCATAACATTTGCATTGAAATGATCTTGCTTAGTAATATAATTGTCAAATTCATACAAACATTGACTAGGGGGTTTGTTATAGGGAATGTCACCTTCATCAAACTTTATAAGAGAATTTACCTCTACTACCTGTGGCAGTGTGCCAAGACCATGTATTTCTTCAATAGGTGGCAAATTCTTAACATCTTCAGCTTTAATACTGTTGACACCAGATTTTGGCATGGTCAAAAACATAATTAAGAAGGCCTCAAATGGAAAAGTGCTCAAGGTGAGAAAGTTCCGTATCATCGAAAGGAGAAACTTTGATATTTGAGCCATAGCCATCCGATCTCATCTCTAAGGCCGAAGTTGTGTTTGAAGTGTATGCAGAACACTATTCGGCTGATTACGCCCCCAAGACGGCCTTATATGAGAAACGTTTCTACACGGATTGTCTTTGTCTCGTCGAATTGGTCGATTTTGATATAAAAATCGTCTCAATCCGAGTTCGTATGCAAAAGTTACGGCCGTTACAAGATTGCTGATACAACAGAGAACAGTACTACCGCTCCAATAAGCGGTACTACCGCTTGAGCGGTACTACCGCTCCTACTACCGCGTCTACTACCGCTTACGAAAAAGTTTCTGGCATCCCCAGACCCTAAGCGGTACTAGAGCGGTACTACCGCCCAGAACGGTACTACCGTGCCCAGAACGGTACTACCGCTTGCCTATAGCCGCACAGACTCGGGCAGATCGAAAAAGTCCGAGTTTGGCTGCGTTTTTTTGAACCTTTGGAAGGAAATCTGGGTCCGTGTCCTGTACGGGAAGTACAACCCCCTCTTAAATAGAAGAGGTGATGGCCGATTAAAACAACACACAATCGAACAAACACATCTACATCTTTTTACCCTACTTTTATCCCTCTCCCTTGTATCTTTCTTCTCGTTCTTCGTTCGTTCTTCTTGTTGCAGGACGGCGAACCTCGAGGCCCTAGGGGCGAGCGAGTCGACCTAGGGCAGCCCATCGTCCATCCGTGACTCCTGACGGGTTCCATCCCGGAGAAGCGGTGCGTCGGGTTTCAAAAGCGCCCGCCGGATTGCTTGCGTACCGTGCTTCCGGACGGGCCTCCTTCGACGTGAGCTGCGGTGCATCACCCCCGGCGTCGAGGGTACGCGTGACGCATTCGTGTGTCAACACACTTTTTGGCGACTCCGCTGGGGACGAAGCTTTGAACGGTCTCCGGCCCGTTCTTGCTACGAAGAGATCGTCATCTAGGGTTTGCAATCTACAAAGGTAATATGAATACTCAATCCCCTCATGTAGATGCAAATAATTCATATGGTGTTACTAGATCGTTCAATGAGTATGCTCTATCGGCCAACCCTAGTTTTATCAATTATACATCTAATTATGTGCAAGGGCCGATTCAAATTAATTTACAAGCTTCAACTTCTTATGATACTAGTAACATGCACCATATGTATTCCAACTCTCATGCATCGGCAACCCTAGAAATCCATATGCCGATGAACAACATGACGAGTTTGGTTAATCAAGTTGAAACACCTCATGTTGGAACTTTCAATAATATGCAAAAAAGTGTTTCACCTTCTTATTCATCGGCACCTAACTTGCAATATGTTAATTCAAACATGCCGGTGGATAGGGGAATTGGCTATGCTACTACTAGTTATTCGGCCAATTACCATCAACCATCATATGCTACACCTCATACTAGTAATGTGTCAGCACCGTATGCAACTGTTGATATTCATAATTCGGCTTCACACCTTCATGGTCATAGCCGAATAAGTGATAAATTTGCAGGAGCATACATGCCTTCATCTAATGTTGTAGCATATAATGCATCCTCTACACAATTGCAAAATTTCGGCAACACCTCATTGCCGAAAGAATATGAAAATACTATGGAGCAATTCCTTACAGAAGCTGACGTGGCTTCGTTAAAAAAGAGGCTAGCCCAAAATAACAGGATTAGTGCTCTTTGCCTTGAACAACATGAAAAGGGGTTGTTTCCTGATTATGATGCAATAAAAGTTAGAGTTTTGTATGAAGATGAATCATTGCCAATTGATAGACTATGCGAGGAAAAATATAGTTCTACACCAATGCATATGTCTTCACCTACTGTTGCAGCATGCTATATACCCCCTAAACAATTGCAAAGTTTCGGCAACACTCATGTTTCATTGCCGAAAGAGTCTAAATGCATTGGGGGGCAATCTTATCCGGAGTGGGTTGAGATTGAGAAAAAGATTAAAGCCAATTTTGCTGCTCGTCGTTTGGAGCAAATAGAAAAAGAATTGGCTCAAAGAAAAGAAGCATTGCCGGTTGATATCATTGATGAAAAGAATGATGATTCGAAGAGTGAAAGTTCTTCGGCTGGAGAAGCCGAATCAACTAGTGTGAATTCTGAATCCATCAAATCCAAAGAGGCAAGCACCATTGAGAAAGGGCATGGCAAGCACAAAACAGCTGTGCTTGAATTTTCTGAAGTTGAGGAAACCTATTCCCTGCCCTACGAGTTCCGTGCCAAGGAAATTGATGAGCATCAAGAACAAAGTGATATGGCCGAACAAAGTTTGGTTAATGATGAACATCAAGAACACAAGCGTGCAGCTGAGCAAAGTTCGCTTGGTAATCATTCGAGTGATGAAGCACGGAATCAAGAAAAAGATGAGGATAAAGCGTTGGAGAGTCATCCAAAACTGGAGCAAGCTATTATTCAACTCACACAACCATTATACTCTCCCAACGTGTATGAAGAGGTATGTCTAGTAAGTAATTTATCTATTTTCAGATTTGGTCTCAATTTTATTGTTGATGCATCTATTAGCAAAGTTCTTATAACAAATCTTGAGAGACCAATGAAGAAGGGTAACTTACTTGTTAGCAATAAAATTATAACAAAGCATATCGGTCAACACATTGTACCATCCAGAGAGACCGATAAAGACTTACTATCGCAGTCAAAGCACTTCACATTGTTTTATTTAAAGTTTATATATACATGGGTAGCTTTGCTTATTTCATACTTGGCTTGCATTTGGTCTCAAATGAGACATATATGTTATAACAGTTTTGATTTCAGAAACATAAAGCCAAGGCTTGAATCTTTTGAGAAAACCGATGCTATTGCAATATCTTATCCAAAGTCATCGGAGATAGAGTGCGAGACACAATGCATAGCCGAATGGGGTGATGCCAAATCTGAACCATTCGTTTGCTTACCTCCAAAGCCGTTCTCACACCAAGACCGGCTAGAAAACAAGAAGTTTACCTTCAATTCAAACATGTGTGATCAAATCTTTGATTTGTTGCTGAAGAATGATTATATTAGAATTCTTGATCACCATGTCAAACCATCAATCCAAGGACAAATGTATTGTAAGTTGCATGATTCGTTCAAGCATAATTTTGAGGACTGCAATATGTTTCGTCAAATAGTTAAATCGGCCATTGATAGCGGACGATTGAGACTTGTTAAAGCACCAAGGGATGATCATGCTATTCCTATTGGTCCTGATGGCAAAAAGTTTTTGCATCGGCTGCTTCAAGCCGATCCATATAAGGACAAGAAGGTAAACACTGCAGGTAATGGAATCAAGCTTTCAAGTGAAAAAATTATTCATGAGCACAATGATAATATTCTTGAAGGCCAAGGTTCTATCAAAGTTACAATGGAGACGCCAAGCACTGGGGGGCAACAAGAAAATCCAATGATCGATGCAAGCACAACCAAAGAAAGCAAAGGCCGAGGTAAGCACAAAGGTAAAAAGCCGAAAGTCACTTTCGCGCAGCTATTGGAAAAATACCAGAAGATGAGTGAAGAGAAAAGTGCTTATCGGCCAACTAATGCAAAAACATCAAGATCACCCCCTAGGCGCAAATCTGAGGATCGGTATTGGCAAAGTGAGAATTTCAATGCAACATATTCGTATCCTTATTTTGGGCCACCAATGCCAATGCCGTGGATGCCTCCCTATGCTCATGTAAATCCATATCCATCATGGGACAGGTATGATACAAGGGCACATTCTCCATCTTATTATAAACCATCTCACCAATATTATGCAGCTCCAAGAAGACCAACCTTCAGTGAGCAGTTATATATTCAAGACCGTTTCAATAAAAATGAATCGGTCCGGAGCTCAAGAAAGAAGAAAGAGGTGGTCAAGCAAGTATATCGAGTGAAAAAAGATGGTCGTAAGTGTGCCACTTCAGATTTTATTACAAATGATAAAGAGCCAATTAAAGTATTGACATTGGCTACTAAGGGAAAAGAAGTAGAGCAAACAAATGTTCAAAATCAAGATGCCAAATCTGAACAGAAGGAGTTGAGAGTGCACAAGGTTAGAAAAGAATTGCCATTGCTTGAACAAGAATCACAGCTGAGGCGCCCACTCGGCTTATCGTATTGGCAAAAGAAAAAGTTGCAAAAGCTTAGTGCACAAGAACTTGAAAAGAAGAACATGGCATGGGTTCCCAAGAGGAGCAGTCAAACAGAAAATGATGTGCAAGCTTCTATTGTAACAAGTACAACAAAAGTGAAGAAGGAGAAAGAGTCTCATAAGAAATTAAGCCGAAGGTTTTCATCCACAAAAAATAATCTTCGGTTAGCACATCCTTCATATTCTTCAAACATGCCATTGATACCTTTACCATGGAATTCATCCCCAGGTATGATTGGTTAGCCTCCATGGGCTTATTTTGATCCATGGATGCAATACGATTTCTTACATCAAGAAAGGGTATTACCAAATCACTATACATTTGATTAGTAATATTTTTGTTGCTCATTCAAATGGCCGAAATATTTGACTTGTTATTTCGTTTGTTTATTTCGGCTATACATGCTTTGGTGGATGAATTATACATGTCACTTATGATAATGGTCGATATTTATCTATCGTCCTAAGAATATGTCAATGCATGGCCGGTGTGGTATTCTAAACATCGTCTTTAGTCCTATTGGAGATCGAGACAAGGTGTACATTCATTGAAAATATGTTGCGACCAATTCATAGCAAAATTGGTGAAAATCATGACTGGAGGAAGCCCATTATTGATTACTTGTGCAATCCGAGTGAAAGGGTGGACAGGGCTGTTCGGCGCATGGCTTTCAAATATACAATGAGAGATGATGGTCTTTATCACCGAACGGTTGAAGATGGTCTTTTGAAGTGCTTGGATGAGGACCGAGCAAGAGTTCCTATGGGAGAGATTCATGAAGGCATTTGTGGTACTCATCAGTCGGCTCCAAAGATGAAGTGGTTATTACGACGTGCTGGATTTTATTGGCCGACGATGATTAATGATTGCTTCAGGTATTATAAAGGATGTGAAGCTTGTCAAAAGTTTGGTGATATTCAGTTGGCTCCCGCTGCTATGTTACATCCTCTTATCAAGCCGTGGCCTTTTAGAGGTTGGGGATTAGACTTTATTGGAGAGATTCATCCTTCTTCTTCAAAGGGGCATCGGTTCGTGTTGGTGGCAACTGGTTATTTCACTAAATGGTCTGAAGCAATACCTCTCAAAAATATGACGCATACGGAGGTGATTCAATTCATAAGTGAGCACATTATTCATAGGTTCGGCATTCCTCAAACGTTAACTACGGATCAAGGTTCATCTTTCATGTCACATCAAGTTAGAGAATTTGCCGAATCATATAAGATAAAGTTGCTCAATTCCTCTCCGTATTATGCTCAAGCCAATGGACAAGCTGAGTCTAGCAATAAAATATTGATTAAGGTCATCAAGAAGGAGGTTGAGGATAATCCAAGGAGATGGCATGAGCTATTGTCCGAGGCTTTGTGGGCGCATAGAATCTCAAGGCATGGTGCGACAAAGGTAACTCCATATGAGCTCGTATATGGTCAAGAAGCTGTTTTGCCGGTGGAAGTTAATTTGAATGCTTTGAGAATAGCCAAACAAAGTGATTTATCGGCGGTGGATTTTTATAACTTGATGATGGACAACATTGATGAGGTTGCCGATAAACGCTTGGCTGCATTAAAGGCCATAGAGAGGGACAAGTTGAGAGTAGCAAGAGCTTACAATAAAAAGGTCAAGTTGAAGAATTTTCAGATTGGTGATCTTGTGTGGAAAGTGATTCTACCTATCGGTTCAAAGGATAAAAAGTTCGGGAAGTGGTCTCCAAGCTGGGAAGGTCCTTTCAAGATTGCAAGAATAGTTCCCGGAAATTCATATTTGGTGGAATCCATGCAAGGAACATTGCTACCTCGAGCTCTCAATGGCAAGTATTTAAAAAAGTACCACCCAAGTGTGTGGCAAGAAGCCTAAATAGGCAATGGCCAATATGTGATTATCGCCCTAAGAATATAAATGGCCGATATATAATTATCGCCCTAAGAGCAAAATATGGCCGATATATAACTATCGCCCTAAGAATATAAATGGCCGATGGAGTGTTGACATCGTCCTTAGAACAAGCCTAATGCACATTATTTTTCGGCACACAAGTTTTGCCGAAAAACAGGGGGGCATGTGTTGACACCAGATTTTGGCATGGTCAAAAACATAATTAAGAAGGCCTCAAATGGAAAAGTGCTCAAGGTGAGAAAGTTCCGTATCATCGAAAGGAGAAACTTTGATATTTGAGCCATAGCCATCCGATCTCATCTCTAAGGCCGAAGTTGTGTTTGAAGTGTATGCAGAACACTATTCGGCTGATTACGCCCCCAAGACGGCCTTAGATGAGAAACGTTTCTACATGGATTGTCTTTGTCTCGTCGAATCGGTCGATTTTGATATAAAAATCGTCTCAATCCGAGTTCGTATGCAAAAGTTACGGCCGTTACAAGATTGCTGATACAGCAGAGAACGGTACTACCGCTCCAATAAGCGGTACTACCGCTTGAGCGGTACTACCGCTCCTACTACCGCGTCTACTACCGCTTACGAAAAAGTTTCTGGCATCCCGAGACCCTAAGCGGTACTAGAGAGGTACTACCGCCCAGAACGGTACTACCGTGCCCAGAACGGTACTACCGCTTGCCTATAGCCGCACAGACTCGGGTAGATCGAAAAAGTCCGAGTTTGACTGCGTTTTTTGACCCTTTGGAAGGAAATCTGGGTCCGTGTCCTGTACGGGAAGTCCAACCCCCTCTTAAATAGAAGAGGTGATGGCCGATTAAAACAACACACAATCGAACAAACACATCTACATCTTTTTACCCTACTTTTATCCCTCTCCCTTGTATCTTTCTTCTCGTTCTTCGTTCGTTCTTCTTGTTGCAGGATGGCGAACCTCGAGGCCCTAGGGGCGAGAGAATCGACCTAGGGCAGCCCATCGTCCATCCGTGACTCCTGACGGGTTCCATCCCGGAGAAGCGGTGCGTCGGGTTTCAAAAGCGCCCGCCGGATTGCTTGCGTACCGCGCTTCCGGACGGGCCTCCTTCGACGTGAGCTGCGGTGCATCACCCCCGGCGTCGAGGGTACGCGTGACGCGTTCGTGTGTCAACAAATACCTTTTTCCTTCATACATTTCTTTGCATCTTGCATATCTTCAGGACTGAGAAATAAAATACCCCTCTTCTTCGGAGTGGGTTTAGACGGTGGTTCAGGAAGTGTCCAATCATTATCATTCTTCAATATATTATTCAATAGTTCTTCAGCCTGCCCAACAGTTCGTTCGCTAAAAACACAACCAGCACAACTATCTAGGTAGTCCCTAGAAGCATCGGTTAGTCCATTATAAAAGATATCAAGTATTTCATTCTTCTTAAGAGGATGATCAGGCAAAGCATTAAGTAATTGGAGAAGCCTCCCCCAAACTTGAGGAAGATTCTCTTCTTCAATTTGCACAAAGATAAATACTTCCTGTAAAGCAGCTTGTTTCTTATGAGCAGGAAAATATTTTTCAGAGAAGTAATATTAAACCATTTCTTAGCATCACCCTTTAATGAGAAAGGAAACAATTTAAGAATATAGTAATAGCGCATTTTTTCCTCATGAGCGAATAGGGTGGCTATATCATTTAATTTAGTAAGATGTGCCACAACGGTTTCAGTTTCATAGCCATGGAAAGGATCAAATTCAACCAAAGTAAATAACTCAGGATCGACAGAGAATTCATAATCCTTATCAATAACAAATATGGGAGAGGTAGCAAACTTAGGATCATATTTCATTCTCTCCTTCATAGATTTTTCTTTCATTTCAGCAAGCAATTTTATAACTTCATCTCTATCATTACAAGCAAGAATGGCTCTAGCCGTCTCCCTATCAAAGACATGTTCATCAGGTGATTCAACTCTAGTAGGAGAGCTAGGCATAATAGGTGAATCATAATTCTTAAGAGTTTCAACATTTTTAGCATTCTCAATTTCTTTAGCTGTAGCAAGTTGTTCATCAAGAAATTCACCAAGTGGCACAGTATTATCAAGCATAGTACTAGCATCATCATAAGTATCATTCATAGCAGAAGTAGTATCATCAATAACTTGCAACATATCAGAATGCATAACAGGTGGTGGTGTCACAAGTCTACTCAAAACAGGAAGGTGAATCAAGTGCGGAGCTAGATGGCAGTTCCTTACCTCCCCTCATCTTAGAGGGAACGATCTTGGTCTTAGCGTCTTTCAGATTCTTCATAGTGATCAACAGATATAAATCCCAAGTGACTCAGCAAATAGAGCTATGCTCCCCGGCAACGGTGCCAGAAAAAGGTCTTGATAACCCACAAGTATAGGGGATCGCAACAGTTTTTGAGGGTAGAGTATTCAACCCAAATTTATTGATTCGACACAAGGGGAGCCAAAGAATATTTGCAAGTATTAGCAGTTGAGTTGTCAATTCAACCACACCTGGAGACTAAATATCTGCAGCAGAGTGATCAGTAGCATAGTAGTATGGTAGTTTGATAGTAATATCAATAATAGTAACAGTAACAGTAACGGTAGCAGCAATAGTTTTGTAACAATTGGGACAGTAGTAGCAACAGTAGTAACTTAGCAAAGAGCAATATGTGAAAAACTCGTAGGCATTGGATCGGTGATTATGTTGGATAACATTCATCATGTAACAGTCATAACCTAGGGCGACACAAAACTAGCTCCAATTCATCCATGTAATGTAGGCATGTATTCCGTATATAGTCATACGTGCTTGCGATAAGAACTTGCATGACATGTTTTGTCCTACCCTCCCGTGGCAGCGGGGTCCATAAGGAAACTAAGGGATATTAAAGCCTCCTTTTAATAGAGAACCAAAACAAAGCATTAACACATAGTGAATACATGAACTCCTCAAACTACGGTAATCACCGGAAAGAATCCCAATTATTGTCACCTTGGGGTATGCGGATCATAACACATAGCAGGTGCGTATAACTTGCAAGATTGGATCAAGAACACAAATATATTCATGAAAATATAAAGGGTTCAGATCTGAAATCATGGCACTCGGGCCCTAGTGACAAGCATTAAGCATAGCAAAGTCATAGCAACATCAATCTCATAACATAGTGGATACTAGGGATCAAGCCCTAACAAAACTAACTCGATTACATGATAAATCTCATCCAACCCATCACCTTCCAGCAAGCCTACGAAGGAATTACTCACTCCCGGAGGTGAGCATCATGAAATTGGTGATGAAGGATGGTTGATGATGACGATGACGGAAGATCCCCCTCTCCGGAGCCCCGAACGGATACCAGATCTAGCCTCCCGGTGAAGAACAGGAGGTGGCGGCGGCTCCGTATCGTAGAACGCAATGAAACTTCCTCTCTGATTTTTTTTCTCTGGAATTGTGAATTTGTAGGCCTGAGATTAGGGTCAGCGGAGCCACGTGGGCCCCACCAGCCACCAGGGCGCGTCAGGGGGGGTGGCGCGCCCTGGTGCCTCGTGGGCAGTAGGGGCCCCCCTCCAGTGGATCTTGGCTCCAGTATTTTTTATTTTTTCCATAAAAAATCTCCAAAAAGTTTCGTCCAATTCCGAGAACTTTTATTTCTGCACAAAAAACAACACCATGGTAGTTCTACTGAAAACAACGTCAGTCCAGGTTAGTTTCATTCAAATCATGCAAATTAGAGTCCAAAACAAGAGCAAAAGTGTTTGGAAAAGTAGATACGACGGAGACGTATCAGCCTACACGATGCCGGTTCCACGTCCCCCCGCCCTGGGTCTTCTCGGGCCGCGGCCGTCGGGTCCCCAGACCCTCTACGCGGTGCCCCAGCCGGGGTCTGCAACTCCGCTGCCGACCTACTACCCCGCTGCACCCTTCGGCCATGGCGGGCCGAACCCTAGCAGCGGGGTAGTGGGCTACATTGGCTATCCAGCGTCGTCGGCCCCGCCGGTCCCCTGCGACCCGGCTCTCCTCACCGCGCTGCAGTTCGTGCCTCCTCCCGGTTCCTATACCGGCGGTGGGGATTGGTTCATGGACACCGGTGCATCATCGCATATGGCAGCCTACCTGGGTAACCTCTCCTCCGCATCTCCCATTCACACTTCCTCCCGTATCATCGTCGGTAATGGTGCCGGTATCCCTATTACTCATGTCGGTTCTACTAATTTTCCTTCCACCTCTAGACCATTGTTTCTCAATAATGTTCTTGTGTCTCCTGAACTTATTTAGAATTTAGTCTCTGTTCGTAATCTCTCTCGTGATAATTCGGTAACAGTGGAATTTGACGAAGTTGGTTTTTCTGTTAAGGACGCCCGCACCCGGATGGTTCTTCACCGATGTGACAGTCCCGGCGACATGTACCCCGTCCAGTCTTCATCATCATCCCGTGCTTGACCTCTCGCTTTTTTCACCGGCGTTGATCTTTGGCACACCCGCCTCCGCCATCCTAGCTCCACCGCTCTTCGTCAAATAATCAAGGATTTTACTTTTTCATGTAATAAAACGGATGCTCACTCTTGTCAAGCATGCCGTATGGGCAAACATGTTAGACTTCCTTTTAGTTCCTCATCCACAGTTGCGTCTTATCCTTTTGAATTAATTCATAGTGATGTATGGACGTCGCCTATACCCAGTAACTCCGGTTGTTTATACTACCTTGTTATTATGGAGGATTCTCACTTTGTGTGGACTTTTCTGCTTCATAGGAAATCTGATGTTCCCGCCACACTCATTGCATTCTACTCCTATGTGTCCACTCAGTTTGGTCGTCCTATCCTTGCTTTTCAGACTGACAATGGGAAAGAATTTGATAACATCACCATCCGCACTCTCCTCTCCAACCACGGTACAATCTTTCGCCTCACCTGTCCATACACCTCGCAACAAAACGGTAGAGCAGAACGCGTCCTTCGTACTCTCAATGACTGTGTTCTTACCCTTCTCTTTCATGCCTACATTCCACCTCGTTTTTGGCCCGACGCCCTCGCCACCGCCACCCTTCTTATTAACCTTCGTCCTTGTCGTGTTTGTTGGAATTATACTCCTCACCACCTTTTCTTCGGTTCTCCTCCGTCCTACGATGGTCTTCGGATCTTCGGTTGTCTTTGTTATCCTAGTATTGCCGCCACCACCCCTCATAAACTCGCTCCCCGGTCCTTACCTTGTATCTTCCTCGGTTACCCAGCTAACACTAAAGGCTACCATTGCTATGACCCGGTCTCTCATCGTGTCATCACCTCACGACACGTTTATTTTGATGAGCAGTGTTTTCCTTTTTCATAGGAACAGGTGGTGGCTTCTTCGCCGGCGGTCAGTCCTCCTTTGGCTGGCCGTCCTCGCCGTCGAGTGGCACCAGGGCTTGGTGCGCCCCCTGTCCTCGCGGCCTTGCCGATGCCCGCTGCGGCCTCGCCGGCCTCTACGCCGGCCCCTACGCCGGCCTCGCCGGCTTCTACGCCGGCCCCTACGTCGACCTCGCCGGCCTCTACGCCGGCCCCTACGTCGTCCTCGCCGGCTTCTACACCGGCCTCTTCGCCGGCTATGCTAGGCCCTCGTCGGCCTCTTCCTAGTCGCCGGCCCACTCGCCGCTTTCGGGCAGGATAGCTACACCTGCGCCCTCTGCTGTTGCCCTGTCGCCCGCCGGTCCTGTTACCCGCGCGCGCACGGGCATTCGCCTGCCGAGCCTGTGGTACTCCGCCGACGAGTATGCTTGCGCTGCTTCTGCCGCGCCTCCGTCACCCCTTCTGGCTTCAGCTCGTGCGGCTCTTCGCGACCCACTGTGGTTTGCAGCGATGCAGGAGGAATTTGATGCCCTGCAGCGCAATCAGATGTGGCAGCTTGTCCCACGTCCCCCTCACGCCAACATCATTACTGGGAAGTGGGTGTTCAAGCACAAGCTTCATCCCGACGGTACACTTGATCGCTACAAAGCGCGTTGGGTGGTTCGTGGCTTCCGTCAGCGCGCTGGCGTTGACTTCACGAATACGTTTGCCTCGGTTGTCAAACCCGGGACGATTCGTACCATTCTCCAGCTCGCAGTCTCCCGCGCCTGGCCGGTGCACCAGATGGACGTCCAACGCCTTCCTGCATGGTCATCTCGAGGAGCAGGTGTATTGTCAGCAGCCCACGGGGTTCGTCGACGCCACTTACCCGGAGCATGTATGCCTGCTTTCACGCTCGTTGTACGGGCTCAAGCAGGCTCCCCGCACCTGGTACCAGCGCATCGCAGCGTTTCTTCATCAGCTCGGCTTCCGCTCCACATGCTCTGATGCTTCGCTATTCGTCCATCGCCAGGGCGATGTTACCGCCTACCTACTCCTCTACGTCGACGACATCATCCTGATAGCTTGCTCCACTGCTCTTCTTCGACAGCTCACTGACCGTCTTCATGCCGAGTTTGCCAATAAGGACCTGGGTCCTCTGCACTACTTCCTCAGGATTGAGGTGGTGCGTTGTCCGGATGGCTTCTTTCTTCATCAGCGGAAGTATGCTCACGAGCTTCTTGATCGCGCTGGGATGCTTAATTGCAAACCCGCGGCCACGCCTGTTGACACGAAGGCCAAGTCGCTGCCACAGATGGGTCCCCGTCTCCGGATGCTTCGTTCTACCGGTCGATTGTTGGTGCTCTCCAGTATCTCACTCTTACACGACCGGAGCTCCAGTACGCCGTCCAGCAGGTCTGCCTCCATATGCATGCTCCCCGCGATGCTCACCGGACTTCAGTGAAGCGGATTCTTCGCTACATCTGCGGCACCCTGGATCTCGGGCTCTCTCTTCACGCCTCTGCCGCCATGGACATCATCGCCTACTCTGATGCAGACTGGGCCGGCTGCCCTGACACGCGCCGCTCCACTTCGGGCTATTGCGTCTATCTTGGACCGTCGCTCATCTCTTGGTCGTCTAAACGGCAGCCCACCGTCTCTCGCTCCAGTGCCGAGGCGGAATATCGTGCGGTCGCTAATGTGGTTGCAGAGTGTTCGTGGCTTCGCCAGCTTCTTCATGAGCTTTTGTGTCCTGTTGACAAGGCCACCGTGGTGTACTGCGACAATGTCTCCGCCGTCTACCTCTCCGCTAATCCGGTTCATCATCGCCGCACCAAGCACATTGAGCTTGAGATCCATTTTGTTCGGGAACAGGTGGCTCTCGGCCACATCCGTGTTCTACACGTACCCACCTCCGAGGAGTTTCGATCCAGCCTCTGCGTCGGCCATGGCGACGCTTTGACCGCGGGGGGGGGGGGGGGGGGGGGGTGTTTGAGACATATATTGCATGTATATTTCTTGTACAACAAGCCCTCCTATTTCCTTGTATAGTTGAGGACGTGGCTACCTCTTGTACCTTTATATGTACGTGCATATGCACCCGATGAATACATTGTGAGTTGCATCTATTCTCTACATTTTAGATGCCAGGTGCACTTTTGGTGACGAAGCACACACACCGAATTTGCTTTTCAAAGGTCTTGTTCTGTGTGGTAAAATGGGACACTACACAGATGGGGCATTTTCGAAAGCCCAGAACGGAGAATGTTGATGTGTCCTGCCTAGCTCACTAGGCTAGCATTGGAGTCCTTTCGTCTAGGTGAGTTCTTTTTATCTCCAACGGCAGGACGAAAGCGGTTCAGACACAATGCACCTTGGTGGATAAATGCACATGGTTGTTGCATTGAACTACAACCAATATGATGGTGCCCAGAGGCAAAGATTGTTGCTTCAATAAAGGA
The DNA here is from genome assembly GCA_039707655.1 of Elymus sibiricus. Classification (NCBI taxonomy): domain Eukaryota; kingdom Viridiplantae; phylum Streptophyta; class Magnoliopsida; order Poales; family Poaceae; genus Elymus; species Elymus sibiricus. The sequence goes on along the minus strand of CM077664.1, from coordinate 53,238,539 downwards.
GAGAAACCTCAACATGAACTTTGGCAAAGAGGAAACAATTAACCCGGAATTTCTTTGCTAATGGATGTGAAACTGGGCAACAACTCTGTAGTAGTAGTGCACATTTCGGGTCTGAGTTTGGGAGGCATCGAGGAAAGCAGCACCACCAGGTTCTCCATTCTTACTGCTTATATCCATTTTGACCTAGGCTAGTGCAAGCCTGTTGCTAGCTTCCTGTCCCATGTCGCGCACCGGAGAGTTCTTCAGATTCCATTTAGTAAAACAGATGGATTGGCAATTTGTGCCTTGCCTTTTTTCTGACTTGCTTGTGTCGAAATGGCAGGAGGCTGCCACACCTTTGTATCTGTGTGAATTAACACACACAGAACGGGTTTTGGCGCAACTGAGTGTATAGTATCCGCTCCACCTGTAATGTAAGCCCATAGGCTGGGAGATCGCTGTTGTCGTTTTTACCCCCTGAAAATTCGTGTACATCTCAGGGAAGAACAAATATGTAATCATCTTGGCCTACACGTGTCTCTGCTGGTCTTAACTCTTAACTAATAACCTGGAACTCGGCTATTTACTGTCCTGCTCATGTTCGTATTAGTAGTGTACTTCTGGCTGTGGTCATATTCGTACTTGCTATCATCATATTCCTAGTTTCCACCATTTAGTTGTGTTATTGCTTGTCCTTGTGAAATTCATGCAGCCAAGATTCGAAAGAACGGTTACACATCAATTGTGTGCTGATCCTTTCAATTGCCATTCAGTTTATTTTTTCAATTTGTCAGTGACAGACAGGGCCCTAATTTATTTGTGCTTTTCAAAAATCTTCTTCCGTGTGGTAAAATGGGGTAGTGTGGGGATGGCATTAAAACTGGAAAAGAAAAGCAAGGCCTTGTTCTAGAACATTTATATACTTATTTTAGGACACTTTTGCTTCGGTACAACCCATTGAACACATCAACGAATGACATCTCTCCATACCCTTCATAATAAAGGGCAGGATGGTCTTTTTTGAAAATATGTCGCCTGCATCGAGCGCACCCTGTGTACGTACCGCCCGATCCTATTCAGCGTTCACCCCCCTCCGCTCCGGCCCGGGCCATTTATTCTTTTGCTTTTCTGTTAAACTTTAAAAAAATGTGCGGCAACGTGATTCGAACTCCTAACCTCCCGGTTAAGTGCAACTGTATTAACCAAGTGGGACAACTGACCCAACATCCTAGTTTACTTCTTTTTCATTCTTCAAATCAACGCTAAAAGACACATAGCGGCTTTCTTATTTGGTTTTTCTTTTTTTTCGGTTGTTGTTTTGGGCGGGTTTTTTTTTTCTGTTTTTATTCTCTTTCTCTTCCTTTTTCCATTTTCCATTTTCCTTTTTTAAAATTTACAATTTCCTTTCAAAGTCATGAACATTTTCTTAAATTTGTGAACTTTTTCTAAAATCCATGAAATTTTTTCCGAATGCGTGAACTTGTTTTCAAATGCATGAATATTTTTCAAATCCACGAACTCTTTTCAACTTTTACGGACTTTTTATCCAAACCCGTGAGCTTATTTAAAATTCATGATCTTATCTTCAAATTTGATAAACTTTTTTCATATTTGTGAACTTTATTTTCAAAATCGATGAACTTTTTTAAATGTTTTTTTAAAATCTGTGAATTTTTCAATCCATGCCATTTTTTTTTTCAAAATCGATGAACTTTTTACAAATCCTCGTTTGGGCCGGCGCATCAGGTGCCCGATGGGAGCCATGCGGTCGCCTAGTTAGGCCAAGGTCTAAGTTTTTTTTTCTATTTTTTCGTTAATTCATTTTCCCCTTTTTAAAATTAATTATTCTTTTTGAAACCTTTTCAAAAACTAGAAATATTGTCTGGAATACCCAAAAATGTTATTTTTTTTCAAATATTGTTTATAATTTTTAAAAATAATCTGGAATTTAAAAATTTGTTCGCATTTTACAAATTTCTTCACAAATCCAAAAAAAAGTTCGTTTTTTCCCAATGTTGGTCGGAGTTTCTATGTTCTCATGTTATCCAACAATGTTCGTGTTTTTAAAAAAAAGCCGTGTTTTTGAATTTTTTTCGTGTTTCCTATTTTTTTTGGAATTTTCAAATTTTATTTTCATTTTTAGAAACTTTTCAGTATTAAAAAAAATGTTTACATTTTCAAAAAATGTTCAGAATCCCAAAAGTTCTTCACATATTTTTGAAAAATGTTTTGGAATTTCGAAAATTGTTCAAATTTTAAAAAAAAATTGGAGTTTCATAAATTATTTTATTTTTGCAAAATTTATTCGGCATTTACAAATTGTTCATATTTTTTTTCAAGAAAAAGTTTCAATTTTTCAGAAATACTTTTATATATGAATGCTGTTGTGTGTTCTTATATAATTCGCGGTATATAAAATCATAAGAAGTTGCTGGGTCGAGTGGCAAGTAGTGTGTGCCAATACTGTGAGGTCCCGGGTTTGAGTCCTTGTGATCTCCTTTTTCGCAGTATTGTTTTCTACATAAAACAGACAGACGTGACTTAATGGGCCGGCCCAGGAGCCCGCGAGAACTGACGCAGAGAGCCTCGTACAGGAGGTCTCCGTACGGCGTATACATACGAAAGTGGGTATGATTTTCCAAAGGTCTATATTGCCCTTTATACGTTTAGTGAGGGGGGTTGTACTGAAGCTGGACTCATTTTAGGAACATAGTTAATGTAAATTAAAGCAATTCAAAACATGTGGTACACCATGCAATTCCAAGAAACCAAAATTATTTGACCATCCAAGGATACCAAGGAAGCATTACATTAATTTTGGTAAATCAAAACAAAGCATATTAATTATACACCACATGAAACACAAAACATCAGTACTAGAACATACTGTAGAAAACATTAATCCACAGTAGTAGATCAAAGCAGTGCAAAGGTCGTGAAGCACATTAGATCAAAGTAGTACACTGGCCTTGAAGGACATAAATTTCTCCATCCATTGCATGGTTGCTGTGTTGAACTATATCCAGTTAAAGACGGTGCCCTTTCTCTTTCTTAAAAGGAGGAACAACCAGAAGGAAATATAGCTGCTTCAATAAGCAAGAGAAACCTCACCAAGAACTTTGGTAATGGATGCAAAATGGGGCAACCACTACGTAGTGCGTAGTAGACTAGCAATAGCACACATCTCTACTCTAAGTTTGGGAGGCATCATGGAACAAAACAACACACTCGACTTGTTTTCCACTGCCTTGATCTATGTTGAGTCAAGGTAGTGTGCCTCGCATGTTGCTTCTTTATTGTCGTGCTGAGGACACTTGTCAAGCTCGTGTAACGGCAAACATTGTGTAACATAGACCATATGTTACACGATGCAGGAAATACAAGGTAGTACCACCATGCAGGAAGAAGTACGTATTGAAAAGTAAAGTTTAGGCCCTGCCCCCCAACCAAGCCCAAATGGACTTCACTGTAATTGGTTGCCCCATAGCAAATTAGTACATCGGTCTTGAGGTACAGTAATATCTGCAACCATTGCATATGGTTGTTTGCATTAAACTAGATAGATGAAAGACCATGCCCTTTATCTTTCTTGAAAGAAGCATCAGTTTGAGGCAAAGATAGTTGCTTCAATAATCCATAAAAAACTCTACATGAACTTTGGTAAAGAAGAGACTGATACATACCCATGTACTCCCTCCGTTCGTAAATATAAGACCTTTTAGAGATTCCAATCAAGACTACATACGGAGCAAAATGAGTGAATCTACACTCTAAAATATGTCAATATACATCCGTATGTAGTCCGTATTGAAATCTCTAAAAGGGCTTATATTTAGAAACGGAGGAAGTACCATGCAAGCCAATAATTTATGCAATTCTTTGGTAATGGATGTGAAACCGAGCAACCAGTGTATAGTGGTACATCATATTTCAGGTGTAAGATTAGGGAGACATCGAGGAATGCAGCAGTACTAAAAAGTATGTTTTCTCATTGATTATATATCTATCGATTTATTTTAGTGCCATGCATGTTGCTTGCTTCTCGTCTCATTTGGGTTCTCCGGACACTTGCTGAATAGCATCCACCTCAAGGTGTGCCCTATGAGCCGATAGCCGTGCTTCAACGTGGCCACAACTCCCGCCATCACCCACGTCGACGCTAAGGTCGCCTGGTTGATGTGTATCACCACGGTCCCATATGCTCGGCGAGGTAAAAACGGCATGCTGTATATGTGATTTAACACACACAGATCGAGTTTTGGCGCAACCATGTCTTGTATAGACATGGTTATCACCTAGATTTATAGAAAGCCACAAGGTTCAGTTACCATATCCAAAGCAAGAGCATATAGAATCAAAACAATGAGAACCCCAAAGCTAACACCATAAAAAGCATTTTTTAAAAATTATTTTCAAAAAGTAGGATAACGGATAACCTTGACCTCTACATTCGGTTGATGAAGCCGGATCCCTATTTTTATTCTTGTGTTCATCTACAAAATTAAGGATACTATATTTTGTAGTTGTTGCAGCCAGATCCCTATTTTCGTTTTTATGTTCTTTTTTTTCTAGCTTCAGTGATGATGCTACCGAGGTGGAAATTAAGGACACGACTCTAATTATCCTAGGCCTAATAGAAATTAATACCTTGAGCCTCTATAGGGCTTTGGAATCTTGTGCAGCGAGAGGTTCTTGACTTTATTTTTTATTTTGCTTCTTGTTTGCACTTTTGCCTGACTTGTTATGCAAAAACATCATTGAAACGGTCGAGTTGCAGCTTGAATCGGTGAGGTGGTCGTGAGCATAGTCTGAATGCCAGTTTCCTCTACAGTCTAGAGGTGCTAAGGAGATCGCCTGTTTGCGCTTCATTCCTCCCCCCCCCCCCCCCCCTTCACATGAGAGATAAACAAACTTTTTGCTCCCAATGATAAATCTAGCGGCTCTCCTCTGTTGAAAACCTCAATCTCTCGTGAAATGTCAATTCAATGAAGGCATTTCCTCTAGCAGCGCTCCATGCAGTGGCGATTGTCAAGAGAGGTATAAGCCACGACAACAGTTCCCTCCTGAACTTATAGGATACAAATTTCATTTAGTAGAACCGATGGATTTGGTGATTTGTGCCTCACCGTTTTTTACTACTTGCTTGAGTCAAAATGACAAGATGCCACCAAAGCATTGTTTCTGTGAATTAACAGTTGTGGATCAGGTTTTGGCGGGTGTATATATATTATACGCTCCAATGTAATGTAGTAAGCCCATAAGCCGAGAGGTGTTGCTGTTGTTGTTTTTACCCCTAAAAATTTGTGTACAATTCAGGGAATAACAAATTTGTAATCCTCCTGGCCTACAAGTGTCTCCACCGGTATTTTAACTGTTAACTGTAGCTCGGTTGTTTGTTGTTCTGCTTATGTTGGTATTAGCATGGTAATTCTCACAGACATCCGTAAAGTCATACATTTGTAATTCTGGCTGTATTTCAGTACAAAGTTCCCAGTTTTCTATAATGAACATTTAATTGTATTATACTTTTGTAATTATGTACCGCGATTTGGAACATACCCTCACTAATTGACCGGTCCAGATGGACTGATGTGGCCTGCCTAGCTCATTAGGCTAGAATTGGGATCCCTTTCGGCTAGGTGATTTTTTTGGCCCAAATGATGGGTCCAGAAGTGCTTCAAACACAATGCAGTTGCATGGTAAATTAGTACACCGGTCTTGAGGCACATTAATTTCTGCATCCACTACATGGTTGTTGCATTGAAGTAGATTCAATTAAAGATGGCGCCCTCTCTCTTTCTTAAAAGCAGCAGCTAGCGGCTGGTGCCAAAGATAGTTGCTTCAGTAACCGAGAGAAACGTGACGGAACTTTGGCAAAAAAGAGATAGATACAAACCCATGTACCATGCATACAGACAATACATGCAAAGACAATTTAGAATTCCTTTGGGAATGGATGTCGACCATTGCAACCATTGTGTTGTAGTAGTGGTACACATTTCAAGTCTAAGTTTGGGAGGCATCGAGGAATGCCGCAACACGTGATAGATCCCTACTACTCCTTGGATCTCCGGTTATTCAATGTTGTGCAACATCTGTTGCTCGTTCACTCTCTTCTGTCGTGCTTCAGGACACTAGCTTGGTGACTCTCCACTTTCACCCCTGCGTTTGCTATCTAGATAAGAGCACAATTTCTCATCAAAAGTTTTGTCTCGCCGTTTTTTTTTGTTGAGAAACCACCGTTAGTTTTGTACGGTGTTGTAAATAAACTTTACAATTTCTTTCGTAAGGCCATTCTCACACAAAAGAGATGGGCCAATCTGAGGCCCGTTTCCTTCCATGCTATCATGTCCAGATAATATACATCACTCGTCTCAAGAGAAAAAGATAATATACATCACACTATCATGTAAACTATAATTGTCAGGTCAACCGGGTGTATATTATCTACTCTAATGTAAGCCCATAGGCTGGGAGATCGCTGTTGTCGTTTTTACCCCCTGAAAATTTGTGTACATCTCAGGGAAGAACAGATCTGTAATCCTCTTGGCAGTCTCTCTGCTGGTCTTAACTTTTAACCTGAAACTCACTATTGGCTGTCCTGCTCATGTTCGTATTAGCAGTGTCCTTTCGGCTGTGGTCATATTCATTTTTTTAGATGGGTGGTCGTATTCATATTTGGTATCATCATACAAAGTTTCCAAGTTTTTGAGATATCACCATTCACCATTAGTTTATTACTTTTCCTTGTATACATAATACGCATATTCTGAAAAACATTTCTCACAGCAGAAGATATCACCGTCATTTGCCATTCAATTTGTTTGGGACAAACGGGGCCGAAATGCCAGGGTCACTTTTGGTGACGATGCAGGGAAACCAAAATTGTTGTTCAAAAGTCTTGTTCACGGTGGTAATAATACAAATAGTGGGTAGACGGTCATTAATTTTGCAAAAGCAAAGCAAGACCTTATTCAGGAACATAGTTGTAAATTAAAATGATTCATAACGTGTCATAGGATGCAATTCCAGGATATAACAATGAACCGTGAAGCATATTAAGGAAGCACTACACTATTTTGGGTAAGTGTCTAAACAAAGAAAGTTAATTGAACTGCACATGAAACATCAGTATAACCATAGTGACCAAAGCGGTCATCGGTCTTGAGGCACATTTATTTTTGCATCCATTGCCTGGTTGTTGCATAGATCCAATTAAAGACGGTGTTGTTTCCCTTTATTAAAAGGAGCAACAGCTAGAAGGAAAGATAGTTGCTTCAATAACCGAGAGAAACCTCACCGTGAACTTGGGCAAAGAAGAGATACATACATATCCATATACCATGCATACCAACGATATATGCAGAGATAATCTAGGCTTTCTTTGGTAATGGATGTGAAACCTGGCAACCACTGTGTAGTAGAAGTACACATTTCAGGTCTAAGTTTGGGAGGCATCGAGGAATGCAGCAACACATACATCTAGTTTCTGACTGATTATATCTCTATAGACCAATGGTATTGTGTTGTTTGCTTCTCATCTCCTGGGGCGCTTTGGGCACTCATCTGAGAAATATTGCGCAACAAAGATGATGTAGCCGTTGCAGCCAGATCCCTATTTTCCGTTCCTGTGTTCATCTTCGCCAACTTCGGTGACCATGCTACCGAGGTCAAAACTAAGGACATGCTAGTAAGGATTGTGTGCCACGCTCACTCTCCATCTTTCTACTCCCGTGTTCTGGCTGGGGATAGAAAGAGACAACGAGCTACCAACAAAAGTTCTAATCACGTAGTTGCTCAATCACAAAGTAATTCAAAACAACCAATACATCTCTAGCAACGTTGTTCCACACTTGATTGTATGTGTTTCGTTACCTCGCCAGGTTAACATTTGAGTCCTTTCTGCTTGGCAATATTTTCTTCCTCCACTGCGAGGTCCGAATTAGTAGGTCCATCGATCACAAGCACGTTTATAAATCAGTACATACTGATCTCTGGGCATATTTTTTTATATATTTCTTTTTTTAGCAAACAAAAAACAATGTGACGGGTGGGTTTCGAACCCGCGAGCTACTACAATTACACTCGTGTGGGTTTTATATATTACTATTGTACGAAAAAATGCAAAAGCAATTTTAAACATCGTATTACTAGAGTTACACTTGACATGTAAAGTTTCACGGTGATTTGTTGTGCCATTTAGGAGAAATACATTTAGATGCTTCAATAAAATAGCTAGGGTAACCACACACACCTTGGACGTCGACTGAGAAGATAGATATGTCCATATATCTATTATCTATTATTACATATAAATAGGAGCACCCACTATATGATTTTTTCCTAGCTTCTGGTGAGGCCACTTCATGCTAATTTCTGACGTTGTTGTCCGTAAGATGTTGCTGTGTTTTCTCAACTGGATCTCTGACACCTAGGCAATTCGAAGACAACAACTAGGGTTTATGTCTGCCTTATTTGGCCCGAGTTTGGTCGTTGGTGGTAGCCCATGTCCTGGCATATTTAGTCGTGTATTAGCTTGCGTAATTATCGCACTAGGTTACAGAGGGTCTTACGCTCGCCAAATCCTATTTGACGCTTGATGTGCTATTTAAGGCTTTAACTGTACAAAGCGCTCACACATCCTTTGTGCGAGTTCCTAGGTGGGCCGGCCCATCTATATTTTATATTTTATCGGTTTTGAGAACCTTCTAGAAGGTTCCCCTGGTTTTCCGGGGTGGTTTTCTTTTGGTTTTTTAGGACGGTTTTGTTTCTTTTTTATTTTCGTTTTTTTTCATTTTTTTCACTTTCTGTCTCTTTTTTGTTTATTTAAAAAAACCACAAACTTTTTACAAATTTTTAAACGTTTTTAAATTCATAAACTCTTTTCAAAATTCATGGAAATTTTCAAATTGACAAAAAGATCAAGTTGTTCTTATCTTGAGACAAAGACCAGTAGAAGAAGCAAGACCCTTATTCAGGAACATAGTTGTGAACTAAAACGATTCATAAGATGTCATATGATGCAATTCCAGGATATAACAATGAACCGTGGAAGCATATTAAGGAAGCACTACACAATTTTCAGTAAGTCTAAACCATAGTGACCAAAGCAGTACATCGGTCTTGAGACACATTAATATCTGCATCCATTGCATGGTTGTTGCATAGATCCAATTAAAGATGGTGCCGTTTCTCCTTCTTAAAAGGAGCAACAGCTAGAAGAAAAGATAGTTGCTTCCATAACCGAGAGAAACCTCACCGTGAACTTTGGCAAAGAAGAGATAGATACATATCAATATACCCTGCATACCAACAATATAGACTTTCTTTGGTAATGGATGTGAAACTTGGCAACCACTGTGTAGTAAAAGTACACATTTCAGGTCTAAGTTTGGGAGGCATCGAGGAATGCAGCAACACACATATCCACTTTGTGACTGATATCGACCGATGGTATTGTGTTGCTTGCTTCTCATCTCCTGGGGCGCTTTGGGCACTCATATGAGAAATATTGCGCAACAATGATGATGTAGCCGTTGCAGCCAGATCCCTATTTTCCGTTCTTGTGTTCATCTTCGCCAGCTTCGGTGACCATGTTACCGAGGATGAAACTAAGGACATGCTAGTAAGGATTGTGTGGCACGTTCACTCTCCATCTTTCTACTCCCGTGTTCTGACAGGCTAGGGATGGAAAGAGATAACGAGCTACCAGCAAAAGTTCTAATCGCATAGTTGCTCAATCACAAAATAATTCAACAACCAATACATCTCTAGCAACATTGTTCACACTTGATTGTATGTGTGTTCCGTTACCTCGCCAAGTTAACAGTTGAGTCCTTTCTGCTTGGCAATATTTTCTTCCTCCACTGCAAGGTCCTAATTTGTAGGTCCATCGATCACAAGCATGTTCATAAATCAGTACATACTGATCTTTGGGCATATTTTTTAGATATATTTCTTTTTTTAGCAAACAAAAAACAATGTGATGGGTGGGTTTCAAACCCGCGAGCTACTGCTAGCACACTCACGTGGGTTTTATATATTTCTATTGTACGAAAAAATGCAAAAGCAATTTTAAACATCGTATTACTAGAGTTAGACTTCACATGTAAAGTTTCATGGTGATTTGTTGTGCCATTTAGGAGAAATACATTTAGATGCTTCAATAAAATAGCTAGGGTAACCACACACCTTGGACGTCGACTGAGAAGATAGATATATCCATATCTATTATTTATTATTACATAAAAATAGGAGCACCCACTATATGATTTTTTTCCTAGCTTCTGGTGAGGCCACTTCATGCTAATTTCGGTCGTTGTTGTCCGTAAGATGTTGTTTGCTGTGTTTTCTCAACTGGATCTCTCGCACCTAGGCAATTCAAAGACAACAACTGGGGTTTATAGCTGCCTTATTTGGCCCGGGTTTGGCCGTTGGTGGTAGCCCATGTACTGTCATATTTGGTTCTGTATTAGCTCACCTAATTATCGCGGTAGGTCACAGAGGGTCTTCAACTCGCCAAATCCCTATTCGGCCCTTGATGTGCTGTTTAAGGCTTTAAGAGGCTGTTTGGATGGTGACCAAATCTAGCCTTACCAAAATATTGGTCGTGCCCATGATATTTGGCTAGCGTTTGGTCTGTTACCAATTTTGGCTCGCCATCGTCAACTTTGCCCGCGCCCGCGTGCCGTTTCCGCCAACTCGCGGGCGAAACAGCGGCGCGGAAATCGTCCGCCAAAAAATTGGCTGCCAAATCTGGCGCGAACCGGCCACCGAGATATAAAAGGAAGGAGCGATTTTTCTCGCCTGTCCGCCACTTTCCCCTTTCTCTCTTCTCAGCTCCACACACAGAAACGAGCGCCGTCGATCTACAATTGCCAGGCGGCCGTGTTCCAGCGGCCGGTGACGCAGCTTCACCTCTCGTCCTCCCCTTTCAAGCACCCCTCGGTCAAAGGTCTGCAGTTTATCCCCATCAACCCTATTCTGACCCCCTTTTCTACGGCCTGATATTGTTGAATCTGAGACCTTTTTTCATTATAGATGTATTGTACGAAGGTACTAGATGCTAGATCTGAGATATTGCTTGCTAAATCCCTCTTCTTTGTTTGCTACAAGTGAAAGGCATGTGACTCCCGTACCTGTTCTTGGTTTGCTGCAAGTAAAAACGCATGAGACTCATCCATGTTCTTTGTTTGACCCAAGTAATATCACATGAGACTAATCATGGTAATTAGTTAATGAACCAACTATGGTTCTGAAAATAGTATGGCATGTTCCCCTTTTATGCCATACAATCTCTGTTTCTAGAACGCTGCTGCCCACAAATTTCTTTGAAGTTGGATATATGTAGTTAACTACTGTGACATGCTTGCAGATTTTTTGTACATTTAGGTGGTTATAAGCAGCTTTGTTTTCTAACTTGTCTCTCTTAGCAAGTAATCATTTGTAATGATCTACCAAGTTGGCTCATTCATTTTTTTTTTACATTTCATATTAACCCAGATGGACATGGACCAACAAAGATATTATTATTACAGCATGTTGAGGCAGAGAACTCTATCTGTTATAGTTCTTCTCTTGGCTCTCTGGTTTAGAAACAGAGATGGTAGAAAAATTAGAGGCAAAGGTAGGAAGTATGGTCCATTAGTTGAGAGACATCTACAGAACTAATGTACTGATTAGGCTCATTGACACATCAGATGCAACATGCATCAAGCAATTAAGGATGACTCGAGCTGTATTTTACAAGCAATGTAATAGGCTTAGACAGAAGAAGTTGTTAAGTGACACATTTCATGTTTCGGTAGAAGAACAAGTTGCAATGTTCCTATACATGGTCGGTCAGCATCACACAAATTCATCTGTTGAATTTTGGTTCTGGCGATCTGGTGAAACAGTGAGCAGATATTTCAATATTGTCCTGCGTGCAATGGGCGAGTTAGCACGTGATCTCATTTATATTAGATCGACGGACACACACACAAAAATCACTAGCAGCCCGAACAGATTCTACCCATACTTTGAGGTAACCCTTAGACCATAGATTTTATTACTGATTATACAAATCGGCCTAACCCAAGCTTAACATGAACTGCCCTTTTTCATATTCGTAGGGATGTATAGGGGCACTAGATGGCACTCATGTTAAGGCTTGTGTTCCTGCTTGCATGGTGGACAAATTTAGGGGCCGCAAGTCATATCCCTCCCAAAATGTGCTAGCGGTTGTTGATTTTGACCTTCGGTTCACATATGTTCTAGCTGGTTGGGTGGGCTCTGCCCATGATTCTCTTGTGCTAAAAGATGCCCTCTCACGTTCAACGGGTCTAAAAAATACCTGAAGGTACATATACAACTTAACATACATGTTTGTCATTGTGTCATTCCAACTTGACCTCATCTCACCATTAGTACAACATGGTTGTAGGAAATTTTTTCTTGGCTGATGCCGGGTATGCTGCAAGGCCAGGGATATTGCCTCCTTATCGTGGCGTGCGCTACCACCTAAATGAATTTGCTGGACCCCATGAACCAACTACTGAAAAAGAATTATTCAACCACCATCAGTCATCACTTAGGACCACAGTTGAACGAGCATTTGGGACTCTTAAGAGTCACTTCAAGATTCTTACTCAGAGGCCCTTCATACCTTTAAAACCTCAGATTAAGGTGGTAGTTGCTTGTTGTGCTTTGCACAACTGGATATTAGAAAATGGTCCAGATGAATATGTTGATTAGGCCACATGGTATGCCAACCTCCCAAGGAGTAGTGGACGGGTTCGTGATCAAGAGGCTGACATACGTGAGTGGGCTGCCAAGCGGGATTTATTAGCTCAACCAATGTGGGAAGATAGAGAGAGTGCAAGTGACAACGAGGCTAATGCTAACCCAATTTAGTATCTCTGATGTATTTCCATGTGAGGGAACAATTGAAGCTTGTTGTGTATCTTTGATGTATTTTCATGTGAGGGAACTATTGAAGTATGTAGTGTGTTATTTTGATGAATTTATGTGACTTATTTTATCCTTGTAAGATTGTTCGACTTATCTCAGATTCATAATTGTTTTAGTAGTTACGCTTCAAGTGTTGCTGAAGATGGATGTTTGTATGCTAATCGGGACTATGCTTCCAGTGCACTTGTTTAATCACTTCAAATGGTTTGTGTTGGTAACCTATCTGCAGGTCATGGGGAAGCAGAAGCTCACTATCAAGACTGAGGAGGACTCCAATCCTCGTGATAAGTACATAACTTGGAGTGACGAGGCGACAAAGTTTATGCTTGATTGGTATATTGAGCTTCGTAAGGACAAACCTGCAACTTTCAAGTTCAAGAAACAGCACCACTTGCATTGTGTTGATGCTCTAAATGGCATGTTTTCTCTTGGTGTCACTCAAACCCAAGTGGACCGACACTACCGTTCATGCAAGGAGAAGTGGGGTTGGGTGCGTCGTGCCATGGCCAATAGTGGCAACGGCTTTGACAGGACTACATTCACATTCACACTGTCTGAGTCAGAAAAGCAAAGCCTTAATGTAAGTTTTTATTACTATGTTCTCTTGTTTCTATCATGGTCTAATCTGAAACTAAGTTCATAGGATGTTATTTTCCATATATATGCTTCCTATTCACTGTGTTTGCTTTATAGTTTACCATCTTTTGCCTTACCTTATGTGCAGAAAACTGCAGTCAATTATCTTACTAGACCCATCAGGTTCTTTCATCAATTGCAAGAGTTATTCTCTGACCAGTCCCATGCTGATGGCTCGCTTGCAACTGACCAAACCACTGTCAATGTGGATGATGGTAGTGATGACAGCGAGGAAGTGAGGGAACTTGAGGCTAATGCAATTCCAGTAGAGAGCATCGATGAAGCTGACTCCGATACTATTGATCGTCACAGTCCTAAAGTTGACTTGGAAGGCAATTCTTTAGACAAGAAGCGCAAGCGTGTGTCATCTTCACCTTCCAAGAAGCCAACTAAGGGGAAAGCAAACAAGAAGGGCAAGATATCTAATGATGATATGGCAGCCAGTATCAAGAAGCTAGCTGACTCTCTTGCATCTCCTATTGTTTCTGTGCAACCAATGCCACCTACAGATCCGTATGCACACCTTTGGAAGCAGATAAATGCCCTTACTATACCAGCTAAGGATAAACTTGAGATGGTAGCATATCTATCCAAGCCTGACCAAGATATCTTCTCAACTATGCTGATGAAACAATTCTTGGAGAGTGGGTCCTTAGCTTCTTTGAGCCTCAGTTTCAAGAACATGGTGGCAATGGTGGATCTGCAACTGCTCACTGACTTTCCACATGATTAGATGGAGTTTGTGTCTTCCTTTTGCTTATATCGCTAGGAGCCTGGTAACATACATCATGCATATTTTGTCTATATATGGAGCAGGCTGGGTGTATCATATTTTGTTTATATGGAGCCGGTTTGATGCATGTCTGACTATTATCCCTTAGATGGTCTGGTAAAGGGCTTGTTACTATGTGAATTTTATTTCGCCTCCTTGATTAATCTGATGTATCGAACAATTATGTGAGCTATCTATTGTATGAGTTGAACCATGTCATTGTCAATTTCTGGAAATGCATGCATACAATTTGTCTCTTTGTGTGTTTGTAAATTGAAAATATATTTACATCGTGTGATCTATGTGAGTGGTAGTATACATATGTGTTTATTTATTGACTGGGATGCAAATTCCAAAATTTGAAACTAAACCAAACATGGTCCAATCAAGGTTGCCAAAAATTTGGCTTCAAACCAAACGATAGCCAATGGTTTTGCGAAAAAATTGGCAAGTGATGTGGGCTACAATCCAAACAGCCAAAACCTGCCAATTTTTTGGTCATGCCCCTAAGTTGGTCATGCCAATAATTTGGTAGGGCTAGATGGGGCACAATCCAAACAACCCCTAACTGTACAAAGCGCTCACATATCCCTTGTGCGAGTTCCTAGGTGGGCCGGCCCATGTATATTTTATATTTTTATCGGTTTTGAGAACCTTCTAGAAGGTTCCCCTAGTTTTCCGGGGCGGTTTTCTTTTGGTTTTTTAGAATGGTTTTTTTCTTTTTCTTTTCATTTTTTCATTTTTCCCTTTTTCCCCTTTTTATCTCTTTTTGTTTATTAAAAAAACCACAAACTTTTTTAAAATTTGTAAACGTTTTTAAATTCATAAACTCTTTTCAAAATTCATGGAAATTTTCAAATTGACAAAAAGATCAAGTTGTTCTTATCTTGAGACAAAGACCAGCAGTAGTAGGGAAAAAAAGAGCGAAACAAAAATATAGCGAGCGAGTAGAGGCGGGTGAACGACAAAGCGTGGGACAAAAAGGTTTTACTTGGCTGCAACCCATGCGTGGCGCCCTCTGTGTTGCAGCGCTAACGGGCTTATGGCGATGATGAGGAGTTCCCTATTTGCCGCAAATGGCGGCAAACTACCGGCGCTTGGCACAGGGCGAGCAGCCGAGCGATGCGTTTGGGTTGGCGCATTTGTGTAGATTGTAGGAACTACCCGATCTGGATTTTTAGTTCTTTTACAGGTTTTCCCTTTTTTTTGTTTTTTTACTTTTCCTTTTTTTTCTTCTTTTTTTTCCTTTTTTGTTTCCTATTCCTTTTTATTTTTTTTCAAATTTATTTTATTTAAAAAAAACACGTTTTTGAAAAAAATGGTTTGAATTTTAAAAAAATGTTCATAGTATTTCTAAATTCAAAAAATGTTGGGAATTTAAAAAATTAAATCATGTTTTATAATTGTTTTTCAAGATTTTGAGAAACTTACAGAAATTTTCAAAAATGTTAGTGTTTTTAAAATTTTGTACAAAATTTTAGAAAACTTTGTGTTTTAAAATTTTCTTCATCATTTCAGAAAATGTTCTGAAATTTAAAAAAATGTTCATGTTTTTTAAAAATTGTTCGGAATGCTAAAGGATGTTACTGTTTTCAATTTTTCTCACAACTCAAAAATATGTTTGGAAATTTCAGAAAAATGTTTGCGCTTTTGAAAGATTGTTCAGAATTTCTTAAAATGTTCCCATTACCAAATTTTGTTCTCAAAAGTAAAAAATGTTCATGCTTGAAAATATTCAGGATTTTCAGAACTTATTTATGTCTAATAATGTTCACGCTTTAAAAAAAATGAAATTTCAAATTTGCTCGACTTGTTTAGAAAATTGTCGGATTTTCAAACACTACTTGCTTTTTAAAAAATTGTTCACAATTTCCAAGGAATGTTAAAGAAAAAATGTCTTGATTCTGCATTGTAGATAGTTCTTAACCTTGCGTTTTCCACATTGTTCACCAACTCTTGTCTACTATCCTTCACCACCTAGGGGTTCCGATTTCAATGCTAGCGAGGGCGTGCCGCCTCGCCATTGCCGCCATGGTCTAGCGTAGTTCCATCCTACCGAGGCTGCCTCCACGGACCAGGTTGTTCCACCTGGTCACTCCTTGATGGATTCCTCTTACTTTCCTTATATTTTTCTTTGATTCAAGGCCCGATGTTCAGTTTATTCCTCCTCCATTATTCATGTTTCCCTTGGATTGTAGTCAAGCAGAGTACGTGGTTGCTTGACATGGTTGTAATATTCTACAGTCGTGTGTTATGTGTGTGATGTCGATCTACTCAACTTCCATTACAATAGCCTACTGTATCTCCGAACACAAGTAATATGCACCATGATGACTTTGGTGCACCACCACCTATCTTGGGCTAGCTTCGTCTTGTACATGGAGATCCATATTCCTACAAAATAGATGTGCCGATCCATACTACCAGTTTAGGCCCTGTTTGTTTTAGCTTTTGGTAGCTTCGAATCACCTGTGGATTCACTTCGAATTAGCTTTGTCACCGAAGTATAATTGGACATGCTTTAGGCAATTGCATTACAAACTATATGAATTCAGATTTAGCTTCATTGGCAAAGCGGATTCCAAATAGCTGTTTGTTTCAGCTTTTGACTTTTCCTACGACAATCTACTGCCTAACGCTGAAACAAACATGGCCTTAATGCTTCTTTATCCATGACCTGTGCAACATGGTCATATATCGAGTCATATGCTAGTATAATGATATGTTTCCCCACATCTTAATCAACCAGGAACCTTTAGAACAACCATGATACATAATGGAGATCACTAATAAGCCATGTGCTTGCCAATATATACTAAGAATTTGCTAAAGGGCATACTTAATAACTCGCGGGTACATGGAGATGCAATCATATCCATGATTTCCTCTAGGCCATATTTCTAGTAGGCGCCACTGTGCAGCATCGACATGACACATTACCGAGGGACCAGCCTCACATGAGCCCCGTCTCTCAGCATGGCCACACCTGGGCACCATGGACTGGACGGGCAGCCAACCCGCCGGAGAACTGGAGGTCAAAAACACTAAGGGCTTGTTCTGATCCTCTCCAACTCCAAACTCCACAAACTTCTCACTTGGAGTTGGGCTGAATCGTCTGAGCTCCAAGAAGCTAGACTCTCCCGCGATGTAAAAATGAGAAGCCCCGTCCGCCTAGCTCCATGAAAATGAAAAGCAAGAGTTGCACATATTTACAACCGAAGTGCTACTGCTAGAGAGAACGATTCGCTCTTCCCTCATTAGAAAAATGAATCGGTACGCAACCTCTCTTCTCCCTCAAGATGGGCAGGTTCCAGCCGACCCAAATGTCACCAAAGAGGCCTGATTTTCTTCTGGCTGGGCTGCCAGACTATGAGGCACTGGAAGAAGCTATCGATCGAACCGAACAGGTTGTGATCGCCATGCGAACACTACAAAAAAAAGACACATCCGTGACATTATGGTCCGAACGAAAACTTTTTCTATCATGGTTGTGACACTTCTATGACAATAATTGTGACAAAAACACGTATCATCATAGATGTGGTGGGCTCCTACTTCTATGACAAAAAATTATGACAGAAAATGGGCTATTCGTCCTGGGCGGGCCGAAGACGCACCCGCATGACATTCTTTGGGCCGTCCATGACGTAAAAAATCGTGGTAGAAGTGAGGGCGAGGAAATTTTCGGGGAATTCCCGGTTACGGTGGGTGGTCGGGGCCGAGCGATGCAGTGTGGTTTACTCGTTTCTCTCGTACGCGCGCGTGTGTGCGTGGCGTTCGCTAACTGAACCCGAGCGAGGCGTTCGCTTACTGAACCCGAGCGATCGCATGCAGTAGCTACGTACTGAAGCCGATCGATCCCTTCGCTGCTAACTGAACCCGAGCGATTCCTTCGCTGCTAACTGAACCCGAGCAATTCCTTCGCTGCTAACTGAAACCGGTCGAGCCCCCGTACGTGCGAGACGTAGCCGGTTGGGGTTGCCTCTCGATGAACAGTGCCCGTTGTTGCCGCGCGCGCGATACGTATAACGAGTCGAGACGCATCGATCGAGCCCCTTGCACGAGACGTGGTGAGTTGACCTAGCCGGTTGGTTGGCTGTGGATGAACAGTTCCCGTTGCTGCTGCCCGCTCGTACGCCCCACCCCAGCCGGTGGGTTGGCTGTGGATGAACAGTACCCTGGCTGTGTGAAGGTGGTTGGCGCTGGATGAACAGGACTCCGAGGAGGCCAGCCGGTTGGGTGTGGATGAACAGGACCCCGTGGAGGCTGCATGAACAGTAGCCGGTGGAGGCTGGAGAAAGTCGACGGTGGATGAACAGTAGCTAGTGGAGGCTGTAGGGAGGTCGACCGTGGATGAACAGTAGCCCGTGGAGTCCCGTTTTGCGGTACGCCATACCCCTCCCGATGAACAGGACCCCCGTTTCGACCGTAGGCAGTTGGGGAGAAGTCTGTTTCCTCCGTTTTGCGGTACGCCAGAGCCCTCCCGATCAACAGGACCCCATTTCGACCATAGGCGCTCGAACAGAAGTCCGTTTCCTCCATTTTGCAGTACGCCAGCCCCCAGCCGATGAACAGGACCCCGTTTCGACCGTAGGCGGTCGAACAGAAGGCCGTTTCCTTCGTTTTGCGGTACGCCAGACCCCGAGTCAATGAACAGGGCCCCGTTTCAGCTGTTCCGTCCAAGCCGGTTGGCTCCCGATGAACAGGACATGTTCCGACCCAGTCGCTTGGCTCCCGATGAACACGACACTTTTTCCTCCGTTCCGACCCAGCCGGTTGGCTGCCGATGAACAGGAGGCTGTTGCTGCCGTCCGTTGCCTCTCTCTCCAGGTACACGAGCCCTGGCCGTACATATGCGTGAGTACGCGTTTGAGACCCCGCCCATATATATACGTATGTGGCCGTATTTTTTCCTGTGTGGCTGTACGTACGTGTACACGATTTAGACAGGGCTGACTGAACTGCTACGTCGGGGGCTCTACTACGACACGTGCCGCTCCTTACACGCCCATGGTTCATCATTGCAGAGAGACCGATCGACCAATATGTACGTACACGTTCGCGACCAAACAGACAACGCTACGTACGCTTCGACCGGGTGGGTCCCAGCTGTCAGGGAGGATTAGGAGGCACTTGCTTGCATGCGAAGATATAGCTACTGGGTCCCAGCTGTGAGGGGGGGGAATCATTTTTCTTGCGCGTAATAAGGAGGCTCTTTCTTGTGTGCGAAGATGTAGCTGGTGGGTCCCAGCTGTCGGGGGGAGGAAACAATTTTTTCCGCGTAATAAGGAGGCACTTCCATGCGTGCGACCATGGACCTCGTGGGTCCCAGCTGTCAACCTCTACACGTACAGTCCTCTTCCGATGGCTGTCGTTCGTTGACCGCGTTGACGACGCCGTACCGAGTGCAGCAAGGCGGTGGACGACGGCGAGGCCTAGGAAGGGAACGACCCGGAGCCGGGGAAGACAAGGCAGTGGGTGCCCACACGGAGGAAAGTACGAGGGTTTACTGGTTCGGCTGCGGTGTGAGGTTGCCGTCGCCGGAGAATAACAGGAGGTGTGGGTGAGTAGAGGGATGGCCTGACCAGCGGTGGGAGTAGGGTTTGGCGGTGAGGCCTGCGCGGCAGCACAGCCGGCCATGGGAGGCAGGAGCAGGCGGTCCCGCCGGCGCTGGTTTGGGCAGCTGGAGCAAGAAGATCAAAGATTGAAGAAGCAGCACGGCCAATGGTCACTGCTGCTAGAATCGTTTGTTGACTAAGTTGACAAAACCCTACATACGCGTCAACTTGATAGGCCCACAAGTCAGCCTCCAAATCAGGTGGGTCCCAGCTAACAGGGGGAGGAATCATTTTTCTTGCGCATAATAAGGAGGCACTTCCTTGCGTGCGACCATGGACCACGTGGGTTCCAGCTGTCAGCCTCTCCACGTACAGTCCTCTTCAGATGGCTGCCGTTCGTTGACTGTGTTTACGACGCCGTGCCGAGAGCACCAAGGCGGTGGATGATGGCGAGGCCTAGTAAGGGAACGACCCGGAGACGAGGAAGACATGGCAGTGGTTGCCCACGTGGAGGGGAGTACGAGGGTTTACTGGTTCGGCTGCGGTGTAAGGCTGCCGTCGTCGGAGAATAACAGGAGATGTGGCTGAGTAGAGGGATGGCCTGGCTAGCGATGGGAGTAGGGTGGGGTGGTGAGGCCTGCGCGGCAGCACAGCCAGCCACGGGAGGCGGGAGAAGGCGGTCCAGCCGGCGCTGGTTTGGGCGGCTATAGCAAGAAGATCAGAAATTGAAGAAGTAGCACGGCCGTTGGATTAACACCCAACGGTCACTGCTGCTAGAATGGTTTGTTGACTAAGTTGACAAAGCCCTGCGTACGCGTCAACTTAGTAGGCCCAAGTCAGCCTCCAAATCTGTGGCAAACATCATACAGCACATTTGCTATTATTTTTAATAATTTACAACCCATTTTCTCTTTCTTAAGGATTTTTTTGCAGCACATATTCTTTTTGTTAGCTTTAAAGCCAATATTCTGGCCACGGTTAAAAATTTCAATGAAATTTTGCATATTGTGGTGGGCCCCGAACTGTTTTTAATCCCGATAGAGTCTGATTCAGACTAATTTGAAAAATAAAATTATATTAATTATAATACAATGATATTTTCACCGCAGAAAAATCCAATGAAAATTAAAATTTCAAAACCCGGATGAAACAAAATTTGAAACTAATTACCGGTTTGCTGTGTTTTTTAAAATTTACAGCCGATTTCTTATTGCTTATAGGCCATTTTCTTTTTTTAGGGAAATAGGCCATTTTGTGGGCAAGCCGAATGCATCTCTCCTCGTCTTGAAAGATTTGAAGCCCAGCAGGGATGAGAAAAGCAAGTAGGCCTCGGTTGGGTATTGTCGGAGGTAAATCCGGCGGATCTCGGGGTAGGGGGTCCCGAGCTGTGGATCTCGGATCGATGGTAACAGAGACAATGGAGATGATGTTTTACCCAAGTTCGGGCCCTCTTGATGGAGGTAAAACCCTACGTCCTGCTCTTGTTTATATTGATGGAGATGTATCGAGTACAAGCTTGATCTACCTCGAGATCGTAAGTTGTGGTCTAAACCCTAGGGGTGATGATGAATATCATAATTACCTATCAACTAGCCTAGCCTCGGCTTATATAATGTACCAGAGGCCTAGGATAACAAGAGTCCTAGTTAGCTACGCCGGTGGAGAGTAGTCCTTGTCTTGATCACCAAGTCTTGTGGAATCTTCCTCGTATATGTCATGGGCTGCCCGAAGTGGCCCATTAGTGAACCGCCATGGGGGTCCTCGGCCTGACCCACTGGTCGGGAGATGACGTGGTGAGTACCCCCTAGTCCAGGACACCGTCAGTAGCCCCCTGAACCGGTCTTCAAGTTGGGGACGCTCCTCGGTTCTTCTGAGCTGTTCTTCGTCTTCGGCCGTCAGTCTTGAAAGCTGGTTCAACAAATCTTCCCATCTTCGATCTTAAGGATCGCCGAGCTGAATTCGAAGAGTTTATATGTCGGGTATCCGAGGAGCCCCTTTAAGTTCTCGGCCTTTATCAATGCCTTGTTATTTTTACGCCGCACCTCGGGTTCAAAGGTTTTCCCCGTGTAGCGGAGTCCTCTTGCAACCGAGCTCAAACGTCGTACAGCATCCGAGGTGTCTTTTTGTAGCCGAGCTCTAACGCCGATCGGCATCCGAGGTGTCATAGATTACCTCGGTCTTGAAAAAGTTTGAAGTAGGTTATCCGAGCTTAACGCTGAAAAAGTTCTCTATGGAGCCAGCCACTCACAACCGAGCTTTATGCCGAGCTGCTTCCGAGGTGTTGCACCACCTCGGTCTTGGGCTGATTTTTTGCGGATATATTTTCGATTGGTGCAATTTATTCTCTGCCGAGATGTATAGCCAGTAGCCCTCAAGGTGTGTGTCGGCCCAAAATCCGAGATGCACCTGAAGGATGAAATAAAACCGCTGATCCCAGTAGCCCCTGAGACTCAGGTCGATTCACTAAATCGGCCTGAGGATCAACTCCTAGCTCGGCAGCATACTTGGGAACAGAAACATGGTGTGCATAGTCCTCGAGACTCAGGTTGGGTGCGGCCGACCAACCCGAGGATCATAATCTCCTCGGAAATTGTTTTGCACTTTGAATTTTCTGCATTGAATCATCAATGCAGTAGCCCCCGAGCCACTGGTCGGGTGGCAGCACCAGAGCAGGGGATCGATGTACCCATTTAATGGCTTTTAATTGAGAAGCGCGAAGCCCAGTAGCCCCTGAGCCTTAATTTGGGCACGGGTGGCCGACTTAAGGATCAATATCCAGAATGAATTGACTTTACTCACAAATTATGTGTAATGATTCTATGTATCCAAGTACTTTACATCATAACAAATGCCTCTGTTCTACAAACTTTGTTAACCAGCCTTCGGCTTCTCCCTCCTCGACCATTGGCTGAGGAGTGTTTCCTACTCCTGGTCCGCCGAGGCGAACCAGACTCTTCGGATAACAAGGCAATACGGCTATTTGGTTCTACAAACAAAGTGGAACAGAGCTTATGTTATATTACATTTAAGCGTAAGAAACATCTTCCAAGAAAAATAGTTCCTCTATAAGTTCCTTTTCTCAGGCTATCATGTTGACCATGATTGTGAAACCTCAACTCCGATCAATGTTGGAGAAAAATATTGAGGATTTAGTTTGGGGAAACTTCCCGAACTCTGTGGTCTTTAATGAACCTAAATTTTCACTTCCGTCGTTGCCGACCAATTTGTATTCTTAAGATGCCTAGCTTTCGGCTTCACCCAGTCTGAGGTACTAACTCGGATGACCCGGTAGTAACAATCACAGAGGTGCTCCCTTTACCTCCTAGCCGAACAATCGGAAACGTAGGGGTAAGCACAGGAGCCAGGCAACCCAGCTTGGCCAAAATCTTAAGTCAAATTGATGCATATTTATGGCTTTATAACGATGATTACGAAAGGCAGCTTTTGTATATTGAATACAAACGCTAATGATATGTTGGGCTCTCCAGGAGTCCTGATGTAACCGCGCCGAGGTGTAGGTCGGCAGAAAAGATGCCGAGCTGCGGGTCGGAAAAGATCTCCCGAGCTGAATTATTACTCAAGGCGCCTAGGTCATGAGGATGTCCCGCCTCCTGAAAGAAAAACATACAAATACCTTAAAAGTGCCATAAGCTAAAAAAGCCAAAAAACTTATGTAAAAACTTGACGTCCGAACTAAATCAAGTTTTTGGTGCCAATCCGAAAAGTAGTCTTAAAATTAGTTTGTCCTTCCGTCGTGCTTTAACATGACACATCCGATCTCAAGACTGCAAGCGGGTCAGCCTTCGGCTTCAACCTCCTATTCCCGAAGGCGGAGTGCTTCTCAGGCCAGTTTAGCGAACCAAACTCTAGTGGCTTTAGAGAGAAACCAGGCTATCCGGCTATTGACCACACACTCATGTCGAGAAAGGAGTGGTAGAAAAAGACTAGGCAACGACTTAGAAGAAAACACTTATTATAAAACGGCTCGTGTAAATTTAAGAGCCCCCAGTTAACATGGGTAAAGGGAGTGTTTTTAACAAACAGAGGTTTTAACAAACTAAGTGTTTAACTAATAACTTGTCTATTTAACACAAAAGCATAACGCTTGGATGAACCAAAGAAAAATTGAAAATTGAAAAACGTTAAGCATGAAAGCGACTTAGCTGGTTAATGTGCTTGGTGTTGATGACGTAGTCCGGGCTTGCAACGGGTCGAGATCCCAGCCCCCAAGCCGGTCCTAGGGTGGCCGAGCGAAGAGCTCTGCTAATGAAGTGGCAGCACAAAACTGCCGATGTGTCGAGGCGAAGCCCCGGGTCCAGCCGAGGAGACAGAGTAGGTCGGCAGGGTGACGCCGGAGTAGGTCGATGAAGCGATGGCGAAGCCCCCGATCCGGCCGAGGTGACGAAGCTGATCGGCTGGTGACGCCGAAGTCCCCGGAGGAGGTTGATAAAGAGATGACGAAGTCCCCGGTCTAGCCAAGGTGTCGGAGCAGGTCGGTAAAGTGACGTTGCAGCCCATGCCTGCCGAGGTGTCGAAGCAGGTCGGCGTGGTGGACATCGGCTTGAGGAAGCAATGGCGCGGCGATGCTGACGCAGATCGTAACTTCTGACGCGGTCAATGCCGGCTCGATGAAGTGACCGCGCGGAGATGCTGGCGCGCCCGACCCGTGCAATCCGTGGGGCGACGATGTTGGTGATGATTTAGCCGTGATGCCAAACTCTTGGTCAGCTCGCTGGGGTGAGGATCCTGATGAGGTTGACCTCGGCTCGACGAAGCGACGACCTGTCTAACGCAGGTTGGCAGCCATGGAGCAACGTTGTCGGGCTGGTTTGACACCGGCGTGACAGTGAAGATCGCCTCCGAAAAGGAGCAAATTTTGTGAGCATGTGTTTGGAAACAAAACACAATACCCTAGAGAGGGTTTCCTTCAAAAAGGATATCCGATATCCCGTTCACGAAAAAGACGAACATGGGTCGGATTCGTTTCCGCGCAGAAAACAGATCCGAAAAATGATGCACTCATTGGACTATTCTCGGAGTTTGGACGGTCGGATCGAGCTCAAATTTTGAGGGGTGGTAGATACAGGAATTCCGCAGCCGATCAATGGTTGGATCTTCCAAAGGACATCCGAGCTAGACGCTGGTGCCCACGCCCTAAACTCGTCCAGATTCCCGTCCAGATTTGACAGGCCTTCGGTATATCATAGATCGCCGGAGATTCCTCCATCGGAACGCGACAAAATTTTACAGGGTTGTTCTAGACTCAATTCCGCACAATTGCACCGAAGCAATCGTCAAAGCGACGATCGAGGAGACGGGGACGGCGAACACGACTCCGCTGTCCAGAAAAACTTCACGGTCACCCGAGGGCAATGTTGATCTTGAGCCCCCGAGCTCCATGGACGATTCCCCCATGATCTTGATAGAGATCAGAGTTTGAAGTTGATGAGGGCACTAGTCCGATCTTGATGATCCGACATGTAGCGTTGTCCTCGGTCCAGCCGAGGTTGCTAGTCGAGCCGGCAACAAAGATGCCGTCGTCGACGATGAGGTTCGGTCCCGACGTGTAGATCGTGTTGGAGCCGACATGAATTCCCATCGAACCGCGGCGATCACACAGCGGAACTCTCAATGAAAGCACCAGTGTCGGAGGTAGGGGGTCCCGAGCTGTGGATCTCGGATCGATGGTAACAGAGACAATGGAGACGATGTTTTACCCAGGTTCGGGCCCTCTTGATGGAGGGCCCGAACCTGCTCTTGTTTATATTGATGGAGATGTATCGAGTACAAGCTTGATCTACCTCGAGATCGTTAGTTGTGGTCTAAACCGTACGGGTGATGATGAATATCATAATTATCTATCGAATAGCCTAGCCTCGGCTTATATAATGTACCAGAGGCCTAGGATAACAAGAGTCCTAGTCAGCTACGCCGATGGAGAGTAGTCATTGTCTTGATCACCAAGTCTTGTGGAATCTTCCTCGTATATGTCATGGGCTGCCCGAAGTGGCCCATTAGTGAACCGCCATGGGGGTCCTCGGCCCGACCCACTGGTCGGGAGACGACGTGGTGAGTACCCCCTAGTCCAGGACACCGTCAGGTATTGTGCAAAGGAAAATAGAACTGGGCTAGCCGTTTCAAGAAAGAAAACAAAACTGGGTTGGTGATGTGGTAAACATAAAATAAAAGACTGGTCATTGAAATTTTCAAACTATTTCTAATCCCGAAATTTCGAGCCCGATAAAAACAAATTTTAAAATATATTTAAATTATGTTAAAATCCAATGAAATATGAAATGAAATATGAAAAAATAAAATAAAATTCGCAATATGAAACTAATTTCCCATTTGATGTGTTTTTTTATATATTTACACCCCATTTCATATTACTCACAAAATTTATAGCCTTTTTTTATAGCCAGGCCGAATGTATCCCTCGTCGTCTTGAAAGATTTGTAGCCCAGCAGGCCGGGAAAAGGAGATCGGCCTGTGTAGGGTATTGTGCGGAAAAAAAAGGTGCGCTACTCATTTTCACAGACAAAAAACACAGTTGGGCTCGTCATGTTGTAAATAAAGCCTGGGCTAGACGGGCCACAGACGCCGCACAACCCAGTTGATACCCTGCTCCGTCTCAACAACAACAACAAAAAACTGCTCGAGCTACTGGGTCCCTGGTGTCAGCCGCTCCTTATGCAATTTTTTCGTTTATTGACTACATTGACAATGTCGTAGGTCCCGGATGTCAGCAAACCATTAGGAGGAAGCATTTTTTTTCATGTAATAAGGAGGAACTTGCTTGCGTACGGCTATGGACCTGGGGGTCCCTACTGTCATCCTCTCCACGTACAGTCCCCACCGATTCCTGTCATTTGTTGACAGTCGCTCGTTGTGCAATTCTCTCATTTATTGACTACATTGACAATGGGGTGGGACCAAGATGTCGGGAAACCATTAGGAGGAAGCATTTTTTTTGGCTTGTAATAAGGAGGCACTTGCTTGCGTACTGCCATAACCCTGGTGGGTCCCTACTGTCATCCTCTCTACGTACAATCATCTCCTGATTCCTCTCGGCTGTTGACCATGTTGACAACGCCAGAAGGCGGTGCCGCGGCGAGGGAACCAAAGCGGAGGATGACGGCGAGGCCTCGGACGGGAACGAAAAGGAGCCGTGGAAGATGCTTCAGTGTGGTCGGAAACGGAGGGGAGTACGAGGGTTGGTGCGGGGTGGGGATGCCGTCGCCAGAAAATAACAGGAGGTGGGGGTGGGTGGGGGTGTAGAGGGATGGCCTGGCATCGGTTAGGGTACAGTGGGACAGCAATGCGTGCGCGGCTGCGCAGCAAGCCGCGGAAGGCGGGAGCAGGCGATCCCGCTGGCGTTGGTTTGGTTTGGGCGGCTGGAGCCTGGAGGAAGAAGACAAGAGATTGAGAAAGCATGACAGACGTTGGATTGACATCCAACGGCTTAGGCTGCCACAATAGTTTGCTGACTAAGTTGACAAAGCCTTGTGTACGCGTCAACGTAGTAGGCCCACAAGTCAGCCTCTTAATCCGTGGCGGACAAATACAGCCCATTTAAAAATATAACAACCCATTCCAAACGTTCAATCGGACAGTTCAACATTCAGAGCAAAGTAACAGGACTGATTCAGAGATAAGAGTACTGAACTTCCACATTGAGAACCATCATAGCCAACTTAACTATCAAATCCCACTAATACTCGAGTTTAGAACAACTAACATACTCTTAGCTAACTAGACGATGCCGACCGCCATCTGCGGCTCTCGCTAACTAGACGATGCCGACATCCTCCTCCTCACCTCGGACTTGGCAGAGGTGCGATAGGGCGTGTTGCGCGTGCCCGTTGGCCCTTTCCATGCCGGCGCGGTCCACCGAAGTTTTGGCTTCTAAGCGGGAAACCCACTTGACGAGCTGGTAGTAAAATTCAGCGTCGCGCACGCGTGCGTGCCTGAAAGCCTCTAGGGCTATTCGCCGGGCGCCGGCCTCCATGTAGTCGGCCCAGTTGCGGGCGCTCTGCTCGCGACGCAGAGCGGCGGTGCGCTGCTCCTCCTCCATGCTCTGCTGGCAGTGCAAATCGGCGCTACGCTGCTCCTTCACCATGCGGTCGCGCTCCAAGGCATCCTCATACTCCGCATTTCCAGCTAAAGACCGCCAAAATGCCTCCTCCCTCCGTCTGCCTTCCCGTGAAAAACCGAACACTAACTCCGGCGGTGAGCGCCTCTGGCGGTGCCTATTGCTGCCGCGCGGGGGCATCACGGACATGGCGAGAGCGAGGGCAAGTGGCGAGCGACGTCGGGCTGGTGGGGTCTTGTGAGGATAGGGTGCGTTGGGTGAAGGTGCAACCGGAGCATGCCGGGAACCAGTAATTATAGGCGAACGGTAGGTAAACCGGCACGTCACGGGAAATGCGATGGTCATCGGAATTCAATGCATAAGCAGGCATGGCTTAGCGCGCCAGCTTGCCGTGGAAAACTGGAAAAACTGAAATTATGACTGTACCGTACTCCCGTCCCGTCCCATCAGTGTTGGGTCGCACATCGGCACGACAGTCAAACGAGTGCACTCCATTCATCCAGATGAGGTACGTGCGTGATCCGCTGGTTATTCGTGCAGGATCGAGTCGGTCGGATAGTGTACGTGTAGGATCTCAATAGCTGATGAACGTTCACTGGGAGAGAACGCATTTGCGAACGTTTTTGCTGGCAGTTTCTTCAGATTCGCATGGCATTTTCTTCAGAACAGCATGTCAGTTTCTTCAGAGGGAGGTATTTTTATTCTAAAAACTGCCACCCTTGGATCTTGCATCGCAACTAAAACTACCAGGAGTGTATTAGTAGGCTACCTAGTGATCGATCAGTAACTTGTAAACACTGAGCGAAGAGAAATAAGGAACATGTTGGACCATTTGGTGCGAGAGGAAGGCTAGGGTGTTCCGGCACAAGTCTACTCTTCCGTCCATCCTGTTGTTCAACATCCAGTCTGAGGCAAAACATTGGGTCACCGCAGGCACAAAACATTTGGGTCACATCATGCCGGGAGATTAGTGTCTTTGTAATTTCTGTCTCACTTTTCTTTGTAAAAGCAACTGTGAACTCCTTCTTAATAAATGCATGAGGCAAATCTTTTGCCTCCGTTTCGAAAAAAAAGAAAACACTGAACGAAGAGAAAAAAGGAACTGATGTGCACAGTAGTAAGAGCTGATCCGCTCTAAATGTTCAGACCAGACTCACAGTCCTGGCTTACTAATATGTTCACATTAATAGCCCAAATTCACAACCAACTAGTAGGATTCCCATACATAAGATCAACATGTTTATGCATCTCAATGATTCACAGATCATACACAATATATCTGTTCTTGCTACTAACATGGATGCTTCTTAGGGCCAACATTCAGTACAGAGTGAATGAAAAATTTGTTTGTAAAGTCTACATTTCCTCTAGCAAACGTAAGTGGTTTCACCAACAGATGGAACCATGAGAATCAACCACACATGATGGAGGAACATCCACTAAAATATGTTATGGTCATCTGTCGATCACACGGCAAGACTATTTTTGGAATTCAACTTTAAGTTTGGCAAGATGATGCCCAATGGATAATCAGACCAGAGCAATGAAGCACCTAGTGTTGGCCAATAAATAGTACAGTACTACTTTTGTGCAGTCCATGCAGTGACTATCCAATCCTTCTGTGTCTATTTTCAAATGGCACTGCATGCAGTGACTATCCTATTCTTTTGTGCAGTGATACATCCATTTTGCATCATGTTTTCCTACTGTTTTTTATAGTGTTTTTAATCAATATAACACTTTGTGGAGCAATTCTAATGCCTTTTCTCTCTTAATATTCAAGATTTACATAAGGAGGGAGATTGCCGGCAGCTGGAATTCTGGACCTGAAAAAGCTATGTCAGAGATACCTATTCTGCACATCTCCAAATGAGCTAAAATTTCACAGAGATTTATTTTGGAATAAATAAAAAATACTGGAGAAAAGAAGTACCAGAGGGGGCCACCCAGGTGCCCACGAGGCACCAGGGCGCGCCACAACCCCCCTAGGCGCGCCCTGGTGGCTTCTGGGGGCCCTGGCCAGCCTCCGGTGCCCATTTTCTGGTATATAAGCCCATTTGCCCTAGAAAAATAAGGAGAAGACTTTTGGGATGGAGCGCCGCCGCCTCGAGGCGGAACTTGGGCAGGAGCACTTTTGCTCTCTGGCGGAGCGATTCCACCGGGGATACTTCCCTCCGGGAGGGGATAATCGAAGCCATTGTCATCACCAATGATCCTCTCATCGTGGCAGGACCAATCTTCATCAACATCTTCACCAGCACCATCTCATCTCAAACCCTAGTTCATCTCTTGTATTCAATCTTTGTCTCAAAACCTCAGATTGATACCTGTGGGTTGCTAGTAGTGTTGATTACATCTTGTAGTTGATGCTAGTTGGTTTACTTGGTGGAAGATTATATGTTTAGATCCATTATGCTATTCAATATCCCTCTGATCTTGAACATGAACATGATTTGTGAGTAGTTACTTTTTTTCTTGAGGACATGGGAGAAGTCTTGTCATAAGTAATCATGTGAATTTGGTATTCGTTCGATATTTTGATGATATGTATGTTGTTGATTCTCTTAGTGGTGTCATGTGAAGGTTGACTACATGACACTTCATCATCTTTGGGCCTAAGGGAATGCATTGTGGAGTAGTAATTAGATGATGGGTTGCTAGAGTGACAGAAGCTTAAACCCTAGTTTATGCGCTATTTCGTAAGGGGCTGATTTGGATCCATATGTTTAATGCTATGGTTAGATTTATCTTAATTCTTCTTTTGTAGTTGCGGATGCTTGCGAGAGGGGTTAATCATAAGTGGGAGGCTTGTTCAAGTAAGAACAGCACCCAAGCACCGGTCCACCCACATATCAAATTATCAAAGTAGCGAACGCGAATCAAACAAACATGATGAAAGTGACTAGATGAAATTCCCATGTGTCCTCGAGAACGTTTAGCTTATTATAAGAGATCTTTCCGGCCTGTCCTTTGCAACAAAAAGGATTGGGCTACCTTGCTGCACCTTAGTTACTATTGCTACTTGTCACTTGTTACAAATTATCTTGCTATCAAACTACTTGTTACCGATAATTTCAGTGCTTGCAGAAAATACCTTGCTGAAAACCGCTTGTCATTTCCTTCTGCTCCTCGTTGGGTTCGACAATCTTACTTATCGAAAGGACTACGATTGATCCCCTATACTTGTGGGTCATCAAGACTCTTTTCTGGCGCCATTGCCGAGGAGTGAAGTGCCTTTGGAGAGTGGAATTTGATAAGGAAACATTTATATTATGTGCTGAAATTTATTGTCACTTGTCACTATGGAAAGTTATCCTTTGAGGGGCTTGTTCGGGATATCTTTACCTCGACTGGAAGAAATAAGAGTTGCTCCTCCACCTATTGAACGTACTGAAAATATTTATTATGAAATTCCTTCGGGTATGATAGAGAAATTGCTGGCTAATCCTTATGCAGGAGATGGAACAGTACATCCTGACATGCACTTGATCTATGTGGATGAAATTTGTGGATTGTTTAAGCTTGTAGGTTTATCTGGAGATGGACTTAAGAAGAAAGTATTCCCTTTATCTTTGGAGGGAAAGGCATTGACATGGTATAGGCTATGTGATGATACTGATACATGGGACTGGAACCGGTTGAAGCTGGAATTCCACCAGAAATTTTATCCTATCCATTTGGTTCATCGTGATCGAAATTATATATATAATTTTTTTCCCTGTGAAGGAGAAAGTTGTTGGAAATATGACCTAGAGGCAATAATAAATTGGTTATTATTATATTTCCTTTTCATGATAATCGTTTATTATCCATGCTATAATTGTATTGATTGGAAACTCAAATACATGTGTGGGTACATAGACAACACTGTGTCCCTAGTAAGCCTCTAGTTGACTAGCTCGTTGATCAAAAGATGGTGAAGGTTTCCTAGCCATGGACATGAGATGTCATTTGATAACGGGATCACATCATTCGGAGAATGATGTGATGGACAAGACCCAAACTGTAAACGTAGCATATGATCGTGTTAGTTTATTGCTATTGTTTTCTGCATGTCAAGTATCAGTTCCTTTGACCATGAGATCATGCAACTCACTGATACCGGAGGAATACCTTGTGTGTATCAAACGTCGCAACGTAACTGGGTGACTATAAAGATGCTCTACAGGTATCTCCGAGGGTGTCTGTTGAATTGGCATGGATCAAGACAGGGATTTGTTACTCCGTGTGACGGAGAGGTATCTCAGGGCCCACTCGGTAATACAACATCACTATAAGCCTTGCAAGCAATGTGACTAAAGTGTTAGCCACGGGATCTTGTATTACGGAACAAGTAAAGAGACTTGCCGGTAACGAGATTGAACTAGGTATAGAGATACCGACGATCGAATCTCGGGCAAGTAACATACCGATAAACAAAGGGAACATCATACGGGATTAACTGAATCCTTGACATAGAGGTTCAACCGATAAAGATCTTCGTAGAATATGTAGGAGCCAATATGGGCATCCAGGTCCCGCTATTGGTTATTGACCGTAGAGGTGTCTCGGTCATGTCTACATAGTTCTCGAACCCGCAGGGTCTACACACTTAACGTTTGGTGACGATATAAGTATAGTTGAGTTGTTATGTTGGTGACCGAAAGTTGTTCGGAGTCCCGGATGAGATCCCGGACATGACGAGGAGCTCTGGAATAGTCCGGAGGTAAAGATTGATATATGGGATAATAGTGTTTGGTCTCCGGAAGGGTTCCGGAATTCACCGGAAGGAGTTTCGGATGTTTCCCGAAATGTTCGGGTACGAGAACACTTTATTTGGGCCAAGGGGTAAAGCCCACGAGGCTTTAGGAAGGTGCAAAAGGAATTTTTGCGGAGGCCAGGGGCCAGACGCCAGGGACCCTAGCGTCTGGGGCCAGACGCCGAGGACCCTGGCGTCTGGTCCTGGAGTCCGAGCAGGACTCTTGCCTTGCGGGCCAAACCGACTTTGAGGAGGCTCTTTCTCCAAGTTTCGACCCCAGGGCTCAACATATAAATAGAGGGGCAGGGCTAGCACCCGGAATACATCAAGATTTCCCCAAGCCGTGTGCGGCAACCCTAACCCTCTAGTTCCTCCGTCATAATCTCCGTAGCGCTTGGCGAAGCCCTGCAGAGATTGTTCCTCACCACCATCACCACGCCGTCGTGCTGCCGGAACTCATCTACTACTTCACCATCGCTCACTGGATCGAGGAGGTGAAGGCGTCATCAAGCTGTACGTGTGTTGAACGCGGAGGTCCCGTCCGTTCGGCACTAGTTCGTGATCGGTTCGAGGGACGACTTGCGATTTGAATCGCGGAGACGTTCGACTACATCAACCGCGTTTCTTAACGCTTCCGCTTAGCGATCTACAAGGGTATGTAGATTCACTCTCCCTCTCGTAGATGCTCATCACCATGGATAGATCTTGTGTGTGCGTAGGAAATTTTTTGTTTCCCATGCAACGTTCCCCAACAGTGGCATCTGAGCTAGGTCTATGCGTAGATGAGATCTCGAGTAGAACACAAACGAGTTGTGGGCGTGGGTGTATACATATTGCTTGCCGTTACTAGTTGATACTTGATTCGGCGGTATTGTGAGATGAAGCGGCCCGGACCAACATTACTCGTACGCTTACGAGAGACCGGTTCCTTCAACTGACATGTAACTTTGTTGCATAAAGATGGCTAGCGGGTGTCTGTCTCTCTCACTTTAGTTGAATCGATTTCAATGAAGAGGGTTGTTTTAGAAGATCAAAAAGCAATCACTACACCACGTTGTGGTTTTGCATAGGTAAGAACGGTTCTTGCAAACCCGTAGCAGCCACGTAAAATTTGCAACAACAATTAGAGGACGTCTAACTTGTTTTTGCAGGGTATGTTGTGATGTGATATGGCCAATTACATGATGAGATATATGTGATGTATGAGATGATCATGTGTTGTATAGAATATCACGACTTGCATGTCGATGAGTACAGCAACTGGCAGGAGCCATAGAGTTGTCTTTAATTATTTTCGCCGTTTTGCTTTACTTTATCGCTATGAGTTAGCAATAGTCGTGGAAGCAACAGTCGGCGCGACAACCTCATGGCGACACGTTGATGGAGATCAAGATGATGGAGATCATGGTGTCATGCCGGTGACGATGGAGATCATGCCGGTGCTTTGGAGATGGAGATCAAAAGCACAAGTTCATGGCCATATCATGTCACTTATGATTTGAATGTGATGTTAATCCTTTTATGCATCTTATTTTGCTTAGGACGACGGTAGCATTATAAGGTGATCCCTCACTTAAATTTCAAGATAAATTGTGTTCTCCCCGAGTGTGCACCGTTGCGAAAGTTCGTCGTTTCGAGACACGCCATGATGATCGGGTGTGATAGACTCTACGTTCACATACAACGGGTGTAAGCCATGTTGCACGTGCTGAACACTCGGGTTAAACTTGACGAGCCTAGCATGTACAGACATGGCCTCGGAACACAAGAGACCGAAAGGTCGAACATGAGTCATATAGTAGATATGATCAACATGAAGATGTTCACCATTGAAACCACCTCAACTCACGTGATGATCGGACTTGGGTTGGTGGATTTGGATCATGTTACGCTCGAATGACCGGAGGGATGTCAATTTGAGTGGGTGTTTTTTAAGTAATATGATTAACTAAACTCATTATCTAGAACAATAGTCTAAGTTGTCTTTGCTATATTTATGTTGTAGATCATGGCTCGCGCAGTAGCACCCCTGAATTTTAATGCGTTCCTAGAGAAAGCTAAGTTGAAAGATGATGGAAGTAACTTTGTGGACTGGGCCCGTAATCTAAGGATTATCCTTACGGCTTCCCAGAAGGCTTATGTCCTTTATGCACCGCTTGGTAATCCACCCGCTCCAGTTGAGTCTCTAGACGTTGTGAACGCCTGGCAGGCTCGTTCTGAAGATTACTCAATAGTTCAATGTGCAATATTGTATGGCTTAGAACCGGGACTTCAAAGACGTTTTGAATGTCATGGAGCATATGAGATGTTCCAGGAGTTGAAGTTTATCTTTCAGAAGAATGCCCGGATCGAGAGATATGAGATCTCCGATAAGTTCTATGCTTGCAAGATGGAGGAGAACGAGTCTATCAGTGATCACGTACTCAGAATGTGTGGGTACTCCACCCGTCTGGCTGAATTGGGGATGCCCCTTCCGCCAGAGGCTATCACTGACAGAGTTCTTCAATCATTGCCACCTAGCTACAAGAGCTTCGTGTTGAACTATAACATGCACGGGATGAACAAGTCAGTCGCCGAGCTGTTTGCGATGCTGAAAGTCGCTGAGTCTGAAATTCAGAAGGAGCATCAAGTGTTGATGGTCAATAAAACCACTAGTTTCAAGAAAAATGGCAAGGGTAAGAAGGGTAACTCCAAGAAGAGTAGCAAAGCAGTTGCTCCTCCCGTAAAGAAACCCAAGGCTGGACCCAAACCAGAAACTGAGTGTTTTCATTGCAAGGGAACTGGACACTGGAAGCAGAACTGCCCCAAGTATTTGGCTGACAAGAAGGCGGCCAACAACAAACAAGGTATATATGATATACATGTTATTGATGTGTACCTTACCAACTCTCGTTGTAGTGCCTGGGTATTTGATACCGGTGCGGTTGCTCATATTTGCAACTCAAAACAGGAACTGCGGAATAGACGGAGGCTGGCAAAGGACGAAGTGACGATGCGCGTGGGAAATGGTTCCAAGGTAGATGTGATCGCCGTCGGCACGCTCGCTCTTCGATTACCATCGGGATTAGTGATGAACCTGAATAATTGTTATTTAGTGCCTGCGTTAAGCATGAACATTATATCTGGATCTTGTTTATTGCGAGACGGTTACTCATTTAAATCAGAGAATAATGGTTGTTCTATTTATATGAGTAATATCTTTTATGGTCATGCACCCAATGTAAGGGGTTTATTCTTATTGAATCTCGATAGTAATGATACACATGTTCATAACATTGATGCCAAAAGATGTAGGATTGATAATGATAATACCACTTTCTTGTGGCACTGCCGTTTAGGTCATATTGGCGTAAAACGCATGAGGAAGCTCCATGCTGATGGACTTTTGGAGTCACTTGATTTTGAATCACTTGACACATGTGAGCCATGCCTCATGGGCAAGATGACTAAAACGCCATTCTCTGGAACAATGGAACGGGCAAGTGACTTATTGGAAATCATACATACTGATGTGTGCGGTCCGATGAGCATTGAGGCGCGCGGTGGTTATCGTTACTTTCTCACCTTCACTAATGACTTAAGTAGATATGGGTATATTTATTTAATGAAACACAAGTCTGAAACATTTGAAAAGTTCAAACAATTTCAGAGTGAAGTTGAGAATCATCGTAGCAAGAAGATTAAATTCCTACGATCTGATCGAGGAGGAGAATATCTGAGTTATGAGTTTGGCAGTCACTTAAGACAACGTGGAATTGTTTCACAACTAACACCGCCTGGAACACCACAGCGTAATGGTGTGTCCGAACGTCGTAATCGAACCTTATTGGATATGGTGTGATCTATGATGTCTCTTGCCGATTTGCCACTATCGTTTTGGGGTTATGCATTAGAGATAGCTGCATTCACTTTAAATAGGGCACCATCGAAATCCGTTGAGACGACGCCATATGAACTTTGGTTTGGCAAGAAGCCAAGTTGTCGTTTCTTGAAGTTTGGGGATGTGATGCTTATGTCAAAAAGCTTCAGCCTGAAAAGCTGGAACCCAAAGCAGAGAAATGCGTCTTCATAGGATACCCAAAAGAGACAGTTGGGTATACCTTCTACCTCAGATCCGAAGGCAAAGTGTTTGTCGCTAAAAACGGAACGTTTCTTGAGAGAGAGTTTCTCTCGAAAGAATTGAGTGGGAGGAAGATAAAACTTGATGAGGTTGTTGAACCTTTACTTCAACCTGAGAGTAGCGCAGCACAGAAAGATGTTTCTGTAGAGCCTACATCAGCTGAAGAGGAAGTTAATGATGATGATCATGAATCTTTGGATCAAGTTGCTATCGAACCTCGTAGGTCGACAAGGACGCGTACTGCTCCTGAGTGGTACGGCAACCCTGTCTTAGAAGTCATGTTGTTGGACAACGATGAACCTACGAGCTATGGAGAAGCGATGATGGGCCCGGATTCCGAGAAGTGGTTAGAGGCCATGAAATCCGAGATGGGATCCATGTATGAAAACAAAGTGTGGACTTTGGAAGTATTACCTGAAGGGCGTAAGGCCATTCAGAACAAATGGATCTTTAAGAGGAAGACAGACGCGGACGGTAATGTCACCGTCTATAAAGCTCGACTTGTGGCAAAGGGTTTTTCACAAGTTCAAGGAGTTGACTACGATGAGACCTTCTCACCCGTAGCGATGCTTAAGTCCGTCAGAATCATGTTAGCAATAGCTGCCTTTTTCGATTATGAAATTTGGCAGATGGATGTCAAAACAGCGTTCCTTAACGGTTTCCTTAAGGAAGAGTTGTATATGATGCAACCAGAAGGTTTTGTCGATCCAGAGAATGCTGACAAAGTTTGCAAATTCCAGCGATCCATTTATGGACTGGTGCAAGAATCTCGGAGTTGGAATCTTCGCTTTGATGAGGTGATCAAAGCGTTCGAGTTTATACAAGTTTACGGAGAAGCTTGTATTTACAAGAAAGTGAGTGGGAGCTCTATAGCGTTTCTAATATTATATGTGGATGACATATTACTGATTGGAAACAATATAGAAATGTTGGAAAGCGTGAAGGAATATTTGAACAAGAGTTTTTCAATGAAGGACCTAGGAGAAGCTGCTTTCATATTAGGCATCAAGATCTATAGAGATAGATCACGACGCTTGATAGGACTTTCACAAAGCACATACCTTGACAAAGTTTTGAAGAAGTTCAAAATGGATCAGTCCAAGAAGGGGTTCTTGCCTGTATTGCAAGGTGTGAAGTTGAGTAAGACTCAATGCCCAGTGACTGCAGAAGATAGAGAAAAGATGAGTGTCATCCCCTATGCTTCAGCCATAGGCTCTATCATGTATGCAATGCTGTGCACAAGACCCGATGTCAGCCTTGCCATAAGTATGGTCGGAAGGTTTCAAAGTGATCCAGGAATGGAACACTGGACGGCGGTCAAGAATATCCTGAAGTACCTGAAAAGGACTAAGGACATGTTTCTCGTTTATGGAGGTGATCAAGAGCTCGTCGTAAAGGGTTACGTCGATGCAAGCTTTGACACTAATCCGGATGACTCTAAGTCACAAACCGGATACGTATTTATTCTTAATGGGGGTGCGGTTAGCTGGTGCAGTTCCAAGCAGAGCGTGGTAGCTGATTCTACATGCGAAGCGGAGTACATCGCTGCCTCGGAGGCGGCGAAGGAAGGTGTCTGGATGAAGGAGTTCATGACAGATCTTGGAGTAGTGCCTAGTGCGCTTAACCCAATGACTCTGTTTTGTGATAACACTGGTGCCATTGCTCTAGCCAAGGAACCAAGATTTCACAAGAGGACCAGACACATAAAGCGACGCTTCAATTCCATCCGCGATTACATCAAGGAGGACGACATAAATATTTGCAAAGTACACACGGATCTGAATGTTGCAGATCCGATGACTAAACCTCTTCCAAGGGCTAAACATGAACAACACCAGAACTGTATGGGTGTTCGATTCATTACAATGTAATTCACATAGTGATGTGAACTAGATTATTGACTCTAGTGCAAGTGGGAGACTGTTGGAAATATGCCCTAGAGGCAATAATAAATTGGTTATTATTATATTTCCTTGTTCATGATAATCGTTTATTATCCATGCTATAATTGTATTGATTGGAAACTCAAATACATGTGTGGGTACATAGACAACACTGTGTCCCTAGTAAGCCTCTAGTTGACTAGCTCGTTGATCAAAAGATGGTGAAGGTTTCCTAGCCATGGACATGAGATGTCATTTGATAACGGGATCACATCATTAGGAGAATGATGTGATGGACAAGACCCAAACTGTAAACGTAGCATATGATCGTGTCAGTTTATTGCTATTGTTTTCTGCATGTCAAGTATCTGTTCCTTTGACCATGAGATCATGCAACTCACTGACACTGGAGGAATACCTTGTGTGTATCAAACGTCGCAACGTAACTGGGTGACTATAAAGATGCTCTACAGGTATCTCCGAGGGTGTCTGTTGAATTGGCATGGATCAAGACTGGGATTTGTTACTCCGTGTGACGGAGAGGTATCTCAGGGCCCACTCTGTAATACAACATCACTATAAGCCTTGCAAGCAATGTGACTAAAGTGTTAGCCACGGGATCTTGTATTACGGAACGAGTAAAGAGACTTGCCGGTAACGAGATTGAACTAGGTATAGAGATACCGACAATCGAATCTCGGGCAAGTAACATACCGATAAACAAAGGGAACATCATACGGGATTAACTGAATCCTTGACATAGAGGTTCAACCGATAAAGATCTTCGTAGAATATGTAGGAGCCAATATGGGCATCCAGGTCCGGCTATTGGTTATTGACCGTAGAGGTGTCTCGGTCATGTCTACATAGTTCTCGAACCCACAGGGTCTACACACTTAACGTTTGGTGACGATATAAGTATAGTTGAGTTGTTATGTTGGTGACCGAAAGTTGTTCGGAGTCCCGGATGAGATCCCGGACATGACGAGGAGCTCTGGAATAGTCCGGAGGTAAAGATTGATATATGGGATAATAGTGTTTGGTCTCCGGAAGGGTTCCGGAATTCACCGGAAGGAGTTTCGGATGTTTCCCGAAATGTTCGGGTACGAGAACACTTTATTTGGGCCAAGGGGTAAAGCCCACGAGGCTTTAGGAAGGTGCAAAAGGAATTTTTGCGGAGGCCAGGGGCCAGACGCCAGGGACCCTGGCGTCTGGGGCCAGACGCCGAGGACCCTGGCGTCTGGTCCTGGAGTCCGAGCAGGACTCTTGCCTTGCGGGCCAAACCGACTTTGAGGAGGCTCTTTCTCCAAGTTTCGACCCCAGGGCTCAACATATAAATAGAGGGGCAGGGCTAGCACCCGGAATACATCAAGATTTCCCCAAGCCGTGTGCGGCAACCCTAACCCTCTAGTTCCTCCGTCATAATCTCCGTAGCGCTTGGCGAAGCCCTGCAGAGATTGTTCCTCACCACCATCACCACGCCGTCGTGCTTCCGGAACTCATCTACTACTTCACCGTCGCTCGCTGGATCGAGGAGGTGAAGGCGTCATCAAGCTGTACGTGTGTTGAACGCGGAGGTCCCGTCCGTTCGGCACTAGTTCGTGATCGGTTCGAGGGACGACTTGCGATTTGGATCGCGGAGACGTTCGACTACATCAACCGCGTTTCTTAACGCTTCCGCTTAGCGATCTACAAGGGTATGTAGATTCACTCTCCCTCTCGTAGATGCTCATCACCATGGATAGATCTTGTGTGTGCGTAGGAAATTTTTTGTTTCCCATGCAACGTTCCCCAACAGTGGCATCTGAGCTAGGTCTATGCGTAGATGAGATCTCGAGTAGAACACAAACGAGTTGTGGGCGTGGGTGTATACATATTGCTTGCCGTTACTAGTTGATACTTGATTCGGCGGTATTGTGAGATGAAGCGGCCCGGACCAACATTACTCGTACGCTTACGAGAGACCGGTTCCTTCAACTGACATGTAACTTTGTTGCATAAAGATGGCTAGCGGGTGTCTGTCTCTCTCACTTTAGTTGAATCGATTTCAATGAAGAGGGTTGTTTTAGAAGATCAAAAAGCAATCACTACACCACGTTGTGGTTTTGCATAGGTAAGAACGGTTCTTGCAAACCCGTAGCAGCCACGTAAAATTTGCAACAACAATTAGAGGACGTCTAACTTGTTTTTGCAGGGTATGTTGTGATGTGATATGGCCAATTACATGATGAGATATATGTGATGTATGAGATGATCATGTGTTGTATAGAATATCACGACTTGCATGTCGATGAGTACAGCAACTGGCAGGAGCCATAGAGTTGTCTTTAATTATTTTCGCCGTTTTGCTTTACTTTATCGCTATGAGTTAGCAATAGTCGTGGAAGCAACAGTCGGCGCGACAACCTCATGGCGACACGTTGATGGAGATCAAGATGATGGAGATCATGGTGTCATGCCGGTGATGATGGAGATCATGCCGGTGCTTTGGAGATGGAGATCAAA
The DNA here is from genome assembly GCA_039707655.1 of Elymus sibiricus. NCBI lineage: Eukaryota > Viridiplantae > Streptophyta > Magnoliopsida > Poales > Poaceae > Elymus > Elymus sibiricus. The sequence goes on along the minus strand of CM077664.1, from coordinate 53,197,305 downwards.
AGCACAAGTTCATGGCCATATCATGTCACTTATGATTTGAATGTGATGTTAATCCTTTTATGCATCTTATTTTGCTTAGGACGACGGTAGCATTATAAGGTGATCCCTCACTTAAATTTCAAGATAAATTGTGTTCTCCCCGAGTGTGCACCGTTGCGAAAGTTCGTCGTTTCGAGACACGCCATGATGATCGGGTGTGATAGACTCTACGTTCACATACAACGGGTGTAAGCCATGTTGCACGTGCTGAACACTCGGGTTAAACTTGACGAGCCTAGCATGTACAGACATGGCCTCGGAACACAAGAGACCGAAAGGTCGAACATGAGTCATATAGTAGATATGATCAACATGAAGATGTTCACCATTGAAACCACCTCAACTCACGTGATGATCGGACTTGAGTTGGTGGATTTGGATCATGTTACGCTCGAATGACCGGAGGGATGTCAATTTGAGTGGGAGTTTTTTAAGTAATATGATTAACTAAACTCATTATCTAGAACAATAGTCTAAGTTGTCTTTGCTATATTTATGTTGTAGATCATGGCTCGCGCAGTAGCACCCCTGAATTTTAATGCGTTCCTAGAGAAAGCTAAGTTGAAAGATGATGGAAGTAACTTTGTGGACTGGGCCCGTAATCTAAGGATTATCCTTACGGCTTCCCAGAAGGCTTATGTCCTTTATGCACCGCTTGGTAATCCACCCGCTCCAGTTGAGTCTCTAGACGTTGTGAACGCCTGGCAGGCTCGTTCTGAAGATTACTCAATAGTTCAATGTGCAATATTGTATGGCTTAGAACCGGGACTTCAAAGACGTTTTGAACGTCATGGAGCATATGAGATGTTCCAGGAGTTGAAGTTTATCTTTCAGAAGAATGCCCGGATCGAGAGATATGAGATCTCCGATAAGTTCTATGCTTGCAAGATGGAGGAGAACGAGTCTATCAGTGATCACGTACTCAGAATGTGTGGGTACTCCACCCGTCTGGCTGAATTGGGGATGCCCCTTCCGCCAGAGGCTATCACTGACAGAGTTCTTCAATCATTGCCACCTAGCTACAAGAGCTTCGTGTTGAACTATAACATGCACGGGATGAACAAGTCAGTCGCCGAGCTGTTTGCGATGCTGAAAGTCGCTGAGTCTGAAATTCAGAAGGAGCATCAAGTGTTGATGGTCAATAAAACCACTAGTTTCAAGAAAAATGGCAAGGGTAAGAAGGGTAACTCCAAGAAGAGTAGCAAAGCAGTTGCTCCTCCCGTAAAGAAACCCAAGGCTGGACCCAAACCAGAAACTGAGTGTTTTCATTGCAAGGGAACTGGACACTGGAAGCAGAACTGCCCCAAGTATTTGGCTGACAAGAAGGCGGCCAACAACAAACAAGGTATATATGATATACATGTTATTGATGTGTACCTTACCAACTCTCGTTGTAGTGCCTGGGTATTTGATACCGGTGCGGTTGCTCATATTTGCAACTCAAAACAGGAACTGCGGAATAGACGGAGGCTGGCAAAGGACGAAGTGACGATGCGCGTGGGAAATGGTTCCACGGTAGATGTGATCGCCGTCGGCACGCTCGCTCTTCGATTACCATCGGGATTAGTGATGAACCTGAATAATTGTTATTTAGTGCCTGCGTTAAGCATGAACATTATATCTGGATCTTGTTTATTGCGAGACGGTTACTCATTTAAATCAGAGAATAATGGTTGTTCTATTTATATGAGTAATATCTTTTATGGTCATGCACCCAATGTAAGGGGTTTATTCTTATTGAATCTCGATAGTAATGATACACATGTTCATAACATTGATGCCAAAAGATGTAGGATTGATAATGATAATACCACTTTCTTGTGGCACTGCCGTTTAGGTCATATTGGCGTAAAACGCATGAGGAAGCTCCATGCTGATGGACTTTTGGAGTCACTTGATTTTGAATCACTTGACACATGTGAGCCATGCCTCATGGGCAAGATGACTAAAACGCCATTCTCTGGAACAATGGAACGGGCAAGTGACTTATTGGAAATCATACATACTGATGTGTGCGGTCCGATGAGCATTGAGGCGCGCGGTGGTTATCGTTACTTTCTCACCTTCACTAATGACTTAAGTAGATATGGGTATATTTATTTAATGAAACACAAGTCTGAAACATTTGAAAAGTTCAAACAATTTCAGAGTGAAGTTGAGAATCATCGTAGCAAGAAGATTAAATTCCTACGATCTGATCGAGGAGGAGAATATCTGAGTTATGAGTTTGGCAGTCACTTAAGACAACGTGGAATTGTTTCACAACTAACACCGCCTGGAACACCACAGCGTAATGGTGTGTCCGAACGTCGTAATCGAACCTTATTGGATATGGTGTGATCTATGATGTCTCTTGCCGATTTGCCACTATCGTTTTGGGGTTATGCATTAGAGATAGCTGCATTCACTTTAAATAGGGCACCATCGAAATCCGTTGAGACGACGCCATATGAACTTTGGTTTGGCAAGAAGCCAAGTTGTCGTTTCTTGAAGTTTGGGGATGTGATGCTTATGTCAAAAAGCTTCAGCCTGAAAAGCTGGAACCCAAAGCGGAGAAATGCGTCTTCATAGGATACCCAAAAGAGACAGTTGGGTATACCTTCTACCTCAGATCCGAAGGCAAAGTGTTTGTCGCTAAAAACGGAACGTTTCTTGAGAGAGAGTTTCTCTCGAAAGAATTGAGTGGGAGGAAGATAAAACTTGATGAGGTTGTTGAACCTTTACTTCAACCTGAGAGTAGCGCAGCACAGAAAGATGTTTCTGTAGAGCCTACATCAGCTGAAGAGGAAGTTAATGATGATGATCATGAATCTTTGGATCAAGTTGCTATCGAACCTCGTAGGTCGACAAGGACGCGTACTGCTCCTGAGTGGTACGGCAACCCTGTCTTAGAAGTCATGTTGTTGGACAACGATGAACCTACGAGCTATGGAGAAGCGATGATGGGCCCGGATTCCGAGAAGTGGTTAGAGGCCATGAAATCCGAGATGGGATCCATGTATGAAAACAAAGTGTGGACTTTGGAAGTATTACCTGAAGGGCGTAAGGCCATTCAGAACAAATGGATCTTTAAGAGGAAGACAGACGCGGACGGTAATGTCACCGTCTATAAAGCTCGACTTGTGGCAAAGGGTTTTTCACAAGTTCAAGGAGTTGACTACGATGAGACCTTCTCACCCGTAGCGATGCTTAAGTCCGTCAGAATCATGTTAGCAATAGCTGCCTTTTTCGATTATGAAATTTGGCAGATGGATGTCAAAACAGCGTTCCTTAACGGTTTCCTTAAGGAAGAGTTGTATATGATGCAACCAGAAGGTTTTGTCGATCCAGAGAATGCTGACAAAGTTTGCAAATTCCAGCGATCCATTTATGGACTGGTGCAAGAATCTCGGAGTTGGAATCTTCGCTTTGATGAGGTGATCAAAGCGTTCGAGTTTATACAAGTTTACGGAGAAGCTTGTATTTACAAGAAAGTGAGTGGGAGCTCTATAGCGTTTCTAATATTATATGTGGATGACATATTACTGATTGGAAACAATATAGAAATGTTGGAAAGCGTGAAGGAATATTTGAACAAGAGTTTTTCAATGAAGGACCTAGGAGAAGCTGCTTTCATATTAGGCATCAAGATCTATAGAGATAGATCACGACGCTTGATAGGACTTTCACAAAGCACATACCTTGACAAAGTTTTGAAGAAGTTCAAAATGGATCAGTCCAAGAAGGGGTTCTTGCCTGTATTGCAAGGTGTGAAGTTGAGTAAGACTCAATGCCCAGTGACTGCAGAAGATAGAGAAAAGATGAGTGTCATCCCCTATGCTTCAGCCATAGGCTCTATCATGTATGCAATGCTGTGCACAAGACCCGATGTCAGCCTTGCCATAAGTATGGTCGGAAGGTTTCAAAGTGATCCAGGAATGGAACACTGGACGGCGGTCAAGAATATCCTGAAGTACCTGAAAAGGACTAAGGACATGTTTCTCGTTTATGGAGGTGATCAAGAGCTCGTCGTAAAGGGTTACGTCGATGCAAGCTTTGACACTAATCCGGATGACTCTAAGTCACAAACCGGATACGTATTTATTCTTAATGGGGGTGCGGTTAGCTGGTGCAGTTCCAAGCAGAGCGTGGTAGCTGATTCTACATGCGAAGCGGAGTACATCGCTGCCTCGGAGGCGGCGAAGGAAGGTGTCTGGATGAAGGAGTTCATGACAGATCTTGGAGTAGTGCCTAGTGCGCTTAACCCAATGACTCTGTTTTGTGATAACACTGGTGCCATTGCTCTAGCCAAGGAACCAAGATTTCACAAGAGGACCAGACACATAAAGCGACGCTTCAATTCCATCCGCGATTACATCAAGGAGGACGACATAAATATTTGCAAAGTACACACGGATCTGAATGTTGCAGATCCGATGACTAAACCTCTTCCAAGGGCTAAACATGAACAACACCAGAACTGTATGGGTGTTCGATTCATTACAATGTAATTCACATAGTGATGTGAACTAGATTATTGACTCTAGTGCAAGTGGGAGACTGTTGGAAATATGCCCTAGAGGCAATAATAAATTGGTTATTATTATATTTCCTTGTTCATGATAATCGTTTATTATCCATGCTATAATTGTATTGATTGGAAACTCAAATACATGTGTGGGTACATAGACAACACTGTGTCCCTAGTAAGCCTCTAGTTGACTAGCTCGTTGATCAAAAGATGGTGAAGGTTTCCTAGCCATGGACATGAGATGTCATTTGATAACGGGATCACATCATTAGGAGAATGATGTGATGGACAAGACCCAAACTGTAAACGTAGCATATGATCGTGTCAGTTTATTGCTATTGTTTTCTGCATGTCAAGTATCTGTTCCTTTGACCATGAGATCATGCAACTCACTGACACTGGAGGAATACCTTGTGTGTATCAAACGTCGCAATGTAACTGGGTGACTATAAAGATGCTCTACAGGTATCTCCGAGGGTGTCTGTTGAATTGGCATGGATCAAGACTGGGATTTGTTACTCCGTGTGACAGAGAGGTATCTCAGGGCCCACTCTGTAATACAACATCACTATAAGCCTTGCAAGCAATGTGACTAAAGTGTTAGCCACGGGATCTTGTATTACGGAACGAGTAAAGAGACTTGCCGGTAACGAGATTGAACTAGGTATAGAGATACCGACAATCGAATCTCGGGCAAGTAACATACCGATAAACAAAGGGAACATCATACGGGATTAACTGAATCCTTGACATAGAGGTTCAACCGATAAAGATCTTCGTAGAATATGTAGGAGCCAATATGGGCATCCAGGTCCGGCTATTGGTTATTGACCGTAGAGGTGTCTCGGTCATGTCTACATAGTTCTCGAACCCGCAGGGTCTACACACTTAACGTTTGGTGACGATATAAGTATAGTTGAGTTGTTATGTTGGTGACCGAAAGTTGTTCGGAGTCCCGGATGAGATCCCGGACATGACGAGGAGCTCTGGAATAGTCCGGAGGTAAAGATTGATATATGGGATAATAGTGTTTGGTCTCCGGAAGGGTTCCGGAATTCACCCGAAGGAGTTTCGGATGTTTCCCGAAATGTTCGGGTACGAGAACACTTTATTTGGGCCAAGGGGTAAAGCCCACGAGGCTTTAGGAAGGTGCAAAAGGAATTTTTGCGGAGGCCAGGGGCCAGACGCCAGGGACCCTGGCGTCTGGGGCCAGACGCCGAGGACCCTGGCGTCTGGTCCTGGAGTCCGAGCAGGACTCTTGCCTTGCGGGCCAAACCGACTTTGAGGAGGCTCTTTCTCCAAGTTTCGACCCCAGGGCTCAACATATAAATAGAGGGGCAGGGCTAGCACCCGGAATACATCAAGATTTCCCCAAGCCGTGTGCGGCAACCCTAACCCTCTAGTTCCTCCGTCATAATCTCCGTAGCGCTTGGCGAAGCCCTGCAGAGATTGTTCCTCACCACCATCACCACGCCGTCGTGCTGCCGGAACTCATCTACTACTTCACCATCGCTCGCTGGATCGAGGAGGTGAAGGCGTCATCAAGCTGTACGTGTGTTGAACGAGGAGGTGCCGTCTGTTCGGCACTAGTTCGTGATCGGTTCGAGGGACGACTTGCGATTTGGATCGCGGAGACGTTCGACTACATCAACCGCGTTTCTTAACGCTTCCGCTTAGCGATCTACAAGGGTATGTAGATTCACTCTCCCTCTCGTAGATGCTCATCACCATGGATAGATCTTGTGTGTGCGTAGGAAATTTTTTGTTTCCCATGCAACGTTCCCCAACAAAAGTATCGCTCAAGCTTGGGGGAGGCTTAAGTATATGTTGCATACATGCCCCAATCATGAGCTCTCAAGAGAAATAATCCTTCAAAACTTTTATGCCCGGCTTTCTCATGCTGATCAAACCATGCTCGATTCTTCTTCGACTGGCTCCTTTATGAAGAAAACTATTGAATTCAGATGGGATCTTCTGGAAAGAATTAAATGCAACTCTGGAGATTGGGAACTCGGCAATGGTAATGAGTTAGGTATAACACTTGAGTTTCATTGTGTTAAATCTTTTATGGATACCGATGCTTTTCGTAAGTTTAGCACTAAATATGGACTTGACTCTGAGATAGTAGCCTCCTTTTGTGAATCATTTGCTACTCATGTTGATCTCCCTAAGGAGAAGTGGTTTAAATATCATCCCCCTGTTAAATAAAAGATTGAGGAACCAGTTAGTGTTAAAGAAGAAGCAATTGTTTACCATGTTGATCCAGTTGTGCCTACTGCTTATATTGAGAAACCACCTTTTCCTGTTAGGATTAAGGAACATGCTAAAGTTTCAACTCTGGTTAACAAAAGTAATATTTGAGCACCTAGACCCTCTGAACAAATTAAAGTTGAACCTAATGTTGCTATGGTTCAAGATCTCTTGGTCGATAATATAGATGGGCATGTTATTTACTTCTATGATGAAGCAGCTAGAATTGCTCAACCAGATCCTAAAGATAAAAACAGACCTGTAGTAGGCATGCCTGTTGTCTCTGTTAAAATAGGAGATCATTGTTATCATGGCTTATGTGATTTGGGTGCTAGTGTGAGTGCTATTTCGTTTACCTTATATCAAGAAATTATGAATGATATTGCACCTATTGAAATAGAGGACATTGATGTTACTATTAAGCTTGCAAACAGAGATACCATTACACCGCTTGGGATCGTTAGATATGTTGAAGTCCTGTGTGGAAAAATAAAATAACCTACTGATTTTCTAGTCCTCGGTTCTCCACAAGATAATTTTTGTCCCATTATATTTGGTAGACCTTTGTTGAACACTGTTAATGCCGAGATTGATTGCGCTAAAGAAACTGTTAGTGTTAATTTTGGTGGTATATCTCATGAGTTTAATTTCTCTAAGTTTCGTAGACAACCTCATGATAAAGAATTTCCTAGTAAGGACGAAATTATTGGTCTTGCTTCTATTGTTGTACATCCTACTGATCCGTTAGAACAATATTTGCTAGACCATGAAAATGATATGCACATGAATGAAAGAAATGAAATAGATAGGATGTTCTTTGATCAACCACCTATCCTTAAACACAATTTGCCTGTTGAAACTCTTGGAGGTCCTCCTCCACCTAAGGTTGGCCCTGTATTTGAATTGAAGCAATTGCCTGATACATTGAAATATGTTTATCTAGATGAAAAGAAGATATATCCTGTTATTATTAGTGCTAACCTTTCAGAGCATGAAGAAAAGAGATTACTAAAAACTCTGAGGAAGCACCGTGCTGCTATTGGATATACTCTTGATGATTTTAAGGGCATTAGTCCCACTCTATGTCAGCACAAAATTAATATGGACCTGATGCTAAACCAGTTGTCGACCACCAACGACGATTAAATCCTAAGATGAAGGAGGTGGTAAGAACTGAAATATTAAAGCTTCTGGAAGAAGGTATTATCTATCCCATAGCTGATAGTAGATGGGTAAGTCCCGTTCATTGTGTCCCAAAGAAAGGAGGCATTACTGTTGTTCCTAACGATAAAAATGAACTCATTCCACAAAGAATTGTAACTGGTTATAGGATGGTAATTGATTTTAGAAAATTAAACAAAACCACTAGAAAAGATCATTACCCCTTACCTTTTATTGATCAAATGTTAGAAAGATTGTCTAAGCATACACACTTTTGTTTCCTAGATGGTTATTCTGGTTTCTCTCAAATACCTGTATCACCTGAAGATCAAGAGAAATTCACCTTTACTTGTCCTTTTGGAACTTATGCTTATCATCGTATGCCTTTTGGTTTATGTAATGCACCTGCTACCTTTCAAAGATGTATGACTACTATATTCTCTGACTTTTGTGAAAAGATTGTTGAGGTTTTCATGGATGATTTTTCCGTTTACGGAACTTCTTTTGATGATTGCTTAAGCAACCTTGATCGAGTTTTGCAGAGATGTGAAGAAACTAATCTTGTCTTGAATTGGGAGAAGTGCCACTTTATGGTTAATGAAGGTATAGTCCTTGGGCATAAAATTTCTGAAAGAGGTATTGAAGTTGATAAAGCTAAGGTTGATGCTATTGAGAAAATGCCATGTCCTAAAGATATTAAAGGTATAAGAAGTTTCCTTGGTCATGCTAGTTTCTTTAGAAGGTTTATTAAAGACTTCTCTAAAATTTCTAGGCCTCTTACTAATCTTTTGCAAAAAGATGTTCCATTTGTTTTTGATGATGATTGTGTAGAAGCCTTTGAAACACTTAAGAAAGCCTTAACCTCTTCACCTATTGTTCAACCACCTGATTGGAACTTGCCATTTGAAATTATGTGTGATGCTAGTGATTATGCTGTTGGTGCTGTTCTAGGACAGAGAGTTGATAAAAAATTAAATGTTATCCATTATGCTAGTAAAACTCTAGACAGTGCTCAAAGAAATTATGCTACTACTAAGAAAGAATTTCTAGCAGTTGTGTTTGCATGTGATAAATTCAGATCTTACATAGTTGATTCTAAAGTAATTGTTCACACCGATCATGCTGCTATTAAATACCTTATGGAAAATAAAGATGCTAAACCTAGACTCATTAGGTGGGTTCTATTGCTACAAGAATTTGACTTGCATATTACTGATAGGAAGGGAGCTAAGAATCCCGTAGCAGATAATTTGTCTAGAATGGAAAATGTTCTTGATGACCCACTTCCTATTAATGATGATTTTCCTGATGAACAATTAGCTGTCATAAATGCTTCCCGTAATACTCCTTGGTATGTAGACTATGCTCATTATATTGTTCCTAAATTTATACCACCTAGTTTCACATACCAACAAAAGAAAAAAATTCTTCTTTGATTTAAGACATTACTTCTGGGATGCCCACATCTTTATAAAGAAGGGGTGGATGGTATTATTAGATGTTGTATTCCTAAGCATGAACAGGAACAAATCTTACGGAAGTGTCATTCCGAGGCTTACGGAGGACACCATGCGGGAGACAGAACTGCACACAAGGTATTGCAATTTGGTTTTTATTGGCCTACTCTTTTCAAGGATGCACATGAGTTTGTATTATCTTATGATGAATGTCAAAGAATTGGTAATATTAGTAGACGTCAGGAAATGCCTATGAATTATTCACTTGTTATTGAACCATTTGATGTTTGGGGATTTGATTATATGGGACCTTTTCCTTCCTCTAATGGGTATACACATATTTTAGTTGTTGTTAATTACGTTACTAAGTGGGTAGAAGCTATTCCAACTAGTAGTGCTGATCATAACACTTCTATTAAAATGCTTAAAGAAGTTATTTTCCCGAGGTTCGGAGTCCCTCGATATTTAATGACTGATGGTGGTTCATATTTTATTCATGGTGCGTTCCGTCAACTGCTTGCCAAATATGATGTCAACCATAGAATTGAATCTCCCTATCACCCTCAATCTAGTGGTCAAGTTGAATTGAGCAATAGAGAAATAAAATTATTTTTGCAAAAAACAGTTAATAGATCTAGAAAGAATTGGTCTAAGAAACTTGACGATGCATTATGGGCTTATAGAGCTGCTTATAAAAATCCTATGGGTATGTCTCCCTATAAAATGGTTTATGGAAAAGCATGTCATTTACCTCTTGAGTTAGAACATAAAGCATATTGGGCAATTAAAGAACTCAATTATGATTTTAAACTTGCCGGTGAAAAGAGGTTATTTGATATTAGCTCACTAGATGAATGGAGAACCCAAGCTTATGAAAATGCCAAATTGTTTAAAGAAAAAGTTAAAAGATGGCATGATAAAAGAATTCAAAAACAGGAATTCAAAGTGGGTGAGTATGTTCTATTGTACAATTCTCGTTTTAGATTTTTTGTAGGAAAACTTCTCTCTAAATTGGAAGGACCGTATATCATTGAGGAAGTTTATCGCTCTGGAGCCATTAAGATCAATAACGCCGAAGGCACTAATCCGAAGGTGGTCAATGGGCAAAGAATTAAGCATTACATCTCAGGTACGCCTATTAATGTTGAGACTAACATTATTCAAACTATGACACCGGAGAAACACATAAGAGAGACCTTCCAGAACACTCCAGAACCCTGAAAAGGAAGAGGTACGTGATACGGTAAGTAAACCGACTCCAAAAATTCCATAAAAATACTTTCTATCAGTTTTGGAATATTAGAAAAAATACAAAAATAAGAAACAGCCGAGGGGACCCACGAGGTGCACATGAGGCACCAGGCCGCGCCACCCCCCCCCCAGGCGTGCCCTGGTGGCTCGTGGGCCCCTCGTGAGCCTTCCCGACTCCGTTTTCTTCTGGAATACTTGTTTTGCAAGATAAAAATTATTTATATATACTCCTAGACGTTTTGACCACCGTATCGCAGAAATATCCTCTGTTCTTGTTTCGTGCTATTTTTCTGACAGATCTAGATCGCTATGGCTCCACCAAGCTCTTCCAAGGACAAGTTCTACAAGAAGGTCATCAACCCCTACCTACTAGAGGTGATGAAACACCCTCAAGCCATCGAGATGTGTGAGGGGGTGCTTCACATCCAGGGTGTTCAAGGACCCAAGAAGACCGGGAGCGTGGAGGCCAGGCTTGAAGCGGTGGAGCAGGAGATTTTCAAGTACCAAGGGATGGTAGAATGTGGACTCAGCGCCAACCACTCCATGATCACGGAATTCACCCGCGATCACAAGGTAGATGGCCAATCAATGGGGGACATCGTCTTCAAGCTCAATGAATGAATTGACTATCTCCAAGGCCAAATCTATGATCTTCAAAACCAAAATTTTGAGTATGAGGCAAGATTCAAAGGTATGAGTTTAGCTGCAAGTTTCAGGACTCCGGATACTCATTCATCTTTTTATGATGGGGAACCTATGCCATGGAAGCCGGAGGACAAGCCCACCACTTCATCAACACCATCATCACCGAAGAAAGAAACTTGAGTACATGGGTATAGGAACTCCCCTTGGCTTATGCCAAGCTTGGGGGAGGTGCCCCGGTATCGTATCACCATCACTTTTATTACCTTTACCTATTTTTAGTTCGATCCTTAGTTATTTCGTGATTTAGTTGAATAAAAGTTTAGTATGATCTATTTTCGAGTGCTAGTTTCGTGATCTATCTATCTATGCAATTGAGTTGAGAGTTATATAATAAAGAGTAGTTTGAGTTTTTGCTTCTTTACTTTTATGTTTCAATCCTAGCAATGAAAATAATGAAAAAGATCATATGCTAATCTTATGGAAAGTAATGACATTACATAAAGAAAAGTATAAGTGGTAAAATTTATTGAAGGTTAACAAGCATAGCATTAGTCAATGATGCAATTCATGAAAAAATTAATAAGGGAAGAGAAGATTCACATGCAAACACACTATCTTGGACATCTTTTATGATTGTGAGCCCCCATTGAGTATTTTATGTCAAATTGTTGACGTTGGACAAGGAAGACAACGTAATGAATTATGTTTGCTTATATTCACATAGAAGTTATATTGTCATAGATCCTCCAACATGTGGTGCTTGCTCAATATCTTTGCTAACCAAAAATCCGCACCAAGTAGAGATACTACTTGTGCATCCAAAACCCTTAAACCCAGTTTCATGTCATGAGAGTCCATTATATCTACCTATGGATTGAATAAGATCCTTCAAGTAAGTTGTCATCGGTGCAAAAAGCAATAAAAATTGCCTCTAAATATGTATGAACTTTTATTGTAAGGGAAAATAGGCTTTGTACGAACTTGTGATGGTAAAGAAATAAAAGCGATGGACTGCACAATAAAGGTTGCTATCACAAGGGGCAATATAAAGTGACGTTCTTTTGCATTAAGAGCTTGTGCATCCAACAACAAAAAGTGCATGACAACCTCTGCTTCCCTCTGCGAAGGGCCTATCTTTTACTTTTATGTATTTACCTTTTATGCAAGAGTCAATAGTGTTCTCCTCTATTCCTTTTTATTCTTCTCTTTTGCAAGCATCATGTGGTGGGGAAAGATCTAGGCACATATATCCAGTTGGATATGAGTGATCATGAGTTATTATTGTTGACATTACCCTTGAGGTGAATAAGTTGGGAGGCGAAATTATAAGTCCCTATCTTTCTATGTGTCTGGCTGAAACTTTTTGCGCCATATATATGTTGTGAGTGATAGCAATCATAGAAGACTAAATGATGGTTGAGTATGTGGACTTGCTAAAAGCTCCTACATGAGACCCTTCCTGAAAATATGATGAATTGCAATTGCAATGTTGACAGAGAACATAGTTTGTTAGTTTTCAAGAAAGTTTATGTCTTATACTTCGTTGTTGTGATGAATTGTTACTTGCTCATGAAAACTTCTACGATAATGAATATTGCTGTTATAATAATGTTCATGATGCTACTATGTCCGTATTTTGTTTTTATCGACACCTCTCTCTCTAAACTTGTGGACATGATTATCGATATCGGCATTCGCTTGAGGACAAGCGAGGTCTAAGCTTGCGAGAGTTGATACGTCCATTTTGCATCATGTTTTCCTACTGTTATTTATAGTGTTTTTAATCAATATAACACTTTGTGGAGCAATTCTAATGCCTTTTCTCTCTTAATATGCAAGATTTACATAAGGAGGGAGATTGCCGGCAGCTGGAATTCTGGACCTGAAAAAGCTATGTCAGAGATACGTATTCTGCACATCTCCAAATGTGCTGAAATTTCATAGAGATTTATTTTGGAATAAATAAAAAATACTGGAGAAAAGAAGTACCAGAGGGGGCCACCCAGGTGCCCACGAGGCACCAGGGCGCGCCACCCCCCCCCCCAGGCGCGCCCTGGTGGCTTGTGGGGCCCCTGGCTAGCCTCCGGTGCCCATTTTCTGGTATATAAGCCCATTTGCCCTAGAAAAAATAAGAAGAAGACTTTTGGGATGGAGCGCTGCCGCCTCCAGGCAGAACTTGGGCAGAAGCACTTTTGCTCTCCGGCGGAGCGATTCCGCTGGGGATACTTCCCTCCGGGAGGGGGAAATCGAAGCCATCGTCATCACCAACGATCCTCTCATCGTGGGAGGACCAATCTTCATCAACATCTTCACCAATGCCATCTCATCTCAAACCCTTGTTCATCTCTTGTATTCAATCTTTGTCTCAAAACCTCAGATTGGTACCTGTGGGTTGCTAGTAGTGTTGATTACATCTTGTAGTTGATGCTAGTTGGTTTACTTGGTGGAAGATTATATGTTTAGATCCATTATGCTATTCAATACCCCTCTGATCTTGAACATGAACATGATTTGTGAGTAGTTACTTTTGTTCTTCAGGACATGGGAGAAGTCTTGTCATAAGTAATCATGTGAATTTGGTATTCGTTCGATATTTTGATGATATGTATGTTGTTGATTCTCTTAGTGGACCTGAGTTCCCGACAGTCTCTTGAGAGTTGGGTTGACCTGGAGGGTACCCGTGAGATACTTACAAGACACGGCCGGGCAGGCAGAGACCGCCCTAGAGAGGGATGGGCCTGACCCTTGTTGCACTTCCTCGAGACAGGGCGACAGGAGTACTGATCGTCACCACGAGCTCCTAATAATTCGCTAACGGATTTGGGTATTGATCTGAGTTGGCCACTGGCCCATACGCACTACCACCACGTGGGATAATGGTTTAATGGGGCCCTCGGCGCCGTATGTATCAGCCGAAAGCTCTACCAGACGTCCAGTTCAGCATTGTGGCCAGGTCGGGCCCGCCATCCAGGACAGAGGTGGTGCCTGGGTCCACCCTGCACACAACGACCCGGAGTGCAAAGGGCGATGGGCCCAAGACCCCTGAGCACTTAGGATGTAGACCGGCGGGGACCTCTCTGCTGAGCCTAGGTAGGACTACGTCATGTCGATCAGCCGAGGCCGGGCATGACCGAGAAAAGTGTGTCCGGCCAGAGTTAATCGAGCGTGTTGGGTAACAGTAGTGCACCCCTGCAGGGAAGTTATCTATTCGAATAGCCGTGTCCACGGTAACAGGACGCTCAGTGTTGTATCCCGATCTACTACAACTTGAATTGGATACATGTTAATTAATTGTAAGCTCCGGGATCGCTTTCTCACAGGGAGTCGAGGAAGGATCTCTGGGCTTTGCTACTACATGCTTGTTACTTTATGTTATGCTACTAAACTGCACTCTTCTAATGCTGCAAGACGCTGCAAGTTGCTAGTCTTCGATAGGCTAGGCCTTCCCCTCTATTCTGGCATTTCTGTAGTCTAGTCCACAGATACAGCCTCCCCTTTGATACCGATGCATAATTAGTATAGATCTGATGTAAGTATTGCGAGTACTTTGGATGAGTACTCACGGTTGCTTTGCTACCTCTTTTCCCCATACCAGATTGCTGCGACCAGATGACGGAGCCCCGGAGCCAGCTGTTTCCGCCGACTACTACTACCCCTCTGACGGAGCCTACTACCACATCGAGACCGACGACTAGGAGTAGTTTAGGAGGCTCCCAGACGGGAGGCCTTGCCTCTTTCGATTAGAATCGTTGTTTGTTTTCGCCTTCTTAAGGCATCTTTGTTTAACTTTTATGTCTGTGCTCAGACATCTGTTGCTTCCGCTAACGCTTGTACTCGAGCTTATGTATTCGAGCCCTAGAGGCCCTGGCTTGTAATATAAAGCTTGTATTATTTTATTTTGTGTCTAGAGTTGTGTTGTGATATCTTCCCGTGAGTCCCTGGGCTTGATCGTGTGCATTTGCGTGTATGATTAGAGCACGATCGGGCTGGGGGCGTCACACATATACTCCACCTTGTATTTTCGGTTTAACCTCGTCTCTGCTAGTCGTTTCTGCCTAGAATCTGTCATGTTTTGCACTGGACAATTTGATATAGAATTGATTTGCTGGTACAGAGCATAAATATAGCGCCTATTCTTCATCATACCAAGGATATCCATGTTTGCAGGGATGGAAGAGGTGAAATCGATACAACTGAAAGTGAGCATCCAATTATTGATTCATGTCCTGCACCACCAATGGACGTCCACCCTGGCAAAAAATGTACATGCAAACGACTAATATTACTATCTAATGACAGTACAAAAACAGAAGCAAGATAGCGGTAAACCATGTACCTTGGTAATGAACAGCTCATAGTGCCACCGATTGGATATAATAGTTTGCAGAAAATAATGGTCATAATGTTGAACCATCTGGACTTTTTGTGCAGTTCCACTAAAATCGAGCATCCCTGTTTGCACAGATATTAAAAGTGTGATTAAAAGTGGCACTAGTTGACAGTTACTCCCTCCTTTCCGGTTTATAGGGCTCAAATCTGAAATCTCATCAACCAAGGCAAATGGTGAGTGGAGGAATGTATCTCGTACTTTACAAAACCACCCAAACTAAATTGATGCATTAATTGAGATTAATTGTAGTGCATGCATGCTTGGCCACTAGATGAGTAGGAGCATTACATGCATTGGTGAGTTCCTTTTTAATTCTTGCATGCAAATATTTAATGCGCCTCAGAATCTCAAAAGGAGATGGAGATGATCCCTTTAAATCAAAAAAATGAAAAAATGAGATAAGCCCTGTAAACCAGAATGGAGGGAGTAGCATAGACTCACAAATTTAAGCATTCCAAATTTCTTAATGGGAAAAGGTAGCAAGACAGTTTCTAACCACCTGTTCAAAGGTATAAAGAAGGCAACAACGACGGATGTCATGATGGCATACATAGTATTTTGTGAAAGATTGAACCATTCCTGACCTTTCCTCTTCTTTTAAGAATTTTTTGTGCAGTTCAACTGAAATAAAATGCCATCACCGCCTTGACATTTCGGTGACACTGTACAAAAAAATTGACTTACCATTACATCATGATGTTAGGTATGTAATCAACAGGCAATAGAGACAAAAATGCATACCTCCTCCGATAACATAATGAACATTAATTTTAACAAAGATGTGACTAGCTTTGCTGGCATAATTTGAAGAATTCTACACCCTCTGTTCCTTAATATAAGACATTTTCGCAGTTCAATTTAATGTACCAAAACGTCTTGTATTTTGAAAGAGAGGTAGTAGTTTTCCTGCCTTTCTTTCATGTTTCAATTTATCGGTGGCATTAGACTGACTGCGGCATAGTTAAAAGTGGCATCATTTTAGCAGTAGCATAATTTTACCGGTGGCGTTATACTAACAGCAAAAAAGTGGCAATAAGAGCATGGTGTTGGCTGTGTGCATCCTAGCTATGCAGAGGCCGGGTGTGTGCTCACTGTGTTATGTATCTTCTTGATGCTCCGTTTTGAGCCAATAAAATCCACCCTTTGTCAAAAAAGTATAATGTACCTCCACGGACGCATAGACTGGTGAAGCAGGGATGGTTGCCCAGAGCAACAAATATCCAAGCAGTATATCTGGATTACGTCCCATTTTTGTTCTCTTTAGCCACCTTTTACCTATGTGAGGACAACAAACCTATCGACCTGGTCATTCTCTATTGCATTGTCCTGCCTTTCCTTCCTTTTTCAATCAAGAGACAAGAGACTAGTTCCTCAGCTACTACTGCTTTTCCCCTTTTCAACCAAGATGCAGGTTCGATACCAAGTCTCTTCTACAGTACTACTTTCCCCCTTTTCTTTCCTTATTCAACCCAGACATGGATTAGTCTGCATGAAGTAGGGTTTCCTTTAATAGTGCAAATTAAGGTTTTCGTCTGCATAACCAGCAGAGGCTAGTAACATGGGGAGATGGGGCAGTGGAAAAACAACCGCATGCAGCGACGTGGGCAAATGGGGCAATAGCACAAGGGTATGGTTTAAAAAGAGGTAGCATACCAGAGGGTCGGCAGGGAGCGGCTTCTCTCGTCGTCGTCCTACTCCGCTGACACTACGGCAGTGGGCTTGGGTACGGAGACCATCCCACGCCGGTGCTAGGTCTGAGAAGACGGCCTTGTCGTCAATGCACGTCCTCCTCTTCCCCGACGGATGGGATCAAGCCGGATCTGTGGCCACCGGTGAGGAGGGAGAGGGAGTGGCTACCGCCCTCTTTTTTAGATCTGGAGAGGGTGATAGTGTGAGAAGCAAGTGGGCAGCCCTAGCAAGCAAGCGCTGAAGCTCCAGCCTATATACTGCTATATTATACTTGGTAGAGTACCTCCGGCAAGGTTTTTTAAGTCCCGCGAGCCGGAGCAACATGACCAATAAGTGGGGCAAATTAAGGTCTTCGAACTCTCTCCCATGCATGCACTTTTTCTCTCTCCTGCATGCACCCAATAGATAGCGTGCATGTAACGTCCGGCCTAATAAATCGGGACGACATGTAGTAATGCTTCAAAATTGAACAGCACGCCATTAAAAAAAATTAAGTCAAGAAATAACACGGCCCGATCGCATTTTGCACGAGAAATGAGAAACCATGTTTCGTTGACGTGTTGTCCCGTTCCAACGTGTCAGTGAGAAGACGGCGAGTCCTTTTGTACAATTTCCGAACGGACGTCAATGTACGGCCGGATCGCCTCTTCCTATACCGTGGCAACCGTACGCTCCCCGCTCGCCTCTTCATGTACCGTGGCAACCGTCCACCGCCTCTTCCCCTTTCCCTCTCGATTTGGGAGTTGGAATTGCTGTCGCACGCTCTTCCTCCCTCCATTTGCCTTGACCCTTTCTTCTGCCATTGTTCGTCTTCTTGATGGAGGAAAGTAGCAGGACATGACCCCGTTATTCTTGCCCCAATATGATAGATGACGCAGTGGAGGAAATCATTGATCGATGCAACGTCATCACCGAGGCTAGCATGGCAGGTTTGTTCAAGAACATTCTCGACTCAACAAATAAGATCATTACAAACAACCCTAGGGTTCAAGAGCGGTTTGATCTCCCCTATCTTCTTCTCCATGACCCTGCTCTCTGGTATGGGGACGACGGAAGGCTCACCTTGTGCAAGTTGATGCCACTTGATAATGATCCGTGTGATGTTAAGATGCCATTGCTTTAGCGTAAGGATTGGGTAGGCGCAACTGGAGATTGGGTTGTTTATATTGGGGACAACTGCGAGTGGGAGCTTGTGAATGTGTACACTCGTCACCGGATTCCAGTTCCAAAAATCTCAGACTGCCCTGAGGTTGAGCACACCGATACTCTACGTACGTTCAAATATGATCATGGTGACTGTCGTCTACAGAAGATAGCAATTTGTCGAGTTCCCACACGCTCTTGGAGTTATCGGAACTATTGTGTTGTCGCTGTCTTCAACAAGCTTGTTTCCGTCTTTACTCCTGGAGGGATTGGATGGACATTGCTTAAAAACCAGTTTCTGTGCACGAGGGAGTACTGTGATGCAATTCAATACGAGTGTCTTGTGTTTGCTGTCACCACTTGTGGCACTGTTTTTGCATGGGATCGTTCTTGCTTCGGTATGTTTGTCTTCCACCTTAATTAGAATTGTTTCATTCACCATGCATGCAAGTTATCCCTTTACTAATTAACCTTCAAAATTTTCAAGGTCCTGTCAACATTCCGCCACCGATACTTGGAAACTTTTATAACCAAGGGGGAGATGACGATGGTGATGATGATGATGACGATGGTGATGATCACGAGCATGAAGACGAGCAATACCTACCTACTAGATGGTACCTAGCTACTTATTTCGATGGATCACCTCTTCTTGTCTGTATACAGGGCATGGCTAATGTTACAGAGGAAGCAGGTAGTAGTATTGTCTCGCATGGTCGTACTCTGTGGACCTATGCCAACTTCCGTTGTAGGCTACTCGGGATGGATACAAGTGTGCTAGCGCCACGAGCTTCTCCCTGGTTCAATATTGACAGTCTTGGAGAACACTCGCTTTTCCTTGGACTAAACTATCCAATGATGGTGAAAGGCGATCCAACGCCCGTTTGCACAACCTTGCCATCTATGAGAAGCAACTCTATCTATACCACCGACATTGCTGTTGTTGCTCACTACTCCAATGCAAGTACTGCTCCTGATATTGGCCGCTTCTTCCCGGATGGTGAGTCTTGCGTTGGTCTCAAGATTGACAATACCACCGGGCCCTGGTTAGAGACTCGCTTCTGGTTCAAAGCATGCGTTACCAACACCGAGGATTGGTTGACGTGAAGGTCATTTTCATTTCTTGTACGTGTTGTGTGAGAAAAACTTTAGTATTTACAATGTATCCTCGTTGTCGTTGTGCGTTGCGGACTTGTTGTATGTAGTGTGAACGGCATATTTGCATATGCATGTGATAAACTTACTTAATTTATGAATGGATTTCGAGTCACGTCTCAGAGTGTGTGCTGCGACGTGGCAAAATACTTTTCACTGATAGTATGTGGGACCGAATGTCAGCAAATCGACGATGGGCACACTCCGCGCGTCTGCCGGCTGGCTGATAAGAGAGGGAGAGGAGGGCCGAGCACGGACTCTAGGAAATTTGCCGACAGTGTGAGGTGGGCCGCCTAGTACTAGTGATACCGAACTCCTGAAGAAATAATGTGTTTTTCTTTTTGCAAGTTGGAGAGATAATGTGTTCGCTCTACGTAACCAGCACCTCGATATAGTGGGGTGGCATGGGCCAAAACAAGAATTCACGTCTAGGAGTACGGCACACGCCACCACCAAGAGTTCCATCTGACACCAAATTTCTTGGATTCCGTGCTATAGCTAGCTCTTCGCTCTCCTCGTTTCTCTAACTCAACCATCGCGCGGCGGCCCGGGGGGGAGTTTCAGGTGATACGAATCTGCCCATGCTCCCATGATACGGCCTTTTGAAAGCCCTTGGATTTGAGATCGAACGGCTGCATGCTGAGCTCCTGCAAGTTTGCAAAAAAGCCCACTAGGATATGATATTTACGCACAGGTCTAGAATATCGGCATGCGAGCGTTCGATCTCAGATCCAAGGGCTCTCAGAAGCCGGTAACATGGGAGCATGGACAAGTTGGTTTGCCGATAGTCGGTTTGCAGAACTGCGGTCCCACTTGTTAGTCAAAATCCAAGACTACAAGCGTTCCCCCATGAGCGGCGTGCCAGACCAACCGTGAGGGGGTACGTCGCGAACCGTGCGGGGGTCCTTTTGAACTTGTAAGTTGTAACAATTGGTTCTGCTCCTTGGCGCGACCGATAGATACAAATATAACGATTTTCCCTCAAAAATTAGAAATAATGATTAAAAACGCTATTGTTGGGCCACCGCCGTCTTTTTTTAGATCTGGAGAGGGTCCTGTTCCAACATGTCAGTGAGAAGACGACGAGTCCTTTTGTATAATTTCCGAACGGACGTGTAGGCCAGGTCGCCTCTTCCTGTACCGTGGCAACCGTCCGCTCCCCACTCGCCTCTTCGTGTACCATGGCAACCTTCCACCGCCTCTTCCCCTTTCCCTCTCGATTTGGGAGTTGGAACTGCTGTCGCACGCTCTTCCTCCCTTCATTTTCCTTGACTCTTCCTTCTGCCATTGTTCGTCTTCTCGATGGAGGGAAGTAGCAGGACCCGACCCCGTTATTCTTGCCCCAATCTGACAGATGACGCGGTGAATGAAATCATTGATCAGTGCGATGTCATCACCGCGGCTAGCATGGCAGGTTCGTTCAAGAACATTCTCGACTCAACAAATAAGATCATTACAAACAACCCAAGGGTTCAAGAGCGGTTTGATCTCCCCTATCTTCTTCGCTATGACCCTGCTCGCTGGCGCGGGGACAACGGAAGGCTCGCCTTGTGCAAGTTGATGCCACTTGACAATAATGATCCGTGTGATGTTAAGATGCCATCGCTTAGGCATAAGGCCTAGGCATGCGCAAATGGAGATTGGGTTGTTTATATTGGGGACAACTGCGAGTGGGAGCTTGTGAATGTGTACACTCGTCACCGGATTCCACTTCCAAAAATCTCAGAATGCCCTAAGGTTGAGCACACCGATACTCTACGTATGTTAAAATACGATTATCGTGATTGTCGTCTACAGAAGATAGCAATTTGTCGAGTTCCCAATCGCTCTTGGAGTTATAGGAACTATTGTGTTGTCGCTATCTTCAACAAGCTTGTGACCATCCTTACTTCTGTGCCTCAATCGATATTGCTTGAAAACCAGTTTCTGGGCACGCATGTGTATTGTGATGCAATTCAATACAATCGTCTTGT
The DNA here is from genome assembly GCA_039707655.1 of Elymus sibiricus. Taxonomy (NCBI): domain Eukaryota; kingdom Viridiplantae; phylum Streptophyta; class Magnoliopsida; order Poales; family Poaceae; genus Elymus; species Elymus sibiricus. Next base: position 53,175,642 of record CM077664.1, on the reverse strand, counting down.
GTTTTCTGCCACCAGTTCTGGCACTGTTTTTGCATGGGATCCTGATAGTTTCGGTACGTTGTTTGTCTTCCACCGTAATTATAATTGTTTCATTCACCATGCATGCCAGTTATCCCCGTACTAATTAAACTTTTTTGCGGGGTCCCATACTAATTAACCTACTTGTGTTTCCAAGGTCCTGTCAACATCCCCCCACTGATACATGGAAACTTTTATAACCAAGGGGGAGATGACGATGGTGATGATCACGAGCATGAAGACGCGCAGTACCTACCTACTCACTGGCGCCTAGCTACTTATTCTAATGGATCACCTCTTCTTGTCTGTATACAGGGCACTGGTGATGTTACAGAGGAAGTAGGTGTTATCTACCATGGTCGCAGTCATCTTCGGACCCGTTCCAACATCCGTTGCAGGGTATTCAGAATGGATACTAGTGTGCTAGTGCCAGAACCTTCTCCCTGGTTCAATATTGATAGTCTTGGAGAATACTCGCTTTTCCTTGGACTAAACTATCCAATTATGGTGAAAGGCGATCCGGCGGCTGTTAGCACAATGTTACCATTTATGAGAAGCAACTGTATCTTTACCTCACACATTGGTATAATTCCCTACGCTGGCTATCACAATTTTCATACTCCTAATATAGGCCGCTTCAGCCTGGATGGTGGGTCTTCCGTTGCTCTCGATGTTGACAATAGCTGGCCCTACCCAGAGGTTCACTTATGGTTCAAAGCAAGCGTTTCCAACGCCAAGGATTGGTTGAACTGTAGTTCATTTCATTGCTTGTTTTTTGTTGTGTGATAAAAAATTTAGTATTTAGAATGTATCCTCATTGTGGTTGTGCATTGCTGACTTGTTGTATGTAATAAATGGCATATTTGCATATGCATGTTATAAACTTACTTAATTTATGATTGGTTGCCTGAATATTTTTTGTGGCGTGGCTAGATGACAGTTGCCTAAATATTTTTTGTGGCCAGTCAACTTGGCTTGGGCCATTGGATGAAAAATGGACGGTGGGATCATCTTCCTAAACCTCCAGCCTGTCGCATCGCACCGCACACGGTGGGTTAGGCACGCCGCTCACTCAGCGAATGTGCATCGTCTTGCGTTTTCCCTGACATGTGGGACCGAATGTGAGCAAACCGACGATGGGCACACTCCGCGCGTCTGCTTGCCGGCTGAGGAGAGAGAGAGGAGGGCTGAACATGGACTCCAGGAAATTTGGCGACAGTGTGAGGTGGGCCATATGTTAATAAAACTAGTACTACTACTAGTGGTACCGTACTCCAGGAGAGATGCTAATGTGCTCGCTCTAGCCTCGCTCTATGTAACCAGCACCTCGATATAGTGGGGTGGCATGGGCCAGAACAAGCATTCACGTCCAGGAGTACGGTACAAGCCACCACCATGAGTCCCATCTGACACTATATTTCTTGGAGTCCGTGCTACAGCTACCTCTTGTCCGTCCTCGTTTCTCTAACTCAGCCATCGTGCGGTGGGCGGGGTGGGGGTTTGCCGATAGTTGGTTTGCTCAACTGCGTTCCCCCTTGAGCGTCGTGCCGCACCATCCGTGTGGGGGTGCGACGCGAACAAGGCAGGCTTTTCCTTCTGAACTTCTAAGTTGTAACATTTGTTTCTGCTCCTTGGCGCGATCGGTAGATAAAAATAACGATTTTCCCTCAAAAATTAGAAATAACGATTAAAAACGCTAGCGCTGGGCTTTTCCCGTGCGATAAGCGGGGGAGTTTTGCCAATTTCAGCCATCATCGCTTTGCTTGCATGCGGTCCAACATGTAAGTGATAAGCCTAGCCACTGTGCGTTGAGCGGCGGGCCGGAATGACCGTTTGGGGTGCGACGCGAATGGGACTGTACGTGAACCGGACTGTGCGTTGAGCAAGGGATCACACACGTCTTTATCAGCTGGAATGAGAATGCAATACAGTAAGAATCAAGGCCACGACGACGCGATGCAATGGTGGTTACATGAGGCCAAATGAAACTTGCGAGTAACCCAACCAAACACGCCCATGGTGCTGGGTAGTGATACGTCCATTTTGCATCATGTTTTGCTACTGCTATTTATAGTGTTTTTAATCAATATAACACTTTGTGGAGCAATTCTAATGCCTTTTCTCTCTTAATATGCAAGATTTACACAAGGAGGGAGATTGCCGGCAGCTGGAATTATGGACCTGAAAAAGCTATGTCAGAGATACCTATTCTGCACATCTCCAAATGAGCTGAAATTTCACGGAGAATTATTTTGGAATAAGTAAAAAATACTGGAAGCAAGAAGTACCAGAGGGGGCCACCCAGGTACCCATGAGGCACCAGGGCGCGCCACCCCCCCACGCGCGCCCTGGTGGCTCGTGGGGTCCCTGGCCAGCCTCTGGCCCCCATTTTCTGGTATATAAGTCATTTGCCCTAGAAAAAATATAGAGAAGACTTTTTGGACGGTGCGCCGCCGTCTCAAGGTAGAACTTGGGCAGGAGCACTTTTGCTCTCCGGCGGAGAGATTCTGCCGGGGATACTTCCCTCCGGGAGGGGGAAATCGTCGCCATCGACATCACCAATGATCCTCTCATCGTGGGAGGACCAATCTTCATCAACATCTTCACTAGAACCATCTCATCTCAAACCCTAGTTCATCTCTTGTATTCAATCTTTGTCTCAAAACCTCAGATTGGTACCTATGTGTTGCTAGTAGTGTTGATTACATCTTGTAGTTGATGCTAGTTGATTTATTTGGTGGAAGATTATATGTTCAGATCTATTATGCTATTCAATACCCCTCTGATCTTGGACATGAAGATGATTTGTGAGTAGTTACTTTTGTTCTTGAGGACATGGGAGAAGTCTTATCATAAGTAATCATGTGAATTTGGTATTCGTTCGATATTTTGATGATGTGTATGTTGTTGATTCTCTTAGTGGTGTCATGTGAACATCGACTACATGACACTTCACCATCTTTGGGCCTAAGGGAATGCATTGTGGAGTAGTAATTAGATGATAGGTTGCTAGAGTGACAGAAGCTTAAACCCTAGTTTATGCGCTATTCCGTAAGGGGCTGATTTGGATCCATATGTTTAATGCTATGGTTAGAGTTATCTTAATTCTTCATTCATAGTTGCGGATGCTTGCAAGAGGGGGTAATCATAAGTGGGAGGCTTGTTCAAGTAAGAACAGCACCCAAGCACCGGTCCACCCACGTATCAAATTATCAAAGTAGCGAACGCGAATCAAACCAACATGATGAAAGTGACTAGATGAAATTCCCATGTGTCCTCGAGAACGCTTTGCTTATTATAAGAGATTGTTCCGGCTTGTCCTTTGCTACAAAAAGGATTGGGCCACCTTGCTGCACTCTTTGTTACTATTGCTACTTGTCACTTGTTACAAATTATCTTGCTATCAAACTACTCGTTACCGATAATTTCAGTGCTTGCAGAAAATACTTTGCTGAAAACCGCTTGGCATTTCCTTCTGCTCCTCGTTGGGTTCAACACTCTTACTTATCGAAAGGACTACGATTGATCCCCTATACTTGTGGGTCATCAAGACTCTTTTATGGTGCCATTTCCGGGGAGTGAAGCACCTTTGGTGAGTGGAATTTGGTAAGGAAACATTTATATTACGTGCTGAAATTTACTGTCACTTGTCACTATGGAAAGTAATCCTTTGAAGGGTTTGTTCGGGGTATCTTCACCTCGACCGAAAGCACCAAGTGTTTCTCCTCAACCTACTGCACCTACTGAAAATATTTCATATGAGATTCCTCCGGGTATGATAGAGAAACTGCTAGCTAATCCTTATGCTGGAGATGGAACGGTACATCCAGATATGCACTTGATCTATGTGGATGAAATTTGTTGATTATTTAAGCTTGCAGGTTTATCTGGAGATGGAGTTAAGAAGAAAGTATCCCCTTTATCTTTGGAGGGAAAGGCATTGACATGGTATAGGCCATGTGATGATACTGATACATGGGACTGGAACCGATTGAAGCTGGAATTCCACCAGAAATTTTATCCTATGCATTTGGTTCATTGTGATCGGAATTATATATATAATTTTTGGCCTCGTGAAGGAGAAAGCATCGCTCAAGCTTGGAGGAGGCTTAAGTACATGATGTACACATGCCCCAACCATGAGCTCTCAAGAGAAATTATCTTACAGAATTTTTATGCTTGGCTTTCTCATGATCATCAAACCATGCTCGATTCTTCTTCGACTGGCTCCTTTATGAAGAAAACTATTGAATTCAGATGGGATCTTCTGGATAGAATTAAACGCTACTCTAAAGATTGGGAACTCGACAAAGGTAATGAGTCAGGTATAATACTTGAGTTCGATTGTGTTAAATCTTTCATGGCCACCGATGCTTTTCATAAGTTTAGCACTAAATATGGACTTGACTCTGAGATAGTAGCTTCCTTTTGTGAATCATTTGCTACTCATGTTGATCTCCCTAAGGAGAAGTGGTTTAAATATCATCCCCCTGTTAAAGAAAAGATTGAGGAACATGTTAGTGTTAAAGAAGAAACAGTTGTTTACCATGTTGATCCAGTTGTGCCTACTGCTTATATTGACAAACCACCTTTTCCTGTTAGGATTAAGGAACATGCTAAAGTTTCAACTATGGTTAACAAAAGTAATATTAGAGCACCTAGACCCTCTGAACAAATTAAAGTTGAACCTAATATTGCTATGGTTAAAGATCTCTTGGTGGATAATATAGATGGGCATGTTATTTATTTCTGTGATGAAGCAGCTAGAATTGCTAAACCAGATCCTAAAGATAAAAACAGACCTGTAGTAGGCATGCCTGTTGTCTCTGTTAAAATAGGAGATCATTATTATCATGGCTTATGTGATTTGGGTGCTAGTGTGAGTGCTATTCCATTTACATTATATCAAGAAATTATGAATGATATTGCACCTGTTGAAATAGAGGACATTGATGTTACTATTAAGCTTGCAAACAAAGATACCATTACACCGCTTGGGATCGTTAGAGATGTTGAAGTCTTGTGTGGAAAAATAAAATACCCTACTGATTTTCTAGTCCTCGGTTCTCCACAAGATGATTTTTGTCCCATTATATTTGGTAGACCTTTCTTGAACACTGTTAATGCGAAGATTGATTGCGCTAAAGAAATTGTCAGTGTTGATTTTGGTGTTATGTCTCATGAGTTCAATTTCTCTAAGGTTCGTAGACAACCTCATGTTAAAGAATTGCCTAGTAAAGATGAAATTATTGGTCTTGCTTCTATTGCCGTACCTCCTACTGATCCGTTAGAACAATATTTGCTAGACCATGAAAACGATATGCATATGAATGAAAGAAATGAAATAGATAAGATGTTCTTTGATCAACCACCTATCCTTAAACACAATTTGCCTGTTGAACCTCTTGGAGGCCCTCCTCCACCTAAGGGTGATCCTGTATTTGAATTGAAGCAATTGCCTGATACATTGAAATATGCTTACCTTGATGAAAAGAAGATATATCCTGTTATTATTAGTGCTAACCTTTCAGAGCATGAAGAAAAGAGATTACTTAAAACTCTGAGGAAGCACTGAGCTGCTATTGGATATACTCTTGATGATCTTAAGGGCATTAGTCCCACTCTATGTCAGCACAAGATTAATATGGAGCCTAATGCTAAACCTGTTGTCGACCACCAACGACGATTAAATCCTAAGATGAAAGAGGTGGTAAGAACTGAAATATTAAAGCTTCTGGAAGCAGGTATAATCTATCCCATAGCTGATAGTAGATGGGTAAGTCCCGTTCATTGTGTCCCTAAGAAAGGAGGTATTACCGTTGTTCTTAATGATAAAAATGAACTCATTCCACAAAGAATTGTAACTGGTTATAGGATGGTAATTGATTTTAGAAAATTAAACAAAGCTACTAGAAAAGATCATTACCCCTTACCTTTTTTTGATCAAATGTTAGAAAGATTGTCTAGGCATACACACTTTTGTTTCCTAGATGGTTATTCTGGTTTTTCTCAAATACCTGTATCACAACCCGATCAAGAGAAAACCACCTTTACTTGCCCCTTTGGAACTTATGCTTATAGATGTATGCCTTTTGGTTTATGCAATGCACCTGCAACCTTTCAAAGATGTATGACTGCTATATTCTCTGACTTTTGTGAAAAGATTGTTGAGGTTTTCATGGATGATTTTTCCGTTTACGGAACTTCTTTTGATGATTGCTTAAGCAACCTTGATCGAGTTTTGCAGAGATGTGAAGAAACTAATCTTGTCTTGAATTGGGAGAAGTGCCACTTTATGGTGAATGAAGGCATTGTCTTGGGACATAAAATTTCTGAAAGATGTATTGAAGTTGATAAAGCTAAGGTTGATGCTATTGAGAAAATGCCATGTCCTAAAGATATTAAAGGTATAAGAAGTATCCTAGGTCATGTTGGTTTCTATAGGAGATTTATTAAAGACTTCTCTAAAATTTCTAGACCTCTTACCAATCTTTTGCAAAAAGATGTTCCATTTGTTTTTGATGATGATTGTGTAGAAGCCTTTGAAACACTTAAGAAAGCCTTAACTACTGCACCTATTGTTCAACCACCTGATTGGAACTTGCCTTTTGAAATTATGTGTGAAGCTAATGATTATGTTGTTGGTGTTGTTCTAGGACAGAGAGTTGATAAGAAATTAAATGTTATCCATTATGCTAGTAAAACTTTAGACAGTGCTCAAAGAAATTATGCTACTACTGAAAAAGAATTCCTTGCAGTTGTGTTTGCATGTGACAAATTCAGATCTTATATAGTTGATTCTAAAGTAACTGTTCACACCGATCATGCTGCTATTAAATATCTTATGGAAAAGAAAGATGCTAAACCTAGACTCATTAGGTGGGTTCTATTGCTACAAGAATTTGACTTGCATATTATTGATAGAAAGGGAGCTGAGAATCCCGTAGCAGATGATTTGTCTAGAATAGAAAATGTTCTTGATGACCCACTTCCTATTAATGATGATTTTCCTGATGAACAATTAGCGGTCATAAATGCTTCTCGTAATACTCCTTGGTATGCAGACTATGCTAATTATATCGTTGCTACATTTATACCACCAAGTTTCACATACCAACAAAAGAAAAAGTTCTTCTATGATTTAAGACATTACTTTTGGGATGACCCACATCTTTACAAAGAAGGAGTAGATGGTATTATTAGACGTTGTATACCTGAGCATGAACAGGAATAAATCCTACGGAAGTGTCATTCCGAGGCTTACGGAGGACACCATGCGGGAGACAGAACTGCACATAAGGTATTACAATCTGGTTTTTATTGGCCTACTCTTTTCAAGAATTGGTAATGTTGGTAGAGATCAGGAAATGCCTATGAATTATTCACTTGCTATTGAACCATTTGATGTTTGGGGATTTGATTATATGGGACCCTTTCCTAAATCGAATGGGTATACTCATATTTTAGTTGCTGTTGATTACGTTACTAAGTGGGTAGAAGCTATTCCAACTAGTAGTGCTGATCATAACACTTCAATTAAAATGCTTAAAGAAGTTATTTTCCCAAGGTTTGGAGTCCCTAGATATTTAATGACTGATGGTGGTTCACATTTTATTCATGGTGCATTCCGTAAATTGCTTGCTAAATATGATGTCAACCATAGAATTGCATCTCCCTATCACCCCCAATCTAGTGGTCAAGTAGAATTAAGCAATAGAGAAATAAAATTAATTTTGCAAAAAACCGTCAATAGATCTAGAAAGAATTGGTCTAAGAAACTTGACGATGCATTATGGGCTTGTAGAACTACATATAAAAATCCTATGGGTATGTCTCCTTATAAAATGGTTTATGGAAAAGCATGTCATTTACCTCTTGAGTTAGAACATAAAGCATATTGGGCAATTAAAGAACTCAATTATGATTTTAAACTTGCCGGTGAAAAGAGGTTATTTGATATTAGCTCATTAAATGAATGGAGAACCCAAGCTTATGAAAATACCAAATAGTTTAAAGAAAAAGTTAAAAGATGGCTTGATAGAAGATTTCAAAAACGGGAATTTAAAGTGGGTGAGCAAGTTTTATTGTACAACTCTCGTTTGAGATTCTTTGTAGGAAAACTTCTCTCTAAATGGGAAGGACCGTATATCATCGAAGAAGTTTATCGCTCCGGAGCCATCAAAATAAACAACTCCGAAGGCACTAATCCAAGAGTGGTGAATGGACAAAGAATTAAGCACTATATTTCAGGTACCCCCATTAATGTTGAAATTAATATTATTGAAACAATTACACCGGAAGAATACATAAGAGAGACCTTCCGGAACGCTCCAGAACCCTGAAAAGGGGTAGGTATGTGATACGGTAAGTAAACCGACTCCAAAAATTCAATAAAAATATTTTTTGTCAGTTTTGGAATATTTAAAAAATTACAAAAATAAAAAGCAGCCGAGGGGACCCACCTGGTGCCCACGAGGCACCAGGGCGCGCCACCCCCCCAGACGCGCCCCGGTGGCTCGTGGGCCCCTCGTGAGCCTTCCCGACTCCATTTTTCTTCTGGATTACTTGTTTTGCAAGATAAAAATTCTTTATATATACTCCCGAACGTTTTGACCACCGTATCGCAGAAACTTCCTCTGTTCTTGTTTTGTGCTGTCTTCTGTCAGATTTCGAGGCCAGGCATCATGTCTTCCTCTTCCTCCAACAATGTGGGATGACGCTTGGTTGCTGCAGATGGAGCTTAGGAGGGAGGAGGAAGGAGAGGTAACCATGGAAGAGGGTGATGGAGATTCGCTTGAGGTCCACCATCCGGCCTCCGAGAGGGGCACCCTTGCCAGTATCTCCACAATCCCGAATCCTCATCAAGCCATGAGAAGCATTACAAGCCATGGGATTCCAGAGGTTGAAGAAGGGCTTCACCCTAGAAGGCCCTTACACAGGTTACATCGGAACAATTTTCATAATTTGGTTCATAATTATGGGGTCAAAAATACTCCTCGTAGGCACATACCATCCAATTGGGACATCTCTCGTCCCAGTGAAAGTGATGCAGGAAAGAATACTTGGGGCCCAGAGAATAAGCATATTATGGCCGAAGTCCAAAGGAATACAGAGATGATACAGCATGTGCTCCGGGAAATCCAGAGCTTAAAGGAGATCCTAATTAATGTCATGAAGGACAAGCCCACCACTTCATCACCACCACCATCACCGAAGAAGGAGACTTGAGTACATGGGTATGGGCACCCCCCTTGGCTTGTGCCAAGCTTGGGGGAGGCGCCCCGGTATCGTATCACCATCACTTTTATTATCTTTACCTATTTTTAGTTCGATCCTTAGTTATTTCGTGATCTAGTTGAATAAAAGTTTAGTATGATCTATTTTCGAGTGCTAGTTTCGTGATATATCTATCTATGTAATCGAGTTGAGAGTTATATAATAAATAGTAGTTTGAGTTTTTGTTTCTTTACTTTCATGTTCCAATCTTAGCAATGAAAATAATGAAAGAGATCACATGCTAATCTTATGGAAAGTAATGACATTACATAAAGAAAAGTATAAGTGGTAAAATTTATTGAAGGTTAACAAACATAGCATTAGTCAATGATGCAATTCATGAAAAAATTAATAGGGAAGAGAAGATTCACTTGCAAATATACTATCTTGGACATCTTTTATGATTGTGAGCCCCCATTAAGTATTTTATGCCAAATTGTTGATGTTGGACAAGGAAGACAACGTAATGAGTTATGTTTACTTATATTCACATAGAAGTTATATTGTCATAGATCCTCCAACATGTGGTGCTTGCCCAATATCTTTGCTAGCCAAGAATCCGCACCAAGTAGAGATACTACTTGTGCATCTGAAACCCTTAAACCCGGTTTCATGTCTTGAGAGTCCACTATATCTACCTATGGATTGAATAAGATCCTTCAAGTAAGTTTTCATCAGTGCAAAAAGCAATAAAAATTGCCTCTAAATATGTCTGAACTTTTATTGTAAGGGAAATAAGCTTTGTACGAACTTGTGATGGTAAAGAAATAAAAGCGATGGACTGCATAATAAAGGTTGCTATCACAAGGGGCAATATAAAGTGACGTTCCTTTGCATTAAGAGCTTGTGCATCCAACAATAAAAAGCGCATGACAACCTCTGCTTCCCTCTGCGAAGGGCCTATCCTTTACTTTTATGTATTTACTTTTTATGCAAGAGTCAATAGTGTTCTCCTCTACTTCCTTTTTATTTTTTTGTCTTTTGCAAGCATCATGTGGTGGGGAAAGATCTAGGCATATATATCCAGTTGGATATGGGTGATCATGAGTTATTATTGTTGACATCACCCTTGAGGTGAATAAGTTGGGAGGCGAAATTATAAGCCCCTATCTTTCTATGTGTCTGGCTGAAACTTTTTGCTCCATATATATGTCATGAGTGTTAGCAATCATAGAAGACTAAATGATGGTTGAGTATGTGGACTTGCTAAAAAGCTCCTACATGAGACCCTTCCTGAAAATATGATGAATTGCAATTGCATTGTTGACTGAGAACATAGTTTTTTAGTTTTCAAGAAAGTTTATGCCTTATACTTCATTGTTGTGATGAATTGTTACTTGCTCATGAGAAGTTCTATGATAATAAATATTGTTGTTATAATAATGATCATGATGCTACTATGTCCGTATTTTGTTTTTATCCACACCTCTCTCTCTAGTGCCTTGAGGACAAGCGAGGTCTAAGCTTGGGGGAGTTGATACATCCATTTTGCATCATGTTTTGCTACTGTTATTTATAGTGTTTTTAATCAATATAACACTTTGTGGAGCAATTCTAATGCCTTTTCTCTCTTAATATGCAAGATTTACACAAGGAGGGAGATTCCGGCAGCTGGAATTCTGGACCTGAAAAAGCTATGTCAGAGATACCTATTCTACACATCTCCAAATGAGCTGAAATTTCTTGGAGAATTATTTTGGAATAAATAAAAAATACTGGAAGCAAGAAGTACCAGAGGGGGCCACCCAGGTGCCCACGAGGCACCAGTGCGCGCCACACCCCCCCCCCCCTAGGCGCGCCCTGGTGGCTCGTGGGGCCCCTGGCCAGCCTCTGGCCCCCATTTTCTGGTATATAAGTCATTTTGCCCTAGAAAAAAATATAGAGAAGACTTTTGGGATGGTGCGCCGCCGTCTCGAGGCAGAACTTGGGCAGGAGCACTTTTGCCCTCTGGCGGAGAGATTCTGCCGCGGATACTTCCCTCCGGGAGGGGCAAATCGTCGCCATCGACATCACCAACGATCCTCTCATCGTGGGAGGACCAATCTTCATCAACATCTTCACCAGCACCATCTCATCTCAAACCCTAGTTCATCTCTTGTATTCAATCTTTGTCTCAAAACCTCAGATTGGTACCTATGGGTTGCTAGTAGTGTTGATTACATCTTGTAGTTGATGCTAGTTGGTTTATTTGGTGGAAGATTATATGTTCAGATCTATTATGCTATTCAATACCCCTCTGATCTTGGACAAGAAGATGATTTGTGAGTAGTTACTTTTGTTCTTGAGGACATGGGAGAAGTCTTGTCATAAGTAATCATGTGAATTTGGTATTCGTTCGATATTTTGATGATGTGTATGTTGTTGATTCTCTTAGTGGTGTCATGTGAACATCGACTACATGACACTTCACCATCTTTGGGCCTAAGGGAATGCATTGTGGAGTAGTAATTAGATGATGGGTTGCTAGAGTGACAGAAGCTTAAACCCTAGTTTATGCGCTATTCCGTAAGGGGCTGATTTGTATCCATATGTTTAATGCTATGGTTAGAGTTATCTTAATTCTTCTTTCATAGTTGCAGATGCTTGCGAGAGGGGGTAATCATAAGTGGGAGGCTTGTTCAAGTAAGAACAGCACCCAAGCACCGGTCCACCCACATATCAAATTATCAAAGTAGTGAACGCGAATCAAACCAACATGATGAAAGTGACTAGATGAAATTCCCATGTGTCCTCGAGAACGCTTTGCTTATTATAAGAGATCGTTCCGGCTTGTCCTTTGCTACAAAAAGGATTGGGCCACCTTGCTGCACTCTTTGTTACTATTGCTACTTGTCACTTGTTACAAATTATCTTGCTATCAAACTACTCGTTACCGATAATTTCAGTGCTTGCAGAAAATACCTTGCTGAAAACTGCTTGTCATTTCCTTCTGCTCCTCGTTGGGTTCAACACTCTTACTTATCGAAAGGACTACGATTGATCCCCTATACTTGTGGGTCATTAGGTAGCTGGCTGCATGCCGCTTCTCCCATTTAGTAGTACTACTTCCCTCATCATGCGAATTGAAGGAGGATAAACATCAATGGTCGTTCATCGGGAACCGCTACCCTCTACTTTATTTGCATTCAAGCCGTCCTGGAAACCGTACTCGTTTACTAGTCCCCCTTGTATTTTGTGTCATATTTTGTCCCTTAATCTAACTAATAAAATTGTGTGACCAATATAATTTCATTGGAAAACATATTCAAATACGAATCCAACAAAAAAATGTGTGACATGCTACTCAAATACTCCTACTACGTAGTAATGTCATTGGAGTAGTAGGAGTAGTATGTTTGTCCATCGTTGACCCAAAATAAGATGAGACTAATAATCCAGACGTTGGTAGTTGTACTGGGGAAAATCTTGTAAAGTTTGGAGGCTTCTAGAGGGCAGGGGTGATCCTCCTTCACTAAAAAATAAGTACTACTCCTATTACCTAACCATCTGCCCTTCTCCATTTTCTTGCATGTGCACAAGTGAGACATTTGATTTGTTTATTGGGCGATAAGACGTTAGTAGTACTCCGTCCCCTAGGACAAGGATTTATTTCACATAGAGCCAAGCTTTTGCACGTACTACTTGTGGGACGCAAGACCGATAAACCCTCCCTCCCTCCTGAGTCGTTTATCAGAGTGGGCGGTGCCACGCGGCCAAATATTTTCTAGAGCAATACTAGTACATAATTGCCTGGGCATTGCAACGAGCTATATATATTCTCTAGTACGTATGTCAGCCCATAATTTATAGGTCAATATTAATATGCATACGGATCCATAAACGACATCCTCTAGCCCTAGTGCGCCGGGCCACCAACCGACGGGTGAGGAGCAGCGGCGTTGGTGGCGAGGTCAACGTGCTTCTGAACAATGCCGTCCAAGGTTGCTCTGCGGTCCAAGAAGGCCACCATCCTATCGTCCTCCTCTAGCACGTAGTGGTCCTTGTGGACGATTTCCTCGTAGACGCGGGTGATTATGTCGATGGTGTCTTGCTGGGCGAGGCGCCGCGCGGCGAGCGCGACCTCGAGGTGGACATTCTCCGGCGCGACGGCGGGCAGTCACAGGGCCACCAGTGCGTCAAAGAGGTTATCGCCATAGAGGCCGGTGAGGGTGGCGGCCATCGCAGAGCCTGGGCGCGTGAGCTTCTTGACGACGGTTAACTTGTCGAGGAAGCTGACGAGGGCCTTGTCGAACAAGGGGACGAAGTTATCGTCCAAGAGGCCTCTTGCCCTGGCAGCCTCAAGCACGACCTGGAGACGTTCCTCGGTGCCAGGCCGCAGGCCGGCGTCGTGGACCATCTGGCACAGCCGGCTCATGCTCGCGCTCATCGCCTCCATGGCTCTAGCTTCTGGTCAATTGATCTTGCGATTGGAGTGATCACTCTTGCCCTTGGTTAGGGTGCGTAGGTGCGTAGGATTTCGTAGATGGATTGGACTGGTGGGGAGCCTTTATATGAGAAGTGCAGACTGCGTTTGGATTCACACGTGCGTTGCCTATCCACTCCTCGCTCCTTAGTAGTACTCCCGCCGGTCCTTTTTTCTCTACGCCTAAGGTCGAGCGCGCATACCAAGGGTAGACTCAGTCTATTTTTTCTGGACATAATTGCCCTTGTGTTTTAGAGTATCGCATGCCTGCTGCTGCCTCCAATCTCGCTCCGCATGCACGCACTGCTCCCTGTCTCGCTGCATGCGCGCATAGTTACGAGAAGATTGAGGTAAATTCTGCGTGCAATTATGTTGGAAGCTGGCGCAATTAATGCGGGGCGAATGTGGTGCAAGTACTAGTGTGGTTGATGAGATTTCATATTTGAGCCCTCAACCGGAAGGGAGAGTGTAAAAAATGTTGATGACGTTGAAGCTGGAGCAGTTGGTGTTATTGTTCTTAACGAGAGGGGACATTGTGTGGTTGCATCTTGTAGAACATTACCGCATGTAAGGGACACAATTATCGTTGAAACCCAAGCTTTGTGAGAAGGGATGGCTTTGCACAGTCTTGGGGGTGCAACCATATTATACTTAATTATGATTGTTCCAGGTAATTGAAACTGTGAAGCAAGGTCTTTGTGTTATTGGCAACATCGATCTTTCAGGACTGTCGAAATCAGCCTACAATTCTGTCGAGGTGGTGTACGAACATTGTCAAGCAACACATGAGATAACTAAATACTCGTTTGCAAATGATATTTGTGTAATTGGGGAAATGGACCACCTTATGAGATCCTCCATAGTCGGATGGCATTCCCTAAAAACAGAAATGCTATCACAACGAACTACCTAGATATCGTTGCACAAATCTTAGCGCACGGTGGCTGCCATGTCAACCGTTTCGCATCGTTCGCTGCACACGCAACCATGAGCGAACGAAAATACCTCGTCCCCTCACCCTCTGACCCCCACGCCCCCATTTCCCTCTCTTCATCATTTCTCTCTAGAAGATTCCTCAACGATGAGGAGGGTGCTACGGAAGCAGCCGTGAATTCCTGCGATTTTCCTGATGAGGTTGTGTGGTGGCCAGCTAAAATTCATGTGGCGGAGCAGCGGATGCACCTGCCGCGAGCAGCAGCAGGCAGAGGGGAGCGACGGTTGCCTCCTGCACCAGTAGCAGCATGCGGGGGGGCGAGCAGCCGCTGCCCCTGTCATGAGCAGCAGCAGGCGCAGGAGGCGGCGGAGGGGATGAGGTGCTAGGAAGATGAGGGAGTGAGATTGTCGGAGACAGAGGAGAAGGAAGAGAGAGTGGTTTTTCAGCTCCCGGGTGCCTAGGCACCCTCTATGAACAGTAAAATCAAAAAAATAGAAAAAAAATCTGAAATTTTGCAACATCAAAGATGATCAAACTTTGTAGGTGCTTGCAAGTTTTCATGTCAAAAAACCATTCGAGGAGCTCTACACACGAAAAAGATTTCAGTGTTTGAAGTTTTGAGCATTTTTAGCACTGAAATCTGAAACTCGTTTGTACACCTTTCTCTACATGATATTTTGGCATGAAAACTTGCAAGAACCTACAAAGTTTGACCATCTTTGATGTTGCAAAGTTTTAGATTTTTTTGATTTTTTTCTATTTTTTGAAGTTACTGTTCATAGAGGGTGCCTAGGCACCCGGGAGCTATCACACCTTTTTGGAAGGAAGAGGTGCAGCATAGTGCACTTCTGCCGGTGTCAAGGTGAGCAGGTTCACGCTCCCCCTCCTTGATGCGGTGCGACCCCATTTCCCGGTGACAAATTGGATGTCACGACACGTGACCTCGGCAGTGCACAGCCTCGACGGTTGGGGCTGTGGATGGCTGGCAACGTGGTGACGCCGGGTGTGGTGGCTGGTCGTGCGGCCGTGCAACACGAGTGGGGATCGAACGTGGCGGCTAGCTCGCCTAATTGCATGGGCGAGCCGTGCTCCATCAGGAAGCAATGATGTCCATTTTTTCAGTTGGTGTGTTTTCCATTATCTGCTACCACCATTCGTGTGTGCATGTGTATGACTTTGATGCTTGCTAGTAATCTGTTTCTCCATGTTTTTGGCATGTGTATGACTTGATGCTTGCTAGCAATATGTTTCTCCTTGTTTTCGATTTGTTTTGGCTGGCGCCACCACGTCTACTCTGTTTGTGTGATGGAAACTTAACTTGTGTCTCCGTGGCAATTCTAAAAAAGTCTTTTAGGGAAAAGAAATCGCTTCATTTTGACATGGCTTGGACTGATTATCATCGATTGACATGCCATTTTTTACAAACATCATAGTCCTTTTAATATATATTTTGCCATGGCGAGGTTAATAACTTTTTTTCAATAAATTTTCACATGGAAAATAAGGTTATTTTTTTAATCAGATCATGGAAATTTTATTTTTTTTAGCATGTCTATCTTTCTTTTCGTGGATAGCAGTGCAAAATTCCCAACGTTGCCATGTTTTTCTTTGAGAACAAACTACTCCAATCTGCCATACAATGATACCCCCACCACTATTAGACTTAACATGGCAAGTTTTATATTATGTTGAATAAGAGACATTCTTTTTTTTATCTCTAAAACCTTTTGCCAAATGGTGATAGCAACCTAGTATATTTTTTGGGAGCTCATCATATGTTCCCATGGCAACTCAAATTTTGTCCCCATGCATTTTTTTTGCATATTATTGTCATGGAGGTGAGAATACATGCCCAATAAAGCTTTTCTTTTTAGTTTGATGGTCAAATCTTAGTATATGGTCATGGCAGCGGACCATGGCATTTTTTTTTTGCTGTTGTATGTTTCTTTCTTCTTTAGCTGGTCATGGAATTTCTTTTTTGTCGGTTACATCGTAGGTAGTGGATCATGGCAAGAAACATATCATTGTTGCCATGGCATTCCCATAGTTACCAAGTTTTGTTTGAGAACGAACTACTCCCATTTTTTGCCTTTTTTGTGCAAGTTAATTAGTAAGTAGCATGACACTTTCATTATTTAAACAATGGCATTTTTATTAACCAGAACATGGTAGTTTACGGTAGATAGCATGGTACTTTCAAGTATTCATTCTTGGCAATTTTTGGTGGTTAGTCCATGGCAATTTTTATTAATTAGACCATGGAAGTTTTCTATTTAAAGCATGGCGTTTTTTATGATTAGACCATAGTTTTTATTTGTAGGTAGTATGGCACTTTTGTTAGTTTAGATCATTTTTTGTAGGTAGTATGGCACTTTAGTGAATTGGACCATGGAATTTTCTATCAATTAGACCATGGTAGTTTTATTATAGGTAGCATGGCACTTTTTTGTGTGTTAGACACATATGCCATGATTTTTTTTTCCAGAACATGTGTTATTTAGGTATTTTTAATAATTGATCTCATGGCATTTTTTTCATGTTTTTTTACCATGGCAAATATATTGTTTTGACCATGGCATTTTACTTATGGTTACCATGGAAATTGTGTTGAATAGTTATGGTTACCATGGCAAATTTATTTTTCAAACATCATGGCATTTGTGTTGACCATGGCATTTTACTTATGGTTACCATGGCAAATTTATTTTTAAAACACCATGGCAATTGTGTTGTACATAACCACGGAATTTTCACTGAACTTACCATGTCATTTTTTAAATATACCATAGCAATTTAATTTACACCTACAATACACGTCATGACAAACTTTTTTGACATGATCACATGGCAATTAAGAACCTTTTAGATGTCAATTTTCTTATGTCATCTCAAAAGACGTTTTTTACATTCTTGTCTTAATTGGCACATTCTTGTATATAGAGCCATGCATTTTTTTACCTCCTACCATGGTAATTTTGTTTATAATGACATGACAAATTCACTTTTTGGATCATGGCAACTTTCTATGTGTGATTGACAAAAACAATATAGATCATCACATTTTTAATTTAATTTCATGCCAATTTATTATCTCGTATTTCCGTGTTTAATTTTAAAAAAAATTATGAAAAAATTATATGCTGATGGCATGGATCACATCAGCTTTTTGGTTTTGTATATTTTTAAGAATTTGCCTCTGTGTTATGGCAAAACTTATGAATTTTGCTTTGTTTTCATACTATCTTGGGAGTTCTTTTGCTTTTTCTCATACTATCTCGGCAGTTTAACAATTTTGTAGATTTTGTCATTTGAAATCGCCACCTAAAAATGCACACATGGCAAATCTATGCTTTATATATATTCAGTGGCTAATCTATGAATTTGCCAAGTGCAGATAAACTAAATTGTGTGCAAATCTGTATATATTATTTTTTAAATCAATATGCATTTTTTTTTGGCTTATCGATGATGCTGTGAGGGGGAGGTCCAGTAAAAGGACTGCCAGGCTGTTGGGTCGCCCTGGGGGGTATCTCCTAGCTCAACCTGGCAATCCGACCCATGGGTCTATCCGCCCATGGGCACCCGACCCGAATGGGTAGGGTTTGGGTTGTTGACTTCGCCCATGGGTCTTACCCATGGGTAACCCGATTAGTCGTGGGTAGGGTATGGGTTTAAGTTTATGCCCGTGGGTCACCCGATGGGTCACCCGACTAGTAGTAATAAATAAATAAATTATTTATTCTCCATTATATCTGAAGTATTTTAATCTAAATACACTAACATGTAGCGTGTCACTAGCACCAGTCATTAAAAAGGAACGAGGGACAACTCTGGTCCATGCGAGCACAACTATCACCGGGCCTTCTCCTTCTCATTCACGTGTTTGGTATGGCCCAATTCTGACTACAGCGCGGCCCATGCAAAATCGCCAGGTGCACTGCACAGCGCCGCACTGAAGCATTTGGCGCTCAAGCCCGCGTAACGTAACAAAAGTGATGCACTCCTTTAGTACCACCTCGCCTACTGGAACGCATGGGAAGAGGAGCTCCGCCTATAAAGTCAAAACTGTTGGTTCGTAACAAAGTACTCCTGCACTTGCGTTCGCCCCTCACCACCTGCACGTCAGCCAAATAAAAAAAAATAAACCTTGTCAGACCCGATGGGTGCCCAATAGGGTCGGGTTACCTGATGGGTTCGGGTGTGGGTCTATGTCCAGATCCGTGGGTAGGGTCGTGGGTGTAGGATTGACCCGATAGTGTTAATGGGCATGGGTTTGGTAGAGGTCAACCCGACCATACCCGACCCGATTGCCAGGTTGACTCCCAGCAAATGTTTTGGAAAACGTTTGTTTTAAACCGGTTGATTATTCGCATAGATCCGCCGCTTCCATAGCCTACCACGTGTCCACGTCGGACTGCTGCTGTTTGCAACGCACGCGCCTGTGCTACGCTAGTAGTCCACGTCGCCTCTCTCTCTCTCTCTCCCATCTGCCCTCCACTCCCACAGTCCCACCTACTTCTTGTTTTTTATTTTATTGAGTCTGACTGCATACTTTTGGGATGCTTGAATGATCCTAATGCAAACTATGGTGCGTGCTAGTACAAAGTATTTTTCTCCTGTGATACAAGTGTTTTGCCTCGTCATGTTACATAAATGTAATTTCTTTCCTAGATATTTTTCATGCCACCAAATAGATCTGTGTTGCATAGGAAAGTCGATACCGCAGACGCTACAAGGACGGGTGGTGCTACTACAGACACGACGCTATACGACCATCGACTGTAAAGCAGACGCGGCGCTGCGAGGCCGGTTGATATTGTTGCAAACGGACACGGAATGTTGCAAGTCGTGCTGCCACTTTTTTTTGGGCGCATGCTATGCGTTGACCGCCTGACACATGGATGCGCTGTTGGATGCCGCGCGGGACCGTCGTCCGATCTGGTACGCGTAGCCATTTAGCTGTGACCATCGTTTTAGAACATGACTCATGTTGCACTCATCATTTGCACATCACTCATGTTGCACTCGAGAGGTTTGCAACTGGGCGGGCATTGCAAACACTCATTGCCGCACACATCGCCAATGTTGCGGCCGGCACAAACATGTCCCATGTTGCACTCGCAACATATCCCAAGTTGCAGCCCTCGCCGCACAATATCACCAATGTCGCGGCCGTGGCCACATGTCCCATCTTGCAGACGCAACACCCCCTAAGTTGCAACCGTCACCGCACAACACTACCCATGTTGCAGTTGCAACATCACCTACGTTGCAGTCGCAACATCACCCGTGTTGCAGCCGCAACACATCGGCGACCTCCCTGTTGTGGGATGTTGTGAATCGGGTCGGTCTCATGTTGCATAGCAGTCAACGTTTTGAAAACATCGTCGGTCGAATTGCAATGTTGCTTAAGTTTCTGAAGCACGAGGAATGTTGCGGTGTCAACATCGACTATGTTTTCAAAACATGAGGAATTTTGTGGTGTCAACATCGGCTATGTTTCCAAAACACGAGGAATGTTGCGGTGGCATCCGCATCCAACGGCTAGCTACAAATCATCCAATGGCTCATGTTGCAAACATCCACTTGCATCTCGTCGAGTTGACGGGACACTGATCAGCGAGCGCAACATGGCTCATGTGGCACAACATAAGCCATGTTGCAAACAGGCAGGTCAGCTAACGCAGCCAGATCAGACGGCTGTCGCACGCGAATCAAACGGTTCGCGAGGTGGACGATCCGATGCACACTTCAGCCTGCCTACTCGTAGCATCGTCAGGTCATCTAACCACGGGAGTTTTGCTACCTCAAAAGCAAACCGTCGTGCTGCAAGCCGAACCACAGTTGCTGCAAAAGCCGGACGGCGGAGCTGTAACGGACTACTACGATCTTGTAAAATACTTGTTGCAACTTTGCATTTTTTTTTCCTGGATTATACTATGTGTACCTTGTTTGCAATCTCGTAATTTTTTCTGTTGCATAAACATATTCGTCATATTCTATGATTTTTTTTCCGCATAAGATTTTTTGGTTTAAACCTTCTATTGCATTATTTGTACGCTGAGCCGCTGTAGAAATAGTGGTCATGCTCATGAGACCCAAACGGGATGACTCTCACGTGCTACCTAACGTTGACGTACATGCAAGTGTAATGAGCGATTTGCATGGCCGAGCGAACCCCACCACCACGTGATGCATCGGCTGTCCGTGGCCCACGCCGTGATTAGTTAATCAGACGGTCAGGGCGGGCTAGATCAAACGATGGGGGAGGCGGCTTAAATTATCCTGGCATCAGCCGGATGATTTGTAGCAGCTGCCAATGTTTTTGTTCGCTGGATCGCTCCTACTCTGCTGATCGTTTCGTTCGCTGGAGCCCCCCTCCCTGGCTGATGATCGCGAGATATTCGCATCCAAAAAGAAGCTTTTGCCGTTGTAGCAAACACGGGATGTGTTTATCTTGAGATGCAAACAATGGGGTAGCAATATCTTCAACTTTAAAGAAATCCACCATCTTCCACACATAGTTTTTTCTTGGTGTTAGTATATATTCTTAGACGTAATTGTTTTACTATGAAATTTGTAACCCTTCTGTAGAATGGCATAACCCGAACCAGTTGCATGTACAAAAATGCGGCTGGAGGACGATCACTTGGTATCTCTTCCACCAAACTCACATGTGGATATGTGTCGGACCGGTGTTGTATTCACAACAGGCTTGTATAGGCTAAATAGAAGATCATAAAGTGACCGCGTAATCGGCGTAGGCTGGCGTAGTGGTCGAGATGCGTCTAATGGCCTTGACAAGCTTGTCGTTGATTTGTCGATTTGAGTACACAGAGAGAAAGACAAATACTCTCATGCCATGTGAATGTAGGCACTGGTCACTGAACCTCGCTAAGAAATATGGTCTCTCCGTGTACTTTCCATAATGATCTAATCACGCAATTTCTAATAATAATACATGATTGTTAGTGAATGCACATATACTTTAACCACTAGAACAACTCGATCAATTGTTCAATTGGAACCAAGGGTGTAAGGGAAATATAGAAATTAATAGTACTAGGTTGACCTTTCGCCGGCATTTTTTTTCTGAAGTACGGCGGGCCTGAGACTAGCCTGAACATTAATCACAAACAGTTACAAGTGGTGCAAAGAAATACAAGAGGAAAGATGAGAGAAGAAAAGGTGAAAAAGGGTTCAAGGTTAATCAAAGGCATCACACCAGGCTGCTACCAAGGTAGCGTTAATTACAGCAGATGAGCAACGAAAGCACCATATACTCGTTTGAGAACAACATCAATTTTTTCCACATGTTCGCCGGGCGTCCTCGGCGCAGCCTTTGAGAACAACATCGAGTTTCTCGTTCGTGGAGTTGAAGACAAGGGAGTTCTTTGTTTTCCAGATGTTCCAGCGTAATCATTAACTCACCAGTATTAGAAATTTATATATACTTCCGTGCGAAAAAGAAAGGATAATTCAGTCTTCAACACAAGCATGACACGTTAATTGGAACAGGTATTTTTTGTTACACAAGCATACACTGCTGACGAACACTACAATAAACGTGGTTGCATCCATACTCTTCTTTGAGAACACAAACCATCCATATTTATTTTTCAATTTTACTGTTCACAAAGATCTAGAAAAGAATCTCCACGTCTGATCTACCCCATTGGCAAAGGCAAAACAACAGTCGAAGGGGTCAGCAATTGGTAAGTCACTTGTATCCACATAGGTCCCCAAGTGAGAATAACCACTTCTGAATTTCAACTGAACGTCTTGAGAAGCTCTATTTTCGACTTCTAGCAGCCTGACTTGATTACTCATCCATTTCCTGTCCATGCCAATCTCATTAGACACTCCAAATTTGATTTCTTTTACGACTTTCGCATTCAAAACAAAGAACTTGGCGAAGCCAATATCTTCCTCGTCGCCTGTGTAATTATTCAACACCAGTACTTTGAGATGGCTCTCAAGGCATTTGATTGGATTCAGGGGTTCATACTGATGCATGTTGATCATCTCTACCTTTAAGGTTTCGTCCCACTGCGAAAGGGCACAACAGATATATGATAAATTAGTTGCTAACTAGTAGACTAGAATACATGAGCATCAAGTATTCGTTTATCATTTAAAGCGAACAAAATGGTCACTTACAATGACATAGAGCTTTTCCAAGCAGGGGAAGCACCGGAGGACATCGAGAACCGCATTTAACTCAGGGCCAGCAAACTTGAGAGCCAAAATATTCACGGTGCATATCGAATGGCTCAAGCTGGGTGGGATCGTTCCCTAAAGAAAACAATGCATGGACATTAGACACAATTCTGCATCTAGGATTTGCTCAATGCAAGAGACAATAAAGGTGGTGCTGCTACCTGCAACATTAGGTTTGCAATCTCGATTTTGGAAACGTGGGGTGACAAAGGCCCCAATATCTTCAGTTTAGGCGCCTTATGTACTCGAATAGTCTCACCATCTAAGCCTGGACAAAGTAGCCTTTCGAGGTGAGGGACGTCCTCGATAACCAATTCTTGTCTCCCCAAGTGAGTAGCGCTGAACCAGATGATCTTCAGAGTTGGAGAGCTAACGCGAAGGCCGTCGACATCACGAATATCCTGCAGAAATAGGGTCTCCAAAACATGGCAGGCAGAGAGCAGCACATGCAAGACTTCCTCCGAGATGCTAATACTCCATAGAGTGAGTTGCCGGAGGAGGGGAAAATTCAGACAAGGTGCGATCTCAATTGGAAACCTGCACACCCCGATTCCGGCCTCAACGAGAGTTGGTGCCAAGCGGAGCATGGATGATGGCAGCGGGTACCGGTTCCTTGACACGTCTGCTTTACCCAACAGCCGGAAGCTGATATCAAGCTCCTCAAGGTTGTCGAGGCACCGAGAGTGGAACCAGCGCTCGATCTGAGCATCGTCCTTGGCGTACCCTTTTTTCGATTTGCGGAGGCAAATGTTTTCGAACGTGAGACGGCGGGCCGGGCCAAGGTGGTCGCGGAGGATGCCGGAGATGACAGATACGCGCTTATATTTGTTGGAGCAGATGTCGGTGCCATCAAGGTCGAGAGGCGTGGAGCGCCAGAGCGGACGCCATCCCCGGGCGACGGCCTGCGTGCGAACGCCATCCTTAGTGGGGAGGAGGGAGATAATGGCCTCAAGGATGGCATCGGGAAGGCTGCTGATGAGATCGCCGTGGCTGGGCCTGGGGAGATCGCGTGCCCTTTTCGGTGGCCTGCGTCCGGCGGTTCCATCAGACCTGCGCCTCTTGGCTGCCGTCATCTTCTTGGCCGCGGGAACTGCCGTGGCTTCCTTCTTCTTGGTCGCAGGCACCGTCGCCAAAGTCGCCGAATTCTTCATGTCCGGCGGCTGGACAGATGAAGAATACGGGAGGGGTGTCAAATTTGTGATTTATATAAGCTATATATATATTTCACTTCCAACGCTACCATGGCTAACGCTGAGACGTACGCCTCCGAAACATACTCTGTCGCCGAATCCTAGTAGTATTCACGGACTCATTATTTTGTTATGGGAAACGTTTCGCGCCTTACCTCCCTGGTCCCATGCATCTCAAATTGCTCCCCCACGGATGCTACAAGCCTACAACCGGAGAGATATTTTACGGAAAAAAATTGGATGGGGACGGGCTGCAAACCTTTCGCTGTGCGTACCCGATGTAATCTCACGCCAGCTGTACTCCCGATCCATCGCACGGCGCTCCCTCCCATCGCTCGCTTCAGGCTTCCCCTCGGCTCGCGAGGCTTGATCGCACGGCTTCGGCCTTACCCTCGCCCGCGAGACTTTCCCCCGCCTGATCGCACTAGGAAACAACACGCGCTCGGCTCGGCTCGATTTCTCCACGATCTCATCTCCCCTCGCGATCGGACTGGTGGGCATGGGATCCCGGGTCGGCGATGGCCGCACCGCGCCAGAACGCCTCGCCGCCCTCTCTCTCCCATGGCTGCATCGGGCCAGAACGAAAGCCATGGCCGCCGCGGGTCGTGCTCCCGCTGCCTGAAGTGTCGCCTCCATCGAGAAGGACGGGAGTTGCAACGCCGGGGTCTGGCACTGTCGCCGCCTTGGATAATGTAAATCATGCGGATGAGGACCGTCGCTGCTCCAACTCGTACAGCCCGCTGTCGACAGTGACGCCGGGGGCAGCAACATGCGACATAGACTATGACAGAACCACCATCACTGGAGAAAGAGGCCGGGAGGACGATGTGATCGACAGTGGTCGTGTTGGAGCTGACGGGGAGGAGGCACAACAGGTATGTACGTATGTCTTGCCTGGTTCTTCGAGATTGTCCCGTACAACAATCTTAGCATGCATGTGTACAGTACATTGCATGCCAAAAGCTAGATCAGGTAGTCAAGATAAGATGTTTGTCTCTAATGAATAATTTGAGCATGACATATTAATAATTTTGTACACAATGATTTGCTCATATTTGGCTTGATAGTACAATAGCTTGAAAACACAAGCGGCCCGAATCTCACAGAAGGCAACATCTGTTGCATTGAAGTGTTCGCCGTGGAAAGAACTTCTTGATGATTTGGAGAAAGCCATAGATAAGTTGGACTTAGAAGCAGATAATTCTCTTAGCAAGATGAAAGAAAAAATCCAATGAGGTTCCGCTAGTTTCGACCGAGTGTGCTACAGAGACATTAAAATGTATTGTATCGTTTAGAGTTCCTCATGTGGTAAAAGGTGCAAAGAGTAAAAGATCAACCATCTCTTTTGAAAAGAAGAAAGGAATGAAAAATACAAGTTCTAAAAAGAAAGGTATTGATCAGTTATACCCAATTTAGCAAGGCTATTATTCGTTACATGCTTCTATAGTGATTTATTTATTTTTACGGCTTTTATGTGTAACTGTAGGAGAAGATCCAAATAGAAAGAAAAAGACAAGTTCTAAAAAGAAAGGTATTGATCGATTATACCCAATTTAGCAACGCTATTATCCATTACATGCTCCTATAGTTATTTTTTCTATTTTTACGGTTTTTATGTGTGACTATAGGAGAAGATCCAAATAATGCAACCGAAAATAGAGAGGAACACTATGATCGAAATGTTTTGATTGTAAGACATATGGCTTGTACTCATTGTTTTCCTTTCATATATTACTTAATCACTCGTTTTAAACTATTTCATCTTTGATGATGTAGGATCATAATGCTCGCAGCATCGATGCTATGCCGCATGATGAGTCTGGAGAACCTTCTACCATAGGTTCTACCTTAATACAAGGTGGATATGCAATTCCCTCCATGCCAACATTCTCATGTGATGTGTATGGTCAGCCTTCAACCATGGCTTCTCCGTTGATTGAAGGCCGATATGTTAAAGCATCCATTCAAACATTCTCAACAGATGTGTATGGGCATCATTCGACCATGCCCGCTCCCTTCGTCCAAGGCGGATTTACAAGTCTTCTACATGGAGTTCAGCAAGAAGCCACATTGTCCTTATCTGTTAGAAAGTTACATTTTGATAAATAGCCGTTCTAGACTTTTAACATGTTTTATGTTTTTACATGTGAGTGGGACATGGTTCAAGGTTGACGATTTGTTATATACTTTCAAGAACAATTTGCTCTTTCTTAATCTGGACTGATGTTTTTCAGAAATGACAAATTAATGACTCTCTCAAACCGATGTATCTGTTCTGCCCGGATACCTAAAATTAGGCATCTGGTGACATGTTTTTTCCAATAGCCTATAAATTGATCTAAGCTGGTACATGATGATACATTAGTGATACAAAAGCACGTCTGTTGTGAAGTTCATGCACGTCTATTTCTTGTGATCGATCGCCTGATGTCTGTTGTGGGGTTGAAGCATGTCAGGTCTTGAGTGATTTATCCAAAGTTAATTCTTGTATCTGAACCCTCGTTACAGTGGGCGTTGACGAGCCCAGCCTGTTGCCGCCGTGACACTTAGTGCTTCAGTCTTGTGAGATCGCCGTCGGCCGAGCAGTTCATGCATGACGTACACAAAGATGCCATGGCTATATTTAGGTCACAACACACGTTCTTCTTCTTTTCAGCATTGACGTACACGAAGTTGAGCCATGGCTATATCTAAGTCACAACAACCGTTCTTCTTCTTTTGAGCATTGACGTACACGAAGTTGATAGCTGCCGTGGCCGAGGGGTGCGCAGGCATGTGACGTGGCGTCGTAGTTGGATGGGCGTCAGAGATGACCTACAGCGTCGGCGTTGGATGGGCGTCGGAGATGCCATGCGGCGCCGGCCATGGCTACGTACGCTCTAGAGAAAGAGCCATGGGAGTCACGAGCAGGGGCGGATCCTTTTGGGGACCAAACAGGGCCATGGCCAGTTCTTTTTTCTGGACTTTCTTTGAGAATTTGATCTGAATTTGGTCCAATAACAAAAGATGATCCACTAAGTAAGCTATTGGCCCGCCCTTGGCCCGTTCTTGATTTTGTTTCATGCTCCGCCACTGGTCACGAGGGGAGATGAGATCGTGTAAAAAAAACGAGCCGAGCCGAGCGCGCTGTGCTGTTTCCTAGTTGTCGAGCCGTGCGAGGCTATCGCGAGCCGAGGGGAAGCCTGAAGCGAGCGATGGGAGGGAGCGCCGTGCGATGGATCGGGAGTACAGCTGGCATGAGATTACATCGGGTACGCACAGCGGGAGGTTTGCAGCCCGTCCCCATCCAATTTTTTCCCTATTTTACTGGATCCCGTGGTAATTTTTTTGCTGGAATCAGCATTGATTTTTGCTCCGTGCAAAAAAAAACAAAAAGCATTGATTTTTTGCTGCATGGGTGTGGCACTCCGCCTCAGAGGAACCGGAACACCCCGTATTCCAGCCCAAAGATCAAGTCTTCTGGAATACGTCACTGCTTGGCATAGAACAGAACAACTCTTTATTACAAATAATACGGGTACAAGGGTTCGGGTATTACAAAGGATTACATCGGCACGGCGACACTACGCCAGCTAAGGTAGCTCTATGCTAGCAGCGGACCAACTCGTAACAGCGGAATAACTTCTAGCAGCGGAACAACGACAACGGTGATGGACTCCACTCCGCAGGGACTCTGGCTGGGACACATCCTAGCTCGCAAACTCAAGATCCTTGACAAGCAATCAATCACGGCATCACCTGCAATCTGGCATGACACGCCAGGTGAGTACTTTGAATGTACTCGCAAGCTCACAGCAACCAAAGCAATCAAGACAAACAACAGCATGGTATTTACAGGTTAATTATCAATGATGATCATGATATTACTAGAACAATCACGAGAATGAGCATGGCATGTACATGTTACTCATGATATGAACATGATGATACTATCACTAGCATAAGAGGGTGGGTCAATGTTTAAGGTCCCTTGGACCAACTTACTCTTCTCGGAGGTTATCTCGTAACCACCTTATGTGTCAAGCTTACCGTCGTGAGCATCACACCATCACCTCAGGATCAACCAAGCTCAGTATCAACAATATCATCGTGATCATCACATGACCACAAGGAGCTTGATTTTTACCTGTGATCATCGCATGACCACATAAGGATCAACCAACTTCTTTCCTCATGGAACCGGGGTTGTTTATTATTCAGGTTAATATTACTGTTGGCCCATAGTGTGACCTACTACGAACTGTGTCCATGACCGAGAACGCGGTTATCGATAGATTATACACTCTGCAGAGGTTAGTACATTGTACCCACACCACGGAACTCATGGCCTCGTGCTCCCATTCAGGTGGACCAATGACATTCCGACAAAACCAATCTATTGCATGACACTCTCCTGGCCACTCCGACAAACTCCCCTTTGGGCTATGTCATGGGTGGCCCCAATGTCAACTCGTGACATCCGCCACCTTTGTGGCTGGCTACCGTCGTGGCAAAACAAAACAAACGGTCCCAAATGGGGACAATGGTACCATACAACTTGGGCACACAAGACTTATGGCCGCCTACCTGATCAGGGTAGCGCGTGCACATAATCTTCCCTAGTTGGAGGCACCGGCGAGAGGCATGACAATCGACCGAATTAGGTCCCCCCATAAGGCAAATGTGGCTGCACTGGTGAGCTCGATTCGGTGGCACTATGACTCAGCCAACAGATTTGTTCAAGTTCGATTAATGTCAGGTTCAACTTGAATGGTGATGAGCTGAGTCACAACAAAATAACATGACAATGCATATGAACATCATATCAACATAAACATGGATGGGCAATATAATCATTTATCATAAGATCAGCAACAATAAATCATTTAGTCTACGGCATGCAAATAAGCATGGCATAGAGATGATCATGAATATCACAAGTATTTGCATAACAAACCATAACTATTCATGTGAGCATATCATTATCACTAGCATCGGAAATGATTACAAGAATGAAACATGATAATAATAACATTAGCAATTAATCATTTAACTAACTAGATGCACCTGAACATGGCATAAGGATGAGCATGGATTCACAAGCATATACATATATAGCATTAACAAAATAATTACATGAGCACCCAATTATTCAATCATTCCAGTGAGAACCATGTCTATTGCAATGCCATCATGCAAGTGGCTGTTGTGGCTTGCCTGGGGATGAAGGATTCATCGGGAAGAAGTGTGAGAAGTTCGCGGAAAATTTTGCCGAAAAAGTTTCTCTCTCGGCGGAGCTGATTAGAGGGCAAGGGCAAAATGGTCATTTTCACTATGTGACAACATCATGAAAATGGTACCAACAGAACGGGCTCGACGAATAGAGAACGTGGGCTTTTGAATCACCTGAATCGGAGTTACGGTTGCAGAGATACGGCCATTCATTCGTTAGGCAGAAAAATGAATAAAATCTGTGTTTTTCTGCTGCTAACGGGTGAACGTCCACAATATAAGGGTTACGGCCGGCGGCTGAAAATAGAAAGCGCCTTTTGCTGAAATACGCCTTCAGAACAGAGAAGACGCATTCCACCCTGATGCAGAACTGGAGTACGCTTTCATATATCAAAGGCGTATTTGGCGGAGTACGTCTCCACTTAAGTGGTGGGCCTGGCCGGCTGAGTCGTTGACAGGCGGGGCCCACCGAATCTCTCTCTCTACTCCCGCCTTCTTCTTCTTCTTCCCCTGACGGTCGCTCACAGAGCAGAGAGAGACCGCCGGCGCCGGCGCGTGTCCGGCCGGCTTCGGCCACCTCCGGTGGAGCTCGGACCACCGGAGTGCTCTCCGAGGTGCGGCGCATCCATCCACGGACACCAAGGGCGACGGGAACGACGGCGACCTCGAGCATGGCGGACGGCGGCGGCGGGCGGTTTAGGGGAAGGCGCCAGGGCCACGGAGAGGGGAAGGTGGGGTACCAGGGAGGCGTGGGGTGGCTAGGGAAGTGCCGCGGAGCGGGCTAGAGGGTGAGAGGGGGCTCGGGTGGCTCCAATTTAGGAGGAGCCGAGGCGGCAATGACGGTCAGAGGGAGGGCAAGAGAGCTCCTCGAGCGCGTTTGGGAGGTGGGGCGGGGTTCTGGGAGAGAGGAGAGGATGAGGGTGAGCTCGATGGGTCCCGGGGATGGCTTAAATAGCCGGAGCTGGATGCCCTCGTCCGCAAGCCGCCATGGACGTGCAGTGGATGCTCTGGCGCAACCGCGTACGCGTGGGCTCGCGAGGAGGGATTGACGGTGACGAGTGAGAGCTAGTGGGGGCGCAGACGCGGGATGGGAGAAGAGGCCAGGGGGAAGGCGACGGCGGCGCTCACTGTTCCGCGGTGGAGCTGGCATGCCGAGGGAGAAGGAAGAAGGGAAGGGGGGTCCAGAGGGGGCGCGTGGACGAAGGGGAGTGTGGGCGACGCTGTGGACATGCCGCGGTGGCGCGAGCTTGAGGTTTGGGCAGCGGCCGAGGGCCCTAGTGCCCAGAGCACGCGGTCTACACACAGTGCACGCGCTCTGCGCGTGGTCACCGCGTGCTCGTGGCGTTGCCACGCGTTCTGGACGATCCAAGCATGTCTGGCAGGCTGAACCCTCCCCCAGTAGGTGCTAGATGAAAAGAAACAAGAACAGTGGCTCAAGGGGTGGCTGGACTAGGCTCATACACTAAGCAACAACAAGGTGTTTGTGATGAACTGGGGGAGGCTCACTAGGGGAAAGATGTTGATATTTTGCTGAGGGTGATCACTCACTAGGATGACCATTCTTGCAAATTTTCAGCTCAAATGAAGGGGTATGAATAGCACTTCCTTCAGAAACTGCCCCACTGGACAGAAATATGAACATGGAAGCTGCACTCACATGGATGATTGGATTGAGCTGAAATTTGGTGGAGGATGATGATTTGGTCATATGAAGGCACTGTAAAAAAAATCATACCATTTGGATAAATAAAAATGGTACTTCCTTCACAATGCTTTCTACTGGACAGAAACTTGGCGAATTATTAAGAAATATTGGGTAGATAGAATGAGCTCAAATTTGGTGGAGGGAAGTTATATAGGTAGGATAATGTCCTGGTAAAATTTTAGAATTTATGAAGCCATATAAAATATAGTTGCTTCACAAACTGAAATTATGACCAGAAGCAAAGATTGGATGGTGTGCTCACCATGAGCATGGAATCTTGAATATTTTTACATATCCAAGGTCCATATGGTCCAAAGGAATTATGAGAATTTTGTGGGAATTTTAGGAAAGACAGAAATATAGGTTGCTTCACAACCCAGGGCAAACAGGATTATTCCTTTAATAGAAAAAGGAACATTCCCTAGAAAAAGAATTTGGAGTTGGGCTAAGATGGAAATGACATGGCATTGAAAAATATTTGAGAGTGACAAGCCACTTGGGAGAGGAAGAAGAGATGATCTTCCCAGATTTCAAGACCACAGAGCCACAGAAAAGGAACTCCAAATAAAAATTCAAAGAAATCCAAAATAAAAAGAAATGGCCAAAAATCGGGGTGTCACAATGGGTGCTACAATCAGTTTTGTGCAACCCGCAAAGCTATAACTGGCACCTAAGAAAGCTACAGCCGATCATGAATAAGTTTCAATCGGAGATGGCGGAAGCTGGGGGCCGATCAGTGCTGCAACCGTTGATAGAAAAAGCTTCAAACGTAGATGAAAAAAGCTTCAACCAGGCATTGAGAAAAGGAAAAAGCTGAAACCGTTGACAGAAAAAGCTTCAACCGTAGATGCAAAAGCTTCAACCAGAACACCATGCAACGGATAAAGCTGCAACCGTTGACTAAAAAGCTTCAATTGTAGATGCAAAAAACTTCAACCCGTGATAGAAAAAAAGCTTCTTGGAGGCTCGCGCTTCCATGAAAGCTGCAACGGCCTAGCGAAATGCTACATGAGTGCTTTTTTAGTTGTAAACTTACACTAGAAAATATGCTGGAAACATATAACAATTTTGCTTCCATAGTTTTTTCGTTTTTTGTTGTGAGCTTTTTTGCACAATGCTACATATGTTTTTTTTCTGTTGTAAAAGTACTGAAATTATGCTACAAACATACGACTTTTTTTTGTTTTGATTTGCGTTTTTTCGTTTTTGTTGTGAAGTTTTGTTGCAATGCTACATACTAATACAGTTTAACAACAAGTGCAGATTTTGTGTGTACATTTTTGAATGAAACTATTATATGCAGATAGCAGAGAGAAGTCGCATCATCATTTGGATGAGCTCCACCCATGTGACAACATGCAACATCCACGGCATGGCCCTGATGCACATGGGGCAAGCAACTTCCTAGGTGGACCGCCAGCGTACAGGAAAAAAAAAAGAAAGGAACGACCTGCGTGCGCGCGTATCGGACGGATTAAAATAGTCGAATCAGACGGCGTGCCCGCGACCGGCCGAAAGCGCCTATCAGTCCCCTTTTGTTATCCTATATATACTTAAGAAGTTCATCCCCACTACATGATTTATCTCAACATGCAAACTGTCCACGTCACCATGATGCCACATCACCCTTCAGTTTCCGACAACACCCAATCAATCTCTTTCTATGACCAACCCTCTCTCCCAGCGCTCTTCCACTCAGGAAGAAAAATCCCCCCTGGAGCGAGCGGCCGCCGTTTCCTCTTCCTATCACAAGAAGCCTAACCGAAGTCTAGATCCATCATATCTCAGCTGCGTCCGCGTCTCATCTTCATCTCCTCCTTCCCCTAAAAAGCTGTTTTATCTCCTCTTTATTTTCCCTTTCCCTTCATCTCCCCTGTATAGTTTTACTCACGCGAACAAATCATCTCTCTGTCTTATTGTTGCATCCAATTCAACAGCAGTATATAGCCAGCCATCGCATCAGCTATTGCACAACTACCAGATCGGAAAATCATCACCTTCAGTAGCGATAGTGATGTTGAACTGCTGATGGCGCCATGCCGCTGCCGGACAAGCCTTCATGGGTCATGGCCGCCACAGACCTGCGCGCAGCTGCCGACCCGGGCTCCTATGATCACCGGTTAAACTGAGCCCCGTTACCCATCAATAGAGCATGTTGGTTCCGGCGGCCCGAGCCCCACGCCACGGCGTCCACCAGTGCTCACTGCGATCCACACGCGCCATCGTCGGCGACTCGGCGTCGTCCTCAAACATCACCTGCAGCAAAGGTGGGGGGCTCTCCTTCCTCTATCTTTTCATATCTGTGCAATTTTTCTTTTCTTTTTTCTTTCTATGGATCTGAGCAATTTTTGTGATTTAGCTTTAGTTTGATGCTCTGATTTGGGTGTGGTAGGAAGCCTCTGTTTTAGAAGCTCTGCTCCATCTCCAAGCACCTCCTCTCCGGCAGCAAGTCCAGCCAATTTCACTCACCTACAAACCTCTCTGACTCAAGCACAACCGGGTAAGCATGTGACGAGATGCATTCTAATGTAAGAATAATAATTTTCTACGGTTAAAATATCACTAGATGATTGCTCTGGTGTTGATGAGAATTCTAGCCTAAAAGTTATCCTCACTGTGAGAGTCCACTATGACCACTTCTGATTATGCTTTGGTTCCTATTGAATAAGATGTAATAAAATGGAGTATATACGTTCTCCTACTCAGGAACCATGCCTTTTTTACACCTTTGGATGATAAACAACCAAGCTATTTTTCATTGAATTATTACGAGAAAAATCTCAGCAAACTATACATCCCTTCCTTTGCGTCTGAGCGATGCATTCTAATTAAGAAACCACGGAAATGCTCAAAACAATGTTTTCGGACTAATCATATCGTTCCATCCAAGGTTCAAAAATATATATTTATGTTTCTTTCATGGTTATTGTTTCTCATAACAAATCCTTCTTCTATGTAGTACGACAAATTCCCGCATCAACGCGCGGGTTATTATCTAGTATATAAGTATATTTAGTACCAAGGATCAGCCTAGCTAGGATCGCGGATTCATGGTACACATGTGCTATACCCTATACGTGACGTAAAAGTCCACTGTTTACAAGATATGATTTTTCTATCTCCTACTCACTACTGAAATTTCCAATTTTGCCAAGTGCCAAAGACATTTGACAAAGCACACTCAGTCAGACACAACTTGGCTTGATGGCTTCTGGTAAAGTTAATTTGCCCAGTTCTTTTCCACAGGAACTCGGCAAACATATATGAAAAGCTCTGTCGAGTGCGTGTAGAGTGAACTCGGCAAATACACAACACGGACAGAATGACACGTTAACGGCGGTGCCAAGCGCAGCAACGTTTGCCGAGTTCCTCGGCGCCGGAACAGGGCAACACCACAATGAATGAGAAACATGGCACGTGGCAAAACATTTGCCGCGCCCCCTCGAAGTACGCACTCAGCAATGCCACGACGAACGGGAGCGCAACAGGTATCACGGCGCTTGCCGAGATCATCGTGGCATGCACTCAGTAAACCTTTTTCGAGTGTGGAACTCGACAATGCGCTGACAGCAAATGGGAGCGCAATAGGCGTCACGGCGTTCCGACTGCACGCTGCTCACGGTGCACATATTAGCAGCGTTTGGCCCGAACGCTGCTAGTAACATGTTACTTGCAGCGTCTTACTAGCAGCAGGCCCACCTAGACGCTGCTTGTAAGCACATTCGAACGCCGCTAATGAGGGGCTCATGTACTAGTGATTTGGCATGGATGTTGTATTAAAGGCATCTCCAACGCTGACCCGCAAACCGGAAACCGCATCCGTCCGCGGACAGGGGGATCAGTCCGTGGACACAGATGCGAGAGTTGGTTGTCCAATGCTATCCGCATACATTTCAAACCGGCTTTAAACAAACCGGACGAATTACATGCAAACCGGATAATTTTCATTCAAACCGGACAAAAACATCTACATTTCAGGCATATTTTTAACTAAACTATACCGGGCTGTGGTAAAACTAGTCTACGGCCAGCTGCGGCAAATCTCCACTCGCACGACATGTCTTTCCCAAGTCCGGCTGCTCGCTCATCGGAGCGGGTAGCCCTGGAGGGATATGCTTCAGCGAGAGGGAAAGAATAGCCTCCCTCCGTGGGCGTGGGGAAGAGGGTCACCGTGGTCTACGCCCCAGCTCACCGGGCAAGACACAGGTTGTGTAACCCGGTGATGCGGTGGCGGTGGCCTTGGTGGGACCCAAGTGGCGGCTGCCTCCCATGATATACTTTTCCTCATTGTTCGCGGTGGCCGCGGACGTGTCGGGCTCCGCCGATATAGCTTCTTTCCCCACTTGCCTGACGTGTTGCCGCTATTGCGATGGAGACAGCATTGTCCATCCTAGATGGGCGAGGAGGGGGTGGCGATGGCAATGATGGTGGCGCCGGATCCGGAGGGCTTGCCGGTCAAGCCAACCTGTACAGGGCAGGCTCGCACTTAGCAATCCAAGGTAAAGCAAATGTACTTAGCCGCTAACAATCATAGAACGTAAAAATAGTAGCATTGGCTCAATTATCTCACTATGGTGCTTCCTCACGTTAATGTTCTAACGCATTACAATTCTCATGAACTAGTCGTTCACATCAAGTGCTGATCAATCCCTGATTGAACCCTTATCAATTAGTGGTCTTTTGGTTGCGAAAAATGAAAAGCAGCCTAAACCTCCCACCATTATGTCACCATGACGTTTGCTTAATGGTCTTTTGTCGCACGGATCATGTATTAAGAGGCTACTAGAATATATGATGACCACGATATAATTAATTGAGAATAATAGATGATAAATTATGTGTACTATAGCAATTTCAATTTCTCACATTTGCACGAAAGAGTGACGTGGTTTGTCCAGAAAAAATGACAAAAGCAGCCGAACATTTTTTTTATCAAAACTAACAAAGTGATTGCAAATCATGGATCTAGTTAAAAGCTATAGAAAGTTCTACTACTTTTGTTGATCCATCGACCACTCAAAAGTAATACCCGGCGCAAAAATGTTAACATAATAAGAAATAAATTTCATCACAACATCTTTTAATTCATCTGGCTCTAAGTAGCTTTGGACATTCTAGACATAACGGCCGCAAGCCTCGCAATACACGCGAACAGACCATCGTAGACGGGCGGCACCGCACCATTACCGTCACACGTCGTCTTCATCGGCACGATCATGTAGCCATGGCCGGTGGACTCGATCACAACGCCCGGACCGGGCGCAGGAAACACCTTGTAGTACTCGTCGTACTCATTGTACACGTATTGATTGGGCCTCACGTACTGATCGGGCCTCGCCGCCACGCTGCTCACCGGCGGAGGGGATGCGTAATCCATGCCGTGGTCGTACTCGTCGTCGTACCCGTACGCCACCGCGCCACCGTAGCAGCGCACCACCTGCGGCTGCGGGCGAGCGGCAGCATTGCCTGCCTCCGTTGCTGCCATGCTACGGTGACCGGCACCGATGACACTCTATCGAAACAGGGCGCTGCTAACTCTGGTGGTTCTTCTTCTTCTTCACGGACGTCGGCGAGCGGTGAACGACTGAGCAGCAGCGACCACGACTTGTTGTGGATCCCAGCAGCCTTCCCGATTCACCTATATATCCACTCATGGGCCTTTTCCACGCAAGGTCGGTGTAGGAGCCCGATTGGGACACACATACGTACGACAGAGGTAACTTGGAAAAGGAAGCCGGGTATACTTCGTTCTCGAAATCAACCGTAAGTCAAGACGACTGGCACACGGACATGGAGGTACCAAACCAAACCCTCGTACGTGTTGGTAGTGACGTTATCCAACGGAGCCGGATAAAAAAGCAGTACTAATTTTACAGTATACATCAACAACGAAGGACTACCTGTTATGCAAACACGCGGTATACTAGCTAGCTACTCTCTCTTTTTTTTTTCTTTTGCGAAAATACTAGCTAGCTACTCTATCTACACTAGTAGAAAAAGGGCCTTTAGTCCCGGTTCCAGAGGGTCTTTAGTCCCGGTTCTGGAACCGGGACTAAAGGGTCGGGACTAAAGCCCAAAACCTTTAGTCCCGGTTCGCTTACGAACCGGGACCAAAGGGGCTCCACGTGGCCACTGCGGGAAGCCCAGGCAGGAGGACCTTTAGTCCCGGTTGGTAACACCAACCGGGACCAAAAGGCATCCACGTGGCCGCTGCGGGGAGCCCAGGCAGGAGAACCTTTAGTCCCGGTTGGTCACACCAACCGGGACCAAAGGTCATCCACGCGTGAGCATCTGGCAGCAGCTGGGGTTTTTTTTTTTTTTTTTGAAGGGGGGGGTTGGGGTGTTTTGGAGGGTTAATTTAGGGGTTTCATATTGTGTTAGCTAGCTAATAGGGAGAAGTGTCCTCTCTTTCTCCGTGCTCGGTCGACGGTAGCTACTATACATATAGAGATAACTCGATGCTAGCTAATAAGAAAATGAAGGAAACCATTAATTACACAAGATCGTCATGCTGAACATATATAGAGAGAAGTGACATCTCTTTCTCCGTGCTTGGTCGAACAACAAGTTTTCGTATAGCTATCCGACGGTACTACATATATACAATATAACATCTTTTACAATCCCTAACATCATCTACCTAAGATCCAATCACAAATCCGCATGGTATTCCCCGTCTTTAGGTATGACGTGGTCAAGAAAGAATCCCGTCAATTCCTCTTGAATTGCTCGTATGCGATCATGTGGTAGGAGTTCATCCCGCATCTGCCAGATCTAATTTAAAGAAGGGGGTCAATACATGCATATATATGAATAAAACTCAACACAATTGATGATAATATATAAAATAAAATTGTGAATATTATTTACGTACTTCAAATTGTTTGTCAGAGAAGCCCCGCTCAGAGGTCGAGTGGCGAATGAACTCGCATACGTAGTATGCACATAAAACAGTCCCTTCTTTCTGGTACAAGCACTTTACGAGAATAGAGTTCAATCAAACTGATAAGCAAGCATGGTAATGATATATTGATGAAAATTTGAATCAATTAGAGATGCGCGGAACTAGCTAGTACTACTTACTTTGGGGTGCGTAAATCGCAACTCTTTGTTTAGACCGGGAACCTTTCGGGTGAACTTCTTCCAAACCCTGCCAGGCAAAGAAAATGATTACTTGATATCAGGAAATTAACGAAAGTTGCATGCCGATATGGTCCCGGTATTGACTGAACTTACTTCTTGAGCATTGCAGTCATGTCCGCATAATTCTCGAGATCTTTACGTCTCGAGTCTAAGACAGTTACTAATGCCCTGTCAAGCTTAAT
The DNA here is from genome assembly GCA_039707655.1 of Elymus sibiricus. Classification (NCBI taxonomy): domain Eukaryota; kingdom Viridiplantae; phylum Streptophyta; class Magnoliopsida; order Poales; family Poaceae; genus Elymus; species Elymus sibiricus. Next base: position 53,137,361 of record CM077664.1, on the reverse strand, counting down.
GGATAGCAGAATAAAGTGGAAACTGCGCACGCATATATAACTCATCAATTACATTACTTAACCTCGAGTAAGCGAAACGGAGTATACAGAGAAGACAGCAATACTCACTTGAAGTTGTAAGGAAAGAGTATTTCCCTTTTGTTTTGATGTATAAGGAACGACTGTAGCAAGTTCTCCTCGGTCTCTTTGATTGAGTTTTGTACCGTCCATTCATTTACGGCATCTGGGCTAATGAACCCAACGTCGAAGATTCCTATTTTTTTGCATTCGAAGATCTTCAATCTGCATAATATAGTGAGGATAATTATATATACATGCAATGAACGAGCTGAGCTAGAGACTTAACTATAGAAGTAATACTTACAGACAGTAGGAAGTCATGAGTTGTTTGTCGAGGGCCAGTTGATTGTATAACTGAAATAACTCCACAAATTCAATAGGCATCACGGGAAGTCCAATGAATTCGTGCTCTGGTTTCACTGCCATATACATAGTGTCTCTCCCAGACTCCCTGCAGGTTTTCATGTACCACTCATGCAATTTGTACATCATCGTTGTTAGAGGAGGATGATCAGGTTTGACGAGAGGCTTCCCGTGCACGTATTTATATTCTTCTTTTGTTACCTCAGCCGTTTGAAAAATTACATCATCCCCCAAGTAATCACCAGGATTGGTACCAGGCACCATCCCCGGATGATTAGCGACGATATCTCTAGACACCTTGAGCGGGGGGCACGATTTCTTCTCCTGTTCGCCGAGCTGGGGAATTATTTTCCCACTTCTTCGTTCTGCTAACCTTGCATCACTGGAAGTACTTCCCGACCGCCGCGCTTCTTCATATGTCTTTTTAAGAATGCGGACATAGTTGGAATCCGGCGGAGGCGGTGGTGGTCGCTTCAGGGCATCGATAGTGCGCTTCACTTTCACCGGATCTAGCTTCTCTTTCGGAGGTGGAGTTTTCTTTGCAAAATGGTCCCTCACTTGGGCACGACATATGTCCTCGTTTTCCTGCTCGGTCCTCTCATATGGTAACTTTTCCACAGGCTTGAGAGATGGACCGTATCTGAATTGCCTCCCACCTCTGCTTGTACTGCTAGCCGCCGGAGCGGCGGCGTCTCTCTTCCGTCGTTGCTGACGAGGCGGAGAAGGAGGCGGAGTGCTCCGACGCGGCGGAGTAGGCGAAGGAGGAGGCGGAGTGCCCTCACGCGTCGGAGGAGCCGGAGAAGGAGGCGGAGTGCCCTGATCACTCGCCGGAGGAGGAGGAGGAGGAGGAGGCGGAGTGCCCTGACTCGCCGGAGGAGGAGGAGGAGACGGAGGCGTCCAGTTTGGAAGCTTGATGTACTCCTTCTGCCATAGACATGTACTCCTCAGAGCACGAACCAGCTGATTCTCCCCTTCACCTGTAGAGTGGTAAAGCTCGAGCTCCTCAAATCCCTCCATTACTTCATCCACCATCACAACAGCATAGCCATGTGGAATCGGAAGGCAGTGAAAAGTTCCGTTGGGTTGAGGAGGTGCAACAGAGCCGAGAGCCGCCTTGAAAGTGAGGTTATGGCATTTCGTCATAAGCTCGCAATTTTGAGCCTCCGTGATAGTATCCACGGGGTAGATAGGCTCCGTGAAGTCAGTCTGAACGGGCTCCATGGAAGCCACGCTGCTTCTCCGCTGAGATGGCGGGGTAGCTTCTGGGGTAGCTTCGTGCCACTGAGATAGTTGGCCGGCAGCTCGCTGGCTCTCAGCTTCCTCTAGCTTTTGTAGTCTTGCACTCATCTTCTGCATGTCGCTCAGCTCCGCTTTCCTCTTTCTCTCCCGGCTTCTGTAACCGCCTGCGTCAGGAAACCCAAACTTCCACGGAACGGAGCCTGGTGTGCCTCGTGTTCGTCCAGGGTGCTCAGCATTCCCTAGGGCCTCAGTCAGCTCGTCCTTCTCTCTGTCGGGAATGAACGTCCCTTCCTGTGCTACGGTGATATACTTCTGAAGCTTCGTGACGGGTATTGCAAGTTGCTCGTCCGTCCAACGGCACTTCCCTGTTTCAGGGTCCAAAGTTCCCCCAACCCCGAAGAACCAAGTCCTTGAACGGTCTGGCCAGTTCAATGTCTCTGGTTCGACCCCTTTAGCAATCAGGTCATTCTCAGCTTTGTCCCACAACGGCCGGGCTTTGAGGTAGCCACCTGACCCCGTGTGATGGTGATACTGCTTCTTTGCAGCGTTGTTCTTGTTTGTCTCTGACATTTTCTTACTCTTGTCTGATGTCTTGTAGGCCACAAATGCGGGCCAGTGATCTCTTATCTTCTCAAATTGGCCGATGAATTCTGGAGTCTCACCTGAATAGATCTGCCATCTTCTTAAGAGCACACGCCTTGACCAGTGGCTCTATAACGGGCTTATTCGGATCCTCCTCTGGCGGTAGGGTGAAATTTGCCTTCAGCAAGGTCCAAAGATCATCTTTCTGTCTATCGGTGACATAATCACCTTCAGGGGCGTCGTCCTTAGGCTTATTCCATTGCTTGATGCTGATCGGGATGTTGTCCCTAACAATAGCTCCGCACTGAGCAGAAAATGCGTCCTTGGTCCGCTTGGGTTCAATCGGTAGGCCATCGTGCGCAACCTCTTCTTCGGGCCTCGTCTCGTTACCGAAGTTTGGCTCGATCCGGAGGGCTATAAAAGAAGAAAGAAGAGTTAATATATGTACATACCAAAATAATTAATGCATCAATTAGCTAGTCAGCACCTCCGGAGCCATCATGATCATGTCACCGGAGCCATCATGATCATGTCCTTCCTCCTCCATTGTTCCATCGGTGTCGTTGAGAAACGACAAGACAGCATCACCTCCGGCGAGGATTATCTCCCCCAACAACTAGTCTTGTTCCAAGTCTCTTTGATCCATAGTTTCTGCAAATATAGAAGAATATATATATAGATGAGATCAGAAAAAAATTGGATCAACTTGTGCACATCCATAATGGGGGTATTCTTGATAAATCTATGTTACCGGAGTTATCTATGTTACCGGAGGGGGTAGACGACAACGACGCTCACCCCTCATGTCATGTCCGACGTCCCTCCTCATGTCGAAGTTATCGGGGAGGGGGTAGACGACAACGACGCTCACCCCTCATGTCCGACGTCCCCCCTCATGTCGAAGTTATCGGGGAGGGGGTACAGGTGGCCTCGAGAGTTGGTCGGGCGAGCGGATCGGGAGTAAGTAACTTTTAACTCATTTTAACTCATTTTGAATATATGAACATTTTAACTTTTACGGGTAGGGGCGGGAGGGGGTTGATCGACGTCTCCCCCCCTCATGTCGAAGTTACCGGAGTTTTCTATATGAACAAAAAAAATCCACATGACATGTCCGACGAGCGGACCGCCTCTCTCTCATGCATGTCCGACGTCCCCCCTCATGACAAAAACTTTCTATAAAAAAAAAGCATACATCTATGAACAAAAAAAATTCTATGAACAAAAATAAAATTGTATCAATGCATATATAAAACTTTCTATGGATCATCATTGCTCATATATCAATGCATATATAAAAACTTTCTATGGATCATCATTGCTCATATATAAAAACTTTCTATAAACAAAAAAAACATACATCTATGAACAAAAAAAAATCTATGAACAAAAATAAAATTGTATCAATGCATATATAAAAACTTTCTATGGATCATCCATCCATACATACATACTGCATATACATACATACATACAGCATCCATACATACATACATACATACTGCATATACATACAAAAAAAAGGCAGATCCGGCCGGGGCGGCGGTGGCGGCGGCGGCGCGGCAAGCAGAGCAGGGGCACGGCGCGGCAAGCAGAACAGTGGCGGCGGCGCGGGGGAAGGGGGGGGGCTCACTGGGGGCGGCGTCGGGGCAGGGGCAGGGGGGCACGGCGGGCGGTGTCGGGGCAGCAGGGGCGCGGGGAGCGGCGCCGGCGTCGGGGCAGAGGGCGTCGAGGGCATCGGGGCAGCGGGGGCTCGGCGGCGATGGCGATGAGGAGCAGCCTGACGGCGTCGACGGGGCAGAGGGCGGCGAGGGCGTCGACGGCGAGCTCGGGCAGCCTGGCGGCGTCGATGTGCTCGGCGTCGTCGGGGGAAACTGACAAATTTTCCCAACTCCCGCTTATATAGGGAGACCTTTGGTCCCGGTTGGTGCCACCAACCGGGACCAATGCCCACCTTTAGTCCCGGTTGGTGCCACCAACCGGGACCAAAGGTCTCTTTTCGTCAGCCCAAAGGGCGGGAAGCAGAGACCTTTGGTCCCGGTTGGTGGCACAAACCGGGACTAAAGGGTGGCATTGGTCCCGGTTGGTGGCACCAACCGGGACCAAAGGTTGGTATTGGTCCCGGTTAGTGCCACCAACCGGGACTAAAGGGTGGTGCTGCCTGGGGCCAAAAGTTTAGTCCCACCTCGCTAGCTGAGAGGGCTCGAGAGTGGTTTATAAGCGCTGCTGCGCCAGCCCTCTCGAGCTCCTCTCAACTGCAGGCTTACGGGCCTAATCGCACACACCTCTGCCTGTAGGCCTTCTGGGCCTTCTGCGGGCCTGAATCCTGGCCCAACTAGATGGTTGGGTTTCTAGTCGTATTCAGGCCGTGGTGACCCAGTAGGCGGCATTTTTTTAAAAAAAATTCTACTTTTTTTGTTTTCTTTTTTGCTTTATTTATTTTCTTTTGTTTCTACTTACAGTTTTTCAGTGATTCTTTTTGCTTTTAGCTCACAAAAATTATAAACTTTCTGTTAGTGCCATTAGTTTCAAAATTTGAATAGTTTAAATTTGAATTCTTTTAAATTGGTGTGAATCACTAGTTTGTGAATAACTTTACTATAAAAATAGATTTTTGAGTGATTCTTTTTCCTGCTATTTAATATTACTGTGTTTTATCATTATATTCAATTTGGTAATTTTTAGGTTATTTTAAATGTCTGTTTTAACCAAAAACAGATTTTGTTATTTTAGTTTGCTATTAAAGTTTCTAAAAAAAATCTTTATGAAAATTCTTTTTGCTATTAATGTTTTGAACAAAAAATACTTTGATAACTTTAGTTGCATAAATTTTATATAATTTTAGTTTCATAAATACTAGAGGTTTATAAAATATTTTTAGTTGATTCCTTTTGCTAAATGACCCTGAAATTGAAAAGCACTTCAAATGAACTCTGAAAAGGTTGAAAGTTGGCATGGTATCATCATTTCACCCACATAGCATGTGCTAAAAAGTTGAGAGGGTTACAGCAAAAACTGGATGCACTTCGTGTACAAAATGGACAATCTCTTTCGAAGTATCAGGGTTTCGAACGAAAACTCATCTGTTACAAAGGGATTTCATTTAATTTCTTCACATGTAACTGCAATGATATAGTTGTGGAGAGAAAGTCTTCACTTTTTCTTCGCTTGTGTCCTTTGCTTATTGCGCCGTAACCATGGATAATCTTCATCGTTTAACAGGGTGCTTGGGTCAGCCTTGACTTTGAAGGGAGGAATTTCATGAAACTTTTCATAATCTTCAGACATGTCTGTCTTGCCCTCCAATCCCACGATGTCTCTTTTTCCTGAAAGAACTATGTGACGCTTTGGCTCATCGTATGATGTATTCGCTTCCTTATCTTTTCTTTTTCTCGGTTTGGTAGACATGTCCTTCTCATAGAAAACCTGCGCCACATCATTGGCTAGGACGAATGGTTCGTCTGTGTACCCAAGATTGTTGAGATTCACTGTTGTCATTCCGTACTATGGGTCTACCTGTACCCCGCCTCCTGACAGATTGATCCATTTGCACTGAAACAAAGGGACCTTGAAATCATGTCCATAGTCAAGTTCCCATATGTCCACTATGTAACCATAATATGTGTCCTTTCCCCTCTTGGTTGCTGCATCAAAGCGGACACCGCTGTTTTGGTTGGTGCTCTTTTGATCTTGGGCGATCGTGTAAAATGTATTCCCATTTATCTCGTACCCTTTGTAAGGCAATACAGTCGAAGATGGTCCCCTGGCCAACGAGTACAGCTCATCAGAAACAGTGTTGTCACCCATGAGACGTGTTTGCAACCAACTGCCGAAAGTCCTGATGTGTTCATATGTAATCCAGTCGTCACACTGCTCCGGGTGTTTGGAGCGCAGAATATTCTTGTGTTCATCGACATACGGGGTCACCAAGGTAGAATTCTGTAGAACTGTGTAGTGTGCTTGAGACCAAGAATGCCCGTCCCTACATATTATTGAGTCCGCTCCTAGCGTGCCTTTTCCAGTCAGTCTCCCCTCATACCGCGATTGAGGGAGACCAATCTTCTTAAGGTCAGGAATGAAGTCAACACAAAACCCAATGACATCCTCTGTTTGATGGCCCATGGAGATGCTTGCTTCTGGCCTAGCGCGGTTACGAACATATTTCTTTAAGACTCCCATGAACCTCTCAAAGATGAACTAGGACGTGCGTCATGATATTGAAGAAAGATGGTGGGAACACCAGCTCGAAACTAACAAGACATTGCACCAAATCACTCCTTAACCTTGACAGGATTTCTGGATCGATCACCTTCTGAGAGATTGCATTGAGGAATGCACATAGCTTCACAATGGCTAATCGAACGTTTTCCGGTAGAAGCCCCCTCAATGCAACCGGAAGCAGTTGCGTCATAATCACGTGGCAGTCATGAGACTTTAGGTTCTGGAACTTTTTCTCTGCCATATTTATTATTCCCTTTATATTCGACGAGAAGCCAGACGGGACCTTCATACTGAGCAGGCATTCAAAGAAGATTTCCTTCTCTTCTTTGGTAAGAGCGTAGCTGGCAGGACCTTCATACTGCTTTGGATGCATGCCGTCTTTTTCATGCACACGTTGTTGTTCCTCCCGTGCCTCCGGTGTATCTTTTGTCTTCCCATACACTCCCAAGAAGCCTAGCAGGTTCACGCAAAGATTCTTCGTCACGTGCGTCACGTCGATTGCAGAACGGACCTCTAGGTCTTTCCAATAGGGTAGGTCCCAAAATATAGATTTCTTCTTCCACATGGGTGCGCGTCCCGCATCGTCAGTCGGAACAGATAGTCCGCCAGGACCCTTTCCAAAGATTACTTATAAATCATTGACCATATCAAGTATGTGATCACCAGTACGGAGGGCGGGCTTCTTCCGGTGATCTGCCTCACCTTTGAAATGCTTTCCTTTCTTTCGACATTGATGGTTGGTCGGAAGAAATCAACGATGCCCCAGGTACACATTCTTCCTGCATTTGTCCAAATATATACTGTCGGTGTCATCTAAACAGTGTGTGCATGCGTGGTATCCCTTGTTTGTCTGTCCTGAAAGGTTACTGAGAGCAGGCCAATCCTTGATGGTTACAAACAGCAACGCATGTAGGTCAAATTCCTCCTGTTTGTGCTCATCCCACACACGTACACCTTCTCCATTCCACAGCTGTAAAAGTTCTTCAACTAATGGCCTTAGGTACACATCAATGTCATTGCCGGGTTGCTTAGGGCCTTGGATGAGCACTGGCATCATAATGAACTTCCGCTTCATGCACAACCAAGGAGGAAGGTTATAGATACATAGAGTCACGGGCCAGGTGCTATGATTGCTGCTCTGCTCCCCAAAAGGATTAATGCCATCTGCACTTAAACCAAACCATACGTTCCTTGCGTCACCTGCAAAGTCCCCCCACCTTCTCTCGATTTTTCTCCACTGCGACCCGTCAGCGGGTGCTCTCAACTTCCCGTCTTTCTTACGGTCTTCTTTGTGCCATCGCATCAACTTGGCATGCTCTTTGTTTCTGAACAGACGTTTCAGCCGTGGTATTATAGGAGCATACCACATCACCTTGGCAGGAACCCTCTTCCTGGGGCGCTCGCCCTCAACATCACCAGGGTCATCTCGTCTGATCTTATACCGCAATGCACCGCATACCGGGCATGCGTTCAAATCCTCGTACTCACCGCGGTAGAGGATGCAGTCATTAGGGCATGCATGTATCTTCTGCACCTCCAATCCTAGAGGGCATAGAACCTTCTTTGCTTCGTACGTACTGCCGGGCAATTCGTTATCCTTTGGAAGCTTCTTCTTCATTATTTTCAGCAGCGAACTAAATCCCTTGTCAGATACACCATTGTCTGCCTTCCATTGCAGCAATTCCAGTGTGGTACCGAGCTTTCTGTTGTCATCTTCGCAATTTGGGTACAACCCTTTTTTGTGATCCTCTAACATGCGATCGAACTTCAACTTCTCCCTTTCACTTTCGCATTCTCTCCGTGCATCAACAATGACCCGGCGAAGATCATCATCGGGCACATCGTCTGGTTCCTCTTGATCTTCAGCTTCCCCCATTGCAGCATCACCGCATTCAGGGGGCGGGTAGTTGTCATCATCCTCTTCTTCTTCGTTGTCTTCCATCATAACCCCTCTTTCTCCGTGCTTGGTCCAAACATTATAGTGTGGCATAAAACCCTTCTCAAGCAGGTGGAAGTGAAGGGTTTTAGAGTTGGAGAAAGCCTTCGTATTCTTACAGACAGTACATGGACAATGCATAAAACCATTCTGCTTGTTTGCCTCAGCCGCTTCGAGAAAATTATGCAGGCCGTTAATATACTCGGAGGTGCGTCGGTCACCGTACATCCATTGCCGGTTCATCTGCGTGCGTTATATAGTTCTTATTATTGAACAACATATAACTCTCTAGAGCATCTAATTAAAACACACAAGTAAGAACTTTTTTCTTTTAGAAAGAAGATAAGAAGAAGAGGCTAACCACGGTGTTGCCGGCGCCGAGATGGGCGCGGGCGATCGACGGCGGTGAGGACGGGGACGGGACAGGACGGACCGCCAAACCTAGACAAATCTTGAGGAAAATGGAGCTTGGACAAGGAGCTTCGAGAGGAGAAAGCTTAAGTATGGCTCGGGCATTTCATCGAACACCTCATGTGCATAGGAGGTGAGCTAGAGCACCACAAAAGCTCTCCCACGGCCGGGCAAAAAAACAGAGCAATGCATTGCTCTGCTCGCGGGAGGGGGCTATATATAGGCCAACCATTGGTCCCGGTTCCAGCCACAAACCGGGACCAATGGTTGTGGGCCAGGAGCGAGGCGCATTGGTCCCGGTTCGTGGCTGGAACCGGGACAAAAGGGGTCACCTTTAGTCCCGGTTCCAGCCACAAACCGGGACCAATGGTTGTGGGCCAGGAGCGAGGCGCATTGGTCCCGGTTCGTGTCTAGAACCGGGACAAAAGGGGTCAGACGAACCGGGACCAATGGCCCACGAGGCCCGGCCGGCGCCCTGGCCTCACGAACCGGGACCGATGCCCCCATGGGTCCCGGTTCGTGAGTGAACCGGGACTAATGGGCTTCTCAGGGGTGGACCAATGCCCTGTTTTGTACTAGTGCTAACACAGAACGGCTTCATAAGCCAAGCCAAAATCATCACTGTTGTCTCAACAAATTTGCCTTCTGGATGCCAAAACTACATTGAACTCCAGCTTCTTTTTTATACTTGAACAAAAATTGACCTTCGGCTCTTTTCAAGAAAATATTGATATTTAGTTCTTCTTTTAAATAATTTTGACCATCCGCTCTAAAGTTCAACAACAACAAAAAATGACCTTCTGCTATTATGCACAGTATCCTATTCCTATCTGACATCGGAACCACTGTGTGTACGACAACCGTACGACAACAAATCTAGCCGTCTATGGCAGGATTGGAGCTATGGATGGATGCTTTGATCAGCAATGTCGTATGGAAATCGTACACATCATGTCGTGCTCATCTGATATCGGTGGTGATTCATGGGCCATTCGTAGTGGGCTTGGCACAGCTCTCATGTCTGGTAAAGCTGCTACAACGCCCTGTTGATTGGACAAACTGTAGTCCCCCTCCCTCGTAATTACTATGTCTCGCTTACTGCAAGACATATGGATATATTGCCGACAGTGCTCGGCTGATTGGGCCTGCCCAACAAGCAGTTTAGGAACCTTCCACGGTAGAGGAGGACTGGTTTTAGCGACCTTCCGCTTAAGTCCATTTTTTTAAAACCATTTTTTGGGTTTTCTTTCGGGTTTCTTCATTTACATTTTCGTTTTTTTGTTTTGTTATTTTCTATTCCCTATTTCTTTTCCTTTTTTGGATCTTTTCTTTTCTATTTCCTGTTTGTTTTCTCAAATTGACTTTTATTTGTTTATTTCGTTTTTAAAAAGCACATTGACTTTTTTTTCAAATACAAACTGACTGGCCATTTTTATATGTCCTGAGCATTTATTTATAATTGCATGAAGAATTTTTACATGTTACGAACATTTATTAAACATATGGAATAGTTTTTTAAAGCCATTAACATTTTTCTTCTGCTTTTTTGTTTTCAAATTCATGAACTTTTTCAATCATCCTGATTTTAGTATATTGATTTTTTATGTGTCATGAACATTTATTTGAAATTGCGTTTTCTGAAAAAATCATGAACAATTGTTCTGAAACATGTGAATTTTTTTAAATATGATGAACTATTTATTAATGATATGAACATTTTTAAAAAGTTGGCAAACAAAATTTTACAATTTCATGAACATTTCCTTAAAATGTCATATACATTTTTTAAAACATGTGAGCATTTTTTAAATATCATGATTATTTTTTAAATGGTACGAACGTTTCTGAAAATTTGAGCGAACAAATATTTTCATTCCATGAACATGTTTTTATATGTGTGTACATTATTTTTAATGTCACGAACCCTTTTAAAAAATTGGGTGAACAATTGTTTTACATTTAACAATATTTTTTAACATATGGTGAAAAATTTAAAGTTAAGGAAAATAATTTTTTCATATAATTACATTTTAGAACATTTCAAAATTTTGATATAAGTAAGAAATGAAAAAAAGAACAATACATGTAGAACAAAACGGGCTAGCTAGCTAGCTAGCTAATGTGCTAACAAGCATGGTCGTATGCTACATGAACCAAGCCCAACACCGATTAGGTTGAGGCCAGGTTGAGACCAGAAACACTCGCCGCAAGCGAAATGCATAAACTGTCGCCTGTCAAATAATCTATCCCCGCTGGCAGCTCAACTTGCCGAAGTTCGCGACCTTGAAGGCGATGGCGATGGCGACTCACAACACACGTCGTCCTCGGTCGCAGCATCACTGATGGTCGATCGCAGTAGCTCGTTGTCGCGCCCCTTGCTCGTCTCCATTATAGCATGCTCCTTCGGCTAGTAGCAGCTGCAGCTGGCTCACAGCGTCGCGCACTAGCTACAAGAGATGCAACAAAAACAACCATCGCCTTTCCCTCCTTGAGCAGCGCTTGTATGTGACGCGTGGTGGCTTGAGCTCAATCTCATGGGATCCATAGCGGATTGTTGTGGGGATGGAAAGAGGGCAACACGAACAAGCTCAACCTCGTTGGATCCATGGTAGATTGTGGCAGGAAGGAGAGTCGGCAACACAAACGAGCTCAACCTCATGGGGTCCCATGGCGGACTGCTGCGGGGGAGGAGAGTCGACTCGTCGGACTGCGAGGGATGGTTTGTGAGGGAGAAAGGGGTGAAGAGCTTGGTGAAAAAACGTGTGTATGAGAGAGACCCTCGTGGGGGGCCACAGGTACACGTGGCGAGCTGGCATGAGCGACCGACTAAACACGAGATCGGCCGCCCCATCATTTTCCATATATAAAATAAATTAAGAATTCCACGTCCATCCAAACTGTACGTAGAGGCAAAACGTATAAAATTGTCGCCACACACGTCAGCAGGGGCCACGGTCCCCAGGCCAGTTGCGGAGGACACGGTAGGGAGCTAATTTTTTTTAAATAATACATTTTTTTTTTATAAATTACAGAAATAATACACGAATTTGAAAATTTTCAAAAATAGAATCCAGTCGGCTGGAGCTAAGCCGATAGGCCACGTGGCAGGTTCAGTCGGCTACGGCTAAGCCGACAGGCCACGTGGCAGCTTCTGATTTGCCCGAACACGTCGACCGTCGCGTTGGATTCGCCAGTCGGCCTGGCGGGCTGCAGTCGGCTGCGGCCCAGCCGACAGGGTTCCAGTCGGCCCCGGCGCAGCCGACAGGCCGTCCAATCGGCCGGGGCGTGGCCGACAGGGGCCTACCAGCCCACCCGCGCCTTTTCTCCTTCCCTCCTCCTTTTCTCCTTCCCTTCTTCTCCTTATCTCCTTCCTCCTGCGCCCGTGAGCTCTCCTTCTTCCTCTTCTTGCTCTCTCTCTCATTTCTCTCTCAGTCTCTCGCAACCCCCCGTCGATCTCCTCGCTGGTTCATCCATTTTTGCATCCAACCCACAGAAAGAGTAGATCATAGCCAACTCCGGTGGCCTACGGTATTTTTTTTCCAATAGGATAGTTTTTTTTCTCGTTCAAGTGAGGTGAGGAGGAGGCATGGTGGAGGTGGTTGAACCATGGTAGAGGTGGTGGTGAGGAGGAGTTGCTGCTGGGGAGGAAGAGGTGGTGAGGAGGAGGAGGAGGTGCGGCTGAGTTGAGGGTATTTTCTATGGCACCGTGAAGTACTTCAGAGATAGACGTCAAAAGGCAGAGCAACATATGTTGAACAACCCAAACACACGTTACTGTGAAAGGATTATGAAGTACATGGAAGAAAAGATGGAAAAAGCCAGGTCACACACTGTAGTCCCCATTGGTAATCAAGAAAGAAGGTTTGAGGTCCGTTTAGCTAACAACAAATTCGGCTGTGCAAATGAGCTGAGGATGCATGAGGTGAAAATTGGAAATGAAGTCTGGCCAACGTGTGAGTGCACATGCAACAAACCGAAGTTGCTTCACCTACCATGCTCCCATGTACTTGCTGCTTGCGGGCAGCTTGGAATGGACGCAATCTCGTTTGTGACTCCATATTTTCTGAAAGAGTCCGTCCTCAATACCTGGACAGGTGAGTTGCTGGGATTTCGCTCAATGGGTAACTTCAGCACCGTTAATCCTGATGAAAGGCGGTACATTCCAGACCCAGAGAATATGCGAACAAGTAGAGGCAGACGACAATGTCATCGCATCCGGAATGATATGGATGAATCTGAAGCGGGAGGCCCCACTATGCAATGCATTTTATGCAATGAAATTGGCCATAGGGACACTAATTGTCCCACTTTCGTCACTGCCAGTGGTACTGGGCGTGGACGAGGCAACCGGGGACGAGGAAGCAGAGGAGGAAGAGGAAGAAGAGGAGGAAGAGGGAGAGGAAGAACCTAGGCTGCACTAAGTTCTAAATTTGTATTCAGTGTGGCATTAACTTCTAAATTTGTATTAAGTGTGACACTAAGTTCTAAATTTGTATTCAGTGTGGAACTATGTTGAACTTTGTATTAAGTGTGGCACTATGTTTGAAATTTGTATTAGTTGTGATATTATGTTGCAAATTGTATTAAGTGTGGACTATGTTTAAAATTTGTATTAAATATGCCACTAAGTTTGAAATTTGTATTAATTGTGGCAATATGTTTGAAATTTGTATGTGCAGGAATGACAGAAATGTCGTTGCTTAATCCGGAAATTGATAGTAAACATCGTGCGGCGGTAGGTTATGAGCGCCAGCTTGAGCCCCTGTGCACTCGCACTCAAAGGGAAGACTGGATGATACACGAGGGATGGGTTGAACGGTACGTGCTTTATTTATTTGTTTCAATCACGTATATTGATGGGACGCACTAACTGAATTGCCCTAACATGCAGGTTGAAATGGGCTGGCCTATTACCTTTCGCGCGGCTGGTTGAGCGCACGGATACCTCCAGACGCGTCGCCATCGACACCTCTTTGCTCACGTGCTTAGTGGACCGGTGGAGGCCTGAGACCCACACGTTTCACTTCCGCTGGGGAGAGATGGCTCCTACTCTGCAGGATGTGTCACTTTTGCTGGGACTACCGTTGGCAGGTCATGCCATCGGACCGTTGGAGGCACCGGCTCGTTGGCAGGAAGATTTTGCACAACGTTTCGCGGGTCTTTATGACGGTGCTCCGGCTCTGGCATCTGAGCATCACGGACCTAAGTATGATTGGTTGCTCCATTTCCAGGTTAGTTCCCCTGCCTCATATCTTTCAGTTGTCGCTATGTACTAATGCTTTATCTTTGCTCAATACAGATCCAGAAGTTCCTGGGGTATCCGCAGGTCCCGTTGAATGCGACACAGATCACTCGCAGCGAACACACTTGTGTGGCAGGAGAATGTCGAGTTTGATCTCGATGAATTCGATCTCTATTTGCAGCGGTACATGAGCAGAACACGGTTATGCATCGTTCAACACACTCACCCAGATGAGTTACCTGCCCCTAGTGTGTCCGATATGTACCCGAGCTATGATATTTCGGGCTCTAGGCAATTGGCGGTAAGATATATTCTCTTTGTGTAATGCATCTAGTTGTTACATACTTTGCCGTGCATACTTAATAATCGTCGTGACAATTTCCCACACAGGAAACACAGTATGACCTGGACGGGTCCGAGCTTCCTCCCCGTATCATCCGGCCACCCCACAGGTATATGTGGCCGACGCCGGAGACACCACCTCAACGACGTGGCGGACGAGGTGGCTGATGATTGTGTGTCACTTATATCTAGCTATGTATGCGATAGACATATATCTGCCTATGTATGCGAGAGACATATTCTACCTATGTATGCGAGAGACATATTTCTGTTCATTCGCTTTGTTAATCGAGTTACATTTCCGGAGAGACTGCTACAGATAATTAAGATACAAGTACATCTGAATTAAACGGTACGACTGACCATAAATAATACTGCATACAAACTACATGAAGACATCATCGTGCTTCTCGCTAACACTACATAAAGTCATCATCACTATTCTCACTAACATGTTTCTTCGACTTAGATTTTTTATTGGCTGACATAAACTCATCGCTGGAAGAGTAACCATCATCACCGGGCTTTGGTGATGCATCGCTGCATTTCTTCTTCTTCGAGCTTGAGCCATCATGAGTTGATACATATTTCGGCGGCGGAACGGACCCAAATAAAAGCTTGAACCATGCCAACATACTGACATCGTGGTTCATTTCTTTAGCGTCCACATTGTATCTCTACAATTCACAAAATGAACAAAAATGAATTAAAACGACAAACATATTAAATATGTAAATCAAATACGAAATTTAAATTACCTTTTGAAACGCAATATATTCATCAACTGGCAAATCTATCACATGATGATCTAAATCATCAAATGATCGTGTGAATCGCGCTGATTCATATATTAGTTCACAAAGTCTTTCCCACCTTGCATGCAACCGAAAAAGTTCTAGTCGAATGTCCGCTGTGTTTCTACTATGACAAGCTGTTTGTCTAAACCTCCGCAAGTTACTCTCACTGCTAACTAATTCATCGAAAGATACACCTGGAGTTCCATGAAGCTCGGACTTCATGGAAACCGCACCCATCAAGACATCACAAGATGCCTCTCGTGAAAATGGACGAGGATCACCCATCACTGCGGATTTGTTAATGCTACCACAACAAGTAGTGAGGAGAAGAGGAAGTGAGGAGAAGTATTGTGAGGACAAGAGGCAGAGAAGAGCTCTTTTTAAATAACCGTCGAGGCTCAGTGCGCTGCTGTTTTCCAGTCACACTCACCACCGAAAGCAACACTTCCAGTCAAACTCACCACCGAAAGCAACACTGCCAGTCAAACTCACCACCGAAAGTAGCACTGCCAGTCACACTCACCACCGAAAGCATTGTGGATGGTGGCTGCAGAAGGTCAGATGAGCCGGATGGCGGCGGCGGGCATCACCGGCATCACCGAAAGGGGGGTAAAAAAAAAACCAGTCGGCTTAGCCCCAGCCGACTGGCCAGTCGGCTTAGCCGTAGCCGACAGGAGCCCCAGTCGGCTGGGGGGGGCATGCAGTCGGGGGGGCATGCAGTCGGCTATGCTGGGCCCAGTCGGCTTAGCCGCAGACGACTGAATCCAGTCGGCTTAGCTCCAGCCGACTGGATTCTATTTTTGAAAATTTTCAAATTCGTATATTATTTCTGTAATTTATAAAAAAAAATGTATTATTTAAAAAAAATTAGCCGGTAGGGAAGGGTTGGCGGCCGGCCTACCTTCGGTGCAGGCAGGGTCAAAGGCGACGCATCGGCGGGGTGGCGTTGCCTGTGGCGAGTGACCAGAGCTCGCCCTACCTCAACATTTGTCCGTCCTCCGCCATTGCTAGCCCGAACAAAATGCATGTTTTTTTGAGGGCTTAATTGAAAAAATGTAGAGATTTGCCTCATCATAACTTTTATGTTGAGAAAGACGCAGACGCTCATAATCACGTACATACACTCACCCCTATGAATGTACACATGGAAACCCTACCCCTATGAGCACCTCTGAGAGACTCGGTCGATCTTGAGATTGACGAAGTCATCACAGGTGATTCACTATCAACGCGAGTCGCCTCGCACTGATTCTGCCTTTATGAGACACCAAAGCGTCAAACCCGAGGTTTGATCCCTGGTGGGTTGGGGATACCACTACCCCCCTAACTATCTAATCAAAAGTTGGTTCTGGCCCCATCAGAAATTTTCATTTTGTATTTTGTTATACACTCCATATACATTATCATGACTTTTGTACATCGATACAAATGAACGGCTAGACAAACTGTGTCATTGATGTGCCACATGCATATCCCACATGGACCTTATATAAACCACATGAGTAATGAGAGCCACATGAGTGAACGAGTCCTTTGGTGTAGTCATCTAATAGTGGTGCGTCAACCTTTGTCCATGGTAATCATGAAAGATTTAAGACCTATCTTTGTGGTGTTTGTCTCTAATTCTTTTCATATGCTAATGATGATCTCAATCTTGTGGAAGGTTTTGCGAGCCAATGGAATCTAAGAACTGAACTTTTCATATTCTAACAACTTTTTATTGGTTTGTGTTAGTACATTTTGCCATATTATAATTGTTGTGTGGAGAAATTTGTAATTTTCTGAAGATACTCAAGCGAACCCAAACTGGTTTGCATTTTGTAGACCTAATACGGTGTGCTTGTTCCTTAAAAATAACAAGTATGATCCACTGGTATTCATGGATATGAATGCAAGTTTATAGAACCTGGATTCAATAATCATGTTCTTGTTGCTTTGTTAGCCGCCATTGCTAGCATATTTTAAGAACAAGAAAAATAAAATATCCGGAGCAAGTTGCAAATCTCACAATCAAATTTTATATGTACATGGGTAGACGTACTAGAAACAGCAACTAGCATTTGATTTAGAACAAAATTGACATGTCAATCCTCCTGTCGATCATCTGACAGTCCTTTTAGTAGAAGCTTCTGCCCTCTTATTTATGCATCAGTCTGCTGGTAGTCAAAGGCTGTTGCATGCATTGCATGGGAGAGGTTGTTCTCTGTGTTAGCTTATGTGTTTACTTTGTCTTAACAATTTCAGAGGCAATGAAAAATTAAAGAACAAAAAATTCACCATACCACAACGTTGGTGATTCTGGTTGCTCATCCCTTTCTTCATGATGAGGCTGGTTGAGTTCCAAACGAACTGGATTTGCACCATCTCGAGCAGAAATGCTGCACTGGCTAGAAGAACTTGTAATCGCCCGGTTCGCTTCTGGCTGCCCATTTAACTGGAAAACAGAATTAAGCATGCATAACAACTTACAAACATGCAAGATATGTTTTTTTTTTTTTTGAAAAGGAGGATGTACCCCCGGCCTCTGCATCTGGGCGATGCATGCAGCAACTTTATTAATTATTCACAAAGACTTTACAAAGTAATACATCAGTAAGCCTGGATCCACCATCTTGGCAACACCTGTCGCTACTCCTATCCCCTTGATGCAGGGGTGCCGAATGTCCGAGCCTAATACCAAACAGACATCGCACCAAAACCTAACATCTAATGCCGGGTGCCCCATCCCAGCCACATACCGGGACTGGGTCACACACCGGTCCGGCGCACTCACCGAGGCTGCCGCCGCCGTCTTCCACCAATCCATCTCCAGAACAGGGACTGACGCATAGACCTTGCCAAGCCTACCGTCGACGCCACCATGGCGCCAGACAGCGCCACCGCCCTGCGCTCGTCCATCCAGCCGCATCCGTCGTCGATATCCAGCTGCACCATGCCGCTAATACTCGTCGTCATCGATGCGGTAGATACAACGCCGCACCTCCTGGCAACCTCCATACCGTCGCCGCTGCTGGAGCTACGCGGAGTCCATCACCCATAGCATCTCTCTGCCGAACAGCAGAACCTCCCATGGAGGGTACGACGCGAAGGACGCCGCCGCCGCCCAATCCAGACTGAATTTTGGACTTTCGTCCGGGAGGGGTTCGGAGGTGGATAGGAGAGACCTCGACATCGCCTCCACGGAGGGTAACGGCGTCGAGAGACGTCGCCGATGCCGGACCGAACAAGCCGATCAAAGTTTCTTCCGGTCCCCATCCTATACCACCAAACCTCCGTCGGCTCCGGATCCGGCAATGGACCACAAACCGAAACCTGCAGAGATGAGAGAGCCATGGGGCTCAACCCACCATGAAGGGGGGTCGAGAAGAATCCATCGTAGATCTCCAGGCGCCGAATCCAGCGATCCGGCGTGGTCAGCGACGACCACAACCACCCCGCGGCGGCCGACGGCGTTCAAGCCCAAGACCCAGAATTGGATCCGATCTGAACCCGGCAGCGCCCGTGACCACCGATCTTGCCCACCACGCAGCCATCACCACGCCGCGAGCAGGCCGCCGCGGCCGCCGCGCCGCGCACGACGTCGCCAAGAAACCCGCCCGCCGCACCGCTCGACCCCACGCTAGCCCGGTGCCCCGCCCGATATGGCTGCCCCGCGCCAGCCGCGACGGACAAGGGGGAGAGATGCCCCACCGCCGCCCAGCCGGCCAAGCTTTGCCCGGCGGCGCTGCGGACGGCGGCGAGGAGAGGTGGAGGCGGAGGAGGGCCGAGAGGACGGCGGCTAGGGTTCCCCCCTGGGTCGCCCGCGGGGGCGACACGAGGGGGACGAGGGGGTCAAGAGTAGTAGTACTTTGTTAAGTGTTTTCCCAGATGGCTCTGGTTTTCTGCAAGATATGTTTGTGGAGTATCTATAGAGTACTCTTATATACTCCCTTTATTTTATTTTGTTTTTGTCAGGGTGGTACGCTTATACTTACGGACCTTGTTTTGCAAATATACATTCTCTTGGTGAATGATGTTTAGTTTCTTGTGCAGCTCAATATTTTCATGATGCACGAGGTTTTCCTGCAGTTCAAAAAGGTTGGGCTAATTAGAAATCAAACGCATCCCCCTCTATGATATGGTGGTAGTAGTGTTGTAATGGTGAAATCACAAATTAACCTTCTTATCGAACTCTTCAATTTCATCAATCATAAGTTGGTCCTAGAAAGAACAATATGGTTAGTGGCACTACAAAGATGCACGATCATGGGAACATTAAGCATTACCTTTGCTAGCCGAATGTTATGCAGGCTCGTTTCCAGCTGCTTCTCTAAACCCCTCAAGTCTTCCAAACCTAAGCCAGATAGATGTTGTCCCAATATCTGTCTGCAGTGGTTTAACAATTTATTGCAAATGTGTTCTCATTGTTTTCTGAGTACGAATATTACAACTATTAAGAACTTGAGTGTATGTCAGTTAACTTATTGCAGATGCAAAATCAATAGCCATTTCTTTCTTAATTAATTATAGTACATCACTCACATAAATTTACTTGTGATACCTATGATGCCCTTGCAAGTTATGTAGTTGCTGCCTTAGACGTGCTCCCTCCGCTTGCCAAAACTATAAATGGACAGTCGATACATATAGCATTAGTTAATGTCGTCGAATAATGTATTTTATGCTCTAGTACTCCCTCCATTCCACAATGTAGTGCGCCCACGCTTCCCGAGATCTAAGTTTGACCATAAATTTAACCAACGAGACCGACTGCGGCGGGAGCAAAAAATTATACCACTGAATTCGTATCGTTGGTTAATTTAGTGTTATAATTTTTGTTCCCGCCGCAGTTGGTCTCGTTGGTTAAATTTATGGTCAAACTTAGATCTCGGGAAGCGCGGGCGCACTACATTGTGGAACGGAGGGAGTATTTAAAATACAACGACCTAACGGAGACAAACTATATTGTAGTGGATTTTGTAGAATTATAGGTGAAACAATGAAATAGCTATTCAGTAAAATGAACCTATCTTTAAAATGTGCATATATGTATTACTAACCGGTCAAGCAGGTGCCTTAGACATCATTAACCTATTACTATTATCCTTGCAATATGTTGGTAATGTTATCTCCTTAAATTTTCGAATAGGGAAGGTTTTCCATTTTCTATGTCATCCTAGCTTCCCGTTTGCACTACAATGAAAATCTAGGGCACTTAGAAGTAAACACCACTAAATAAGACAAAGCTAACATATATAGCAATCAGGGCATATACAAACGACAGTGGTGTGTAGAGCGACACATGAGATGCTATTTATTTTATGGTATAGATTTTTTTTTTACATCCCACTTTCATCACAAAGCTTATTGCTTTGCTTTGCTCAATGATCGGGCCCATATGGTTAGCTACCCACCCCACCTCACCATGCGCATGGCTTATAAGACAATCTTTTAGCAACAAGGGCATCATCTCCCTTAACTGTTGATGTGTCCTAACATCTCAAGGTTCTAGTTTGCAAATCAAAATTTGTTTTTTTTCCTGTTAATTCAGATTTGCAGTCCATGAAGTTTGATTTCTACCAGTATTGTAAAACAAAGTTATGACATAGTAAACTGAAATTTGTCTAGCGACCTTGGGCAGCAGAGCATTTGTGCCGCCGCCTAGGACAATGTGTCAGCAATAGATAATCAAATTAAGGCAAGACATCGAGGATAAGGTGGGTGAGGGCCAATTTCGTCATGATACTTGGTGTTAATGTCCATCGTTGTTGCCGTATGAGAAGGTATGTTTCTAAAGCTAGGGTGTCATGCCATGCATGGTATCCACATGGCATGAAGGTGGGATATATATGAAGGACGGACTCAATGAGCATAAAGAAGACATAAATCGCATGACTAGCTATCTTATTGAGAAATATTGATAAAAATTCATACCTTAGCTTCTGCGCTTGCACTCATGAATTATTGACCCTTCTTAACCTGCTGGTATCTTTCAATTAGTGATTTCATCCTGTAAACAATAGATAACATATTATAATCTTAAAGAAAAACTATATATTTTAGCTACAAATGTGGAAGATATAATCATGCACACTTTGTGAAGTTATTTCTCGATGAGAGGTACACGTGTGCGAGTGCATGCTGACATGATTCTATGGCCATAGTTTCCTCGGTTATACATTTTCTATGGGATGCATTTTGGAATGAATTTGTTGACATAGTATGTGCATATATTACTTTTCTAAAATCAAAAGGTCACATTCGGATATATATTTCTCAAAGCACACAATTCATTTTTTTTCATATCATCAACCTGAATATTATTAAAAATATTTATATATAAGCATGTTACATTTCAACACTGATTATCAAAGTGCATACAAGAGGGTGTTTTTTTTACGGAACCATACAAGAGGGTGTTAAACGTTGGAAACATCCAATAGAAAAGGAAAGATGTATGAATTAATGTCCTGAGTTTATTTGTCTAATGATCCCTACATAAAAAAGTAGTCATAAGTACTTGTCAGTCTCTCATAAAAAAGCACTTGTTGATGTTATTTGGGGATAAAATAGAGGAAATGTTGGAGCTTAAGAATTTGAGAGAGCATAAAATAACCACAGAGGTATTCCACAAAGTTAGTAGTGGAAATAAGTTGGACAGAGAAAATAATGCGACTCGTGTGAATCGTATGTAGAGTAATATAATTAGAGCGGGAGACAGAAAACATCATCATAAGTTGTTTACTTTTTCTATGTTCGGTTAAAATATACTTCAAAGGGAAGATAACATTATGTAATTAATTATTTCTGTAGGGGCGCATGCACACTATGAAGTTGAAGTACGTCCAATACAATGTTCTCTTCAATATTTGATGCTTTGAGTCCTAAATGAATGAGAACTTATGAATGCATCAGCAAATAACACTGTGAAACTACAAGCTTAACTGAGGTTACACATATCAAGAAATACCACCAGACCTGCTCATATCTCATACAATTGAGACAAGCAAAATTCCAGCTCATCCTTCTACTATGATGACATCTCTCGATCGTCAATATAGAGAAAGGAGACGAGTGGACTTCGCTATGCTCTGCGAAGTAGCAAAGTAAAATATCGCCAAAAAAACTAATTAGGAGCAGTAAGGTAGTAATAAAGTTGAGATTGATAAATATACTGATCAAGACACCAAAAAAACATTAAGTCTCTTAATTTCATATTCTCTCCTTGAAAACCAACGTTCTTGGGTTAAGAAATGGATTAAATTTGGCTCGAAACATTGAGTGATGGCATGGACATAAATTAATATGGATCACTATTTAACTGTGTCGCTCGAGACGAGTTTGCAAAATCAACATTCTAACATGAGGAAGAGCAATAGAGAGCGGAGCGACGGATTTGCGCGCGCAGGGGGGGGGGGGGGGGGGGGGGGGGGGGTTGTACCGCCTTTACGAAAATTTTGGGTTTCCTTTCGATTCTAGCTAGCCAAAATATTGGCATGTCCGTGGTCTTTAGCCAAATTTGCCTCCGCAGTTCTAGATCTTGGCCTCAAACCAAACATGCTCAGAGAAAAGGAGAGAAATACAGTGCGTAGTTGGATCTTGTTTTTCAGCAAGACACATCCAACCCGATATAGATCATACACACACCAGTAGCAGGGGGTTGAAATTAACTAAGAGGCAATATATAGATCAATAGAACATATGAACAAGAGAACAGCCATACATCTAGCTGATTAGCCCGCAATGTATTGACTGTATAGATAGATATATAAACAGTACTGTACCCGGAGTTGGAGTTGGAGTAGTCGTAGAGGCGTCCGGTGTTGGAGAAGAGGAGTACCCCTACCTGGGCATCACAGAGGACGCCCAGCTCCCTGGCTTTCTTGAACAGTCCACTCTTCCTCTTGGAGAAGGTCACCTGCCGGCTTGCCGTGTTTTCGATCTTCTCGATCACCGTCTTTCCCCGGACCATCACGCACGACCGGAGATTCAGAAGGTTAACTAAGCAAACAGCAACCACGCCGGCCGGCTAACCGGAGATGTCTTACAAGCAGAGAGAGAGAGAGAGAGAGGGAGATAGGGAGAGAGAGCAATGTGTGTGTCTGTGTGGGGAGTTGGTCACCTGAGGTTCGTTTGGAAAGAAGCACTGCAGTATATGCTAGTAATTGGACCCCACTCTGGCTCACGTCTCGTCATCCCAGCGAATCGTGAAATGACACGTCGGCTCATGCACGGACCAAGTACCGTAGATGGTGCATGTGATCATGGAATATTGTACGAAGCCTACCCTTTCTTGGTTCACTTTCCTGAGAAAGGCTAGGCAAAGTTTAGGTATGGTGCGGAGAACCTATCTGGTGCAGTTCATATCTGCTACCGATTAAGCTATTTGAGTACTAGATATCTACCAGGGCGATCGATACGGGAGAAAATGTCCACTGCTGGCTGTACGCAGTGGCGGAGCGTAGTGGGGACAATTTCGGGCCCTGACCCCCCTTCCAAGAGGAAAATTTACCAAATACACTTACTTATCTGCTAATTGCTCTACTAATCGTCCGGCGTCTCTGATCATCCTAGCCTTTTCTATGTCATATACACTCATTTGGCCCCCCCCTAATATTTGATTCACGCTCCGCCACTGGCTGTACGGCAGCTTATCTTCCACTCATGTAATTTATTTCATTTTCCTCCGTACATAGATAAGTGCCGGCGATGTTCCGTACCGAGACAGACTGTAAAATTAACAACTAGCCTAGCTGGTCCATTCAACCAACCGCTTGCCTTCGGGTTTGGTGTTCTTTGCACGGGAAAAACGTACTGGTCTGCCAAAGCATCTAAGCATGTGGACTGCCACGTGCTAAAACCATGTGCCTGGGAGGATAGATCGCGTTTTCCTATTTGCCACTTATCGTGGCAAACTGCCGCCATATCGCATAAGCGAGGGAGTGAGTGGGCCGGCCCGTTTTGATATTCTAGCTTTTCTCGTTTTCGCAAGCAGGTTCCGGTTCAGTTTTTATCGATTTTTCATTATTATTTTTCTGCTGTTTCTTTTAACTTTTATTTATTTATTTATTTTCTAAAAAGTTCCTTTTAAAAGAAGTCTGAAAACTTCAAAAAATGTTCAGGATTTTCAAAAAATGTTCCTGTTTTCAAATATTGCTCCGAAATTTAAAACAAATCCTAGTTTAAAATTTTCTTTACAAATTCAAAACAAATCATGTTCTCAGAATTTTTTTGGGACTTTCAAAAATTGTTCATAATTTCGTAAAAACTGTTATGTTTATAATTTTGTTTTATAATTTCAAAAATGTTCTCATTTTAAAAATTTATTTTGAATTTATGAAAAATGTTTGCATTTTCAAAATTTGTTTTGAATTTATGAAAAATGTTTGCATTTTCAGAAAATGCTCATGGTCTACAAAAATGTTACCAATTTCAGAAAAGTCTGGAATTTCAGTAAAAGTTCATAAAATTTGAAATTTGTTCACATTGCCAAAAAGGGTTCTCAATTTTTTTTCAATGGTCATTACAGTAACGACACGCTACAGTGGCGAGCCAGTACCAGTTCGCTATAGTTGGTTCCCTACAGTGTCAGTTCACTATATTACTTCGGCCTGCTACAGTGTTATGTTCTCCCTCGCTCGCTACGGCCTGCACGCTCCCTTCGCTGGCGTTGCTAATGGGTCGGTCCGGTCGCCCTTGCCCTATACGATGGAACGGCATCTTGACACAGCATGTGTCGTATAGGAGGTCTCGGGATAGATATGCGCTCAGTTTGCATGTGCGTCAGTATGCGTCTGTTTGGATGCCTGCATAGAGCCAAACCAGGCCCTAGGGATGCAATTTTTCTCTGTTTGGTTGTTTGGGCTGCATCAGTTTCCTGGCCCGCATGAACCTTGAAGCACTCTTGGGCTTGCCTGTAGGGGGGGGGAGAACCATACTCTGGCGAGTCACGCATGGCTCTCGCCTGCACCCCTGGGGAAGCGCGAGAGACGGATGGGACGTCTTGAATCCGGCTTAACTCCCACCACCTCTCTCGCTTCACCACCCAAACACATTCACATCTCACTGTCTCACCGCTCCTTTGGTGTCTCTGATAGACTCTCCACATCCACGTGCCTCAATCCCATTCCCGTTGGCCTATAGAACCACAACCACTAGGTCAAAGTCTTGACGGATGGGAGCGTTGACCACAATCGGTTGTTTAGCGCTATGAGGTCCCCGTCAGCGTGCAACAGACAAGCAAACCAGGAACAACCTCCTTGGCAAACGGAAAACCGTAACATCCGTGTAAAAACAAACTCACCGACTAACCCCTCGAACAACGAACAGAACAACGGGCAGGGGAAGCGAGCGCGGCTGTAGTACGACGTAACCCGGCAGCGCTGAGCAACCAGCTAGCCAGGGAAAGCCAGCGGCCAGATAGTCGGAAAAGCCCGAGCATGCACCTCTCGCACCCCGGGGACGCGGCGCCCCTCACAGAACCACCCACGCATCCAGGTAGCCGGGTCGGCAGCACCGACAATGCCCAACGTCCAAACACGCGCGAGAAAGCCCAGGCAACGGCGTGCCAGCCATCGCGGCATGCCCTGACAACATCCACCATCCGACTATACGCGGTGTTTCCTATTTAGCGTTGCACGCGCCGTTTGTATGCATTTCGCAAACTGGCGCCTGCAGCGCCCCGTGCTGGGCCGGCCCGTTACTCTATATTCTAATCCGCAAAAAACAACCGCACTCGCTGGGCCGGCAGCACCGACAATGCCCAACGTCCAAACACGCGCGAGAAAGCCCAGGCAACGGCGTGCCAGCCATCGCGGCATGCCCTGACAACATCCACCATCCGACTATACGCGGTGTTTCCTATTTAGCGTTGCACGCGCCGTTTGTATGCATTTCGCAAACTGGCGCCTGCAGCGCCCCGTGCTGGGCCGGCCCGTTACTCTATATTCTAATCCGCAAAAAACAACCGCACTCGCTGGGCCGGCAGCACCGACAATGCCCAACGTCCAAACACGCGCGAGAAAGCCCAGGCAACGGCGTGCCAGCCATCGCGGCATGCCCTGACAACATCCACCATCCGACTATACGCGGTGTTTCCTATTTAGCGTTGCACGCGCCGTTTGTATGCATTTCGCAAACTGGCGCCTGCAGCGCCCCGTGCTGGGCCGGCCCGTTACTCTATATTCTAATCCGCAAAAAACAACCGCACTCGCTGGGAATCGAACTAGCGACCTCACTCGTCGAGGTTCCTTCGTATAACCACCCCGCCACGGAGCGGGATCTGCTAAGCTTCAACTTTTTCTTTCTTTTATTCCTTTCTTCTTTTTTTCTTTTTTTTCGTTTTCCTTTTTTCCACTTTCGTTTTCTATTTTTTTTCTTTTTTTTCTTCTTCCTGGTTTCTTCCCTCATCGATTTTCATTTTTTAAATTTTCCTAAATGCGTGAACTTTTCCAAATCGATGATGTTTTTTTCAAATTTGATGAAATTTTGTTTTCAAAATCAATGAACTTTTTTTAAAATTTTAGTGAACTATTTTTAAAAGTTGATGATTTTTTTTTCAAATTCGATGAACTATTTTCAATTCCATGAACTTTTTTTCAAATTTGATGATTTTTTTTCAAAATTTATGATTTTTTTCAAATTCAATGAACTTTTTTTCAAATTGGATGAAATTATTTTTAAAATGAGATGAAATTTTTTTCCAAAATTGATGAACTTTTTTCAGTTTGGTGAACTTTTTCAGAATTGATGAACTTTTTTCAAATTGGTGAACCGTTTTTCAAAATTTTCATGAACATTTTTGAATATATTGTGTACTGCTTTTTTAAATTGATGAACTTCTTTCAAAATCATTGAACTTTTCTTGAATAGGGCAACGTTTTTTTTTGCATGTTTATGAACTTTTTCCAAAATCTGTGAAGTTTCATTTTTCTTAAAGAAAATCATGTATGAGCGGCTATGATAGTTTTTAAAGGTTAGCCCTGCATTCTGTCACTTGCAATGAAACGCCCTAGTGGTTAGCCGAAGACATGTAGGTAGTGTAGGGCGCGAGTTCGATGCTCCGCGGGAGCGTAATTTTTTGATTCTTTTCGCGCATTTTGTGCAGTGCCCCTTCGTGGGCCGGCCCAGTTCGCGCTGTAGCGAGCGCCGCTTCTTAGCGCCGACTAGGAGCTCCCACTATACGCAAACAAGGCCATCCAGAAAGCACGCAAACAAGGCCTACCAAAAAATCCCATAGCAAACACCCACGCGACGGGCAAGGCCGACCATGTAGCACTCACACCCAGGGTCATGCGCACGGAGTACGAAGCAGCGCAGCAGGTGGCGAAGGACGCTGGTTGTCCACACAAGCACGCAAACAAGACCGGTTGGCGTACCACCGTGACCACTGGTCGGATGGCCATTTCCAAACAACCGGTTGTCCAACACGTCGAGACAGACGTGTGGGCCTGGCTAGCACGAGCAACGCAGCTCGTCAGGGGGCGAAGGACGCTGACAGGCGGACCCGGATCGCCCATCACGCATGCGGGCACGCGGGCGCGACCGAAAATGCCCCATGTGCGTGGCCCTAGGCACGCCCGCGGTCCACACGTCATGGACCCCCAAGGCGACCCGCCAGGGTGCATGCCGTCCAGGCAGATCGGTCGGCGCATAGAGCCCCAGGAAGGTGCCCACGACATGACATCGTGCAACGGACGGCACAGAGGCCCTTCTCGCCCACGAGGCTCCCAGGAGGCAGGTACTCCAGCATTCTTTATAGGAGTAATGTTCAGTATTTTTCAAACTCCAGTGGACGACAAGTAAGCAAAGAAAGAGGACGGTCAATATGATTTTTTATTTTACAGGTTGTTTTGTCTTTTGTGTCGTTTTGTTCTTTGATTGTACGGTCTACTGTTTTCTTAAAAAATATCAGATATAAAATGCCTTTGGATGTCTTTATTGAAGAAAAAATGTGACTCCGAATCAAATATACCTTTTGCCTCGAATGCGCATGGCATCACGCTTTGCCATCACAATTTGTCCAATCCCTGTGTTGTGCTTACAAAATAAGATAAGATAAAGTAGTAAGTACATCCTTTCAGAGATCTTGTCGCACTGAAGATCTCTCAGCAAAAAAGAGTTATATCTACAGATCAAGATTAAGTAAAATAGAAAGTATTTCTTCCGTCCAGGTTAATTGACCTCCTTCACATTTTGGGTCAAACTTCGATCGTCTATACGACTAATAAAATATAAAATATAAACTACAAAAAAAAAATTTAGAGAAAAGACGATAGCCCGACTTTATAGATAAACCCAACTAACCAGTTCACAACATGCAAGTTATTACAGACGCACCAACATAAATAGTACGGGTTGCACCGCAAACAGAAACAACCAAGATACATGCACGCAGGCCAACAACCTACAACCTAAAGAGACAAAACAGAAGGACAACGACGCCACGCCATCTACGCCGCCGTAGCATGCACTCTTGGAGATAACGAAATCGTAGTAGCTCGAACCCAAGAGATCAGCAACTCCATAGCGTCATCGATTTCACAACTTTTAACCAGCGGCTTCCACTGGTGCAACAATTCAAAGATTTGAAGATAATGCCAACAACTTTAGAAGGAAAAACATGTTCGATAGTAAATTTATTCATGATTGTCCAAAGAGCCCAACTAACAGCAGCAAATCCAAACCAAAACAAGTGTTTTAACTGATCAGACAGAGAATTGGCTAGTGGCAATAACTGAACAAAGGAAGTAGGATTCCAACTCACACCCAACCACGACCTGGTGCAGCTCCAGAGCAAGGCAGCAAAGTCACAATTGAACAAGATATGGTCAGTGTTCTCAGCACGAGAACAAAGAGAGCAAAGAACCGAAGCTCTGCCATTTCGTTTACGAATTTGATCAGCAGCACGCAACTTGCCCCGAATTGCCTGCCAAAGAAAAAAAAAATCTTCAACGGAATATGCACACACCACACATCCTGAAACTTGGAAGAAGAGGATCCAGAGACCAGACGTAGATAAAGCGACTTAACCAAGAAACTACCGGAAGAGGAATGAGGCCAAATCACAGAATCCGAAACCTCCGAGAGCGTGGGGAAGATGGCAGCAAGACGGTGTCAATCTTCCAACTCTTTAGGAGACAAGGAACGACGAAAACCCAAATCCCAATTATTGTGAGCAAGATCAAAAATAGAGATCGACTACGAAAAACATATAAGAGGTTTTTCACAATATAATCTTTGTTACATTTAGTTTATATTTTATTAGTTAGATTTATGATCAAACTTTAATTCAAAATGAGAGCGGGCCTAATAAACCGAAACGAAGGGAGTAAGAGACTACATGATGAAGCTTACTACTAGGTTGCCCAAGTCGTATAACAGGACAAGTGAGTTCATATTGTATACGGAAAGTTGGTCTGCCCCAGAATTTATATAAATATATGACAAGTTGGATACCTTAGAGCTTAAGCAATCCGCAGCTCAGTATTCGGAAGTCTTCGCTACGGTCCTAACGAGAAATAACAACAATATAATATGTATACGTACGGTCGACTGTGATAAGCTAGCTAAGCTGTTTGCAGAAAAACAAAAACAAGCTAAGCCATACGCTGTCCATTTCCACTTGGTCTGTGTTACTATTAGGTAAGCGCAGACAGACTGTATTTCTGACCTCGACGTTCAAAATGACCTACTTTTAGGATAGTAGGAAGTAATCTACTTCTTTTTGAGGCACTGGTTATGTATGTTACTCTTTCATTCCATATTTATCATGAAAGTTTCTTCTTCTTTTTTTGCAAGAACACGAAAGTTTCATATTGACCGAAACGGCATCACCATGATCAGTAATGTGCTATGGCGATAGATTCCTCACTTTGATTTGTTATCCTCTCTCGGCATCTGAAAACAGCCGCTTGAGCTGTTCTTATATTAATGTACATCGCATGTGACCTCCTAACTGCCAAAGCATCAGTTAAAACAATATGCCAAAGCATCTAGTAGATCACGGAACCGCAACTTGTGCACTTTTTTTTACAAGGAAAACTTCTGATCTATTCATCAACTGTCAAGATAGTACAAAGAACATCAAAAGTAAAAAATACATCCAGGTCCATAGAGCACCTAGCGACGACTACAAGCCCTGATCGAGCCAAAGGCGCGCCGCCGTCATCGCCCCTCCCTCATCGGAACCGAGCAAACCTTGTTGTAGTAGACACTCGGGAAGTCGTCGTGCTAAGGCCCAATAGGACCAGCACACCAGAATAACAACCGCCGCCGATCAAGAGACGTGTAGATCGAAAGTGTCCAACCTGTAGATACATGAACAACATGAATGAAGACCGGATCCACGTAGATCCACTAAAGACAAACGCCGACCGGATCTCATGCGATCCGCCGGAGACAAATCTCCACACGCCCTCCGATGACACTAGAAGCACACCGGGACGGGGGCTAGGCGGGGAGAACCTTATTCCATCTTTAGAGAGCCGCCGAGAGAACACAAATTAACCCTAACAAAACTAGAAAAAACACCTAAAAACGGAGCCCTCCCGCTAGCAAGGGCCGAGATCCACCACGCCTCCATGTCCAAGACCACAGGAGATGAGGTAGACCGGCGGCGGCGCCGATGGGAGGCATGAGAAACCCTAGGCGCACTAGTGGAAAACAGGACTATAATCCCGGTTTGGGAGGGCCTTTAGTGCCGGTTCTACAACCGGCACTAAAGGGGGGGGGACTAAAGCCCCCCCCCCCCTTTAGTCCCGGTTCGTCACGGCCCGGCACTAAAGGGGCTCCACGTGGCGCTGCTGGGGCGGGGGAGGAAGGACCTTTAGTCCCGGTTGGTGTTACCAACCGGGAGTAAAGGCTCCACGTGGCGCTGCTGGGGCGGGGGAGGGAGGACCTTTAGTCCCGGTTGGAAAAAAAATTTTGAATATTTTTTGATTTGTTTTTAAGTTTTCTTCCGATTTTCAAATCTTTGAATTATTTGACAATTTAATCTCTAATCACCCGTCCACACTGCTCCAGCGTGGAGCACTCATTTCAAATCGTCTAACTTCCCGGCCGGTCACCCATCCTCTCACTGCTCCAGCCCCAGCACGCTTAACTTCCCGGCCGGTCACCCATCCTCTCACTGCTCCAGCCCCAGCACGCTTAACTTTCAGGTTCTATCGGCCCTAGTTTCCAAGTCTGCACTTGTTGTTTTCCTGACAATAGTAAGCTATCAATCCTATTAACCCTTAGGTCTTGGTGTCACATGATTTAATTTTTTGAATTCTAAACAATTATTAAAATAAACAAAATAAGTACTAATAATATTGAATTTCAATGAAAATAAAATAAGTAATAATATTATTTTATTCATTTTTATGCCATTTATTCATTTAATATGACATAATTAATATCTTTATACCTGTAAATCGAAATTCGACAAATAATATATCCATTATTATCAGAAAAATGTGAGGAATCCAAATATGACATCATTTATTTATTTTAAATAAAATTAATTTTTAAAATTATTAAAATTATTATTTTTGATTTGAAATAACTTTTTTTACTTTTGGAATTTTGAGAATCTGAGAAAACTTCACCGGGTAAACCCGGGTGAAATCGAGTCCCAATTTTTGTCTAGTTTTTTTTGATATATTAAACTTTTTTTTCGACGTCGTATGCAAAAGTTATGGCCGTTTTACATTTTTTTTCGTTTTTTTGCAAAAAAGGTCAAAATTCATATTTCAAAATTTCTATACCAACTAGACACTAAAACCTAACTACACCTCAAAGGATTTTATTTTTTGAAGATTTTATCATTTTTGTTTATTTTCTACAAAACTAAAAAAGGCGGTCCACGGGGGGGGGGGGGGGGGGGGTAGAGTTTGAAAATTTCAGAACCCCTTTAGTCTGGGTTGGTGTCCATCCAATCATACCGTCGACTACACATCTGCTAGCACCGTCCCAGCCAGAGTCACAACTAAGGTTAACCAAGTCAGAAAGGTATGCGGCCGTCGGCTTCGAAGTATCAGGGTTTCAGACGAAAACTCGTCTGTTACAAAGGCATTTCATTTTTTTAAACTTATTTCAACTCCAGACTTTTTGTGTGTTCATTATGCACCATTCGAAGCCACGCCCTCAAATTTCAACCCTTTCTGACTTCATTTGCTATTTTCATGCATTTAATGATTTTTTTTGAGCTAAATGACCCTGAAATTGAAAAGCACTACAAATGAACTCTGAAAAAGTTGAAACTTGGCATGGTATCATCATTTCACCCACATAGCATGTGCTAAAAATTTGAGAGGGTTACGGCAAAAACTGGATGCACTCGTGTACAAAATGGACAATCTCTTTCGAAGTATCAGGGTTTCAGACGAAAACTCGTCTGTTACAAGGGCATTTCGTTTTTTTAAACTTATTTCAACTCCAGACTTTTTGTGTGTTCAATATGCACCATTCAAAGCCACATCCTCAAATTTCAACCCTTTCTAACTTCATTTGCTATTTTCATGCATTTAATGATTTTTTTGAGCTAAATGACCCTGAAATTGAAAAGCACTACAAATGAACTCTGAAAAGGTTGAAACTTGGCATGGTATCATCATTTCACCCACATAGCATGTGCTAAAAAGTTGAGAGGGTTACGGCAAAAACTGGATGCACTTCGTGTACAAAATGGACAATCTCTTTCGAAGTATTAGGGTTTCAGACGAAAACTCGTCTGTTACAAGGGCATTTCGTTTTTTTAAACTTATTTCAACTCCAGACTTTTTGTGTGTTCAATATGCACCATTCAAAGCCACATACTCAAATTTCAACCCTTTCTAACTTCATTTGCTATTTTCATGCATTTAATGATTTTTTTGAGCTAAATGACCCTGAAATTGAAAAGCACTACAAATGAACTCTGAAAAGGTTGAAACTTGGCATGGTATCATCATTTCACCCACATAGCTTGTGCTAAAAAGTTGAGAGGGTTACGGCAAAAACTGGATGCACTTCGTGTATAAAATGGACCATCTCCTTCGAAGTATCAAGGTTTCGGACGAAAACCCATCTGTTACAAAGGCATTTCATTTGTTTTTACTTATTTCAACTCCAGACTTTTTGTGCATTCAATATGCACCATACTACAACATGTTAAAATCTACAGAAAGAACTAACTAAAAATAATAAAAAACAACAATTAAATGACTAAAACAACTATATAAGCAAAACAATATTGTTTTAATTAAAATCCTAATTTAAATTATTCTAAAAATAACCAAATAAATCTTACTGTGACAACAATCTAACACGTGACTAGGAGCAAAAAGAATTAAATTAAAGCCTCAACCCCTTTAGTCCCGGTTGGTGTTACCAACCGGGACTAAAGGGGGGGCCTTTAGTCCCGGTTGGTGATACAAACCGGGACTAAAGGGGCTCGTGGGGGCCCCAGCTGACACCAGCCTGGCACAACCCCTTTAGTCCCGGTTCGTGTTACGAACCGGGACTAAAGGTCCGGAACGACCCGCGACTAATGATGCCCGTTCCGAACCGGGACTAATTGTCACATTAGTGCCGGTTCAAAACCAAACCGGGACTAATGCTGCGGACAAAAGGTCCGTTTTCTACTAGTGGCGGCTGGGTGCCCTTGGGTAGAACCATGTGAGATGGTTTATTGATCTTCCTTCACTTTTCATGCACATACATTATGTTAGCTACCGCCTATCCATGACACACAGAAAAATGGCAACATTTGCTGACTTCCTCCCCCTCGTCGATCGGAGGAAAGGTTTTCCTTTGAACTAAAAATGGTGACGTTGCAGCTACCTGGTATGGAGAACTTCCTTTGAAATATATGGTACTCCTAATCTCGCAGAAGGTTTTGCTTGCAACTGAAAACTCTAACCACCGTGTTTTTTATGACACTTTATTTAATTTAAATGCAAGTTTATGCATCAGGGATTCAACAAAGCATATTCTCGTTGCTTTGTTAATAGCAAGGAATATTGTATTTAAAGAACAAGAAAAATAAAATACAATACATGGGTAAACTCCTTCTATCAGTGGAATACGCAATCTTTGTGTATTTGTGGGGAAAAAATACATGGAGCAAGTTGCAAATCTCCCGATGGCGGTTTATTTTACAATACATGGGTAGACATAGCACATCAATCCTCCCAATGGAAACATGAACTTGCACTTGATTTAGAACAGAATTGGCACATCAATCCTCGATCATCTGGCAGTTCTTGTAGTAGAAACTTCGAGCCTCTTATTTATGAATCAGTCAGCTGGTAGTCAAAGACTGTTGCATGCATTGCAGGGGGAGAGGTTGCTCATAATGTCAGCTTATGTGCTTACTTTGGTTTATTAATTTCAAGGGCAAAGCAAATTGGAAAAAACATAAACTTTACCGTACCACAGCGTTGGTGATTCTGGTTGCTCATCCCTTTCTGCATGGTCTGGATGGCTAAATTCCAGACGTACTGTATCCTCTCGAGCAGCAATGCTATACTGGCTAGAAGAACTTGTAATTGTCCCGTTTACTTCCGCCTGGCCATTCAACTGAAAAATGGAATCAACATGACAACTTACACATGCACATGTATGCAAGATATGTTTGTGGAGTATGGATTGAATACTCTTTTAAACTCTCTTTATTTTATTTTATTTTTCCAAGGAGGGACACTTATACTCATGCACCTTTTTTTGCAAATATATATTCTCTTGACAAATGGTCTTTAGTTTCTTGTGTAGGTCAATATTTTCCTGGTGCACGAGGCTTGCCTGCAGTTCAAAAACATTAGGCTATTTAGACATAAAATGTACCGCCCTGTAATATGGTGGTAGTAGCTAGCGTCGTAATGGTAAAAGCATTAACCTTCTTGTTTAACTCTTCAATTTCATCAATCATAAGTTGGTCCTGGAAAGAACAACACGGTTAATGGCACTATAGATGCATTATGTCTATATGCATATTTTGCATGATCTCTACAATGTGGTTAAGAACACTAAGCATTACCTTTGTTAGCCGAATGTTATGTATACTTGTTTCCAGCTGGTTCTCTAAACCCCTCAAGTCTTCCAAACCTAAGCCAGATAGATGTTGTCCCAGCAACTGTCTGCAGTGGCTTAGTGAAGGTACACATATATTAGTGCACTTCTCTCTAAATATAAAAGTGTTTTTTGAAAACATATACAATTATGTGATATTATATATACATTGCCTTTCATTGTACAATTCATATTTGTCATGCACGCAAAGATACAAGGAGTCATGAAACTAAGGCAGTAGTAGAAATGCATGACCATGTGTCGTCAGTATTAATATTATCTTGAAAATATAAGAAATTAAAAGCTTTAAGCCTTGTTTTTTACTCCCTCCGTATCAAAATATAAGACGTTTTTTTATACTCCCTTTGTATAAAAAAATGTCTTATATTTTGATACAGAGGGAATATATTTGAAGGAATACAACCAGAGGGAACACACAGATATTGATATATGCTCCGACACTGTGTGGAATAACTATTAGCAATATACTGCAAATGTGTTCTCATCGCAATCTGAGTATGAATAATACACCTATTAGGGCATTGGATGTACATAATTTAATACTTTTGCGGATGCAAAATCAGTAGCTATTTCTTTCATAATTACTATTGATGTATCAATCATATAATTTTACTTGTAATTTTTTGCAGGGATAATTTATTTGTCATACCTATGATTCGCTTGCAAGTTATGCAATTGTTGCCTCAGGCGCTCTCCCTCCGCTTGCCAGAACTGTTAATGTGCAGTCATGTGTATAGAAATAGTTTGTGCTCTCCAATTTGAAATAGAAAAAATATATTGTAGTGGGTGTATTCTAATTTGGTGGAACAGTGAATTAGCCATTCATTGGAACTGCTAAAGCAAAGAGAATAAATCCATATTATGTACATAACAATTGCTAACCGACTAATCTAGTGCCTTAGACATCACTAACATATTGTAATACCTTCTGTAAGATGTTGGGAATGATATCTCATTCTCATTTAGACCAGGAAAGTCTATCCACTTTGTGTCATGATCCTAGTGTAGGAGATATGCCCTAGAGGCAATAATAAATGTTATTATTTATCCCCATGTTCCTAATTAAGTTTATGTTCCATGCTATAACTGCTATGGTTCCCGAGCCCGTATATCCATAAAGGCTCTGAGGAAAATCCATGTGCACGTGTGGAATAATAAACGGTAAAAAGTATTCCTAGTCAAGCCTCTAAGACTGGCTCAAGTGTTGCATGATGATCACGTTTTCCTGATCATGGGCATGTCTATGCCGGCAACTTTGAGGGCACAATGTTAGGAGAACACTTGTGTTGAATCGACCTGATTGATGTTATGCTATGAGATACATTCGTCACAAGTTAATGGTTAATAACACAGAGAAAGTTAACGTTTGCATAATTTCTTAGACCATGAGAGTATCGAGTTTCTTCATGCTTGCTTCATGAACTTTGGGGTTTGTTAAACGTCATCCGTAAATGGGTGGCTATTACAGCGGCTTACGGGTTCATGGAAAAGTATGTCAATGGACATGATAGCTCAAGATTGGGATTTGCTCCTTCGACGATGGAGAGATATTCTTTGGGCCCTCTCGGTGTTACGGTCAGGGCCGGTCCTGAGGGGGGCAGGGGGGCGACCGCCCCGGGCCCCAGAAATCAAGGGGCCCCCTGCTAGGGAGTACGTACGCCGACGTATGTTGCGATGGCTGAACCACCGATTACCGAAGCGATTCGTGAATGCGTGAGATTAGCTGCGGCCTGTGCACGTAGAGATCTATCTCCATCCCGAGAGCAGAGGGGCCCCAGGTGACTGCCACAACCGCCCTAAAAAAGTGATAATGGGCCTATATCCCAATTAGCAGCGTACACAGGCCAGCCCCATGCAGCGATGATAGTTTAAAACAACACGCACCATTGCCCTACAAAATGTGCATCAGGATCCAGCGCTCGGATCTACCATCTACGAGCGACGCGCGAGGAACAACCCTAGCATGCCGCCGTCGCCGCCACCGCCTTTCCTCCCTTTCTCATAGTGACCGGCGCCATCGCCGAATCGCCATCATCTCTATCCGCCATGAACAACCGAACAAACAGAGGGCGAGGGGTGTTCGCCAGGTACGCTCCCACACCACAATTTAAGCCGGAGATATCCCATCGTCGTTTCCGGCGTCGAGAGACGAGATGCCGATTTCTGAGAAGGTAGCCTCGAGCAATTTTACCGCCATTATTGATAGACTTATTTGATCTACCATGTTTAATTCTTGCAACAGGTTAGTCCCGGGCAATTTTACCGCTATAATTGATAGACTTATATGATCTACCATGTTTAATTGTTGCAACAAGTTAGTCCTAGGCAATTTTACTGCTATAATTGATAGACTTATATGATCTACCATGTTTTATTTGTTGCAACAGTTTATCGATAATCGACTGACTGGATACGGTTTAGTTATAGATATCAGTGGACTATGTCATTTGCGAGTTCGACGTGATAACAGTAAGTTTTATTGAATTGAGCCCAAGTTTTCAGTTACTTGTTCGTTTAAATTTCGACACTGTCATGGCGTAAAGTATGCATCCCACATTCAAAAAAAGGAAAAGATAAATTACAAAGAAGCCACTATTTATAGGCAACATTTTATACACACATATGTTAAATACTATTTTGATGGTTATATTAAGGGGCCCCAGATTGTAGTTTCGCCCCGGGCCCCTGAAATCCCAAGACCGGCCCTGGTTACAGTATCCATCATCGTCTGGCCAGACACATTGTGATTTGATCACAGGGATACCGGAACACGGGAACGAGAAAAGAGAACAAAACCGGTAACGAGGTAACTGGCATAGTGGACAAGTTGTTGATTCACGGTGATGCCGATAAATCTCACCTCGGGTATTTGTAACATATCGCGAAGCAACAGGAATAGCACACAACAACTGAAGGTTCACTCTAATATTTATTCGTGTGGGTATAGGGGTCAATATGGGTGTCCACGGCTCCGATGTTGATCATTGATCGAAAAGTGTTCCGGTCATGTCTATACTTCACCGAACCTATAGGGTCACATGCTTAAGGGTCATCTATCTACTGAATGCTAGACAGGGAATCTGAGAGAAAGTCATCGGAAAAGTTTCGGAGACAACGGAAGAGTTCCGGAGAGAGAACACCGGAAGAGTTTCGGTAAAACTGAAAAGTTGTTTCGGGGTATACTATTAAGTCAAATTGGTTTCGGCACACTCCTGGAAATTCTTGGAGGGTGTCAGAATTGTTCTGGGAACTTCTGGGATTTTTCCGGGGAAAAACCCGGAAATGTTCCGGAGCTGCCGGAACCGCTTTGGTTGCTTTTCGCAGATGAAAATCACTAATCCGGAATTGTTTCAGAACGCGTCCAAAATTATTTTAGTGGGTACTGGAAATGTTCTAAGACCTACAGAAATATTTTCGGATTTAACGGTCGCGGGAAAATGTTTCCGTGAATAGTAATAATCACTTTATGGTTACTTTATGGAAAGCCACCTTTTGGGCTTTGTCCCAAAATATCTTAGGGGTGACATGGATGGATGAGAGCCACCCTATCCCTTGGGTTTTCCTATAAATAGAGGTGGAGAGGCACTTTCCGCACTCACTCTTTCTCACATACAAATGACATGCATGATCTGGCCTTCTCTCTCCCTCCCCGCGAAATAGTTTCGTAGAGCCGAAAGGCTGTCTGGGTTCCGGTGGGAACTAGTTCTGGACGGCGAAGCCCTGCCGGATAGATGACACCGTATGTGTGCAACCCCGTAGAGAGGTCGTAGGTTCGATCTTTTTTGCCCGAGGGGCTGTTCGAGAGTGCCTCCCGAAGGGCTGTCCGTGACACCGTCCGGGGGACTGTCCGACCGCCTCCCGAAGGGCTGTCCGAGGGACTGACGAAGGAGTACATCCTCGCGGTTGGGAGATTGAAAATCCTAGCTACGGGGATCTGCACCGACGATCTACATCGACTCTACTTCCGCTGCGCTACGAGTCGGTAATGATCAGATCAAACCTTATATGCATCTCCATAGTGTTTCTGGGCGTGCTCACTGTACCGATTTTTTTTTATTTTCTGTCGCGTTCCCTACACCTAGATCTCCGATGAAAAATGGCAAGGGAAAGCTAGGGGCTCCCACATGGGAGATGGCTATCTGGAATGACCGTCCTAATGGTTGTTTGCAAATTAGTCATCATTGTACACCATTCCTTCACGATTCTTACTATTATTTTTAACCGTTGTTGCCCTATAGGGTGACTTAATTGGAGATGACATGCATGCTATCCACGTGGCACTAAGTGAGCTATGTACTGTCAACTACAGTAGAAGTATACGAAGAAAAGACTCGATGAACTTGGAAGAAGACATAAACCACATGACTAGCTAGCTTACTAAGAAACATCGATCGAAAGGCATACCTTAGCCTCAGCGCTTGCACTCATGAATTGTTGGCCCTCCTTAACATGTTGGTATCTTTCAATTATGGATTTCATCCTAGTACAGGGATAACAGATTATAAGCTCGCAGACAATGAAGACATAATTATAACATGAGTGAGCATGACGACAAGATTCTACATCAATAGTTTCTTTGCATTACTTACATGGGATGCATCTTGGAATGAATGTTTAGCCATAGTATATGCATGTATTACTTTTGAATGATCAAAGGGTAACATTATTTTATTTATATTATATTTATTGAACCCCTCAATTCATATTGTTTAAATATTATCTACCTGAATATTTAATAAAAAAATGGTTTCTGTAGTATTGTCCTAGTTTTAAAAACTAATTAAGTACATATGAGCAAGTGTAGAAAATTGGAAATATCAAAAAGAATAATAAATATGTATGAACTAATGTCATGGACTTGGCTGGTATCTTGGATGACACAGAAGAAAATAAATGGCTAATGATCTCTATATATAATAGTGGATACATGAAAAAAGTAGTCATAAGTACTTGCTAATGTGATTTGGGGATAATATAGAGGAAAAGTGGGAGCTTGGGAATGTGAGACAGCATAAAATGACCAGAAAGGCATTTCACAATGTTAGTAGTGACAAGAAGCCGGATAGAGAAAATAATGCGACCCATATGAACAGTATGTAAATTAATATAATTGGAGGGGGAGATAGCAAGGAGGCAACCATATGCAAATAAATTATTACTAGGTATGCATGCACACAATGTGGAAGCATGTTCAATGCAATGTTTTCTTCAAATATGTGATGCTTTTTGTCCTAATCAATGAGAACTTGTGAATGCATCAACAGATAACACTAGTTCCCTGCAAAAAAAAATCACTATTTGAAATTAGATGCTTAACTGAGATTACACATGTCAACAAACACCACCAGACCTGCTCATATCTCATACAGGCAAGACTAGCAAAATACCAGCTCATCCTTTTACTATAGTGACATCTCTCGATCGTCAATATATAGAGAAAGTAGACGAGTGGACTTCGCATGCTCTGCGAAGTAGGAAAGTAAAATATCGCCAAAAAACCAATTAGGGGCAACAAGGCAACAATTAAGTTGAGATGGAGAAGTATACTAATCAAGATACAAAAAGATCATTAAGTCTCTTAAGGTCTTATTCTCTCCTTGAAAACTAATTCTTGGGTGGAATGAAAAAAATAATTAAAATTAGCTCCGAACATTGACTGATGGCATGGGCATAAATTAATATGAATCACTTGTTAACCTAGGTTCTAGGTGTGCTTGCAAGATTCATCTACCCGGGTTTGCACATGTTGAGAGATAGAGGGTATGTTTGGTTGATGACAAAATCAACCCTCAAATTCTACATGAAAATTTTGTGCTCTCCTCGGATACCCGAAGAGGTCGGTGTTTGGATCTTGTTCTTTATAAGATGACACATCGAACTCCATATACATACACTCGCCAGTAAGAAGGGATCTATAGAACATGAACTTGAAGAGCCAGATATAAACAGTACGGTACCCGGAGTTGGAGTAGTCGTAGAGGCGCCCGGTGTTGGAGAAGAGGACGACGGCTACCTGCGCATCGCAGAGGACGCCTAGCTCCCTGGCTTTCTTGAACAGCCCGCTCTTCCTCTTGGAGAAGGTCACCTGCCGGCTTGTCGTGTTCTCGATCCTCTCGATCACCGTCTTTCCCCGGACCATCACGCACCACCGGAGATTTACGAGCTTCACTAATTAAGCAGGTAGCAACACGCCGGCCGGCTAACCGGAGATTTTATTGATTCGGAGAGGGAGAAGAGAGAGAGAGGGGGGGGGGGGGGGGGGGGGGGGGGGGGGGGTGTTGTGTGTGTGCTGTGCGGGGGAGTTGGTCACCTGAGGTTTGCTTGAAAAGAAGTACTGCTATGCTATGCTAGCAGTACTTGTTACTACCCACTTTGCCTCACAGTCTCGTCATTCCAACGTATCAGAAACTGACACGTCGGCTCACGCACGGACAGAGTAGCATAGATACTGCATGTGCTCCTGCAATATTATACAAAGCCTATACCCTTCTTTGGGGCAAGGCAAAGACCAACTTGAATGCTAACCCTTGTTAATTTTTCCCTCTTTGGAGCTTTGTGCAACGACTTTGGCCCATGGTGCAGACAACATAATCGTCTGCAGTACATATCTGCTGCTGATTAAGCTATAGTATAGTGGATCTAGCTACCAGGGCGATATAGGAGAACATGCATGGCCACATCTGTACGGCAGCATATCTTACACTGTCACGCTATACTTTAACCTTTTCCCTTCGTACATATAGATAAATGCCGGCGGTGTGCTCCGTACATATGGAGACTTGTAATTAACAACTTGCTAGTCCATTCAAACCGTACATTCATTCATTAATGTTGTCTTACTGCGTATATAAACTCTTGCTCGATCTTAGTTCAACATATCACTGTGGATCATCTGTACTTTATTGCAAGATTTTTTTTTTATTAGTTTGGCAAGTGGTTGTATCTTGTACTCCCTCCGTCCCAAAATAAGTGACTCAACTTTGTACTAACTTTATATGTGCCTTTGATCTTGGCTAGACCTCCTGGAGGGGTTTCTGGTATGATGGGAGCTTGGCTCCATTCCATCCCTAGAAATCATAGGCATCTGGTTCCGAGGGTATAGGTGTAACAATTTGCTGGACTATCTGGAAGACAAGAAACAGTGCATGTTTTGATAAAAAAAAACTAATGATCCTGCAGCTGTTATTTTTAGCATGTGTTATTATGTTAAAACTTGGAGCATCTTGCAGAAAAACCAAGACAGAGAAGAAACTGAAGATCAAGATGGTGCTGGAAGAGGCGTATTCTAAAGGGCATGGCTGGAATCCTATGGCTAGGAGGATATGATGGGCTTCTTTATGCTTGATCTTGTTCTACTGTGTGTTCTGGGCTGTGCTTTTCTCAATCTTGTTTTTGTGGCGTCGAGCCAGATTTGTCTATCATTGGTGGTGGTGGCTTACGATGCTATGTGTGTTTTATCTGTAGGTCGGTGAGCTCAAAAACCGTTGTTTGCTCTTAGGCCTCATTTAGCTGTGGTCTGGCTGCCTGCGTGCAGTTGATGTTTTGCCTAATGTTTTAGTCTTGCTTTCACTTTTGTTGTTTCTTATTTCTTTTAGTTCTAATAACTTTTGTGGTAGTTTATTTCATGGAGTTAAAAAAAATTAAAGAAACATACTTTTGTATGTAAATTGGTGGCCAAAGAGGCAAAGGTCGAGTGACCTAGTGCCGTAACATTGAGAGAATATTACTACTACTTGGCGATGTTTCTGTGACAAAAGTTTAAATTTTCACATGGCATGGACATCGCCTCACGATTGCTCACAAGTTGTCCAGTCTGTTCTAGTACTAATTAAGAAAGCAAAGTATATGTAGGTGCTCACTGCTCGAGAAGGCCTTGTCTCAAGGCATACACTAGGTTATGTCTTCATGTCACAGTAAACCCAAAACTAAGAGGCTACAACATTGAGAGTGTCCCACGATTCAAATGTATGACATGTTGGAAAACCTGAGCAGTCCACAGCACGATCGTAAGTCTTCGCTATGATCCTAATGGAAAACGACAATTTGTGATCATCTCTACATCTAAAAAATAGTGAACCAAACTTTGCTTGAGTTACTGAGGTGGTTTAACATATATCTAGTGATACCAAGATTTAAACAATACCGTGGTATTGTGAGATCAAAACCATGTGAGGGGTCGATCGAGCGATCTGCTTAATTTCACTTTGCATGCACGCAAGCTATGCTTCTCTTTGAAGCGCTCTATATGGCTACCACCCATTCATGCATGTATATAGTCTCCATGAAATGAAAAACCACACGATTATCTCGGGAACATGACAAGTTCGGTCCTATGGCACGACCAACTCTACACCACACCATCAGCCATGAAAAAATCAGTGTGGAGATGCGGTGTGCCGGTTGCGCCCTAAGGTAATGCGCTGTACGCACAAAAAATCTAGCCTTTCCTCCCTCTTGTGGGTGGAAAGACTTTTTCTATCTATGGAGTAAATCGTCAAGTTTACAGTTTATCACAACATTATGTTACTGTAGCTAACAGCGAACGGCCTCAGAGAAAATTTTCGGCAGCCCCCATCACTCTTGCACATCAACAAACTAATGGGCCTTCAACTAAGCCTTTCAGAGCTCCCCAGGTCGATGATCAGGAGACGAGGCATGACTCTACAATCTGTTCTCTCTCAGTCAACTTGTCAGGATGCCTGTCATTCGCCTCGGACATGAAAATTTTCGTCCGGTACAGCAAAGTGATCCAACCTTCGGTGTTCCTATTTGTTATTTCTTCCGGTCAACTGTTAGCAGCATTTGGCACAGAACCCTGCGACGATGAGTTCGCGGCCGCTGTCTTCGATGGTTTGCTTCTTGAAAAGGTTTTCACGTACAGGGCTCCAAATACGATGGCCTGGCAGCACGGAGTGTCGGTTTTTTATTGTAATGAAGACAGGAAATGTTATGAGATGGGTGATGAGACAGACAGAGATGACTTACAGCGCCAACCCATTGCATCCAGCTAAGGGGATGCACGAACCAGACGCAGGACAGTAGTATGCTCACCAACTGTGGAAACACGTGTTGAATTGCGGTTAGGGACCGGTTAAGCAATTTAAATGCAAATATGTGATACTGGTGAGAACTGTATCCACCTGTCTAGTTGTCATGATGGTAGCGAATGTGAGAGCCCCGAATGTTCGGATAGTGTAGGATATGAAGAATTGGCTAGCTGTTGCAACCTGGAGAGAACATGTTGTTTAAATCCCATGGCTAAAAGATAACTTGGATCCATCATTCAAACAGTCATGGCGTAGCTTCAATCTGTGCTCGTGGGTGGGCGCAAATTTTTAGATTAGCTACAAGTGCAACTTGTCCTACAGCGGCATATTTTTCATATCCTACAGTGAGGTTGTCTCCATATCCATCAGAATTATTATGTGATGTGCTTTATATTCTCCAGTGGTTTATTTGAGTTAAAAAGGAACAAGCGCATTGCATTTTGATTCAAGAGGCAAAAGGTAAGCC
Organism: Elymus sibiricus; assembly: GCA_039707655.1. NCBI lineage: Eukaryota > Viridiplantae > Streptophyta > Magnoliopsida > Poales > Poaceae > Elymus > Elymus sibiricus. Next base: position 53,092,624 of record CM077664.1, on the reverse strand, counting down.
TTACAGTGGATAGGATTAGGACGTCATAGAAGCAATCTGGATGACGAACCATAAAGTCCACGGCTGGAAGAAGATGATTCTGGAGGATAAGTCCTGTAAAAGGAAAAATTAACAGAGAAATAAAATCATTCATAGTAACTGTTTATGGTGTATTGTTACAGTGTAGGTAACAGACTCAAATGTAACAGATTAACATGCAAAACTTTGATAGAATCTCCAGTAATAGAAACTTTGATAGAATCACAAAAGCACTGACCAAATTTCAGCAGATTTTGTCACAATATAGAATTGAAATTTAACTTTCAGGGTAATGCAGGACATAATCAAAAGACAAGACAAGTAACCATTTGAGTTAGCAATTACCACTCAAGCTTATAACACAAGAGCACATTGTCGTGTAGAATATTTGGTTGTGAATTTCCATCTCATACCCTTTGAAGAGTTTGTCTTGGAAGGTGCTTGTGAACCCATCAAATCTAGAAATTCAAAAAGGAGGATCGTGTTAGATAGCAACCTGGGTGTGAAAGCTGAAAAGAAAGTAAGCAATAAACCTTGTAAGTGAATAGTGCACGGCTGCACCCACACTCACACCCTACAGTAGGCCAGGAGAATTGATTTTGCCTACTTTCATGTTTTAGAAATTTACAAGATTATGTCAAATCTACAGTAGCAACAACTTCAGAAATTATGATAACACTATCTCTTCAGCAGTTCAGATACTCAATGAGTCATAGCAATACATGCATTTAGTATTTGTAGCTCTAGCATGCCTAACACTATTTAATACATTTAGAAAATAACTTGGTAGCAAAAAAAAAGTGGACTTACATGTCAAAAGGAGCTGTAAAATCGTTAAATTTCACAAAACAGAGCTACCATTGCATTCAAATCATGAACTCGAATATTATTGCTTATTTTCTTAGCAAAATTAAGTAGAAGATGAGAAGAAGCTGTACCCAAGATAACCAAGCATGAGTGAAACACCCCAAACAGTACTTTCTCTGCCTTTATTAAGTGGGCTAACATCCATTGATGCCTGCATCCAGAGACCAGAACACCACTTCAGAAGAAACACCAAAAGCTCAGCATGCCATATGATTCAGGCACCATTCTTAAATATAAAGGGTATCACAGTGTTCAAGAAAGCGTTTTTAGGCGCCGCTTAAGCGCTAAGCGATAGCTAAACGCTTCGCTTCTGCCCTAGGCGGAAGTTTTAGGGTTAAGCGAAAAAAAGCAGGATTTAGCGGCCGCTTAAGCGCTGAGCGCTGGCTAAGCGATCGCTAAGCGCGCTTAAGCGTTCAAAAAGCGAGGAATGGGCCACAGGCTGTAGGGAAAAGGGGGTATAAAGGCCTGGCCCAATACTGGCCTGTTCGGCTAGGGTTTACTGGGTTAGAAGGAGAGGGGGGAGAAGAGAGCTCCAGTGGCGGCTGCTCCTGTTCTGCATCCAACGCAGCTCCATGCATTCTTCCTCCTCGTCCCCGGACTGGATCTGAACGCTGGCAGCTCCTCCTCATCCTCCTGGACGTCCACCCCTACAACTGCTTGGGCTGGGGCTGCTGTTTGGCTGCTGCTGCTGCTGCTACTGCTTGGCTGCTGCTGCTTGGCTGCAGCTGCCATTTATCTTATATATGCTCATTCTAAGACAATATTATGCATTTATGCTTGCTGTGTGAACCACTGAACCTTATCCTTATGTGTTATTTGGCTATTTGTTGTGGTGTGTGAACCACTGAACCTCAACCTTATATGCTATTTCAGATTTTCAGTTACCTATGTGCTATATTTCCTGTTTTCTTGTGCATATTATTGAAAAACAACCAAATTCTGGCTAATTTTAAAAAAACGCTTAATCCTTGTTAAGCTGCGCTTAAGCGGCCATTGCTCTAAGCTGTGGCCTTCCGCTCCGCTTACGCTTACCGCTTTTTTGAACATTGATCACAGGTACATTGGCTAATTACCAAAAGTGAAAGAAATAGTAAGTTATTATCAGTTTCCAGAAACCCATAACCCAACATCTTGCCTAAGATAATGTCATGGACTGTTTGGGCCACTGGATCTGGACGTATGGGCTACAGTGTCAAGGGAGCTCGAACCTCGAAGCCAAGGGCCCTGTACCATGTGATGGCTGGCGCGTCGATAGAGGCATTTCTCAAGAGATAGGTGAACCAGAAGAACCCTAGCAAGGGCCCGGCATTCCTCCCTGGACAGTTTCCGTTGTATCCCCTTCTGTTTTTAGAACCTTCTCGCTTTGTACCACCGTTTCCAGTGAACATGTATCTAGTATTCGTTGTATTAAAGTGGGCATCCCCCTGCCTCCAGTGAACATGTTCGTTGTCGTCGTTGACGACATTGTCATACCAACGAGAAGCCACCCGAGTGTGCAGTGCAGTGTCCAAGACATGACAACGGTGTGGGATCATCGTCTATGGCCACCAGCGGTGACCTCGTCGAACTCCCAGCCCCCAAGGTGCTCGAATTCAACCATGTCACTGTCAACACCAGCGTCTCAGCCTAACCGAACCGATGTCCACCACCTACTTGGCGTGGAGCCCCGATCACGACGCCTGTGGATGACTCATTGCCAAGTCCATGACTCGATGGAGTCCACCTACATCCTTCATTGCGCCTCCAAAGGACTCACCAACCCCACCGCTTGAGCCATTATCCGTCCTTGAGCTTGGGACATTGGCGCCTGCTAGGTGTTTGACTGAATGCTCCAACCTCAAGGCCAACACTATGATGCTTGTGTCGTTGCATGGTGCAACTAGGAGTGCTACCTCAACTCCTGTGTAGCTTGACAACACGCAATCGAGCTCCATATTGCCCAACGTGTCGGTTTTTGTTTGCCCTGGTGCTCAGCAGATCGCATGGCACGGGCTGTTAGAGGAAAAAGCCCCGTGATGTTGATGTCAACATTCAGGATAGGCTTAGGCTGCAACTGAATGTTGGCAAAAAAAGTTATGTCCACTGCTACTAGTCCTCATCTGGTACCCACACAACCTCTGTTACATGGGTTGCTTGACATTGGCGTCGCACTAGGCTATTCCAGTCAGGGTTCTCACTACCGTCACCACCAACTCCAATGCCTGTGGAGAAGCGACCGCTGTCATGGCCGTCCTTCGTGTGCAATCATGGAAGACGGGAGCTAAGGCTGCCACCAACCCAAGGACTACCCTGCGGCTCAACGATGATCATTCACTTGAAGCTTGGTTATGTGCTCACTCTTGGAGATGATACAATTTGTGGTGAGTACAAGGCAGAATTCATGTTGGTTGTTAAAGCACATGGCTGTGAGCTGACCAGTGGTTTCCATCCGGAGAAGCAATGGCATCCTAGAGGTCTGCATTCCTCTTCCTGGATTCGGCAAAAGTCCTTGTTAACAGCAAAGGGCGGTCTAGGAGGAGTGCATTTGAAGGAGCCATGGTCGCCACTTCAGGGTATGTAAACAATGCAATCTTTGGGAAGCCACATGAGGGTATTTGTTGCTATGCTATCAATTTTGACCTGCATGAAACTAGTTCTGGTGCTGGAATTTGCTCACAAGCTCTTCTTGCTGAGATGAGGTGTTTTTCTTGTGAACTGCCTGTGTGTGGAAAGTCGGGGACGTGTTGGCCTTGTGTTCAAATATGCCATGCCATGGATTTCTTTGTTACATGGTCTAGGAAGTATTTTTCATTGTTGCAGCAAAAGCCCCCATGGCCTCATATTCTAGACAACCTCAAGCTGCCCAATTTTATTGCAAGGAAGTGAGGCCATGGACTTATGGAAAAGTGTACAGGTGCAAATGCAGTCATTTAGCATTGTGATATTGCGACAAGTTGCAGAGTTTGCCCCCTATTTCTGGTTGGTGGCAAAATACAAGGAAAGTCAAGTAAATGGAATTTCAGGTTACTGCCAGGAAATGGTGGCTCTCTTGGGATTCAGGTAGTTCTTATTTAGGAAGCTGCAAGTGTTGTCCAGCTTGTACCTTCATCGACTCTTGTCACGCAAACGAAGTTGAAAACTGCTGCTGTTTTCTTTTAAGTGCTAAAAGCTGTGCTGATTTGGAAACTAACCTAAATTTTTATTTGGAGACACCAGCTAGCATGGTTTGTTTTTCAATATTACACCCGGGCTTGAGATGCTCTTCAGTATTCCATGGCTTGAAGAATGCAGCAGCAACTACAGTGGTACAACCAGCGATCATTGGAGCTAGCGATGGACACTACTGGATGGTTACATGGTAGTGTGGCCTTGTGTTGATTAGTCTCGTGGCTAGAGCAGTAATGAGAATAATACACACTTTGCCCCGCCTTCTGGAAGATGACTGTTCTGAGTAGGGCGGCTGGGAGAGAAATGAGTGATCTTTTCAATAGAGAGCTGCTGGACCACTTCGCTTATGAAGATTGCAAGGCTTTTTTCCTATGGCCTGAATAAATCACAGGAAACTCGATGTCCGTTTAGCATTCATGTAAGTCAGATGCTCCACCCTTTATGTGTGTTCTTTACCAGGACTGCAAGCACCTTGGGATCTGGGAGACTGCAATCTTAAGTGTCCATGGGTGTTAAGGGGACAATGCATAGACCGTTTGGGCCACTGGACCTGGCTGTATGGACTGCAGTGACAAGGTGGCTCGAAGCCCATGGCGCTGGAGCAGATGAAGGTGGGCAGTTCTACTTAAGCTGGTGGAGAGGAAGAGATAAGGGCATCAATCCAGAGTTAAGTGAACCAGAAGAACCCTAGCAAGGGCCTGACTCCTTCCTCCGTGGACCACATCTCCACTGTATCCCCTTCTCCTCTTTCTAGAACCTTCTACCACTTGTACCACCTTTTCGTGTGAGCCTTCATCCAGTATTGGTTGTATTGAAGAGGCATTGCAAAATATAGTTAATAGGGTTATATTAAAAGCCACATCTCCATCCTGCTTTGAATTCAATCCTAATACCATCTATATCATTTGCTACCTAATTGTCATGTGGTGTGCAGATGGCAGATGCAGTAGTTAATGAAATTTCTATGTTCTCCGGTCTCCAAAACATCTTTTAGCCGTGTACAACTAGAGAATCATGCAACGGGCAACCGTGTGGTGCTCAACAATACGGAGAAATGAGTTGGGAGATTTGGATTACCGGGTATAGAATGAACAATGAGCAGCCCATGGTCACAATGACTGCAAAGAAGTAATCTTTTCCACCGTACTTCTTTTTCATAATTATCGTGCCCCAAATCTACAAATCAATCAAAATGAAGAGTGTTCAAAACAAGGCTTGATATCCAGCAAATGAAATGAAAGTACATAAACTGTGGAACAAAAAAATAAAGGATGTCCAGATATATAAACTCGAGACGATTGATATACGATGCTGATTTTCTGTGCTTTAACATCTACCTGAGAGATGAATGAAAATGGCTGAAATAGCAGTATTAGATGAACTGGGAGTCTCAGAATAATCTTGCACAGTAATTTTCACACGCAACTTATAAACTGCTTTTCCATCTTTAACAGACACTTCATCCACATAGGTTCAATTTACCAATAGCACCAAATTAGCATATGTACAAATTGCTTACATTGATCACTGTTTATTAACTTGGAAGTAAAAGTAACACAGACATCTATACTCTTCTAGCAGACACTGAAGAAGTAAGAAAATCAGGTTAAATCGCAGGTCACGCTACAAAAGATATTACCATGACAGGAATCATCTTTGCACATTTGGCAAGTGTCTGGACAGGGAAACTCACATACTTGAGGGCCTGAAACAATCACGTCATGTATTATGTACAGAAGCAATAGGAACCAACAACAGCGGATATACAAAACTAATGCATAACCTCATACTGGCAAGTTGTGGTTAGTATGTTTGAGAAGGAGACAACACAGTATTTCTGGATTGGGGCCACTGGGTCCGTGGATTTCTTACTTGACTGCAAGAACATACAAATTTCAGAGCCTAGCAGATTCAGACAAGTTCAAGTATAAGAACAAACGATAGAGGCAGATCCATACCAGTAACACGAGTGCAGACACCATGGATGTGGTGATACGGTTACAGAAAACAAGAAATAGTGAGTATCTGAAGAACTCCTTCTCTGCTCCATAGGGAACTCTCATGAGTTTTTCCTGCATAACATTGAAACCGGAACCCCTCCATTTAGTGTTTCATGACCATTCAACGCCATGTAAAACAGAAATGAGTTCTTTTCAAGCAAGCTAAAGAACAGGTAACGGACAGTCACAAATAGATGTGGTACTTGCACATCAAAGGGTTCAGACGTGTGAATACACCATTCACCAAAGTAACAAGAGGTGATTTAGTTCATGAACAACCACACTATCCAGTTTAACACCTACATGATCATGGAGAATATTCTTTTATCTGGATCTGAAAAATGAATCAAAAGGTGCTTAAAAGGAGTGAAAGGAAGAATACTCCAAACTCTCCTTTTATTGCCTGAACTGAACTTTTTAGGTCATAAGTACATAACAACATCCCTATCACAACAGAGCATTGATATTTTTCATCGAATACAAGCTGAGCATACTTCGCAGAATGAACTGACAGTACCAGCCATTCACCAATACAGCACCACCCAATAGTTCAGTACAATTTGTGCAGTTCCATTCTCAATCTGAAGCATTTGAATGAAATCGCACCGTACATGCTATACTGGCCAGTTAACTCTCAAGGCAAGCGCAATCTCACCATTTCGAACCGTAAATTTCGCCGGGGGGAGGAACAGAAAAACACGAATAGATCGCTACTAATCCCCCGCTATTGCCGCACCCAGCGGCACACTCCTCTGTGAGAAAAACCTGGGCATCAGTGATTCCAACAGGGTAGTGGGGGGGAGGGGGCGGTGAGGCGGACCTGGAGGACGCCGTAGACGAGGAGGGTGCTCATGATGCCGACGACGGCGAGGGCGCACCTGCCCATCAGGCGGCGGCGCTCGTCCTTGTCCCTCCCCGCCGCCACCGGCAGCGCCGCCTCGTCCGCCATAGCCAACGAGTAGATCGGGGAGGGACCCTGGCTAGCTCGGGCGATCGATTGACGGCGACGGCGCCTGGACGAAGAAGTGGGGGGGCACTGGGCTCGGCGGTGGGCCCGGCGCGGGGGCGAGGGGGCGGAGGTGGCTCGCCTACCCTTTTCCGGCGTGCGGCGTGCGGCGTGTGGGTGGGGCAACAGCTACCCACGGGTCCCCCTTGCAGTGGTTTTTTAGTTTTTGTTTCCGACGAATTTTGCTGGCCGTTGGATCTTCTACTTCGCCCATCGTGCGCCCATGATTGAACCATATCGATCCATTTTTATTTTTGGATCTTCTATAAACAAAATACTCCCTCTGTGAAGAAAAATATAAGTGCGTAGTGATCTAAACGCTCTTATATTTCTTTACGGAAGGAGTAATTGGCTACCACCGGGCATATTGGTTGATATTTATGGCATATACCGGCACTGTTATGGTCATGGAAGACTTCATCGCAAGCTCCAACGGACTTGAGGACAAAGGAGACAAGCACACCATCCTTTTGGTCCTCTTCATTCATTCTCAGGTATGTGGTATACTTGTATGCATCCACATATTATACATGTACATTCTAGGTGGTTGATAAAAATAGCCTTACACTCAACCCACGATCGGTGACACGGAAAACTCGGGAGCATATTGCAGCAACTGTAATTGTAAAGAGTATCGAAGACATCGCCTTTAGTTTTACAAATCCCTCACGGTGCAAATTGTCAGGGTGGGTTACTGCCATCTATGATGTGAGTTTATTTTTTATTTTGAATCGGGCTACCCCATTCCATTACTTTCATAACGGAAATACAAAGTTTTTTCCATTAACCAGAGAGACAAGAGGCGGGAAAGAGTTTATATGAATAGGATGGCACTTGTGTTGACATGAGCATCTTGTTCCTCGAATGCAGGACACCTGAAAAATAAAATAAACATAAAAGCAACAACAACAACAATATTGGTTGTGACCTCCCTAAACATACATGTTTGGAAGTGAATCCTTTTCACATTGTTGTCTTCCTTCCGAGTCACCATGATGGTAATTATTGGCAATGGTAGACTCATGGGTGTTGTCAAACCTTATATGCAAGCTTCTCGACACATTTCTCCCACGCCACCAGACTTCACACTGAAGTGGCTCTTATCTTCATCGGCTTTGGCCCTCTCAAGTCATGTGTATCTATTGTTGTCCATACCGATTTAGCCACCCTCGATGTTGCCTCTTGGTTGTCGTTCTACAACCAAGTGAGAACCATTGTTGCATCACCTCCTCTCATTAAAGTTTCACATCCTATGAGCCTTGAATGTATGTAACCTCTTAGACGCGGATTGATGTCGTTGTCCTTATAATGTGACTATTTTGCTCACTCACACCGCAATCAGTTCCTCTAGTTGTCCCACCAATCTTGCAGCTCGTGTCTCTATCTCCATCGTCGACACGTCCCGTTCTCTACTCCTACATCATCTTCTCCACTGATGCGACCAGTGTGTACCTCTTTTTCGGTTGTGCATGTGCTCATGCGATGTGGGACATCGTCCTCCCCAACATTGGGTGCATGCGGTCTCTTGCATGGAGGACTTGTGATATGCCAATGTCCCTCCCACCCCCCTCCCTTCCCCAGAGAGGAAGCCTAGGGCAATGGTGATTGCGATCATCCTCTATGGAATCTGGAAGAGCGGGAATGCTAAGGTCTTCCACCTTGAGGTGATTTCTATGTGGTATGTCAGCCACAATATTGCGATAGGAGCAATGCCACCGCTCATGAAGAACATATTTCGTATGTGGTACATAAAAAGGACAAATATGTGAATACAAAACCGTAAACCTATCTTTTTCTTATAGAAAAAAGGCACCAGTACCCTAGGCTCATTTCCATCAAAATGAAATAAATTCAAAAGTGGCATCACACATTATAGAGGGGAGTACCTGTCAAGTGGAGACACATGTTTCTAGTAACATGAAAAAAATAGAGAATAACAAGTATCGATAACCCCTAATGTAGTCGGTTTGCTATCTAAGTTGGTTGATGATTAGGTTAGCATGGTTTGTTATTCTAGTATTTGGGATTTGTAAGTTCACATAAATACAAAGAGAAAAGGAGGCATCAGACATGACTTTGGCTAAAAGTTTTGTGCACGAGCATTCGGGCGATTTTTTTGATTTGATCGATTTTTGGGTGAAACTTAGCACCACAAAGCTAGTTAGTGTATTTCAAGAGGATGTAGCGTGGTGGTTCATCCGAGCCATCACGATAAAGTATACAAAGTATATCTATACATCTAGAATTGTATTCTGTGCTTTTTTCAGTTTCAAATATAGTTTTTGGATCTTAAAAGGAGATTCTTCTAGCAATGGGGTAGTAATATGAAAAGATACTATTTGGTGAAATATCCAAAGTGTGTAGATCTAAAAAAGGAGGGGGGCTAGTCAAAATTTGAGAAAACAAAATGTCAACCTTCTCACCAAGTAGTGGTGGAAACCGAAAAAGGGACAGTGGTTATGGCAAGAAGTAGTGAGAGCTAAATACCTCAAAGTCTGTATTTTCAGCTACTGGTAAAGCTAAATTCTATTTCACTTGTTGGAAAACCTTCCTTAAGGTTAAAGAATTTTACATGGCTGGAAGAAGAATTAATGTGAAACCTGTTAACTTAGCCACGGCATGGAGGGATCCTTTTGAATGATAAGCCACCTTTGTGTGAGAAATTATCTTCTATTCAATATATGCAACTCCCCTGATTTGTACTCTACAACCATGTTCCTTTGATGTGGACAACACTTTCTTTAGGAGGAGATTATCTCATGTACTTGATCAACAATGGAGGGAGATTAAAGAAACTATTAATGGTGTGATTGAAGATGAAATATACTAGGGCCTAGGAAAAAATGTGTTTCACTACTAAATCAATTTATGAACCACTGGAGATGGGTTTGTCTAGAGATAATTACAAATGGATCTGGAAAGCCAAAATTCCTCTTAAATTGCATTTTTTTTCTTTGGCAACTGTTCCAAAATGTTGTGCTAACCAGAGAGGTCATGAAACATAAGAACTGGGGTGGTAATCCTAAATGCTCCTTTTGTGATGAGTTTGAAACTGCTCAGCACTTGTTTTTTTACCAATCTTGTTGCTAGAGTTATTTAGCGCACCGTTGGGTGTGTGCTCGGCACTGACCTTTGCCCTAACAATAGTTGACAATACTACTCTTAATGTTACTGCTTCCTACCTAATGATGAAAGTATATATACTGTTGGACTTGTTGCGATTACGTGGGCCAATTAGAAAATCGTCGTAATAAAGAGACCTTTGAGGGGAAAATCTTGAGAACTCCTTTTGATATTGTTTTCAATGCTTGCTCGGCAGGGACTCAAAAAGCTAAGGATGTTGAAAGAAGGAGCGGAGCTGCTCAGGTCCAGTGTTGAGAACATGATAAGGATTTGTGCAACTGCGCATGATGCTCAAGTGCTACTGGGAAACTGAAGACTCAAGGGATTCGTCCATCTGTATTGCTTCTGTTGATGTTGCTTCTTTGCGGGGAGTCATTTCGCCGTGGTGCTTTTCCCAGTTTATGTTGTTTTGAAATGTTATGTTTCCCACTTTCCCTACGTGGGGCTCATGTTTATGATTAGGTTAGTGCTTATCTAGGTGCTAGTAGATTTTCGCCCCACAATACTCGTTTCGATCGCGGGCGAGTGCAGTGGGTTTTCTGTTTAGTGCAGAACTCGCTACTCTCCCTTTCTCGTCCCTTGAACATCCGTGAGACTGATGTATTTTTGTTATGCGGGTAATTGAAAGGGGTTAAGCCCTGTTAAAGAATAGAGTTTTCAGGCTCGCCTCCTCTCCCAAGCTTAGGTTTTCTCCGCCTCCCGCCGGCGCCGCCGCCGGCCCGCCTCATCTCCGGTGGCCTTAGGGCCATGGAGGGCGTGGTGGATCCCGGCCCTTGTTGGTGGGAGGGCTCCGTTTTTAGATGTTGCTTTGTGGGTTGATAGGGTTTGTGTCCTGATCAAGAAGGCGAGACGCGCGACGGCTCCCTGAAGATGGATTAAGGTTCTCCCCGCCTAGCCCCCGTTCCGGTGGTGCGTCTAGCACCGTCGGTGGACGTGTGGAGATGTGTCTCCGGCGGATCTATCTTTGGTGGACCCGCTCGGATATATTAATCGTTCGTCTTCAATCGTGTCTCTTCAGGTTGGATCCTTTTGATCTACGCTACTCTTCACCGGCGATGGTTGCTGCTCTGGTGTGCAAGGCCTACGGGGCCTTAGCACGATGACTTCCCGACTGTCTACTACAACAAGTTTTGTCCGGCTCCGACGAGGGAGGGGCGATGACGGCGGCGCACCTTCGACTCGCTTCAGCTCTTGTAGTCGTCACTAGGTGGTCTATTACACTAGATGTAATTTTTATTATTTGTTCGTTGTACTGCCATGATTGGAGATGAGTAGATCAGAAGTTTTTTTGCAAAAAAAAGCCCGGTTAAAGAGAAAAAAACATGCACGGTATCGTGGTTGCTTCCTAGAAAAAAAAAACACAAAATGACAACTATTATATGCTTTGTTCTTGGATGAATTTTCGTAGGTGACGATAGCCTACCTTAATTATTCATCATCTCTTTTTTAGCTGCCTTATTCATCATCTTTAAAAGAAAATTGCCGCGAAATGTTTAAACAAGTGCATGCAGGTGTTGGATAACTCCAGTGAGGTACGCCCGCTTCAAACACACACTCCCGCTCCGGAGCGCACGCGGCCACCCGTAACCATGCATCTCAACAAACTAATTCTCATGTCTCCCTCCTCGAGGAACCAAGAAACCCAGCCCCGACCCAGTCTCCCCGCATCCATCGCTCTCCGGATCGACCGATCCGGCCGATGGAGGTGTTCGACGACGTGCACTTCGTGCGGCTCCGGTGCCGGGTGCGGCGGACCAAGTACCTGGCGGCGGACGACGACGGGCACGGCGTGTGCCTGTCCAGCCAGCGCGGCGCGCACAACACGGTGTGGGCGGTGCAGCACATGGAGAGCGCGGTGGAGGGCGCCGAGGGCGGGCCCTTCGTCCTCCTCCGCGGCGCCTACGGCCGCTACCTCTTCGCCACGGACGTGCAGGCCGCCACGGGGCCCGGCCACGGCGTCCAGGCCGCGCAGCACCCCCGGCTGCACCCCAACACGCCGACGTGCATGCTCTGGCAGGCCATCCGGCGGCAGGCCTCCTTCGTCATCCGCAGCGCCGGGGGCCGGTACCTCCGCGCCAACGGCAAGTACCTCCGGTGGCGCACGGCCGTCACCGTCGCCGACGACGACGACAGCGCCATGCTGCAGTGGGACGTCGAGGTCGTGCCCCTCCGGCTCGACCGCCCCACCCTCATCGATCCGCCGCCGCAGGTTAATTGCCCCCGCGATCCCCGAATCGTACGTCTACTCGGATTGCATTGCATTGCATGCTATTGGCGACTGATCGTGATCGATCGGTTCAAATTCAACTGGGCAGCTGATGCGGCGGCGGCGCCGCCCGCCGACGGAGGAGGAGGTGTCGCGGCAGGTCCGGTACATCCGCGCCGGCGTGGACGGGGACATAGACGAGACAGGGTGGCGGACGGTGCGGATCAGCACCAACAGCCTCATGCAGCTGCGGCTGACGCTGGCCAACCTGCTGGGCCAGAACCGGTCGGCGCTCCACACCACGCTCTGCGTCCGCGCCGGCGCCTACGCCGATCTCTCCCCTCTCCTCATCGACCTGCCCATCGGCAACGACCACCTCGACATCGTCGTCATCACCCACGGCACACCAGGTCCGTAAGAATACTTCAGACTTCAGTCTCCTCATCGAGCACTTATAGATAAGATCATCACTGCACTTCAGTGTGTCTCCGATATACCATTGTCACTTCTGACTGGTCGATGTTGATGAAAATTTCAGTGGACAACTCGTTGCTGTACCCAAACGTCAATGCGCGGGCTTGAACATCATGCAGGGGTGAAGTGACATGGTTAGGGAGAATGCTTGTAGCACAGGGTACGTGGTTTTGATGCTCATAGTAGTTGCTCAAGACACTGAACAGACAGTGATCTGCCTTGTGATTTTGCTCTGATCTTAGCGTCTGGCTGGTGGTCTGTAACGATTTTTGGGTACAATGCTGCTGCATGGAAATAGTATTTGATATGAGAATGCTGTCCAGAAATACATAGAGCTCCGTTTAAATGGTCTTTTATGGGATTGTAGTTCCTTCCTACTGTGTATATTTATAAATGTTCATGTGTAGAAGTACAAGTATATACAGAAACAATGGCTTACCCAGGATCGGGCCGAACCCCGGGCAGGCCCCAAACGAACACGTGCTACATCGTCGAAGGTTGTACAATAAACTAAGGAATCAATAATGCTGCTAGACCTACAAAGAATCTACAAATGTTTTACTTAACATTTTAAACTATAATAATCTCCCCCTGAACTCAACCGGGGTGGCACCGACATGTTGGAACTGGCGACGCGCCAAGCTGCGCCGCCTGCGCCCGAAATGTGTTTTGCAGAATGTATACCTAAGGCCAACTCTAGCCGATCCCCTAAAACCGGCTAGAGGAGTAAAAAACCGGTTTTACTCCTTTAACCGGGACCTAGCCGACCCCCTAAAACCCATAGAGGAGTAAAACTTTTACTCCACCACTTATCCGGCGCCTATATTTACTCCACCGCTCGGCGTCAGAGTAAAAAATTCCCACCCTCCTCAGCCTCTCCTCCTCCCCAATCCACGTCGTTCCCCGCCGCCCCTCCTCCCCAATGGCCGGATCCAATGGCCGCCTGTCCCCGCTGCGCATCCGCAGCGCGGATCCACGCCGCCACGAGCGTAGCGCAGGCGCGTCCTCAAGCCGCCGCCGCCGCGACACTACGGCCTCATCCCGCCGGCTCGCTGGCTTCCTTGATCTCCCCGCGCTGCGGCAGCCATAGAGGAAGTACCTCGGCGTCCGGCAGCGGGCGTGGGGGACGTGGGTGGCCGAAATCACTGCACACCCACAAGAAGCACTGGCTTGGGTCTTTCCACACCGTCGAGCTCACCGCCCACGAGGACTGATGGGGAACGTTGCATGAAAATCAAAAAAATTCCTACGAAACACACAAGATCTAATCTAGGAGATGCATAGCAACGAGAGGGGAGTGTGTCTACATACCCTTGTAGACCGAAAGTGTTAGCGTCGTAACGTGGTTGATGTAGTCGTACTCTTCACGATCCAATCCGATCTAGTGCCGAGCGGACGGCACCTCCGAGATTAGCACACGTTCAGCTCGATGGCGTCCTCTTCTTCTTGATCCAGCAAGCGAGGGAGAGGAGATAGATGAGATCGGAACCAGCACGGCGGTATGGTGGTGGTGGCAGCAGCGAAATTCTGGCAGGGCTTCGCCAAGCCGTACCGGAGGGAAGGTGGGAGGAGTTGGGAGTGACGGAGGGCAAGGGTGAAGGGGTGCCGCCCCCCGCGCCCCTCCCCACTATATATAGGGGTGAGGGGGAGGGGGCGCCGGCCCTAGCCCCTCCTTCAAGGAGGGGATGGCGGCCTTAGGGGTTGGCTTGCCCCCCAAGCCAAGGGGGGCGCCTCCCACCCCTAGGGTTTGCCCCTTTAGGCGCATGGGCCAAGTGGGGGACTGGTGCGCCGGGCCCAATGCTACTTGTAGTCTGCGTTGGTATTTCCCAGAAGAGGAGAGGATGATGCAATACAGTAGAGATAAATATTTCCCTCAGTTAAGAACCAAGATTATCAATCCAGTAGGAGAACCAAGCAAAATCCAGTGAATAACACCTACACACAGAAAAGCAAACACTTGCACCCAACGTGAATAAGAGGGTTGTCAATCCTCTTAGCGGTTACTTGTAAGGATTAAGTCTGATAGAGATAAATAGATAAACTAAAAAACTAATAAAAATAAAAGTAAATAAATTGCAGCAAGGTATTTTTAGGTTTTTTATATGATAAAGATAGACCCGGGGGGCATAGTTTTCACTACAGGCTTCTCTCTCGAGCACAGAAACATACGATGGGTAAACAAATTACTGTTGGGCAATTGATAGAAAAGCAAATATTTATGAAGGATTCATGTCAATGATCATGTATATAGGCATCACGTCCGAGACAAGTAGACCGACTCCTGCCTGCATCTACTACTATTACTTCACTCATCGACCGCTATCCAGCATGCATCTAGAGTATTAAGTTGAAAACAGAGTAACGCCTTAAGCAAGATGCCATGATGTAGAGAAGCAAATTCAAGCAATATGAATAAACCCCATCTTTTTATCCTTAATGGCAACAATACAAATACGTGTCATGTCCCCTTCTGTCACTGGGATTGAGCACCGCAAGATTGAACCCATCACAAAGCACCTCTCCCATTGTAAGATAAATCAATCTAGTAGGCCAAACCAAATCGATAGATCGGAGGGAAATACAAAGCTATATTTAATCATGCATAAAAGAGTTCACAGAAGACTCAAATATTTCTCATGAATAATCTGATCATAAACTCACAATTCATCGGATCCCAACAAACACACCGCAAAAGAAGATTATATCGGATAGAACTCCAAGAACATCAAGGAGAACATGGTATTGAAGATCAAAGAGAGAGAAGAAGCCATCTAGCTACTAGCTATGGACCCGTAGGTCTGTGATAAACTACTCACACATCATCGGAAGGGCAGCAAGGTTGATGTAGAAGCCCTCCGTGATCGATTCCCCCTCCGGCAGAGTACCGAAAAAGGCCTCCAGATGGGATCACGAAAGAACAAAGGCTTGCGGCGGCAGAAAGGTTTTCTCTTCTGGCTCTCTATTGGTTTCCCAATATTTGTGAATTTATAGAAGTGGAATTAGGTCAAACGGAGTCACATGGGCCCCACAAGGCAACACGGCGCGCCCCCCGGGGCGCGCCCTGTTGCCTTGTGAAGCCTCCGTGAGGCTTCTGGCCTCCCCCGAAGCTTCCAAGGTCTCTTTTGTCCAGAAAAAAATCTCCAAAAAGTTTCGTGGCATTTGGACTTCGTTTGGTACTGTTTCTCTGAAAAGCCAAAAACAAGCAGAAAACAACAACTGGCACTGGGCACTAGGTTAATAGGTTAGTCCCAAAAAATGATATATAATTGCATATAAAAACATCCAAGATTGATACTACAATAGCATGGGACAATAAAAAATTATAGATATGTTGGAGATGTATCACCCAACTAGGCCAGGGCGCCCCCCCTACAACCCACGTGGGTCCCCGGGGCTGGTGGACCCCCCCCCCCCCGATGGACCCCCGGAACCCTTCGGTGACTCCGGTACACTGCCGGCATGCGCCTGAACTTTTCCGGTGACCAAAATAGGACTTCCCATATATAAATCTTTACCTCCGGACCATTCCGGAGCTCCTCGTGATGTCCGGGATCTCATCCGGGACTCCGAACAACCTTCAGACTTTCCGCTATTAATATCTCAATACTATCCAAGCGCCATCGAACGTTAAGTGTGCGAACCTACTGGTTCGGGAACATGCAGACATGACCGAGACACCTCTCCGGTCAATAACCAACAGCGGGACCTGGATGCCCATATTGAATCCTACATATTCAACGATGATCTTTATCGGTTGAACCACGATGTCGAGGATTCAATTAATCCCGTATGCAATTCCCTTTGTCCGGCAATATGTTACTTGCCCGAGATTCGATCGTCGGTATCTCCATACCTAGTTCAATCTCGTTACCGGCAAGTCTCTTTACTCGTTCCGTAATACAAGATCCCGTGACTAAATCATTAGCCACATTGCTTGCAAGCTCTTTACGATGTTGTATTGCAGAGAGGGCCCAGAGATATCTCTTCGTCATACGGAGCAACAAATCCCATTCTCGATCCATGCAACCCAACAGACATCTTTGGAGATACATGTAGAGCACATTTATGATCACCCAGTTACGAAGTGACGTTTGATAGCACACAAGGCATTCCTCTGGTATCCGTGAGTGACATGATCTCATGGTCTAAGGAACAGATACTTGAGATGAAGAAAGCTGTAGCAAATAACTAAATGATCTGATGCTAATCTTACTGTTGGGTCTTGTCCATCACATCATTTTCCTAATGATGTGATCCCGTTATCAAATGACAATTCATGTCTATGGTTAGGAAACCTTAACCATGTTTGATCAACGAGCTAGTCTAGTAGAGGCTCTCTAGGGACACGGTGTTGTCTATGTATTCACACATGTATTTAAGTTTCCGGTCAATACAATTCTAGCATGAATAATAAACATTTATCATGAATAAGGAAATATGATAATAACCAATTTATTGTTGCCTCTAGGGCATATTTCCAATAAGTACGACCACTGGTAGGTCCGGCTACACGGCGCCGATGCCCGCCTCAACTTCGCGTAGGGCAAGATGCCGCTGCTCGGCGACCCGCCGCCGCAGGGGTGTTGAATGCGGCGGTGGCTCGGGAGGACCGGGAGGCGAGGGAGCGGCTCGCGGCAGAGGCCACCGACGAGGAGTACATGGCGGACCTCCGCCGCCAGTACCCCGAGCTAGTGGAGGCGGAGCGCAAGATCTTCGTTGAGCGCGGGACCAGCGGGGGGAGGTCATCGTCCTCTCGAGCAACGAGGAGGACGGCGGCAGCGATGACGACATCGACGTTAAAGAATGGCAGAGGATCTTCCCCGACTGTGGCGACGATGGCACAGGGCCTGACCCCATGGGCGGTGGGATTTCTAGGGCGGAGTGGCTCGCCCTCGCAAAGTCCGATTAGTAAGGTTTTAGTTTGTGTTTGACTATGTTTCGGTGGTTGTTAAGGTAAATTATATGTCAAATTTCGATTTAAACTAGACTATGTTTCGGTGGAAGTTTGTTTAAAGTTGAATCTTTGTTCATCACATTAAATTTGCTTTTTACTCCGTTATATTAAGGGGATCGGCTAGGTCCGGCCAAAAGTTAGGGCAACTCTAACTGATCCCCTATCCGGCCGTAAGGGAGGATAAATTCGGTTATCCTCCCTTACGCCGCACCTAGCTGATCCCCTAAACCTATTAGAGGAGTAAAAATATTTCCTCCACTGCTGAAACCCCCCTCCAATCTCCCTAAATATGCTCACCCCGCGCACGGCTGAGGAAAACGCATCGCCCTCTTTGTCCCGCCCACACGCAGGCTCCATTCCCACCACGGCCGCCACCACGCCCCGTCACCACCACTGATGACCGAACCTCCCGCCGGTATGGATACCCTGGACCCTACCACCACCCCGTCGGCCACCGCCACCGGAAAGGACCCCCACACCGCCGCCCGCGCCAAGGAAAAGCTTGGGGATAACAAAAGTCCACCGGGTTCAAGCTCCGGCTCCAACCGTGTCGAAGGCCGCCGTGGTGGCGATCGCCTCTCCGGCGATGTCGCGCCGCCCTCCCACTGCGGCCAAAAGAGCAAGAAAACCGACGACGGAGGCATCGGCCCTCGCTGAGGAGGCCGCGAAGTGGAAGAAGAAAAAGGCCACAACGTTGCCCTGTCCACGGCCGGTGATACGTCTCCAACGTATCTATAATTTTTGATTGTTCCATGCTATTATAGTATTAATCTTGGATGTTTTTATATGCAATTATATATCATTTTTTGGGACTAACCTATTAACCTATTGCCCAGTGCCAGTTGCTGTTTTCTGCTTGTTTTTGGCTTTTCAGAGAAACAGTACCAAACGAAGTCCAAATGCCAGGAAACTTTTTGGAGATTTTTCTGGACAAAAGAGACCTTGGAAGCTTCGGGAGGAGGCTAGAAGCCTCACGGAGGCTTCACAGGGCAACAGGGCGCGCGCCCCAGGGGGGGCGCACCGTGTTGCCTTGTGAGGCCCACATGACTCCGTTTGACCTAATTCAACTTCTATAAATTCACAAATATTGGGAAACCAACAGAGAGCCAGAAGAGAAAACCTTTCCGCCGCCACAAGCCTCTGTTCTTCCACGATCCCATCTGGAGGCCTTTTCTGGTACTCTGCCGGAGGGGGAACCAATCACGGAGGGCTTCTACATCAACCTTGCTGCCCTTCCGATGATATGTGAGTAGTTTACCACAGACCTACGGGTCCATAGCTAATAGCTAGATGGCTTATTCTCTCTCTTTGATCTTCAATACCATGTTCTCCTTGATGTTCTTGGAGTTCTATCTGATGTAATCTTCTTTTGCGGTGTGTTTGTTGGGATCCGATGAATTGTGAGTTTATGATCAGATTTTTCATGAGAAATATTTGAGTCTTCTCTGAACTCTTTTATGCATGATTTTTATAGCTTTGTATTTCTCTCTGATCTATCGATTTGGTTTGGCCTACTAGATTGATTTATCTTGCAATGGGAGAGGTGTTTTGTGATGGGTTCAATCTTGCGGTGCTCAATCCCAGTGACAGAAGGGGACATGAGTAGGGATGGCAATTTTATCCATGGATCCGGATACCCGCGGATATCCGACCCGGTTGGGCAAGGGTATGGAGCGCATTTCTGCCCATGGATCCGTGGATCTGGATACCCGCGAACAGCTGGGTTGGGCACGGTTATAATTTCTGCTCCATGGATATCCAATGGATACCCGTATGACAGGTGGTGCCATATGGCAGTGACACTGGACTAAGCAAACATCCAACCCCAAGTCGCTCGCGGTCATAGAAGGTCAAAGCCTGGCCCATGTTCCCTAATCCCCCACAATCCCACTAACCTAATTATTAAACCTAATCTAATCTGGATGCCTTGCGTCAACTCCCAATCCTCCCGAGTCCAGCTCCCTCCCCAGCGCGGCGGCCCTCTGTGCCTCACAATCATCGCCCCGTCGCCTCTCCCTGGCCATCCACCCCATATCGGCGACCGGCCTCGACGACCAGCATCGAAGACCGGCCTCGACCACCAGCATCGGCGACCGGCCTCGATGACCAATATCGGCGACCGGCAGGCGGCAACAACTCCAAGGTCGGTGACCCCCGTCCCACTCCCTCTCTCCCTTCCCCAACCGGCGCCCGATCTCCTCCTGAATAGTGTACTTGATGTCTACTTATTCTTGTAGCTTATGTTGTCATTTGTGAATGAACGATGATGAATTAATTTGATCTTTAGGAAGGCTTCATGCTGATTTTTCTATGCCCATGGAGCTCCATGGGTATCTGGGTATCCAATGGGTTTGGGCATGGGCACAAGTTGTGCCCATGGATACTTTGGTGGATGGGCAGAGGGCAGGAAGATGGGTCATGGGTTGGATTTGGACCAGCTCCACCCGCCCCAAACCCGACCCATTGCCATCCCTTGACATGACACGTATTTGTATTGTTGCCATTAAGGGTAGAAAGATTGGGTTTATTCATATTGCTTGAATTTGCTTCTCTACATCATGTCATCTTGCTTAAGGCGTTACTCTGTTTTTATTAACTTAATACTCTAGATGCATGCTGGATAGCGGTCGATGAGTGGAGTAATAGTAGTAGATGCAGGCAGGAGTCAGTCTACTTGTCTCGGACGTGATGCCTATATACATGATCATTGCCATGAATCCGTCATAATTATTTGCTTTTCTATCAATTGCCCAACAGTAATTTGTTTACCCACCGTATGTTTCCGTGTTCGAGAGAGAAGCCTCTAGTGAAAACTATGGCCCCCGGGTCTATCTTTATCATATAAAACCTAAAAATACCTTGCTGCAATTTATTTACTTTTATTTTTATTAGTATTTTAGTTTATCTATTTATCTCTATTAGACTTAATCCTTGCAAGTAACCGCTAAGAGGATTGACAACCCTCTTATTCGTGTTGGGTGCAAGTGTTTGCTTTTCTGTGTGTAGGTGTTGTTCACTGGATTTTGCTTGGTTCTCCTATTGGATTGATAACCTTGGTTCTTAACTGAGGGAAATACTTATCTATACTGTACTGCATCATCCTCTCCTCTTCGGGGAAATACCAACGCAGACTACAAGTAGCAGGAAGAATTTCTGGCGCCGTTGCCGGCGAGACATCAACAAAATCTATCAAGTACCTTCGCACAAACTATCAATCACTTGCATTTACTTTATTTGCCTTTTATTTGCATTTTCCTCTCGTTTTCATCTCCCTCACTTCTAATTTTTTTTTACAAAAACACAAAAAAATATTATTTGCTTGTATGCTAGTTTGCTTGCTTTGTCGCGATGTCTCAAGAAAATACAAAATTGTGTGACTTTTTCAATACTAATAATAATGTTTTTATTAGTACTCCTATTGCTCCCCCCGCCACTAGTGCGGAGTTGTGTGACATCAATGCTGCCTTGCTTAATCTTGTTATGAAAGAACAATTTTCTGGTAGTCCTAATGAAGATGCTGCATCCCATCTAAATACTTTCGTTGAACTTTGTGATACGCAAAAGAAGAAAGATGTGGATAGTGATATTTTCAAATTAAAATTATTTCCGTTCTCACTATGAGATCGTGCTAAAACTTGGTTTTCATCCTTGCCTAGAAATAGTATTGATTCATGGGATAAGTGTAAGGATGCTTTTATTACCAAGTATTTTCCTCCCGCTAAGATTATTTCTTTAAGAAATCAAATTATGAATTTTAAGCAAATTGAGCATGAACATGTTGCACAATCTTGGGAGATAATGAAATTAATGATAAGAAATTGTCCAACTCATGGCTTGAATCTATGGATGTTCATACAAATTTTTTATGCGGGACTAAACTTTGTCTCTAGAAATTTGCTAGACTCTGCCGCAGGTGGCACCTTTATGGAAATTACATTGGGAGAAGCTACAAAACTCCTAGATAATATTATGGCAAATTATTCTCAATGGCACACTGAACGAACTCCAACTGGTAAGAAGGTAAATTCTGTTGAAGAAATTAATACTTTGAGTGATAAGATGGATGCTCTATTGAAATTGGTTGCTAGTAAAAATTCTCATATTGATCCTAATGATGTGCCATTGTCTACTTTGATTGAGCAAAATAGTGATGCTATTGATGTGAATTTTGTCTCTAGAAATAATTTCAACAACAATGCTTATAGGGGTAATTTCAATGCTAGACCGTTTCCTAAAAATTCCTTTAATAATTATGGCAATCCTTATGGTAATTCTTATAATAATAATAATTGGAAGCCCTCTGATCTTGAAAGTAATATTAAAGAATTTATTAGTTCTCAAAATAATTTCAATGCTATGATAGAAGAAAAATTGAATAGAGTTGATGAATTGGCTAGGAACTTGGATATAATTGCTCATGATGTGGAAAACCTCAAAACTAAAATTTTGCCATCCAAGCATGATATAAATGAGTCTATTAAATCTATCTATTTCTCCATTAATGAAAGTAAAGAAAGGACCGCTAGGTTGAGAGCTAAGCGAGAATTTCTAGAAAAAGCGATTCCACCCGGTTTCTATCGTAGTAATGATGAAGATATTAAAATGATTGGTGTCACTCCTATTGAATCATTATTTAGTAACATGAAACTTGATGAAAAAGGGACTGGAGAAGAGTCAACTTTAGATAGAAGGAGTCCCACTTGCTTGGAGGGTGATAATCTTGATCATAAAAATGAAAAAAGTGGGTTTGGAGAGGTCAAAACTTTAAATAGTAATCCACCCACTACTTTGGATTACAAGGACTTTAATTATGATAGTTGTTCTTTAATTGAGTGTATTTCCTTGTTGCAATCCATGATTAATTCACCAAATGCATATGAACAAAATAAAGCTTTCACTAAACATATCGTAGAAGCCATTATGAAAGCACATGAAGAAAAACTCGAGTTGGAAGTATCAATTCCTAGAAAATTACAAGATGAATGGGAACCTACTATTAAAGTAAAAATTAAAGATTGTGAATGTAATGCTCTTTGTGATCTTGGTGCTAGCGTTTCCACTATACCAAAGTCTTTGTGTGATGTGCTAGGTCTCACCGACATGGATCCTTGTTCCCTTAATTTGCATCTTGCGGATTCCACTTTTAAAAAACCATTGGGTAGAATAAATGATGTGCTTATTCTTGCAAATAGAAATTATGTGCCTGTGAACTTTATTGTTCTTGACATTGAGTGCAATCCTTCTTGCCCCATAATACTTGGTAGGCCTTTTCTTCGAACAATTGGTGCTATTATTGATATGAAAGAAGGTAATATGAGATTTCAATTTCCACTAAAGAAAGGGATGTACCACTCCCCTAGAAAAATAATTAGATCACCTTATGAATCCATTATGAGGGCCACTTATGGAATTAAGTTGAAGGATGACAACACTTGAAACTATGCATTATGCCTAGCTAGGGGCATAAAACAATAGCGCTTCTTGGGAGGCAACCCAATGAATAAAATAAATTTTTTCTTTTACCTTCTGTTTTTGAGTGTTTGCATGATTATAGCCTCTGTTATTATTGTGTTTTTATGTTTTAATTAGTGTTTGTGCCAAGTAATGCCTTTGGGATGATTTGGAAAATAGTATGATAGATGCTGTTTGAAAACAGAAACTTTTGCATCCAGTGCTGGAATTTCTAATTTTCTCTTATGTGTCAGAAACTTCTGAATTTTTTACACAGTATTGATATATGAATTTCCCACGTTGTCCTAATTTTTAAGAATTTTTGGAGTTACATAAGTATGACCATAATTCAGATCTTTACAGACTGTTCTGTTTTAGACAGATTCTGTTTTTGTTCCATAATTTGCTTATTTTGATGAATCTATGGATCGTATCGGGGGGTATGAGTCATGGATAAGTTGGAGTACAGTTGCATTATGACAATATTAAATATGAATCAATTTACAACAGTACCTAAAGTTTAAGATTTATTTGTTATACTAACGGATCTCACGAGGTTTCTGTTGAGTTTTGTGTGCTGAAGTTTTCAAGTTTTGGGTGAGACTACGATGGATAAAGGAATAAGGAGTGGCAAGAGCCTAAGCTTGGGGATGCCCAAGGCACCCCAAGGTAATATTCAAGGAAGACTCAAGCGTCTAAGCTTGGGGATGCCCCGGAAGGCATCCCCTCTTTCGTCTACAATCTATCGGCAACTCACTTGGAGCTATATTTTTATTCATCACATGATATGTTTTTTACTTCGAGCGTCTTGTGATATAGTTTGTTTGCTTTTGTTTGCTTTTTCGTTTGTCACAATCATATTTGCTGAGCACACCTTTTTGAGAGGGACACACATTATTCATGATTTGTTAGAATACTCTATGTGCTTCACTTATATCTTTTGAGCTAGGCAGTTGCTCTAGTGCTTCACTTATATCTTTTAGAGCACGACGGTGGTTATATTTTAAAGAAATAGTTGCACTCTCATGCTTCACTTATATATTTTTGAGAGTCTAATGAATATCAATGGTAATATGCACGGGTTTTGAATTTGGTCCTAATATGATAGGTATTCAAGAGGGATATAATAAAAACTTTCATGTAGATCACTGAATATGATAAATTTGATTCCTTGCAATAGTTTTGCGATATTAAGATGGTAATATGGGGGAGGTACTAGTAGATGATTGTGGTTTAGTTAGAATAATTGTGTTAAGGTTTGTGATTCCCGAAGCATGCACGTATGATCTGTTGTTATGCTAAGAAGTTGGAGCATGATTTATTATTGATTGTCTACCTTATGAGTGGCGGTCGGGGACGAGCGATGGACCTTGTCCTACCAATCTATCCCTCTAGGGGCATGCGTAGTAGTACTTTGCTTCGAGGGCTAATAAACTTTCGCAATAAGTATGTGAGTTCTTTATGACTAATGTGAGTCCATGGATTATACGCACTCTCACCCTTCTGTAATTTGCTAGTCTCTTCGGTACCGTGCATTGCCCTTTTTCACCTCGAGAGTTGGTGCAATCTTCGCCGGTGCATCTAAACCCCGTGATATGATACGCTCTATCACACATAAGCCTCCTTATATCTTCCTCAAAACAGTCACCATACCTACCTATCATGGCATTTCCATAGCCATTCCGAGATATATTGCCATGCAACTTCCACCATTCCGTTTTTATGACATACACCATCATTGTCATATTGCTTTGCATGATCATATAGCTGACATAGTATTTGTGGCTCAGCCCCCGTTCATCATTGTTATACATGTTACGCTAGCATCATTGCACATCCTGGTACACTGCCAGAGGCATTCATATAGAGTCATATTTTTGTTCTAGTAACGAGTTGTAATGTTGAGTTGTAAGTAAATAGAGGTATGATGATCATCATTATTAGAGCATTGTCCCAATGAGGAAAGAATGGTGGAGACTAATGAGTCCTCGAAAAAGTGGGGATGAGGTCCATGAGACCGTTCTAAAAAAAAGAGGCGAAAAAGAGCCATGAAAAAAAAGAGAGAAAAAGAGAGAAGGGGCAATGTTACTATCCTTTTCCACACTTGTGCTTCAGAGTAGCACCATGTTTTTTGATATAGAGAGTCTCCTATTTTGTCACTTTCATATACTAGTGGGAATTTTTCATTATAGAACTTGGCTTGTATATTCCGATGACGGGCTTCCTCAAATGCCCGAAGTCTTCAAGAGCAAGCAAGTTGGATGCACACCCACTTAGTTTTCATGTTGAGCTTTCATACACTTATAGCTCTTAGTTCATCCATTGCATGGCAATCCCTACTCCTTGCATTGACATCAATTGATGGGCATCTCCATAGCCCGTTGATTAGCCTCGTCGATGTGAGACTATCTTCTTATTTTTGACTTCTCCTATTTACCTCTACCACCATACTCTATTCCACCCATAGTGCTATATCCATGGCTTGCGCTCATGTATTGAGTGAGAGTTGAAAAAGCTGAAGCGCGTTAAAAATTATGAACCAATTGCCCAGCTTGTCATCGGGGTAGTGCATGATAAATACTTTGTGTGAAGAAGATGGAGCATGATAGGATTATATGATTTTGTAGGGATAACGTTCTTTAGCATTTTTATTTTGAAAGGCATGATTGTTTGTTAGTATGCCTGAGTATTGATGTCTTTATATCAAATTATAGACTATTGCTCTGAATCATTTGAATCTTATTATTCATACTGTAAGAGAAAGATTACACGATGAAACATGATAGGTAGCATTCCACATGAAAAATTCTGTTTTTATCATTTACCTACTCGAGGACGAGCAGGAATTAAGCTTGGGGATGCTTGATACGTCTCCAACGTATCTATAATTTTTGATTGTTCCATGCTATTATAGTATCAATCTTGGATGTTTTTATATGCAATTATATATCATTTTTTGGGACTAACCTATTAACCTAGTGCCCAGTGCCAGTTGCTGTTTTCTGCTTGTTTTTGGCTTTTCAGAGAAACAGTACCAAACGAAGTCCAAATGCCACGAAACTTTTTGGAGATTTTTTTCTGGACAAAAGAGACCTTGGAAGCTTCGGGAGGAGGCCAGAAGCCTCACAGAGGCTTCACAAGGCAACAGGGCGCGCCCCAGGGAGGCGCCATGTTGCCTTGTGGGGCCCACGTGACTCCGTTTGACCTAATTCCACTTCTATAAATTCACAAATATTGGGAAACCAATAGAGAGCCAGAAGAGAAAACCTTTCCGCCGCCGCAAGCCTCTGTTCTTCTGCGATCCCATCTGGAGGCCTTTTTCGGTACTCTGCCGGAGGGGGAATCAATCACGGAGGGCTTCTACATCAACCTTGCTGCCCTTCCGATGATGTGTGAGTAGTTTACCACAGACGTACGGGTCCATAGCTAGTAGCTAGATGGCTTCTTCTCTCTCTTTGATCTTCAATACCATGTTCTCCTTGATGTTCTTGGAGTTCTATCCGATGTAATCTTCTTTTGTGGTGTGTTTGTTGGGATCCGATGAATTGTGAGTTTATGATCAGATTATTCATGAGAAATATTTGAGTCTTCTCTGAATTCTTTTATGCATGATTGTTATAGCTTTGTATTTCTCTCCGATCTATCGATTTGGTTTGGCCTACTAGATTGATTTATCTTGCAATGGGAGAGGTGCTTTGTGATGGGTTCAATCTTGCGGTGCTCAATCCCAGTGATAGACGGGGACATGACACGTATTTGTATTGTTGCCATTAAGGATAAAAAGATGGGGTTTATTCATATTGCTTGAATTTGCTTCTGTACATCATGTCATCTTGCTTAAGGCGTTACTATGTTTTTATTAACTTAATACTCTAGATTCATGCTGGATAGCGGTCGATGAGTGGAGTAATAGTAGTAGATGCAGGCAGGAGTCGGTCTACTTGTCTCGGACGTGATGCCTATATACATGATCATTGCCATGAATCCGTCATAATTATTTGCTTTTCTATCAATTGCCCAACAGTAATTTGTTTACCCATCGTATGTTTCCGTGCTCGAGAGAGAAGCCTCTAGTGAAAACTATGGCCCCCGGGTCTATCTTTATCATATAAAAAACCTAAAATTACCTTGCTGCAATTTATTTACTTTTATTTTTATTAGTATTTTAGTTTATCTATTTATCTCTATCAGACTTAATCCTTGCAAGTAACCGCTAAGAGGATTGACAACCCTCTTATTCGCGTTGGGTGCAAGTGTTTCTTTTCTATGTGTAGGTGCCGTTCACTGGATTTTGCTTGGTTCTCCTACTGGATTGATAACCTTGGTTCTTAACTGAGGGAAATACTTATCTCTACTGTACTGCATCATCCTCTCCTCTTTGGGGAAATACCAACGCAGACTACAAGTAGCAGCCGGCGCCTCGTGCAACGTCTCCGACGACACCTACCGGCACTGCTCCGGTGCGTCCGGCGGCGGCAGCCGGCAAGAAAGGTCATGATGACCCACAAGTATAGGGGATCAATCATATTCCTTTCGATAAGTAAGAGTGTTGAACCCAACGAGGAGCAGTAGGAAATGACAAGCGGTTTTCAGCAAGGTATTCTCTGCAAGTACTGAAAGTAGCGGTAACAGATAGTTTTGATAGTAAGATAATTCGTAACAAGTAACAAGTAGTAATGGTAACGAAAGTGCAGCAAGGTGGCCCAATCCTTTTTGTAGCAAAGGACAAGCCGGAACGAACTCGTATAATAAGCAAAGCGTTCTCGAGGACACATGGGAATTTCATCTAGTCACTTTCATCATGTTTGTTTGATTCACGTTCGCTACTTTGATAATTTGATATGTGGATGGACCGGTGCTTGTGTACTATTCTTACTTGAACAAGCCTCCCACTTATGATTACCCCCTCTCGCAAGCATCTGCAACTACGAAAGAAGAATTAAGATAACTATAACCATAGCATGAAACATGTGGATCCAAATCAGCCCCTTACGGAATAGCGCATAAACTAGGGTTTAAGCTTCTGTCACTCTAGCAACCCATCATCTAATTACTACTCCACAATACCTTCCCTTAGGCCCAAAGATGGTGAAGTGTTATGTAGTCGACGTTCACACGACACCACTAAAGGAAGCACAACATACATAGCATCAAAATATCGAACGAATACCAAATTCACATGATTACTTATGACAAGACTTCTCCCATATCCTCAAGAACAAAAGTAACTACTCACAAATCATATTCATGTTCAAGATCAGACGGGTATTGAATAGCATTAAGGATCTGAACATATAATCTTCCACCAAATAAACCAACTAGCATCAACTACAAGATGGAATTAACACTACTAGCAACCCACAGGTACCAATCTGAGGTTTTGAGACAAAGATTGAATACAAGAGATGAACTAGGGTTTGAGATGAGATGGTGCTGGTGAAGATGTTGATGAAGATTGGTCCTCCCATGATGAGAGGATCGTTGGTGATGTCGATGGCTTCGATTTCCCCCTCCCGAAGGGAAGTATCCTCGGCGGAATCGCTCCGCCGGAGAGCAAAAGTGCTCCTGCCCAGGTTCCGCCTCGAGATGGCGGCGCTTCATCCCGAAAGTCTTCTTTGTATTTTTAGGGCAAAAGATCCTATATAGCAGAAGGAGGGGGCCAAACGCCAGCCAGGGGCCCCACAAGGCATCAGGGCGCGCCCAGGGGGGGCGCGCCCTGTTGCCTTGTGGGCAACTGGTGGGTCCCCTCTGGTATTTCTTTTCTCCAGTATTTTTTTATATATTCAATAAAAAATCTCTGTGAAGTTTCAGGTTAATTGGAGCTCTATAGAATAGGTGACTCTGATGTGGCTATTTCAGGTCCAGAATTCCAGCTGCTGGTATTCTCCCTCTTCATGTAAACCTTGCAAATTAAGAGAGAAAAGGCATGAGAATTGCATCATAAAGTTTAATAATGATTAAAATCATAATAAATAACAGTAGGAAATCATGAAGCAAATTGGACGTATCAACTCCCCCAAGCTTAGACCTCGCTTGTCCTCAAGCGAAAAACCAAAATCGATAATCATGACCACATGTTTAGAGAGAGAGGTGTCGATAAAACAAAATACGGACATGAAAGCATCATGATCATTATTATAACAGCAATATAATATCATATAACTTCTCATAAATAAGTGAAAATTCATTCACAAGTCTTTAAAGTATGAACCCTAAACCATATTGAAAACTAACAAACTGTGATGTCAGTCATTGAACCAATCGCAATTCATCATATTATCAGAAAGAGTCTATGTAAGAGCTTTATTTTTAGCAAGTTCACATACTCAACTATCATTTAGTCTTCTATGATTGCTGACACTCACGTCATATTTATGGAGCAAAAGTTTCAGTCGAACACATAGAAAGACAGGGGCTTATAATTTCGCCACCCAACGTTTTTACCTTGAAGGTAATGTCAACAATAATAACTCATGATCACCTACATTCAATTGGATATATATACATGGATCAATCCCCACCACATGATGTTTGCCAAAAGAGAAAATAAAAACGGAATAGAAGAGAATACTATTGACTCTTGCATGAAAGTAAATACATAAAGTAAAAGATAGGCCCTTCGCAGAGGGAAGCAGAGGTTGTCATGCGCTTTTTGCTTTTGGATGTGCAAGCTCTTAATGTAAAGGAACGTCACTTTATATTGCCCCTTGTGATAGCGACCTTTATTATGCAGTCTGTCGCTTTTATTGCTCCACCATCACAAGATCGTACAAACTTATTTTCCCTTACAATAAAAGTTCATACATATTTAGGAGCCGTTTTTATTGCTTTTGCACCGATGACAACTTACTTGAAGGATCTTATTCAATCCATAGGTAGATATGGTGGACTCTCATGGCATGAAAATGGGTTTAAGGTTTTGGATGCACAAGTAGTATCTCTACTTGGTGCGGATTTTTGGCTAGCAAAGATAGGGGGCAAACACCACATGTTAGAGGATCCAAAACAATATAACTTCTATGTGAATATAAGCAAACATAACCCATTACGATGTCTTCCTTGTCC
This sequence comes from Elymus sibiricus, assembly GCA_039707655.1. Lineage (NCBI taxonomy): Eukaryota > Viridiplantae > Streptophyta > Magnoliopsida > Poales > Poaceae > Elymus > Elymus sibiricus. The sequence continues at coordinate 53,062,313 of CM077664.1, read as the reverse complement.
AACGTCAACTAATTGACATAGAATATTTGATGGGGGCTCACAATCATAAAAGATGTCCAAGATAGTGTATTTATATGTGAGACCTCTCTTCCTTTATTACTTTTTCATGAATTGCTACAATGACCAATGCTATGTTTGTTAACTTCCAACAAGTTTTATCAATTATACTTCTTTTATGTTAAGTCATCACTCCCCATGGGATTAGCATATGATCCTTTTTTTCTTTTGATTGAAACGTAGAAGTAAAGAAGCAAAAGCAACTACTCTTGATTATATAACTCTCACAATCAATTACATAGATAGATGGATCACAAAGCAAACACTCAAAGCTAGATCATACTAAAATTTTATTCCTCTAAATCATGAAATAACTAAGGATTGAACTAAGATAGATAATGATGATGAAAAAGTGACGGTGATACGATACCGGGGCACCTCCCCCAAGCTTGGCACAAGCCAAGGGTGGTGCCCATACCCATGTACTCAGTTCTCCTTCTTGGGTGATGGTGGTGATGGTGAGGTGGTGGGCTTGTCCTCCGTCTTCCAAGGCATAGGCTCTCCATCATAAAAGGACGAACGTGTCTGGCCAGACGATGATGGATACCGTAACACCGAGAGGGCCCGAGAATATCTCTCCATCGTCGGAGGAGCAAATCCCAATCTTGAGCCATCTCGTTACTTGTCATACTTTTCCGTGAACCCGTAAGCCGCCGTAATAGCCACACAGTTATGGATGACGTTTAACAAACCCCAAAGTTCACGAAGCAAGTACGAAGGAACTCGATACTCTCATGGTCTAAGGAATTATGCAAACATTAACTATCTCTGTGTTATTAACCATTAACTTGTGACGAATGTATCTCATAGCATAACATCAATTCGGGTCGATTCAACACAAGTGTTCTACTAACATTGTGCCCTCAAAATTGCCGGCATAGACATGCCTATGATCAGGAAAACAGGATCATCATGCAATACTTGAGCCAATCTTAGAGGCAAGACTAGGAATACATTTTACCATTTATTATACCACACGTGCACATGAGTTTCCCTCCGAGCCTCGTGGATATTGCAGACTCGAGAATCATTGCAGTTATAGCATGGAACATAAACATTCATTACAAACTCGGAGATACTAAATAACTGTTATTACTGCCTCTAGGGCATATCTCCTACAGACTCCCACTTGCAATAGAGTCATAATCCAGTTACGTGGCTTCCCTAACACCAATGGCTGTCCGGTGCTGCTCATGCTTTGCTCGTGGTAGAGGCTTTGTCATCGGGTCTGACACGTTCAGATCCGTGTGAACTTTGCGTACTTTCACTAAACCCGCTTCGACATGATGTCGAATGAGTTTATATTTGCGTTCAATATGTCTTGTCTTATGGTGCGAACTTGGCTCCCTTGCCTGAGCCACGGCGCCACTATTATCACAATAGATCTCCACCGGGTCCAGAGCACTTGGAACCACACCAAGGTCTTCAAGAAATTGCTTGATCCATACCGCCTCCTTGGAGGCTTCTGCAGCTGCAACATATTCCGCCTCCGTCGTTGAATCCGCTACAGTCTTTTATTTGGAACTTTTCCAATCAATTGCGCCGCCGTTCAATATGAAAACATAGCCTGATTGAGATTTGAAGTCATCTGGGTCAGTCATGAAGCCTGCATCAGTGTAACCACTTACAATGAGCTCTTCATCACCTCCATACACAAGGAGTAAATCCTTGGTCCTTCTGAGGTACTTAAGAATACCCTTGACTGCGGCCCAGTGTTCCAATCCTGGATCACTTTGGTACCGGCTACTAACACTTAGCGCATAGGAAACGTCCGGTCTTGTACATAGCATGGCATACATAATAGAACCAACTGCCGAAGCATATGGAACATCATTCATCTGTACTCGCTCATCGAGAGTCCGAGGACACTGATTCTTGCAGAGCACTGTGCCAGGTGACATGGGGAGTAGGCCTTTCTTGGAGTTCTCCATGTTGAACCTTTTCAACACCTTGTCAATGTACGTGCTTTGGCTAAGCGCTATCAGGAATTTTGATCTATCTCTATAGATTCTAATGCCCAATGCATATGCCACTTCGCCTAAGTCTTTCATTGAAAAACTCTTTTTCAACGAGTCTTTTATTTCATTAAGAAAATTCACGTCATTTCCAATCAACAATATGTCATCCACATACAAGATTAGAAATGCTTTTGTGCTCCCACTAAACTTCTTGTAAACACAAGATTCTTCGTCATTCCTGATGAAGCCAAACTGTTTGACCACTTCATCAAAATGAATGTTCCAGCTCCTTGACGCTTGCTTCAGACCATAAATGGCTTTCTGAAGCTTGCATACCTTTCCAGCATCCTTATGAACGACAAAACCTTGTGGCTATATCATGTAGACATCCTCTTTGAGGTTTCCATTTAGGAAAGCCGTTTTGACGTCCATCTGCCATATTTCATAATCGAAATAAGCAGCAATTGCTAGTAATATCCGAACAGACCTAAGCATAGCTACGGGCGAGAAAGTCTCGTCGTAGTCCACTCCTGGAACTTGCGTGGACCCTTTCGCGACAAGTCTAGCTTTGTGGATAGTAATGTTACCATCCGCGTCCATCTTTCTTTTGAAAATCCATTTACAACCAATGGGCTTTATCAAGGTAGTCAGAGTCGAGATTCCGAGTCGGATCGATTTTCCTTAGACAGAATCGAGTCGTAGAATCGAATCGTGGAATCCAGGATTCTACTAGATTTACTCAAATAAGACATTTTGTAGCCACACCACAAATTTATATGGTTTCTATAGAATTTTGATACTAAATATAGAGCAAAAATTCAAAGTACATAGACCACAATAGAAGTTTTACGACATAGGGGTGGTAATCTAATAGAAGTCATCATTATTATTGTTGGCCGCATAAGAAGTGGAAGGATGTGTGCTACTATCATCTCCATCTGGGACATCATCATATTCTTTATCCTGGTTGTATCCATTGTTAGCTTCATCTTCATTATTTTCAAATACATGATTATACTCGTCGTCGTCGCCATCAAAGCCAAATTCATCGCCACCTGCATGTATATAAAAAATGTATATATTAATTTATGTCCATATATTAGATATAAATGACATCACAACTATATACTTACATGCATCGTCTATGTTCTTTGCCATGGTCTCAACTTCATGGTCAATATTTTCTTCTCCATCAGCACGTGCTTCTCTTCGAGTAATCCTATCAAGGGAGTGCAACCAATCTTGGTTTGGAGGAAGCACTGGATCTTCCTTTTCTGTGATCCATTCATCATCTGATTCAATATCCTCCAACTCAAGTGCAGCCCTGGCATCCCTTCTCTTCTGTCTTTCTTTTAGTTTGAAGTTGTACATCACAAACACAAGATCATTGATCTTATCTTGGTGCAGCCGGTTTCTTCTCTTCGTATGTACCTTTATGGTTCATAGTACAATATATTAATTAATTTTCAGTTTTAATCAAATTGGCCAAGCCTTTTAAACTTATTAGATAAAGGATAAATTTATTTTTTACCAACTGAAAGGCGCTCCAATTCCTTTCACACCCTGAAGAGCTACATGTTAAACTTAAGACTCGAATGGCAAACCTTTTCAGTTCTAGGCATTCATCTCCATAGGAATCCCACCAGTCAGCTAGGGTATTGACACATATAATTAGATAAATAAAAAACTGAGGTAATACTGAAGAGATGGTTGCTTGTGTGGAAATATTAACCTGGTGATTTCTTTGATCTAGTCAAAACTGCTGACTCCATTCCAAATAGACCCCTAGCATTTTTGAACAAATCAAGCTGCAAGTCTATCTTTACCCTTTCATTTACATCGGGAACCATTCTTTTCAGGCAATTATAGAGCTCTACTTTAACTTGAGAGCCCTTGAAATCAGGCCTATAGTGGAAATGCGGATTCAGATAATATGCAGCTGAATGCAGAGGCCTCTGGAGCTGTGTTTCCCATCTTTCATTAATGATATTCCAATCTGGTATATAGCTGAAAATATGGGAGAAAAATCAATGCAACAAAATAAATTAGTGATAAATAGAATAAAAATGCGTACTTATTTTAGTCTGATCTCAAACGTACCTTTTCTTCACTTTGTTAAAATTGTTCTTTATCCTCTCCTTTGCTTGCTCCATCTCAGCATAGATAAATGGCATGGCTGGCTTATCATCAGAATCAACCATTCTAAGGGCTTTGATTAGAGGCATCGCAACTTTCAAGCATGCCACAACATTAGGCCAAAATCCTTTACTGTCCAAGACAATATCTTGAATTCTTTTACCATCTATTAAAGAAGCAAAGCGGCTAGCCTTCCATTTAACTGAACTAAACATATTGATTAGTGCACCTTTATGTTGCTCAAGACAAGACAAAGTCAAGTAAGCTGTAGCAAATCTTGTGACAGCAGGCCTTATCAAATCCTTTCCTTCTGTAAATTCTCTCAACCATGCAATAAGCATAGTCCTAGAATAGATGAAAGTAGTGATTTTACGTCCCTTTGTGATCGTAGTGGCATGCATCTTAATTTTATTTTCAAAATCCTCAAGCATCAAGTCGATGCAATGTGCACCACAAGGTGTCCAGTAGAGCTTTTTTCTCTTTTCCATCAAGAGATCACCAGCTGCTTTATAGTTGGATGCATTGTCAGTAACAACTTGGATAACATTTTCCTCTCCGACCCGCTCTACTATCTCATCTAACATGTCAAATACCTTATCAGCTGTCTTGCTAATTTCAGATGTATCAATTGATGTCAGAAACACAGTACCTTTTGGGCTGTTCACCAAGAAATTGCAAACTGACCTTTTCTTTGTATCTGTCCAGCCATCAGACATGATAGTGCAACCAGTTTTTTTCCACTCTTCTTTGTACTCATAAATCAAATTGATCATTTTCTGAACTTCTTTCTCTAGAAATACAACTCTTGCTTCATGATATGTAGGAGGTTTGAGTCCATTACCAAACTTACCTATCATATGAATCATCTTGCTGAACTCAGGGTTCCTCACAACATTAAAAGGTATAGCACTAGTGTATAAGAAACGACAAATCTGCGCATAGACGTCCTCCCTCTCTTGCTTTTTGTAGTGTTGGTTCATGGTTCCTTGAGAAGTTCTCTTTCTAGTCACAAAATGATCCATCACTTTCTGCTTGCATTTTTGTGATGCCTGCTCTTGATCCTTTGAGGCATTTGCTTCTTCTTCTTCCTCTATGGCAATCAACTTTCTCCTTTTAGCATCATTTGTTTCTACAGTGGTTCCAAGAAGTTTGATAAATTTTTCTCGAACCTCAGTTGGAACTTTGGTACAAGGCTCAGCGTGGAATTTAGTGCCAGCCAAATGATGCTTCAATCTGTATATGCCGCCAGATCGAGTTTCATTGCAAAACTTGCATTTCACAGTTTTAGCCTGTGCATTAATCTCCTCACCGTACTGCCAACCTGGGTCAGTCCGGTTGCCCGCTGCATTCTTGCGCTTGGGTTTACTACCACTGCTACTGGCGGTTGTAGACATCTCTGACCTGAAAGTTTAAAAGCAACAAAAATATCGGCTTAATCTGTAATAAAGTAGAAATCAAACTACTTAGCAAAAAGAATCGACGGTGCAATTTTCTCAACACTCAAATATATGATTTATCCATCTACGTAATTACGCTGAGCCTTGCATGTGACGTACATGATCTGCCAGATTGAAATTAGTTATTCTTGATTGGGTTCAGTGAGTTTGGTTGGCTGTCAATCCATCGAGTAGATGCATGTGGGTTTGTGGAGGAGAAACTATGCCCAAATGTACTACGTAATTAATACTTAAATTTGTACTGCCGAGATTCAGTCTCAGCCTGTACCACCGGAATTCAGTCTCAGAAAATTCAGTGTGCAGTGGTAGCTTGTAAACATATAGTACAAGCAATGGGGGATACTGCTGGCTAAGCGAGGAAATAGGGCTCCCGATTCATTTCTCTAGAACAACACTGGAGGATGTCCCCTTTATTTCTCTTTGATTTTCTTGCTTTTCTAATCACGTTGTTACAAAACATGCAGCTATACCCACGTATATATACATATATACATGGACACAGGCTAGTAAGTCGATTCAATCTATACTTCCTAACATAGAACATAATGCAAAACCTGCTAGTACACGTACGCAGCACTACAAAGTTAATGTCTATACGCAGCTTACTATTATTGCACCAGGAAACATAATCTAAATAGAACTAGTACTAATTCTCCTTACGTACACAACTAACTTGGACCCAAACTAGTATACTTACCGACTATACATACGCAATACCGACTGAATATTAGCTAATGTTAGGTACCCATAGTTGTGCATCTTGATTCCTTAACATATACTCAATGCAGCCTACCACTTCTGACAAACGCATACATCAATGCTAGTACACGCCTACTATGTAGCTTGCACGTAGGGAACATGTACGAGAGGAAACACATAGTGCTTGTGAATCTTCAATGCACGAAACTACCTGCAGTGTCGATCTTTGAAGGGTCTTGCTCTCCTCCGATCAATTTTGATGCATTCGCCTCACGTTTGATCTAGGGTTTCAGGTGACGGCGGCTGCGTTTGGGGTTGGGAGGGAAAAAGGGTCGTGACTTGTAAGGCATATGAAAAAGGGCATGGAGGCTGGCCTAATATTACCCTAAAATAGTTGGCGTATTATTCTACTAGAATTAAACGGACGGCTCAGATGATAAATTAGTAGAATCCGACATAGTCCATAGCATAATCGGGATTCTACAGTTTTGTAAAGGATTCTACGATCTGGATCCCGACTCAACATGGATTCTACCTGATCCGGATTCATAATGGGACTTGGATCGACATGCTTCCGTAGGGTCGTGAAATCGTAGGATTCTAGCAGTCGAATCGCGACTCTGACTACCTTGGGCTTTATGCCTTCTGGAAGTTCTTCCAAGTTCCAAACTTGGTTTTCGTACATGGATTCCATTTCGGATTTCATGGCCTTGTGCCATTCCTTTGAGTTGGGCCCCGCCATCGCTTCCTTGTAGTGCGCAGGTTCATCGTCTTCAAGAATGAAGATTTTGTTATGAAACCACTCAGGTGGCTGGATAGCCCTACCTGATCTGCGCGGTTCAGTTACAACATTGTCTGAAGTTTCCGCATCACATGCGACAACTTCCGGCTCGGTTGTAGGGATAATTAGCGGAATTTCTTCCGGTTCCTTAGCCATATCAACGGTTGCCGAAGATTCAATAATCTCATCAAGTTGTACTGTCCTCCCACTTGCTTCTTTGGCGAGAAACTCTTTCTCGAGAAAGACTCCGTTTTTAGCGACAAACACTTTGCACTCGGAGGGTTGGTAGAAAGAATACCCAACTGTTTCCTTGGGATAACCTACAAAGTAACATTTGTTTGATCTAGGATCGAGTTTGCTTGGTTGTAAACGTTTTACATAAGCTTCATAACCCCAGATTTTGAGATGTGACAAATTGGGTTTCTTCCCATGCCATAACTCGTATGGTGTCGGCTCAACAGACTTAGACGGTGCTCTGTTTAATGTGTGAGCGGCAGTTTCTAGTGCGTGACCCCAAAAGGATATCGGCAGATCTGTAAGAGACATCATCGACCTTACCATGTCTAACAAGGTTCGGTTACGTCGTTCCGACACTCCGTTTCGCTGTGGAGTTCCGGGAGGCGTAAGCTGTGAAACGATTCCACGGTCACTCAGATGTTGGCCAAACTCATGACTAAGGTATTCGCCCCCGCGATTAGACCGCAGAAACTTAATCCTTTTGTTACGATGATTTTCTACCTCATTCTGAAATTCTTTGAACTTTTCAAAGGTTTCCTACTTATGCTTCATCAAGTAGATATATCCATACCTACTCAAATCATCCGTAAAAGTCACGAAGTAGAAATACCCACCCCGTGCGATTGTGCTCATTGGACCACATACATCACTACGTATTATTTCGAACAATTCACTCACCCGTTCAGGATGACCCGTGAACGGCGTCTTGGTCATTTTTCCCATCAAGCAAGCTTCACATGTGTCAAATGATTCAAAATAAGAGGACGGTTAAACTCCATCTTTATGGAGTCTTTGCATGCGTCTTTTCGATGTGGCCAAGGCGACAATGCCACATGAAAGTGGTGGTGCTATCAGCCTTCTTAAGGCATTTAGCATTCACGTTAAAGACATCATTTCCACATTCAAGATTTAGTATGAAAAGGCCCCCAACAATGGGTGCAAATCCATACAACATATCCTTACAATAAAGTGAACAACCATTGTTCTCAGACTTGTACGAATACCCATCGTGTACTAAACATGATCCAGAGATAATGTTTCTACACAATAGTGGAACAAAATAACAGTTATTTAGTTCTAAGATAAATCCTGAAGGGAGAGGTAGAGGCATAATGCCGACGGCTTGAGCGGCGATCCCAGCGCCGTTCCCGACGCGCATCACGACTTCATTCTTTGTTAGCTTGCGCACCTTCTGAAGTCCCTGTATCGAGTTGCAAATGTGAGCAACCGATCCGGTATCAAATACCCAAGACTTAGAATTTTCGGTAGCAAGCAAAACGTCAATGACATTAACTTGTATAACAATTATACCTTTTCCGGTTTTCCCGGACTTCTTATCTTCCAGATACTTCTTGCAGTTTCTCTTCCAGTGTCCTGTGCCCTTGCAGTAGAAGCACTCAGTTTCATTCTTGGCTCTGCCCTTAGAGTTGCTTTGGGAGCCGGTCTTACCGGCGCCCTTGGCCTTCTTTGGCTTGCCTTTCTTTTTGAAACTGGCTGTTTTATTCACAAGCAACACTTGCTTGCGATTTTTCCGCAGTCCTCCTTCCGTAGTTTTTAGCATGGCGAGCACCTCTTCCGGTGTCTTCTCCATCCCACTCATGTTGTAGTTCATGACAAAACCGTCGTAAGACGGGGGGAGTGAAGAAAGCATCATGTCCATCATATGGCCAGGCGGAATTGGAAATTCCAGGGTTTTAAGCCTTTCAGCATAGCCAATCATTTTGACTATGTGTTCGCCAACTGAACTGCCCTCAGCCATCTTGCATTCCATCAAGGTCTTCATGATATCAAATCGTTCAGACCTTGCGGTTTCCTTGTACGGAGCATCCAATTCCCGGATCATATCACGGGGTTTATGGAATTCAAAACGTTTTTGAAGCTCTGCACTCATGCAAGCTAGCATGAGGCACTGCACTAAGTTATGATCATCATCCTTAGTGGCCCAGACATTTTGTTCATCTTCCGGGGCATCGGCCGCCGGTTTAGCTGGAAGAGCATTTTCAAGCACATACATTTTCTTAGCGCTCCCGAGGACAATCCTCAGGTTACGGACCCAGTCCGCATAGTTGTTTCCAGTCGCAGCTAACTTCTCTTTCTCTAACATCGGGCCTAAGTTGAATGCGGTGTTGCGAGCCATTTGATCTACAACGGAAAACACAAGTTTCACTTAGACTTTGTTCATAATGATTTTTGGCACTAGTGAATAAACAATTTTATTCTAAAGTGCGCTCCCACTCAAATCAATATCTCTCAAAATTGATTATGAGTGATTCAAAATCCACATTTAAATTCAACGCCATTGATGTGGACATCACTGATGACGAGAATTTCAATCAGTAGGCAAACTTGCCGATCACATCTCTATGTGACTTTTGTTCATCATTCGATGGGTGTGTTCCGAGCTCAGGACTATCCTGCCTGAACGTCAAAGACAACCAAGTGATCTTGCTGCGAGGTCTGACCTCACCCGCTTCATTCCTCTCAATTCGTTCGTACCCATGTGGACATGGCGCACCCCAAAAAGATACGAATTTCAGACGGTGCTACACTTGGGGTGAACACTAACTACTTTGATATTTTTAAGTGAGAGATCACCCTAATAAAAAGAGACTACCGCGCAATCAAGAAGGGTGCATCATAAGGGATAAACATCTCAGGCAATTCATAATAGCATGATATGGTATAGCCCCTTCTGACGGAGAAGTCTTTAATTTTTTCGTCTTCGGCATTTGCGTCGGTGTTCACCTTCGCAAAGATTGCCACCACCTTGTCGATGCATCAGATAATATTGCTATGTCTATAGCTAATAAAATAAGTGCATTACTTAAGGTTGACACGCAGGTCATTAAAGTGACAATCATATGGCTCCAGCCATCATGCCGAATCATGACACGCACGTCATGTTAACAAATTTACATCATATAGTCATCTCATACATAATCGAATTAATATGAGCATTGCTATACCACATCACATGCACATCCTGCAAAAACAAGTTAGACGCCTCTAATCGGTTTATGCAAAATTTTATTTTACGTGGCTTCTAAGGTTTTGACTTAAACCGCAGCTACCAACGTATTATCATCAAGTATGATTATTCAAGTCGCTAGATTAACTTTTCAGGGTGTATGAAACACGAGATAATAAAATCTTGAGCCCCATACTAAACTTTTTCATACGCATGACCCCCGTGTAGATCATATATGCATTGCCCTTTCGACTGCGAATTTCATCTTTCTTTTGACTATGGCGGAACCCAAAGAACTGATAGCACTTCGTTGATCAATCAGGATCGCGGATTGCCAGAACTTTGTGAAATTCCACCATGCTATCTCGAGATCAGAAATACGCAAATTCTAGGGAAGCAACAAGAACATCGGGTAACAGATTTCATCTGCCACCCGCATAAATAATTTTCAGCAATAGATCTCATCTACTCCAAAATTATATTAGGCAATACCCATACATCTCCATGTATTCTAGATCGTAACCTGCATCTACGCATAGCACGGCTCATGATGCCACTGTAGGGGAACGCGACAGAAAACAAAAAATTTCGGTACAGCGAGCATGCCCAGGACCACTATGGAGATGTCATACAAGGTTTGATTTGATCCGTACCGACTCGTAGCGCAGCGGAAGAAGAGTCGGTGTAGATCGTCGGTGCAGATCCCCGCAGCTAGGATTTACAACCTCCCAAACGCAAGGATGTACTCCCTCATCAGACAGCCCTTCGGGAGGCGGTCGGACAGTGCCTCGGACGATGTCGCGGACAGCCCTTCGGGAGGACCCTCGAAACCCGAACGGGAACTCGGACAGCCCTTCGGGAGGACACCCGAAACTCGAACGGTAACTCGGACAGCCCTTCGGGAGGACACTCGAACAGCCCCTCGGGCAAAAGATCGAAACTACGAACTCTCTACGGGGTTGCACACATACGGTGTCAGCTATCCGGCAGGGCTTCGCCGTCCAGAACTAGTTCCTGCCGGAACCTAGACAACCTTTCAGCTCTATGAAACTATTTCGTGGGAGGGAGAGAGATTGACAGACGAGTATGGCATGTGTATGAGAGCAAGGATGAGGTTTGGAGAGCACCCCTCCACCTCTATTTATAGGAAAGCCAAGGGGTAAAGTTGGCATACAAAAATACCAAAAGTACCCCCACTTTATGTCTCACATAAAAGAATAAAAGGGAAAAGGGGTGCCATGTGGAGCTCCATGGAGGAGCACCACCTTGGCCGGCCACCTCTAGCCCCCCCCCCCACATGGGGGTGCCTTGCTCCCCAATCCCTTCTAGAAGCCTTTTGGGAAATATCCCAAAAGGTGACTTTCCAAAAAAATATCCATAAAGTGATTTTCACTATTCACGGAACCAATTTTCCGCGACCGTTAAATCCGAAAATATTTCTGTGGGTCTTAGAATAATTCCAGTACCCACACAAATGATTTTGGATGCGTTCCGAAACAATTTCGGATTAGTAAATTTCATCTGCGAAAAGCAACCAAATCGGTTCCGGCAGCTCCGGAACATTTCCGGTTTTTATCCCGGAAAATTCCCAAAAGTTTCCAGAATACTTCTGGCATCCTCCAAGAATTCCCAGGCGTGTGCCGAAACCAATTTGACTTAATGCTATCCCCTGAAACAACTTTTCAGTTTTACCGGAACTATTCCGGTGTCCTCTCCGGAACGTCTCCGTTTCGTCCGAAACTTTTCCGGTGATTTTCTCTCAGACTCCTAGTCTAGTATTCAGCAGATAGATGACCCTTAAGCGTGTGACCCTATAGGTTTGGTGACGTATAGACATGAGCCGGAACACTTTCCGATCAATGATCAACATCGGAGCCATGGACACCCATATTGACCCCTATACCCACACGAATGAATATTCGAGTGAACCTCCAGTGGCCGTGTGCTATTCCTGTTGCTTCACGATATATTACAAACACCCGAGGTGAGATTTATTGCATCCCCATGGATCAACAACTTGTCCACCATGCAAGTTACCTCGTTACCGGTTTTGTTCTCTTTTCTCGTTTCCGCGTTCCGGCATCCCAGTGATCAAATCACAATGTGTCTGGTCAGACGATGATGGATACCATAACACCGAGAGGGCCCGAGAATATCTCTCCATCGTTGGAGGAGCAAATCCGAATCTTGAGCTATCTCTTTACTTGTCATACTTTTCCGTGAACCCGTAAGCCGCCGTAATAGCCACCCAGTTACGGATGACGTTTAACAAACCCCAAAGTTCATGAAGCAAGTACGAAGGAACTCGATACTCTCATGGTCTAAGGAATTAAGCAAACATTAACTATCTCTGTGTTATTAACCATTAACTTGTGAAGAATGTATCTCATAGCATAACATCAATTCGGGTCGATTCTACACAAGTGTTCTACTAACATTGTGCCCTCAAAATTGCCGGCATAGACATGCCTATGATCAGGAAAATAGGATCATCATGCAATACTTGAGCCAGTCTTAGAGGCAAGACTAGGAATACATTTTACCGTTTATTATACCACACGTGCACATGAGTTTCCCTCCAAGCCTCGTGGATATTGCAGACTCGATAATCATTGCAGTTATAGCATGGAACATAAACATTCATTACAAACTCGGAGATACTAAATAATTGTTATTACTGCCTCTAGGGCATATCTCCTACACTAGCGGCCTCTGGTTCGAGCCTGGTACCCCTGGACGGTGCTGACAGCGATAGGCGGCGGTTGGTGTCGGCGCTGGACGGCGGCTAGCCAGCGCCAGAGTCAAGGAGGGGGTGTGGGGAGGCTGCAGTAGGTGCGGGCGATTAGCAGAGGTGCGGAGCAAGTCGGGAAAGGCAGCAAACGGGGTGGCAAGGCTCGGGCGCCGACGAGTGCAACACGGGCGCTCTGGCCACGCCCAGTGCACGCACCCTGAGTGCTCGATCAAATTCCAGGATGACCTAGCTTGTCCCAAATGAGCTACACTTTTACAAGGCGGTGTTTACTAAGATGGTAAGAATGGTGGACATGTTTGTTTGTCCAGAAGAGCAAGTCCCCAGTGCAAGTTCATGAGGTTGCCATATTCAGCCATGCACAGGAGGTGCTTGATAAAATGCTAGGGCTAGCTAGGGAACATTTTTGGATGTGAGACTTGGCAGGTTGGTGTCTCCTTAGATGATAAGAATGGTGGTGGGGTTAGTTTGACAAAAAGAAAAACTTGTTAGTGCAAGTGTTGGAGAAATTCATTTTTGGAACAGATTTTGAGGGAATTATTTGGAGGTCTTCCAAGATGCAAATGGAGTTGATCTTCTGGACTTAAGGGTTTGGTTGGAAAGACTATAAGTGGGAATAATTTCAGAATTGTTTGATGAAGGAAAAATAGGGTTGCAGTTATAACCTAGGAATGGGACAAAATTGAAAAGAGGATGCTTTGCTCAAAATTTTCAAAAGACCAAGTTGGGTTTTTGCATAAAAGTGATCTATAGGCATCATATGACCCCTCATAATTTTTGTAGAATTTTTAGGGGAATTATTTAAAATAGTTGTAGTGCAACAGAAGCATTTCAAAGATTGAAAATGCTATTAAAAGAATTATTTTGGGGCAATTTTTATTATGAAAATATTTCCTACTGTTATTTAAAATATAATTGAAATGATTTAGGAAAACTACCAAGGCCCATAATATTTTACAAAAATTTCTACACGGAGGGAAGAATTTTGGAAAACAGAAAACAGAAAATACTCTGAAATTAATAAAAGACCTAATATAATTCAAATTTTTATTTCTGGCCAAATTTTACTTAATAAAAACATGCTTAATTTTTTGGGGTGTTACAGCTATTTGTTATTTTTTTAATTTTTCTAATATTCCAAAACTGACAGAAATAATTTTTATGGAATTTTTGGAGTCGGTTTACTTACCGTATCACATACCTACCCCTTTTCAGGGTGCTGGAGTGTTCCGGAAGGACTCTTTGATGTGTTCCTCTGGTGTCATTGTTTGAATAATATTAATTTCAACATTAATGGGAGTACCTGAAATACAATGCTTAATTCTATGCCCATTCACCACTCTCGGGTTGTGTCGTGGGTACGACCATGTATGGGGCCATGCAGCCCCTTTGTGGTTCGGCAGGTGAGAAGTGTAAAACCCTACTCCTGCTTTGGTGTATTAGTGGTGTGGAAGCACAGTACAAGGAGTGATTCTCCCGGCAAGGTACGGGGAGGAGTGGCTACACGGGACGTGCTTGTGTTTGAAAAGGGGTCCGAATCCTCTAAACTGTTGCCTTGGCCCTCCTTTTATAGCACAAGGGGTTACCACAGTGGCAAAACAGTAAGTACATAGCGATTAGATAGCAAACAGTGCTATCATACCTAACTCTGCCAGTTTAGGACAAAGGCATTAAATGCATCGCTAGGTATCATGTGGAGAGGTAGTCCCGGCAAGGTTTCTGCACCGTTCGCCCAGCTACCTCGTATTATCCTGACACGCCTCCAGGACGGGTGTCATTAGAGGCAAATTATGTCCCAGTGTGCTGACACGTGCCCGACAAGCCTCACCAACCTGCCTGCGCGGTCAACACCTCATATATCAATGAACATCTGTGCGATGAGGTGAAGCGCCGGAGGACTGGCAGAAGCTTGCTGGTACGGAGCTTGCCGGGTCTTCATCTTGCCGGTTTAATCTTGTCGGTAAGAAATGTCTTTATCTTTGGCGATAGTTGAGTGCTTGTTGATGCTTTGTCTCAAGCTTCTGTAATTGGGCCTTGAGTATTGGTCTTGGCTGTTCCCGGCAAGGCTTTGGCCGGCAAGGAGGCTGCGGCTGTCTGTGCATAAGTCAGGGTATTAAATACCCATGTTTTATACACCGACAGGAGCCCCCGGGCCTGGGCCATACGCGCGTCCGAAGCGTCATTGGGCTAGGCCCAAACAATGCACAGACACGCGGCGGGAAAACTGCCGCTGTAATTTTTCGTCATGATGGTTACCATCCTTTGAGATCTTCTTTGCTTCTTCATTAGTCTGGTCTCGGGCGTGCCCTTAGTCGTTTCCTGGTAAGCCTTGTCGTCAGGCATGCTCAGACCAAGGGTACGCTCACATGCGGGGTGCCGTTGGTCCAAATTGAACGGGCGCACAGCCACGCGTGGCAAGGGATAACCGCCATGTCTGTCTTTACTTCTTCTTTTTCTGTGCCCCTCCATTATTCGCGTCTGCATGCGTGCAGGGCAGCGGATTGGTGGAGAAGGGCAGCCGTTGGAGTGATGCGCCGGGCCAGGGGGCGCAGGGCGCGGAATTGGTGATTGTGGGCAGTTGCTGGAGTAATGCGCCCGTCAGAAGCACAGGACGTGGGATTGGCGATCGTGGGCAGTCGCCCGAAGACGGCGAAGAGCCAGCTCCCCTCGCTCCCCCTATAAAGAGGGGGCTCGCGGGATGTGACGCTCACCCATCTCCCCCTGCCTCAATCTCCAGCAACTGCTGCCTCCTTCCCATATCTTCTTCTTCTTCCGCATTCGACGACGACATGGCGAGGGGGAGAGGTCGCGGTCATGCCCCCGCCACTACGGCGAAGGCCTCTTCCTGGCTCCACGCTCAAGCTTCGGCCGCGGCTGCGGAAGCTGGCTCCAGTGCCCAAGGGAGGGTCGTGGCCCGTGGTCGTGGACGGCGCGGTGCTCGTGGCCGGGGCGGCCGTGGCGGGGCGCTCGCTGTTTCGTCTTCGGCCCCTCCTCCGCCGGCAGAAGGCCACACAGAGGACACGGCGGAAGAGTTTGTCTTGGAGTTGCGCGATCAGCCGCGGAGCTGGCTGCGACTTCCTCGCCCCTTTGCTAGGGAGATGGAAGGCCACCACCTGCATGGTTTATGGCTGCGCGTGGACGGTTGCTGCAACGGCCCGGTCTGGGTAACCGTTGAAACCTCCAACAATGGTATCATGTACCTCACGCGCGGGTGGAAATCCTTCGCCCGCGCCCGTTGTTTAGGGCAGGGGCACCTCCTTCACTTCCGGCTGGATGGACCAGACGTGCTTGTCGCGAAGTTCTTCGGGGCTTCAGGCGCTCGTCTGGAGTGCTACGCGGAGAGCTCGAGCGACAGCGACACCGCTTCATCCAGCGATGCTGAGGATGACGATGATGACGGCGATGATGACGGCTCTCCGGGCGTGAAGATCGAAGACGACGGCGAAGAGTCTGGCAGATCGCCGACAACACCATCATCTGGCCTTCCGGGAACAAGCCGGACTCCGCCTAGGCGCCCCTTTTGCCCTCCTTGCACTCGAGATAAACCCTGGCAAAGGGCCAATGAAAATGTAATCGAGTGCCTCTTCAATGAATATCTATCGTTATCGGGTTTAGACAAATGCATGCTATTTCCCTCGCTTTATTTGCCTTTGTATGAATGTGTTCCCTCGCATATTGGAAGCTTGCCGGTGCGCACACTTGCCGCGAGCGCTTCGAGGAACGGGTCCTTAGCAGCCTGCTGGAAGTGCTGCTGCCGGCAAGGTAACTTGCCGGGCCAGAACGCCGCCATCACACTTGCCGAGCGGACTCGAGGCAAACAAGGGCATGGACTGATCACGACAAGGTTCCTCTCGCGTGCAGGTTTCTCATACAAAGCACAAAATCGTTCAAGGGAAAACGCAAATAATGTAATAAGGAATTTTCAAAGTTTTTCAACTTAGCTTTTCCTTGTGCCGTTTTGCTCGTTGCACAAAATGATCACTTGAACGTCATTAAAATGGTACCCCATCTCCAAATGGTACCCCATCTCACTCCCCCCGGGAAACTTGGACGCAAGGGATTCCCTTGTCCTTTTAAGAAAAAGAAAGAAGAGAAAAGAGCGGTTTGGGAACCTTGACGGTTCATTAGTCATTCCATACAAACTAAAGGGTAAACACAACACCATATGCATCCATATATAAACGAATATGTATGAAGAGTTGCGAAACACTTAGCTTTATTATGCACAGGTTCTGCGCCTGGCTTTGTACAAAGGGTTACAAGTCTTGTCGACAAAGCTTGTACAAAAGGGGTTGCCAGGAGGCCCGGCAACTGCGCCTCACGGGTAGAACTTGCGAAGATGCTCAATATTCCATGAGTTTTGCACTGGGGTGCCATCCTCGGTCTCCAGACGGACTGCGCCAGGTCTGGTGACTCGTACTACCAGATAAGGGCCTTCCCACTTCGGCGTCAACTTGTTGGATCCCTTGGCGGACTGAACGCGCCGAAGAACAAGGTCGCCTTCCTCAAGGCTTCGGGCATGCACTTTGCGGCTATGGTAGCGGCGCAAGGCTTGCTAGTAGCGTGCAGCTCGCACAGCTGCCCGAAGACGATCTTCCTCAAGGAACGTTGCGTCGTCTTGTCGCAACTGCTCTTGCTAAGCTTCATCGTAAGTGAGCACTCGAGGTGACCCGTATATGAGTTCCGTGGGGAGCACCGCTTCTGCACCATAGACTAGGGAGAAGGGTGTTTGGCCGGTAGCTCGATTTGGTGTCGTTCTGAGTGACCAAAGAACCGCCGGCAACTCATCAATCCAGTGTCTTCCATATTTGCCCAGCTTGTCAAAGGTTCTTGTCTTGAGGCCACGTAGCACTTCAGCATTCATCCTTTCCGCCTGGCCGTTGCTTCTCGGGTGAGCAACAGACACAAAACAGATTTTGCTGCCAAGGTCTTGGATGTACTGCATGAAGGTGCGGCTCGTGAATTGTGTGCCGTTGTCGGTGATGATTCTGTTAGGAACCCTGAAACGGCAAACTAATCCTTTGAAGAACTTGACGCCCGATTGCGCTGTCACCTTTCTCACCGGCTCCACTTCGGGCCACTTTGTGAACTTGTCGATGGCAACGTACAAGAACTCAAAGCCGCCGGTAGCACGGGGGAAGGGGCCCAAGATATCGAGCCCCCAGACCGAAAAGGGCCAGGAGAGAGGGATTGTTTGGAGATCTTGAGCTGGTTGATGTATGTTCTTTGAATGGAACTGGCACGCTTCACACTTGGTTACTAGCTCAGTTGCATCCTGGAGGACAGTGGGCCAATAGAAGCCTTGCCGGCAAGTGCCCTTGATCCTATGTGAAAGCCACATATGCCTCCATGTATCTCTGCCAACAGCTTCAGCCCATCTTCCCGGCAAATGCACTTCAATTTCACACCATTTGGTCGCTTTCTGTATAGAATGCTGTCCACAAACTGATACATACTTGACTGACGGGCTACTTTCTCAGCTTCTTCTTGCTCATCGGGAAGTTCTCTTGTTTGAAGGAGACGGACTATCTGCTGTGCCCATGCCAGAGCCTGTGGCTCGACGACAAGGACTAAAGGCATCTCTTCGGCCACGGGAGCGCTTGCTTCTGTGCAAGAACCTGGGGTTCTGTGCTAAGTGGCTGCTCACCGGTAACTGTGTTGTTGTTCCCGGCAACATCTTTGCTGGCGGCTGCTGGGAGCTTTGCCGGAAAATGCTTGCCGGTATTCAACTTCCTTCTCTTACCGGCCTGCGTTGATGGGGTGACTGTTGGTTGATTCAAATGGCGCACAAACGTTTCCGGTTCCACTGGAAGCTTTTGTGCGGCGCACTTCGACAGGCTATCAGCAACGCTGTTTTCCGCACGAGGGACGTGCTCTATTTGTAACCCGTCAAAGTGTTCTTCCAATTTCCTCACTTCTTCCACATATGCTTCCATCAACGGGCTCTGGTAATCTTTGTTTACTTGCTTTACAACAAGCTGCGAGTCACCGCGGATAATCAATTTTTTGATCCCAAGGTCCACTGCGATCCGAAGACCGCCAAGGAGTCCCTCGTACTCAGCAGTGTTGTTCATAGCTTGCTCCCTGGGAAAGTGCATTTGGACCACATATTTGAGGTGCTCTCCGGTGGGTGCGACAAGCAGCACTCCGGCACCGGCACCTTGCAGCGAGAAGGCACCATCAAAGTACATAATCCATTCTTTTGCTGTCTCTTTGCCGGGGAGGGCTGTTTCTTGAACTTCTTCGTCTTGCGTTGGCGTCCATTCTGCAGTGAACTCCGCCAAGGCTCTGCTCTGGATGGTTGAAGTGCTTTCAAACTTAAGTGCAAAGCTTGATAATTCCAACGCCCACTCCACTATCCTACCGGTTGCCTCTGGGTTCCTCAAAATGCGTTGCAACGGGAAGCGAGTGACGACGGTGATTTCATGTGCTTGGAAATAATGACACAGCTTTCTCGAGGCCATGAGAAGGCCGAAAAGCAATTTCTGCACCCCAGAATATCTTGACCTAGCCCCCTGCAGAAGGCAACTAACAAAATAGATGGGCCGCTGCACCATTTTCTTCTTCGGCACTGTTTGTTGATTCTCTTCATTTGTTTGCGCTGTCTCTGGCTTGCCAGCATCAGGCCTTGCCGGAGAAGATTCCGGTTTATCGCTGGACGGGATTGCCATGGCCACTTCCTCGTCATCAACCTCCCTCTGCGCCAGTAATGCAGCACTAGCCACTTGGTTCATTGCCGCTACGTATAGCAGCAACGGCTCTTGCGGCCTAGGCGCAACTAGTATTGGCGCAGAAGAGAGGTATCTTTTCAAGTCCTGTAGCGCAGCCTCTGCTTCCGGAGTCCATTTCACCAGACCTGCCTTCTTCAGGATCTTGAAAAATGGTAGGGCGCGCTCAGCGGATCTCGAAATGAATCTACTTAAGGCAGCAACACACCCGGCAAGACGCTGCACATCTTTGACGCTTTTTGGTGCTTGAATCTGCTCAATTGCTTTAATCTTGTTAGGATTGGCTTCAATTCCTCGTTGAGATACAAAGAACCCGAGAAGCTTGCCGGATGGGACGCCAAACACACACTTCTCGGGACTGAGCTTTAGATTGATCTTGCGCAAATTTGCAAATGTCTCCTCTAAATCTTGAATGAGGGTGGATTTGTTCTTGGTCTTGACCACTATATCATCCATGTATGCTTCCACATTCCTATGCAGCTGGGGCTCAAAACCAATCTGGACTGCCCTTGCAAATGTTGAACCAGCACTCTTTAGTCCGAAAGGCATACACATGAAGCAGTACGTGCCACATGGAGTAATGAACGCGGTTTTCTCCTCATCCTCCTTGGCCATGAATATCTGATGGTATCTAGAATAGGCATCAAGGAAAGAGAGCAGATCACATCCAGAGGTGGAGTCAACAATTTGGTCGATGCGCGGCAAAGGAAAAGGATCCTTTAGACAAGCTTTGTTGATATCAGTGTAATCAATACAAAGTCTCCACTTCCCGTTTGCTTTGCGCACCACCACTGGATTCGCCAACCAAGTGGGATGCAATACTCCTCTGACCAAGCCTGCCGCTTCAAGTTTCTTGATTTCTTCGGTTATGAATTGTTGCCACTCCAAAGCTTGTTTCCGGACTTTTTGCTTGACGGGCCGAGCGTGGGGACAAATGGCAAGGTGGTGCTCAATTACCTCCCTGGGAACACCGGGGATGTCAGATGGCCGCCATGCGAACACATCGACATTCGCCCGCAGGAAGGCAACGAGCGCGCTTTCCTATTTGCTATCAAGGGTGGCGCTAATGGTGAAGGTACCGCCAGTGCCATCCTCCCTCGCCGGCACCTTCTTGGTCGCCGGCGTAGTGGCTCTGGGCTTCTTGCCGGTAGAGCACTCCGGCAAGTTTTCAATGGGCGTGCAACACTCCGAAGAGGTGCGCTTCCCGGAATCCTTGCTAGAGGCCTTGCCGGACTTCTTGTTTTCCTTCTTCTTGGCGGGAGCGGGCGCCTTGGCGGCCTCTGCTGCGACCGCATCTCTGTACATCCTGTCGACGCAGATAACTGCATCTTTCTTGTCGGAGTTGATGGAAATGACACCCATCGGCCCTGGCATCTTCAATGTGTTGTAAGCATAATGAGACGCTGCCATGAATTTTGCCAAGGCTGGGTGGCCAAGAATTCCATTGTACGACAAAGGGATCTTGACGACGTCAAACACAATTTTCTCTGTTCTGTAGTTCAATTCCCCGCCAAACGTTACCGGTAGCGTGATCTTTCCTTTGGGATGGCTTCTTCCCGGGTTTACTCCCTGAAACGTGCCTGTTTTCTCGAGTTCGTCGCTGGGGATCTGCAGCCTTTTGATAACTTCCGGAGAGATCAGATTCAGACCGGCCCCACCATCAACTAACATTTTTGTTACTTGGAGGTTGCGAATTGTCGGTGAAACCAACAACGGCAAACACCCGACCGCAGTTACGCGATGTGGTCCTCAGCATAAAAAATGATAGGCATGTGTGACCATTTGAGCGGGTTTTGAGAGCCCATTGCCGGTTCCGCCGCATTGACCTCACGCGCCCACTGCTTAAGCTGGCGGTGAGAGGAGTGCAAAGATGCTCCTCCGTCAATGCACATGGCGTTGGTTGCCTTCTGGAATTCTTGTTCGCTGGTTTCATCATCATCTTCTTCATCACTTCCATCATCCTCCTCTTTCTTATCTCGGGCCCTGTCCGGCTTCTCTTTCTATTGTTTGGCCTTGCCACGGCAGCCTCCTCGACCACCACGGCCCTTTTTACCAGACCCACCGATGCCGTCTTGGCCCTTCTCTTTGTCACGCTTTTCGTATTCAGATTTATATTTCTCAACAAGGTGCTCGACTTGCCGGCACTCTTGGAGATTGTGGCCTTTGGTATGGTGAATCTTGTAGTACAGTCCGTCAGACTTGCCGGCTTTCTCGTTAGCCGCCGCCTCCTGGCAAGCGGCGCATACAGCAGCCTCCTTGCCGGAGTTTTCAGTCTTGGCCTTCTTGGCGGACTCGGAGTTGCCGGAGCCTTCGACAGCCATAACAGTTTTGCCCTTGCGCTTCCTGTTGCGCTTTCGGCCTTTCTTCCTCGGGGTGGCAGCATCATCGTCCTCAAAATCTACCTCGGCACCAGCGTCCTCCCCGGGAAGCCTCCTTCCTTCCTCAGCACATGCACACTTATCTGCCAAAGTGTAGAGCTCGTTGACGGTCTTGGGCAACTTGATGTTCATTTTCTCCCGCATCCTCCAATTGCGCACATTCGTGTGAAAGGTGGCAATCACGGCTGCGGGGTGCACATCTGGGATATTGCGGTGCACGCGACTGAATCTCTGGATATACTTGCGCAAAGTTTCACCATCTCTCTGCGGGATCACCTGCAGGTCGCTGGGCTGTCCAGGGGCCTTGTGGCCTCCAGTAAAGGCACCAACGAACTCATTGCAGAGATCTGACCACGAGGAAATGGAGTTCTCCTGCAAGTTCATCAGCCAAGATCTCACGTTGGGCTTCATTACCAACGGAAAGTAATTGGCGAGGATCTTTTCATCTCTTCCCCCGGCAGCTTGCACGGCAATCGTGTAGATTCCCAGAAACTCTGCCGGGTTCAACTTGCCATCGTACTTCTCTGGTACTTCTGGCTTGAAGGCCCGGACAGACGGCCACCGGACTTGCCGCAGGTCATGGGTGAAGGCAGGACACCCAACCTCGTAAGGTAGATACCCGCCAACCCCTGGCGCAGGCTCATCAACGATGGGGCCGTTGCGTGCGTCGGATTGATGGCGCGCCTCCCGGCGCCGTTCAATGGTGGTGTGGGCGTCTTCTGCCTGCCTGTCCTGCAACACTTGCCGCTGGTCTTGTCGCGCTCGCGGGTCCGAAGAGGCCATCGACATCTCGTCGGGCTCAAAGAATTGTCGAGCTTGCCGCGGCTGTTGGTGTTGCTGCTGTTGAGACTGTTGCCGCTGAGGTGATTGCACCGTTGGCGCAGCACCGTCAACGCGGTCACCGGTTGGAGCTACCGGTGCTGCTTGCGGACGCTGTGAGGGCTCCGTTTGCTATGATTTGCTGGCCTCGGTGAACCCAATCAAGCTTTGGATGGTGGCTCTCCACTCATCCATCTTCTCTGCCACCGGAGGGAAGTTCAGCAGCATCTGGGCTCGCGCCATTGCTTCCGCTGCTGTGGCCGGCATGGCCGGAAGCGAAGAACGTGATGTTGCTCTACTCCTGGCGGAGCCAGTAGGAGCGCCGTCACGGTCTTGCTACCATGGCCCATGATCAGCAACTGGTCGCTGTGGCAGAGGAGGTACACGAGGATCTGGAGCTTGGTCGACAGGGGTCTTGCCGTGAGGTCGCCGCCGCCCGGAGTCGTTGGCGCCGCTCGGAGCCGTGCCACGCCCGTTGTGCGAGGGGCGCGGCGTTTGTCCTGAAGCGGCATCCTTGGACATCGCCGCGGCGGGATCTTGACTAGCGCCGGCCCGGGCATTGCTGCTCCGGTGGCTACGTTCATCGGCGCGGCAAGGAGGATGAGGAGGAGGAGGTCGTCCGTCCACTCTGCCCGCGCTGTCACGGCTTCGTTCGCCAGAGGGTCGAGGAAGCTGACTGCCTCCGGCGCGCTCGTCTCCTACGCCGACCGCGGTGGCCGCGGCGACCGTGCCGCCTGCGCTGGTTGTGCCAACCGCGGTATTCGCACCGTCCGCATTGGCCGCGCCGCCTGCGCTGCCTGCGGACGCGTGCGGGGTGGCCGTCATCGTGATGCCCTTCTTCTTGGGCATCATCGACGACGAGGAGGACGACAAGGAAGTTGATGAAGATGATGAAGAAGACGCGCAGTCCACCGACTCAGGTTCGCGCAAGCGCTGCCCCTACCTGGAGCGCCAAAGGTGCCGTGGGTACTACCATCTATGGGGCCATGCAGCCCCTTTGTGGTTTGGCAGGGGAGATCGACATGCACAAAGAGCAGAATCAATGGAAGGCGCAAGGGATTTACCCAGGTTCGGGCCGCTGAGAAGCGTAAAACCCTACTCTTGCTTTTGGTGTATTAGAGGCGTGGAAGCACAGTACAAGGAGCGCTTCTCCCGGCAAGGTATGGGGAGGAGCGGCTACATGAGACGTGCTTGTGTTTGAAAAGGGGTCCGAATCCTCTAAACTGTTGCCTTGGCCCTCCTTTTATAGCACAAGGGGTTACCACAGTGGCAAAACAGTAACTACATAGCGATTAGATAGCAAACAGTGCTATCATACCTAACTCTGCCAGTTTAGGACAAAGGCATTAAATGCATTTCTAGGTGTCATGTGGAGAGGTAGTCCCGGCAAGGTTTCTGCACCGCTCGCCTAGCTACCTCGTATTATCCTGACACGCCTCCTGGACGGGTGTCATTAGAGGCAAATCCTATCCCAGTGTGCTGACACGTGCTCGACAAGCCTCACCAACCTGCCTGCGCTGTCGACACCTCATATATCAGCGAATATCGGTGCGATGAGGTGGAGCGCCGGAGGACTGGCAGAAGCTTGCCGGTACGGAGCTTGCTGGGTCTTCGTCTTGCCGGTTTAATCTTGTCGGTAAGAAATGTCTTTATCTTCGGCGATAGTTGAGTGCTTATTGATGCTTTGTCTCAAGCTTCTGTAATTGGGCCTTGAGTATTGGTCTTGGTGGTTCCCGGCAAGGCTTTGGCCGGCAAGGAGGCTGCGGCTGTCTGTGCATAAGTCAGGGTATAAAATACCCATGTTTTATACACCGACAGGTTAGTGCCTTCGGAGTTGTTGATTTTTATGGCTCCGGAAGGGTAAACTTCTTTGATGACATGTGGCCCCTCCCATTTAGAGAGAAGCTTTCCTGCAAAGAATCTCAAACGAGAATTGTATAATAAAACATGATCACCTACTTTGAATTCCCCTTTTTGAATTCTTTTGTCATGCCATCTTTTAACTTTTTCTTTAAACAACTTAGCATTTTCATAGGCTTGGGTTCTCCATTCATCTAAAGAGCTAATATCAAATAACCTCTTCTCACCGGCAAGTTTAAAATCATAATTGAGTTCTTTAATTGCCCAATAAACTTTGTGTTCTAGTTCAAGAGGTAAATGACATGCTTTTCCATAAACCATTTTATACGGAGACATACCCATGGGATTTTTATATGCAGTTCTGTAGGCCCATAATGCATCATCAAGTTTCTTAGACCAATTCTTTCTAGATCTGTTAACAGTCTTTTGCAAAATCAATTATATTTCTCTATTAGTTAATTCAACTTGACCACTAGACTGAGGATGATAGGGAGATGCAATTCTATGATTAACATCATACCTAGCAAGCAATTTACGGAAAGCACTATGAATAAAATGTGAACCACCATCAGTCATTAAATATCTAGGGACTCCAAACCTCGGGAAAATAACTTCTTTAAGCATTTTAATAGAAGTGTTATGATCAGCACTACTAGTTGGAATAGCTTCTACCCACTTAGTAACGTAATCAACAGCAACTAAAATATGAGTATACCCGTTGGATTTAGGAAAAGGTCCCATATAATCGAAACCCCAAACATCAAATGGTTCAATAACAAGTGAATAATTCATAGGCATTTCCTGACGTCTACCAACATCACCAATTATTTGGCATTCATCACAAGAAAGGACAAACTTATGTGCATCCTTGAAAGGAGTAGGCCAATAAAAACCAGATTGTAATACCTTGTGTGCAGTTCGGTCTCCCGCATGGTGTACGTCCTCCATATGCCTCGGAGTGACACTTACGTAGGATTTGTTCCTATTCATGCTCAGGTACACAACGTCTAATAATACCATCTACTCCTTCTTTATATAAGTGTGGGTCAACCCAAAAGTAATGTCTTAAATCAAAGAAGAACTTTTTGTTTTGTTGATAGGTAAAGCTAGGTGGTATGTATTTAGCAACAATGTAATTAGCATAGTCTGCATACCAAGGAGTACTACGAGAAGCATTTATCACAACTAATTGTTTATCAGGAAAATCATCATTAATAGGAAGTGGGTCATCAAGAACATTTTCCATTCTAGACAAATTATCAGCCACGGGATTCTCAGCTCCATTTCTATCAATAATATGCAAGTAAAATTCTTGTAGCAGAAGAACCCATCTAATAAGTCCAGGTTTAGCATCTTTCTTTTCCATAAGGTATTTAATAGCAGCATGATCAGTGTGAATAGTAATCTTGGAATCAACAATGTAAGATCTAAATTTATCACATGCAAACACAACTGCTAATTTTTTTTCTCAGTAGTAGCATAATTTCTTTGAGCACTGTCTAGAGTTTTACTAGCATAATGAATAACATTCAGTTTCTTATCAACTCTATGTCCTAGAACAGCACCAACAGCATAATCACTAGCATCACACATAATTTGAAAGGGTAGGTTCCAATCAGGTGGTTGAACAATAGGTGCAGAAATTAAGGCTTTCTTAAGTATTTCAAAAGCTTCTACACAATCATCAGTAAAAACAAAAGGAACATCCTTTTGCAAGAGATTAGTAAGAGGCCTAGAAATCTTAGAAAAATATTTTATAAACCTTCTATAGAAACCAACATGACCAAGGAAACTTCTTATACCTTTGATATCTTTACGGCATGGCATTTTCTCAATAGCATCAACTTTAGCTTTATCAACTTCAATACCTCTTTCAGAAATTTTATGCCTAACGACTATACCTTCATTCACCATAAAGTGGCACTTCTCCCAATTCAAGACAAGATTAGTTTCTCCACATCTCTGCAAAACTCGATCAAGGTTGCTTAAGCAATCATCAAAACAGGTTCCGTAAACGGAAAAATCATCCATGAAAACCTCAACAATCTATTCACAAAAATCAGAGAATATAGCAGTCATACATCTTTGAAAGGTACAGGTGCATTACATAAATCAAAAGGCATACGACGATAAGCATAAGTTCCAAAAGGACAAGTAAAGGTGGTTTTCACTTGATCTTCTTGTGATACAGGTATTTGAGAAAAACCAGAATATCCATCTAGAAAACAAAAGTGTGTATGCTTAGACAATCTTTCTAACATTTTATCAATAAAAGGCAAAGGATAGTGTTATTTCCTAGTTGCTTTATTCAATTTCCTGAAATCAATTACCATCCTATAGCCAGTTACAATTCTTTGAGGAATGAGTTCATTTTTATCATTAGGAACAACAGTAATACCTCCTTTC
Source organism: Elymus sibiricus (assembly GCA_039707655.1). Taxonomy (NCBI): domain Eukaryota; kingdom Viridiplantae; phylum Streptophyta; class Magnoliopsida; order Poales; family Poaceae; genus Elymus; species Elymus sibiricus. The sequence goes on along the minus strand of CM077664.1, from coordinate 53,035,080 downwards.
TTAGGGACACAATGAACAGGGCTTACACATCTACTATCAGCTATGGGATAAATTATACCTGCCTCCAGAAGCTTTAATATTTTAGTTCTTACCACATCTTTCATTTTAGGATTCAAGCGACGTTGATGATCAATGACAGGTTTAGCATTTGGCTCCATATTAATCTTGTGCTCACATAGAGTGGGACTAACGCCCTTAAGATCATCAAGAGTATATCCAATAGCAGCACGGTGCTTCCTCAGAGTTTTAAGCAATCTCTTTTCTTCATGCTCTGAAAGGTTAGCACTAATAATAACAGGGTATATCTTCTTCTCATCAAGATAAGCATATTTAAGTGTATCGGGCAATTGTTTCAATTCAAACACAGGGTCACCCTTAGGTGGTGGAGGATCTCCCAAGATTTCAACAGGCAAATTATGTTTCAGAATAGGTGCTTGTTTAAAGAATAATTCATCTATTTCATTTCTTTCATTCCTATGCATATCATTCTCATGCTCAAGGAAATATTGTTCTAAAGGATCAGTGGGAGGCACAGCAATAGAGGCAAGACCAATAATTTCATCTTTATTGGGTAATTCTTTATCATGAGGTTGTCTACGAAATTTAGAGAAATTAAACTCATGAGACATCTCACCAAAATTAACACTAACAATTTCTTTAGTGCAATCAATCTTAGCATTAACAATATTCAAGAAGGGTCTACCAAATATAATGGGTCAAAAATCATGTTGTGGTGATCCAAGAACAAGAAAATCAGTAGGATATTTGATCTTACCACACAAGACTTAAACATCTCTAACAATCCCAAGTGGTGAAATAGTATCTCTATTTGCAAGCTTAATAGTAACATCAATATCTTCAATCTCAACAGGTGCAATATCATTCATGACTTCTTGATAGAGAGTAAACGGAATAGCACTCACACTAGCACCAATATCACATAAACCATGATAGCAATGATCTCTAATTTTAACAGAAATAATAGGCATGCCAATTACAGGTTTGTTTTTATCTTTAGTGTCTGGCTTAGCAATTCTAGTTGCTTCATCACAGAAATATATGACATGTCCATCAATATTATCAACCAAAAGATCTTTAACCATTGCAACACTAGGTTCAACTTTAATTTGTTCAGAAGGTCTAGGTGCTTTAATATTACACATATTAACCACATGTGAAGCTTTAGCATGTTCCTTAATCCAAACAGGGAAAGGAGGTTTCTCAATATAAGCAGTAGGCACAACTGGATCAACATGGTAAACAATTGTTTCTTCTTTAACACTAACAGGTTCTTCATTCAATTCAATAGGTGGATGATATTTAAACCATTTCTCCTTAGGTAGATCAACATGAGCAGCAAAAGATTCACAAAAGGTAGCTACTATCTCAGAGTCAAGTCCATATTTAGTACTAAACTTACAAAAAGCATCAGTTTCCATAAAAGATTTAACACAATCAAACTCAAGATTTATGCCTGACTCATTACCTTTGTCAATTTCCCAATCTTCAGAGTTATGTTTAATTCTTTCTAGAAGATCCCATCTGGATTCAATAGTTCTCTTCATAAAGGAACCAGTAGAAGAAGTATCGAGCATGGATCGATCATTATAAGAAAGCCGAGCATAAATTTTTTGAAGAATTATTTCTCTTGAGAGCTCATGATTGGGGCATGTGTGCAACATATACTTAAGCCTCCCCCAAGCTTGAGCGATACTTTCTCCTTCACGAGGCCAAAAATTATATATATAATTCCGATCACGATGAACCAAATGCATAGGATAAAATTTCTGGTGGAATTCCAGCTTCAACCGGTTCCAGTCCTATGTTTCAGTATCATCACATAGCCTATACCATGTCAATGCCTTTCCCTCCAAAGATAAAGGGAATACTTTCTTCTTAACTCCATCTCTGGATAAACCTGCAAGCTTAAACAATCCACAAATTTCATCCACATAGATCAAGTGCATATCGGGATGTACCGTTCCATCTCCTGCATAAGGATTAGCTAGCTGTTTCTCTACCATACCCGAAGGAATTTCATAATAAATATTTTCAGTAGGATCAATAGGTTGAGGAGTAACTCTCAATGCTTCCGGTCGAGGTGAAGATACCCCGAACAAACCCCTCAAAGGATTACTTTCCATAGTGACAAATGACAATAAATTTCAGCACGTAATATAAATGTTTCCTTACCAAATTCTACTCACCAAAGGCGCTTCACTCCTCGGCAACGGTGCCAGAAAAGAGTCTTGATGACCCACAAGTATAAGGGATCAATTGTAGTCCTTTCGATAAGTAAGAGTGTCGAACCCAATGAGGAACAAAAGGAAATGACAAGCGGTTTTCAGCAAGGTATTCTCTGCAAGTGCTGAAAGTAGCGGTAACAGATAGTTTTGATAGCAAGATAATTCTAACAAGTAACAAGTAGTAATGGTAACAAAAGTGCAGCAAGGTGGCCCAATCCTTTTTGTAGCAAAGGACAAGCCGGAACGAACTCGTATAATAAGCAAAGCGTTCTCGAGGACACATGGGAATTTCATCTAGTCACTTTCATCATGTTTGTTTGATTCGCGTTCGCTACTTTGATAATTTGATATGTGGGTGGACCGGTGCTTGGGTGCTGTGTAGGGGAACGCAGCAGAAAACAAAAAATTTCTAACCTACGCACCAGCCCAGGACCACTATAGAGACTGCATACAAGGTTTGATCTTTTCGTTACCGACTCGTAGCGCAACGGAAGTAGAGTCGATGGCGATCGGCGGTGCAGATCCTCGCGGCTAGGATTTTACAACCTCCCAACCGCGAGGATGTTCTCCCTCGTCTGCCCCTCGGACAGCCCTCTGGGAGGCAGTCAGACAGTCCCTCAGACGGTGTCACGGACAGCCCCTCGGACGGTGTCACGGACAGCCCTCTGGGAGGACCTTCGAAACTCGGACGGTCACTCGGACAGCCCTTCGGGAGGACCCTCAAAACTCGGATGGTCACTCGGACAGCCCTTCGGGAGGCACTCTCGAACTAAGACCGAAACTACGATCTCTCTACGGAGTTGCACACATACGGTGTCATCTATCCGGCAGGGCTTCGCCGTCCAGAACTAGTTCCCACCGGAACCCAGACAGCCTTTCGGCTCTACGAAACTCTTTTCGTGGGAGGGAGAGAAGAAGCCAGATCATGCATGGCACTTCTATGTGAGAAATGAGTGAGTGTGGAGAGTACCTCACCACCCCTATTTATAGGAAAACCCAAGGGATAGGGTGGCTCCCAAAATACCAAAAAACCCATGACATGGATTCTCCACAAGGGTAAAATGGGAAGGCTAGAGGAGTACCATGGATGGCCTCCTCCTTGGCCAGCCAACCTCAAGGGGGCCCCCCAAAGGGGGTTCCTTAGTCCCCAAGTTCTTCTAGAAGACTTTTGGGAAAAGCCCTAAAAGGTGGCTTTCCATAAAGTAGCCCAAAAAGCACTTTCACTATTCACGGAAACATTTTTCCGCGACCGTTAAATCCGAAAATATTTCTGTGGGTCTTAGAACAATTCCAGTACCCACTAAAATGATTTTGGTCGCGTTTCGAAACAATTCTGGATTAGTGATTTTCATCTGCGAAAAGCAAACAAAGCGGTTCCGGCAGCTTCGGAACATTTCCGGGTTTTTTCTCCGAAAAATCCCAAAAGTTCCCAGAACAATTCTGGCACCCTCCAAGAATTTCCAGGCGTGTGCCGAAACAAATTTGACTTAATGGTATACCCTGAAACAACTTTTCAGTTTTACCGAAACTATTCCGGTGTTCTCTCTCCGGAACTTTTCCGTTGTCTCCGAAACTTTTCCGGCGACTTTCTCTCAGACTCCCTGTCTAGTATTCAACAGATAGATGACCCTTAAGCGTGTGACCCTATAGGTTTCGTGAAGTATAGACATGACCTGGAACACTTTCCGATCAATGATCAACATCGGAGCCGTGGACACCCATATTGACCCCTATACCCACACGAATGAATATTCGAGTGAACCTCCAGTTGCCGTGTGCTATTCCTGTTGCTTCACGATATGTTACAAATACCCGAGGTGAGAATCATCGGCATCCCCGTGGATCAACACTTATCCACAATGCCAGTTACCTCGTTACCGGTTTTGTTCTCTTTTCTCGTTTCCGTGTTCCAGCATCCCTGTGATCAAATCACAATGTGCCTGGCCAGACGATGGTGGATACCGTAACACCGAGAGGGCCCAGAGATATCTCTCCATCGTCGGAGGAGCAATTCCCAATCTTGAGCTATCAAATCCCTTGACATACTTTCCCATGAACCCGTAAGCTGCCGTAATAGCCACCCAGTTACGTATGACGTTTAACAAACCCCAAAGTTCATGAATCAAGCATGAAGAAACTCGATACTCTCATGGTCTGAGGAATTATGCAAACGTAAACTTTCTCTGTGTTATTTACCATTAACTTGTGATGAATGTATCTCATAGCATAACATCAATTCGGGTCGATTCAACACAAGTGTTCTTCTAACATTGTGCCCTCAAAGTTGCCGGCATAGTCATGCCCATGATCAGGAAAACAAAATCATCATGCAACACTTGAACGAGTCTTAGAGGCCAGACTAGGAATACATTTTTCCGTTTATTATTCCACACGTGCATATGAGTCTTCCTCCGAGCCTCGTGGTTATTGTAGACTCGAGAACCACATCAGTTATAGCATGGAACATAAACATAATTACAAACATGGAGATAAATAATAACATTTATTATTTCCTCTAGGGCATATCTCCTATAGACTCCCACTTGCACTCGAGTCAATAATCTAGTCAATGCTAATGCACATTACACCTATGGCATACAGGTGTAAAAATGCTTCGCATGTGGTATAGCCTGATGTCACTCTAGCAACCGATCATCTAATTACTACTCCACAATGCCTTCCCTTAGGCCCAAAGATGGTGAAGTGTCATGTAGTCGACGTTCACACGACACCACTAAAGGAAGCACAACATACACAGCGCCAAAATATCGAACGAATACCAAATTCACATGATTACTTATGACAAGACTTCTCCCATGTCCTCAAGAACAAAAGTAACTATTCACAAATCATATTGATGTTCAAGATCAGAGGGGTATTGAATAGCATTAAGGATCTGAACATATAATCTTCCACCAAATAAACCAACTAGCATCAACTACAAGATGTAATCAACACTACTAGCAACCCACAGGTACCAATCTGAGGTTTTGAGACAAAGATTGAATACAAGAGATGAACTAGGGTTTGAGATGAGATGGTGCCGCTGAAGATGTTGATGAAGATTGGTCCTCCCACGATGAGAGGATTGTTGGTGATGTCGATGGCTTCGATTTCCCCCTCCCGGAGGGAAGTATCCCCGGCAGAATCGCTCCGTCGGAGAGCAAAAGTCCTCCTGCCCAGGTTCTGCCTCGAGACGGCGGCGCTTTGTCCCGAAAGTCTTCTTTGTATTTTTTTAGGGCAAAAGAGCCTTTATAGCAGAAGAAGGGGGCCAGACGCCAGCCAGGGGCCCCACAAGGCATCAGGGCGCGCCCAGGGGGGACGCCCTGTTGCCTTGTGGGCAACTGGTGGGTCCTGTCTGGTATTTCTTTTCTCCAGTATTTTTTATATATTCAATAAAAAATCTCCATGAAGTTTCAAGTCAATTGGAGCTCTGTAGAATAGGTATATCTGATGTGGCTATTTCAGGACCCTCTGGTATTGATGCAGTATTCTCCCTCTTCATGTAAACCTTGCAAATTAAGAGAGAAAAGACATGAGAATTGCATCATAAAGTTTAATAATGATCAAAAACATAATAAATAACAGTAGAAAATCATGATGCAAATTGGACGTATCAGGTCGCGGTCGCCAAGTGTTCGATGAAATGCCTACAAGGTAAAAAAAAACATCTTCAACATTTCGGCCAATAGGTGATTGTTGGTAGCCGATGGTGATGTAGTTTGTTTGTGTTGTTGTCGTAGTGCGGATTTGAAAACGGCTGAATTCTTAGCATCTTTGGAGTCCTCGGCAATGATGGGGCTTGATGAGCTCAACTATGACTCCATTTGGCATCATTCAGAGGCGGTCGAGGAAGAGGAGGCGGAAGAGGAAGAGGAGGTGGCCGAAGACATTGAGCAAGAAGAGGTGGCCGAAAAAGAGGAGGTGGCCGATGAGTCTCGGGCTCGGGGCTGCGCTGCTCTCCTCTCGGAAAAATTGGCCGAGCATGAAATTTTCTCACGCAATTGAGGAATAGCAAACCCGCAATAGTAATGCAAATTTTGAAAGCTTCAGGTCAGTCCTTTGATTAAGTCAAGCTTGGACATCCTATCGATTGAGAGATAGAAAACCCTAAGTGGTAACATTTTTTTTGTGACAGCTGTAAGTGCTAGGAATAGTATTATAGTACTAGCACCGAAGAAGCACGGCGCACGCCACGCTCGTGACTGATTCCGTCTGTATTTTGCTGAAATAAGCAAGAAAACAACATGTATTATGTGAGAAAATAAAATGAAAAGGAGGACACGAATTCTATATTTACCCATGATCTATGTAGACACGTAAGAAACATTAGATGAATTAACAAATTAAGTAAACAGCGAGTCCTATTACTATTTTTTCATAAGCACACATTTTCCCCTTTCGTAAGGTAAAAAAAATGTAATGGGCACGATAGCAATATGTGTTTGGATTGTTACCAATGTATAGACTCTACAGTAGGGAAATATTTCTTGTCCAGTTTGTGCATCTTTTCCATCTATATTTCATATCCAGTTCCTAGCTGGCACTATTTCATTCTCTCTCAAACATGGATTTATTTAATAAAATTCGAATATAAATTTTGTAAGTAATCTAAACCCCAAATTTGTCATGCTGTAAAAATGGATAGTAATCAGCGGAGTGTTGTCGTGGTGTAAAAGTGGATAGTAATTGGCGGAGAGCCTATTTAAACGCAGTATCTATGAATGGTTAATATGATAATAGGACGTTCAACCCAATGTGCTTTTCCAACTGTGATATAGGAGAAGTGGTATATCCATACTTTGGGAAATTTTGGCGACTGAGAAATAACTTGTTCTAGAATGGTTTTTTGAGCAAACACTATCCTCCATGGATCATCCACTGTCTTGTATTTTTCTCTTTCTCTTTGAATCGGTCAAAGAAATAGAATAGTAAATGGAGTGAAGAGGTTGATCGAGTGACAGTTTTTATTTTCATGTTGTCTCTTCACATTGGTTGTTTATAAACTGCCGTGATGGAGCGTGTCGTAGAGGTGGCTTCAGTAACCGCATTGTGGTTGAAGCCTCAGTCTGGTTGGCCACAGGGAAGGAGAAGGCAAGGTACACGACGACAACAACATCAGCTATTCTCATCATGTAGGTGAACGCACCGAGGAAGAAGGAGTCTCAGTATTTTTTTAGGGATTTTTTGGTAATTTTTCTGGATTACTGTTCATGTGAATGCATAGTGCTGATGTATTGTTTTTATTATTCCAGTTTATTCGGGTGTATTGTTCGGGTTGCAATTCAGGTACTGTTTCGGTTTATGGTTTGGATGGGTTAATATTTTCGGTTTATTCAAGTATTGTTTCATTTCACTAGTTTTACTGTTCTGGGTCGAGGGAGGAGGAGACACCTTTTTTCCCTCTTTTTTTTTATTTCCTCTCGACTACTGTTCACGTGAATGCATAGTGCTGATTTACTATTTTTGTTGTTCCAGTTTATTCGGGCATATTGTTGGGTTTCAATTCAGGTACTATTTTGGTTTATGTTTCGGGTGGGTTAATGTTTTCGGTTTATTCAGGTGTTGTTCCGTTTCACTGGTTTTACTGCTTCGGGTTATTCGAGTTTCCTGTTTTGGTTTATTTGGGTTATTGTTCCGGTTAGCAGTTCTGAGTTTATTCGGATATTGTTCGGGTGATTGTTAATGCACTGTTCACTGATGTTGTGGTGTAAAAATGTACAGTAATCGACCAAGAACTTATTTTTTCCACGGATTACTGTTCATGCAAACATACTGTTCCTGTAACTATTTTGTGCCTCGGCAGCACCATCATCGGAAAGTATCGGGAGACGATCAAGGCGGCTCTGCATCGGTACACCAGTGAAGAGAAATGATGTGTAGAAAAAATTCTAAATCTTAACCCTCTATATATGGACGCGAGGGTGGAGGAAGGGGGAGAAATGCTGTGTAAAAAAAATCCTAATTTTTTTTTCTAAACATGTGTGTATTTTTCACTGATGACACTGTTCACGTGAGACATGTTAATTGCCAGTAGCGTTCGCGCTTACTATTTACTGCTGCCCCGTAAATAAACAGTAGAAGTGAGAAAAAAAAGTCTAAAAAAGGAGAAAACAGGAAAGCTTCCCGCTTTAGTATTTTTGTTACCGGTGTTGGGTTGGCTTACCAGAGGGAAGAAATTATCACGGATCTGACACATGAGTTGGGCGCACTACCGGAATGACCTACTATGCCGACGGCCCCGAGCTGTCGGCAAAGTCCCAAACCCCGTCGGGATAGGCCTATGCCGACGGCCACCGTCGGCATAGGGCCGTCGGCAACATTTGCGTCGGCGTATCTCGGCCAGGCCGTCGGCGTAGAAAAGCCGTCGGCATAGTTGCCTATGCCGACGGCCTCCGTACAGCCGGCGGCATTGACTAGCCGTCGGCAAAGTTGTTCGTATGACGGCGGCTGATGGCGCCGTCGTCAAGTCCAGACCAATGAAAGGGCGACGCGTGGCCCAGACATGCCGACGGCCTAGCCGTCGGCATCGTTTTATATCTGTGCCGACGGCCTGGCCCTCGGCATCTTTACGCCACGTGTCGGCAACTGGTGCAGCCTGGCTCTGATGTATGCCGACGGCCCAGCCGTCGGCATAGTTTTACATCTATGCCGATGGCTTAGCCGTCGGCGTACTTTTTTGCCCGGATACACCAGATCGCGCCACGTGTTACCTATGCCGACGGCCTAGCCATCGGCGTTGTTTTACATCTGTGCCGACGGCTAAGCCGTCGACATAGGTGACACATGGCGCGATCTGGTAGCACGGCCTCCCACTATGCCGACGGCATAACCGTCGGCATAGCTCCTGTCTGAATTTTTTTTATAATTTTCTGTTTGAATTCAATTCAAATGCACAGCAAATTCACAGCACATATATATAATCAAATGCACATAAATAGCACATATAAGTATCATCATCACCACCAACATCACAACAACATAAGTATCATCATCATCACAATCACAAATATCATCACCACCATCACAATAACATAAGAGTATGATCATCATCAGAATAACATGATACACATCATCATCGCAAGCAGTGACATAAGAGTTTGATCATCAACGATGGGCACTACCACCGCCAAGGTCGTCACCGCCCAGACCGCCAAAGCCGAGGTCGTCACTGCTTGCGGCAGCGCTACTGCCAAGACCGGCACTGCTACCGCCACCGCCACCTCCTCGGTGGATCGGAGTGACCGGGCTCCATGACTCGGGAGTGATGCCAAGACCGGCACCACCACCAACGGATGATCCACCGGTTCCCTGGATGTTTGAAAAGACATGTTAAGGGGATATATGATTGTGTTGAATAAACAGTAAGCGGTGGTTGAATAGTTTGGGGATTTACTAACCGCCGTAGTCCCCATGTGCTGTGCCAGAAATTCCTCAAAGGTAAGCAGCACTGGTTGTGCTCCAGCAGGTGGTGGTGGTTCCATTACAGGAACCGTGCCGGCCGTCATGCTCTCAAAAACGCGTTGCATGTTAATTGACAAAGCAAACACGAATGTCAGAAGAAATGAAAGTGCAAATATGGAAGTGAAATGAAAGGGGCTAAACTAACCGTCATCATGCGAGTGCTGTGGTCCTGGACTGCTGCAACTCTCGCGCTCCACGCCATGGTTTCCTGGCGTGTGTACTCCATGTAGGCGTTCAATATGACATGATGGAAATCATAAAACATCTCAATGCAGAAAATAAAGTGAGCAATGAAGATAAGAGGGAAAATACTTACAGAGTGCCGCTCGGCTAGGAGGGAGTGTGACCGCGCACTGGTCGTGGTCGTGCTCGTGCGCTGGCTCAGGCTCGGGTCGGTAGCTCAGAGCTGTGTGTAGGAGATAGAAGGAGTGACCACGGCATCCAGAACCGGCTGCCGACCATGAAGCCTCGGCCCCATGACCACCACCACCCTGTCGTCCAGAGCCGCCTTCATGGGGTCAAGTGTGTCAGGATGTAACCTCAGATACCCCTCGTTGTAGGCCTTCTTCTTCTGCGCGGTCTTGCCATAGTACTGGCCCTCGCCAGCCTTGGGCTTCCTCCGCGTATGGGCGATCTCCCACGCCTCCATGTGTGAGAGCGGCCGCTTCAGTTTCTCCTCCTGCACCACCAAACAGCGGTTAGTCATACATAAGAAACTGACGGTAAATAGAAGCAGAATGTTTAATGTACATAGATATACCTGAAGTTTCTTGTGGACAAAGTGGTTCCAGTTTCCCTGAGCATGTACTCCCTCAGTCCCTCGGTTAGCCCTGTTTATCATGCTCTAAGAAGCCCACTCTCCATCCTAACCGAGCCACAGATCCACCAATGCCGCCCATCCATCGTCTTTTCCATAACACCAACCAGGACACACCTACATAATGAATGCATAATGGCATGTCAACAAGAAAAGATGAAATTTACCAGAAACGACGGAATGAAAAAATCTGTTATACTTACCATCAAGTACTCCTCCCTCTCCAAGGTAAGCTTCTGCCTCCGAGCCTCTTCCCTGGTCATCTTCTCGCCAAGAGCGACGTGATAATATTGCGAGATGGCCACCCAGCGCACCTCGTACTGCAGCTGGCGGGCCTTCTTCCTCGCTTGGTGCAACACGATCTCGTCGGCAGTGGACTTGTGCTCCTCAAGAACTCGATAGTATTTCTACAATCATTCAGAAAACCAGAATGGAAGAAGCCATGAGTTAAACCATTCGATGATAAACTATGAACGAAACTCGAGACTCGTGCTTCTGAAGAGAACTCACCCAAAAATTTGTGATCACGGCCTTAGCATGTGTATCATGGTCCGGGTGGGGGGGGCGCTTCCCAGTGGTCCCAGCTCGTGGCCAAAACCCGGAGATCCGGCTGCCTGACTGGATCCGGACGGAACAACCCCGGCCAGTGTTCCTTCAGCAAGATGGTGATGAGGCCGTTTGGAAGACGGGCCCCATTAGGAATTATCCAGTTGCTGCAAAAGATATAAAGAATGAAAATATTAGCATGTGTACAAGCAAAATAATTAAATTATGATTAAGTGGCACTTACTCTTTCCCCATGGGCTCAATGAGCCACTTCTGCTCCTCGGTAGCAGGAAGGGTAGGGAGCTTTGCACTACCGCGCAGCCACCCCTTCTTGTTGCCAACCCCCTCGCTGCCTCCACCATCCTCCCCGCCACCACCATCCTCCTCGCCTGCCTCCTCCTCCTCTTCCTCGTCCCCCACCCGAACCTCCTCATCCTCCTCCTCCTCCTCCTCGTCCTCCTCCTGAACCTCCTCGCGAACCTCCTCCTCCTCCTCGGTAGAGCAGGGTACCTCACTAGAGGAGGGCCTCGAAGACAACACCCCTAAGTCGGTGAGGGCGCGCTGTTTCTGGCCCCGACCCCCTCTAGTGGCTCTCCCCCCACCCCCTCCCCCTCTAGGGGCTCTCCCCCCACCCCCTCCTCCTCTAGGGGCACCTCTCCCTTGACCTCCCTATGAGGAGTCAACCTCAAGTAGTCGGGGGGGGGGGGAGAGTAAGGGGTCGACCACTCCGACTAGCCATGCCGACGACCTTGGCTAGGAAACCCTTGCTGTCGGCCTTCCCCTTGCCCATGTTCCTCGAACCTGCATTGAAAAGAGAATAAACAATTAGTACATTAATAATGAAGAAAAAATCATAATAATAAGGAATAAAAAACACATTAACAAATAAGCATAAAAAGGCATATTCCTAAACCATAGAAAAAAGACATGAAACGTACATCTGCTAGAACCCATACGAATCATCACACTTGTAACCGATTCCTCGATCGGTCTCATCATCACTATCACGCATATCATCTTCGTTGTCTAATGGAGGCTCCGGCTCTTCCTCGTCGTCAGAGTCTTCGTTTAACTTTTCTAGCATAAGTATGTCATTTTCATTAACAATGGTCTCACCATCATTCCGTGCATCGTCATCGTTTGGATCCACATCATCATCACCCAAGGCGTCAGCGTCATCGTTTCTGACCACATCATCATCAGGTTGCTCTTGATAGAACACTCCCTCGTATGTCATGGGGTCTATGTTGTAGTAATAATCGTCTTCATTCGGGTCCGGTAGCTTACCATGTGGCGACACCTTGAACACAACTTCCCAACCCTTTAGGTACTCTTTCTGGCATGGGTAAGGCAGATAATAAACTTGTGTGGCTTGGGTAGCCGCAATAAAGAGATCGGCTCCGGCATAGACGGTTGATGGTTTAACTTCGACCAAACCAATGGAAGGCGTATGTCTCAGCCCCTCCCGCGGGTCGAACCATCGGCATTTGAATACAGGGAGACTTAGGGTTTCGCGCCCTTTGCTGAATGTAAGCTCGTATATTTTTCCTACCTTTCCGTAGTAGTCAACTGAATTTTGACCGGGGGTGTACACTCCGGTATTTATAGTTCTGGGATCAGGCCGGTTGTTCTGGTGCTCCTCTGTATGGAAGCGATACCCATTCACATCATACTTTTTACATGTCATGACGGCAGGGTCAAAACCCATGGAAACCCATCTCAATTCGTCATCCATAGATATGTTCCGATCTTTTCCCTACAAGTTTAATTGAAATTGCTGGGTGCATTAGTTCGGTTAACTAATAAATGTTGAACTAGGTATTTAATAGCACTAGTAGAAAAAGGGCCATTTGTCCCGGTTCGTAAGGGCCTTTAGTCCCGGTTCTGGAACCGGGACTAAAGGGTCGGGACTAATACCCAAAACCTTTAGTCCCGGTTTGCTTACGAACCGAGACCAAAGGCCCTCCACGTGGCGCTACCTGGGGCGGGGGAGGGAGGACCTTTAGTCCCGGTTGGTGTTACCAACCGGGACTAAAGGCTCCACCTTTGGTCCCGGTTGGTAACACCAACCGGGACCAAAAGGCGGCCACGCGTCAGCAGCTCACAGTCGCTGGGGGTTTTTTTTTGGAAGGGGGGGTTTTGGGGTTTTGGAGGGTTAATTTAGGGGTTTCATATTGTGTTAGCGAGCTAATAGAGAGAAGTGACCTCTCTTTTTCCGTGCTTGGTCGACGCTAGCTACTACACATATAGAGAGAACTCGACGCTAGCTAGTAAGCAAATAAAGGAAACCATTAATTACACAAGATCGTCATGAACATATATAGAGAGAAGTGACATCTCTTTCTTCGTGCTTGGTCGAACAACAAGTTTTCGTATATCTATCCAACGCTGCTACATATGTACAATATATAACATCCCTTACAACAATTTCAATTTCACATGGTATTCTCCTTGTTCAGGTATGACGTGGTCAAGAAAGAATCCCGCCAATTCCTCTTGAATTGCTCGTATGCGATCATGTGGTAGGAGTTCATCCCGCATCTGCCAGATCTAATTTAAAGAAGGGGTCAATACATATATATGAATGAAACTCAACACAATTGATGGTAATATATAAAATAAAATTGTGAATATTGTTTACGTACTTCAAATTGTTTCTCAGAGGAGGCCCGTTCAGAGGTATAGTAGCGAATGAACTTGCATACGTAGTATCCACATAAATGAGTGTTGGGTGCCTGCAACAAGCACTTTACGAGAATAGAGTTCAATCAAATTGATAAGCAAGCATGATAATGGTATTGATGAAACTAGAATCAATGAGAGATGCGCGAAACTAGCTAGTACTACTTACTTTGGGGTGTGTAAATCGCAGCTCCTTCTTCAGACCCGGAACCTTAGCGGTGAACGTTTTCCAAACCCTGGCAGGCAAAGAAAATGATTACTTGATATCAGGAAATGAACGAAAGTTGCCGATACGGTCCCGGTATTGATTGAACTTACTTCTGGAGCATTGCAGTCATGTCCGCATAATACTTGGGATCTTTACGGAGCGAGTCTAAGACAGTTACTAATGCCCCGTCAAGGTTAATGGATAGCAGAATATAGTGGAAGCTGCGCACGCATAACTCATCAATTACATTACTTAACCACGAGTAAGCGGAACCTAATATGCAGAAGACAGTAACACTCACTTGAAGTTGTAAGGAAAGAGTATTTCCCTTTTGTTTTGATGTGTAAGGAACGTTTGTAGTAAGTTGTTCTCGGTATCTTCAGCCGCCTTTCGTACCGACCATTCATTTACGGTATTTGGGCTAATGAACCCAACGTCGAAGATTCCTATTTTTTGGCATTCGACCATCTTCAATCTGCATAATATAGTGAGGATAATTATATATACATGCAATGAACGAGCTGAGCTAGAGACTTAATTATAGAAGTAATAGTTACAGACAGTAGCAAGTCATGAGTTGTTTGTCGAGGGCCTTTTGATTGTATAATTGAAATAACTCCACAAATTCAACAGGCAGCAGGTCGACTCCAGGGAAGTCATGCTCTTTTTTAATTCCGACTAACAAACTGTCTTTCCCAGACTTCCTGCAGGTTTCCATGTACCAGTCATGCAATTTTTGCATCATCGTTGTTAGATGAGGATGATCAGGTTTGACGAGAGGCTTCCCGTGCTCGTATCTAAAGACGTCTACTACCTCAGCCGTTTCAAACTGTACATCATCGGGCAGGTAATCATCAAGAGTGGTACCGGGCAGTAGCACCGGATGATTAGCGATATCGCTAGACACCTTGAGCAGGGGGCACGATTGCTTCTCCTGTTCGCCGAGCTGGGGAATTGTTTTCCCACTTCTTCATTTTTTCACTCTTGCAGCACTGGAAGTACTTCCCGACTGTTGCGCTTTAGCATGTGTCTTAGTAATTATGCAGTCATAGTTGGAATCCGGCGGAGGCGGTGGTGGTCGCTTCAGGGCATTGATAGTGCGCTTCACTTTCACCGGATCTACCTTCTCCTTCGGAGGTGGAGTTTTCTTTGCAAAATGGTCCCTCAGTTGGGCACGACATATGTCCTCGTTTTCCTGCTCGGTCCTCTCATATGGTAACTTTTCCAGAGGCTTGAGAGATGGACCGTATCTGAATTGGCTCCCGCCTCTGCTTGTACTGCTAGCCGCCGGAGCGGCGGCGTCTCTCTTCCGTCGTTGCTGACGAGGCGGAGAAATCTGACGCGCCGGAGGAGCCGGAGCGGCGGCGTTTGTCTTCCGCCATTGCTGACGAGGCTGAGGAGGAGGCGGACTGCTCCGACGCGCCAGAGTAGGCGAAGGAGGAGGCGGAGTGCCCTCACGCGTCGAAGGAGCCAGAGAAGGAGGCGGAGTGCCCTGACTCGCCGGAGGAGGAGGAGGAGGCGGAGGCGTCCAGTTTGGAAGCTTGATGTACTCCTTCTGCCATAGACATGTACTCCTCAGAGCATGAACCAGCCGATTCTCCCCTTCACCTGTAGAGTGGTCAAGCTCGAGCTCCTCAAATCCCTCCATTACTTCATCCACCATCACAACAGCATAGTCATGTGGAATCGGACGGCAGTGAGAAGTTCCGTTGGGTTGAGGAGGTGCAACAGAGCCGACAGCCGCCTTGAAAGTGACGTTCCGGCATTTCGTCATAAGCTCGCAATGTTGAGCCTCCGTGATAGTATCCACGGGGTAGCTAGGAGACGTGAAGTCAGGCTGAACGGGCTCCGTCGAAGCCACGCTGCTTCTCCGCTGAGCTTCTGGGGTAGCTTCGTGCCGCTGAGATGGTTGGTCGGCAGCTCGCTGGCTCTCAGCTTCCTCTAGCTTTTGTAGTCTAGCATTGAGCTTCTGCATGTCGCTCAGCTCCTCTTTCCTCTTTCTCTCCCGGCTTTTGTAACCGCCTGCGTCGGGAAACCCAAACTTCCACGGAACGGAGCCTGGTGTGCCTCGTGTTTGTCCAGGGTGCTCAGCATTCCCTAGGGCCTCAGTCAGCTCGTCCTTCTCTCTGTCGGGAATGAACGACCCTTCCTGCGCTGCGGTGATATACTTCTGAAGCTTCGTGACGGGTATTGCAAGTTGCTCGTCCGTCCAACGGCACTTCCCTGTTTCAGGGTCCAAAGTTCCCCCAACCCCGAAGAACCAAGTCCTTGAACGGTCTGGCCAGTTCAATATCTGTGGTTCGACCCCTTTAGCAATCAGGTCATTCTGAGCTTTGTCCCACAACGGCCGGGCTTTGAGGTAGCCACCTGACCCCGTGTGATGGTGATACTGCTTCTTTGCAGCGTTGTTCTTGTTTGTCTCTGACATTTTCTTACTCTTGTCCGATGTCTTGTAGGCCACAAATGTGGGCCAGTGATCTCTTATCTTCTCAAATCGGCCGGTGAATTCTGGAGTCTTCCCTTTGTCGACAAACTTTGATTTCAACTCCTTCTTCCACCTCCTGAATAGATCTGCCATCTTCTTAAGAGCACACTCCTTGACCAGTGGCTCTATAACTGGCTTATTCGGATCCTCCTCTGGCGGTAGGGTGAAATTTGCCTTCAGCGCGGTCCAAAGATCATCTTTCTGTCTATCGGTGACATAATCACCTTCAGGGGCGTCGTCCTTAGGCTTATTCCATTGCTTGATGCTAATCGGGATGTTGTCCCTAACAATAACTCCGCACTGAGCAGAAAATGCGTCCTTGCTCCGCTTGGGTTCAATCGGATGGCCATCGTCTGCAAGTGCTGTGATCGTGAACCTTTCATCCTTGCGCAACCTCTTCTTCGGGCCTCGTCTCGTTACCGAAGTTTGGCTCGATCCGGAGGGCTATAAAAGAAGAAAGAAGAGTTAATATATGTACATACCAAAACAATTAATGCATCAATTAGCTAGTCAGCACAGGCTTAATTAATATATATACCTCGCCGGACTTTGCAACAGCTCCCTCCTCCGTTCGGTCACCGGAGCCGTCATCATGGTCTCCTTCTTCCTCCGGCATTCAGTCACCGGAGCCATCATGATCATGTCCTTCCTCCTCCATTGTTCGATCACCGGAGCTGTCATCCTCTCCTTCCAAACCATCGGTGTCGTTGAGAAACGACAAGACATCACGTCCGCCGAGGATTATCTCCCCCAACAACTGTTCTTGTTCCAAGTCTCTTTGAGCCATAGTTTCTGCAAATATTACAACATGGCAATTAATATACAAACATGAGTGTCCGACGTCCGGACCGCCTCTCTCATGAATGTCCGACGTCCGGACCTCCTCTCTCATGAATGTCAAACAAGGGATTCTCTTAACCTTTAAGGGATTTAATTAACAAATGATACATAGACTTGTTCGGGCGAGAGGGGGTTGATCGACGTCCCCCCTCATGTCGAAGTTACCGGAGTTTTCTTCTAGTGGTTTGGGTGGCCTCGAGAGATTGTCGGGTAGGGGCGGGAGGGGGTAGGAGATCGACAACGCTTTTTTTCTAGGTTTTGGGTGGCCTCGAGAGTTGGTCGCCCGGTATATCGAGAGGGGGGTGAACATTTTACCTTAGTAACTTAGAAAAAAAACTGTTATCGGGGAGGGGGTATATCGACAACGCTTTTTTTCTAGGGTTTGGGTGGCCTCGAGAGTTGGTCGCCCGGTATATCGAGAGGGGGGTGAACATTTTACCTTAGTAACTTAGAAAAAAATGTTATCGGGGAGGGGGTATATCGACAACGCTTTTTTTCTAGGGTTTGTGTGGCCTCGAGAGTTGGCCGCCCGGTATATCGAGAGGGGGGTGAACATTTTACCTTAGTAACTTAGAAAAAAATGTTATCGAGGAGGGGGTATGTCGACAACGCTTTTTTTCTAGGGTTTGGGTGGCCTCGAGAGTTGGTTGCCCGGTATATCGAGAGGGGGTGAACATTTTACCTTAGTAACTTAGAAAAAAAATGTTATCGGGGAGGGGGTATATCGACCCCCCCCCTCATGTCGAAGTTATCGAGGAGGGGGAATATCAACAACGACATACATTCCGGATCCGTTGGAAAGCTCTCGGGGAGCCGATGCCAACGTGATGATAGGGGGCCGGGGTGCTCCCATGTCCTTGTTGATAGATAGAGCCGATGCCAACGTGATGATAGAGCCGATGCCAACATTTTCATTTAACAAAAAAACTACCTTCAAAAAAAGACTTGCTTCGCCGCGGGTGCTCGGTGCGACGTGGACTCGGTGGAAAAACTTTATGAAAATGCGGTGGTGGCCGGGCCGGGCGGTTTTCTTTTCCTTCTTCATTTTTTCCTTTGTTTTTTCTTATATGTTTGTTTTCGTTTTCACTCTACATTTTCGTACATATGAAAAACAACGAAGACTTTTTACATGAACATATACACACATATACATGAACATATATACATATACATGAAAAAAAAACATATACATGAACATATACACATATACATGCCCGCAAAAAAAACCCTAAACGATGACGGGGCGGCACACCATGGGAAAGGGGGGGCTCACTGGGGGGGGCGGCGATGGCTGGAGGCCGGCGACGGGGACGAGGACGGCGGCGACGGGGACGAGGACGGCGGCTCAGGGATGAGGACGGCGGCTCGGGGAGGCGACGGGGATGAGGACGGCGGCTCGGGGAGGCGACGGGGACGGGGACGAGGACGGCGGCTCGGGGAGGCGACGGGGACGGGGACGAGGACGGCGGCTCGGGGAGGCGACGGGGAGGCGACGGGGACGAGGACGGCGGCTCGGGGAGGCGACGGGGACGAGGACGGCGGCTCGGGGACGCGACGGGGCCGGCGACGGCGTCGAGGCAGCCTGGTGGCGTCGAGGAGGTCGGCGTCGTCGGGGGGAACTGCGAGACGAAAATGAAAATTTTCACAAGTGCTGCTTATATACACACATCATTGGTCCCGGTTGGTGGCACCAACCGGGACTAATGCACCCCATTAGTCCCGGTTGGTGCCACCAACCGGGACCAAAGGTCTCTTTTCAGCAGCCCAAAGGGCGGGAAGCAGAGACCTTTGGTCCCGGTTGGTGGCACCAACCGGGACCAAAGGCCTTGCACAGCGGCGTGGTGGGAGTTTAGTCCCACCTCGCTACTTGAGAGAGCGCCGCACCTGTTTATAAGGCGCGGTGCGCCAGAGGCTTCGAGCTCCTCTCTAAAGCAGGCTTACTGGCCTAACCACTCTGTATCTGCCTGTGGGCCTACTGGGCCTTCTGCGGACCTGACTCCTGGCCCAGCTGGCTGTTTGGGTTTCTAGTCGTATTCAGGCCGTGGTGGCCCAGTAGGGGGCATTTTTTTAATATTTTTGCAGTTTTTTTGTTTTGTTTTTTTGCATTATTTATTTCTTTTCTTTTTTGCTTTATTTTTTTAATTCTTTTTGCTGTTAGGTCACAAAAATTATAAACTTTCTGTTAGTGCTATTAAAGTTTGCTATTAAAGTTTCTAACAAAAAAATTCTTTATGAAAATTCTTTTTGCTATTAATGTTTTGAACAAAAAATACTTTGATAATTTTAGTTGCATAAATTTTATAGTTTGTTTTTTGCATTATTTTAATATTTTTGCAGTTTTTTTGTTTTGTTTTGTGCATTATTTATTTCTTTTCCTTTTTGCTTTATTTTTTTAATTCTTTTTGCTGTTAGGTCACAAAAATTATAAACTTTCTGTTAGTGCTATTAAAGTTTGCTATTAAAGTTTCTAACAAAAAAATTCTTTATGAAAATTCTTTTTGCTATTAATGTTTTGAACAAAAAATACTTTGATAATTTTAGTTGCATAAATTTTATATAATTTTAGTTTCAAAAATATTTTAATTGATTATTTTTAGTTCATTCTTTTTGCTATTATTTTTGATTATTTTATATAATTATCAAAAACTGGATGCACTTCGTGTACAAAATGGACAATCTCTTTCGAAGTATCAGGGTTTCGGACGAAAACTCATCTGTTACAAAGGGATTTCATTTTTTTTGAACTTATTTGAACTCCAGACTTTTTGTGTGTTCAAAATGCACCATTCAAAGCCACATCATCAATTTTCAACCCTTTCTGACTTCATTTGGTATTTTTCATGCATTTACTGATTTTTTTTGAGCTAAATGACCCTGAAATTGAAAAGCACTACAAATGAACTCTGAAAAGGTTGAAAGTTGGCATGGTATCATCATTTCACCCACATAGCATGTGCTAAAAAGTTGAGAGGGTTACGGCAAAAACTGGATGCACTTCGTGTACAAAATGGACAATCTCTTTCGAAGTATCAGGGTTTCGGACGAAAACTCATCTGTTACAAAGGGATTTCATTTTTTTGAACTTATTTGAACTCCAGACTTTTTGTGTGTTCAAAATGCACCATTCAAAGCCACATCATCAATTTTCAACCCTTTCTGACTTCATTTGGTATTTTGCATGCATTTACTGATTTTTTGAGCTAAATGACCCTGAAATTGAAAAGCACTACAAATGAACTCATCTGTTACAAAAGGCATTTCATTTCTTCACATGTAACTGCAATGATATAGTTGTGGAGAGAAAGTCTTCACTTTTTCTTCGCTTGTGTCCTTTGCTTATTGAGCCGTAACCATGGATAATCTTCATCGTTTAACTGGGTGCTTGGGTCAGCCTTGACTTTGAAGGGAGGAATTTCATGAAACTTTTCATAATCTTCGGACATGTCTATCTTGCCCTCCAATCCCACGATGTCTCTTTTTCCTGAAAGAACTATGTGGCGCTTTGGCTCATCGTATGATGTATTCGCTTCCTTATCTTTTCTTTTTCTTTGTTTGGTAGACATGTCCTTCACATAGGAAACTTGCGCCACATCATTGGCTAGGACGAATGGTTCGTCTGTGTACCCAAGATTGTTCAGATCCACTGTTGTCATTCCGTACTATGGGTCTTCCTGTACCCCGCCTCCTGACAGATTGACCCATTTGCACTGAAACAAAGGGACCTTGAAATCATGTCCATAGTCAAGTTCCCATATGTCCACTATGTAACCATAATATGTGTCCTTTCCCCTATTGGTTGCTGCATCAAAGCGAACACCGCTGTTTTGGTTGGTGCTCTTTTGATCTTGGGCGATCGTGTAAAATGTATTCCCATTTATCTCGTACCCTTTGCAAGTCAATACAGTCGAAGATGGTCCCCTGGCCAACGAGTACAACTCATCAGAAACAGTGTTGTCACCCATGAGACGTGTTTGCAACCAACTGCCGAAAGTCCTGATGTGTTCATATGTAATCCAGTCGTCACACTGCTCCGGGTGTTTGGAGCGCAGAATATTCTTGTGTTTATCGACATACGGGGTCACCAAGGTAGAATTCTGTAGAACTGTGTAGTGTGCTTGAGACCAAGAATGCCCGTCCCTACATATTATTGAGTCCGCTCCTAGCGTGCCTTTTCCAGTCAGTCTCCCCTCATACTGCGATTGAGGGAGACCAATCTTCTTAAGGTCAGGAATGAAGTCAACACAAAACCCAATGACATCCTCTCTTTGATGGCCCATGGAGATGCTTCCTTCTGGCCTAGCGCGGTTACGAACATATTTCTTTAAGACTCCCAAGAACCTCTCAAAGGGGAACATATTGTGTAGAAATACAGGGCCCAGAACGACAATCTCGTCGACTAGATGAACTAGGACGTGCGTCATGATATTGAAGAAGGACGGTGGGAACACCAGCTCGAAACTAACAAGACATTGCACCAAATCACTCCTTAACCTTAGCAGGATTTCTGGATCGATCACCTTCTGAGAGATTGCATTGAGGAATGCACATAGCTTCACAATGGCTAATTGAACGTTTTCCGGTAGAAGCCCCCTCAATGCAACCGGAAGCAGTTGCGTCATAATCACATGGCAGTCATGAGACTTTAGGTTCTGGAACTTTTTCTCTGCCATATTTATTATTCCCTTTATATTCGACGAGAAGCCAGACGGGACCTTCATACTGAGCAGGCATTCACAGAAGATTTCCTTCTCTTCTTTGGTAAGAGCGTAGCTGGCAGGACCTTCATACTGCTTTGGATGCATGCCGTCTTTTTCATGCACACGTTGCTGTTCCTCCCGTGCCTTCGGTGTATCGTTTGTCTTCCCATACACTCCCAAGAAGCCTAGCAGGTTCACGCAAAGATTCTTCGTCACGTGCATCACGTCGATTGCAGAGCGGACCTCTAGGTCTTTCCAATAGGGTAGGTCCCAAAATATAGATTTCTTCTTCCACATGGGTGCGCGTCCCGCATCGTCAGTCGGAACAGATAGTCCGCCAGGACCCTTTCCAAAGATTACTTGTAAATCATTGACCATATCAAGTATGTGATCACCAGTACGGAGGCCAGGCTTCTTCCGGTGATCTGCCTCACCTTTGAAATGCTTTCCTTTCTTTCGACATTGATGGTTGGTCGGAAGAAATCGACGATGCCCTAGGTACACATTCTTCCTGCATTTGTCCAAATATATACTGTCGGTGTCATCTAAACAGTGTGTGCATGCGTGGTATCCCTTGTTTGTCTGTCCTGAAAGGTTACTGAGAGCAGGCCAATCGTTGATGGTTACAAACAGCAACGCATGTAGGTCAAATTCCTCCTGTTCGTTCTCATCCCACACACGTACACCTCTTCCATTCCATAGCTGTAAAAGTTCATCAACTAATGGCCTTAGGTACACATCAATGTCATTGCCGGGTTGCTTAGGGCCTTGGATGAGCACTGGCATCATAATGAACTTCCGCTTCATGCACAACCAAGGAGGAAGGTTATACATACATAGAGTCACAGGCCATGTGCTATGCTTGCTACTCTGATCCCCAAAAGGATTAACGCCATCGGCACTCAAACCAAACCATACGTTCCTTGGGTCATCTGTAAAGTTGCTCCACTTTCTCTCAATCTTTCTCCACTGCGACCCGTCAGCGGGTGCTCTCAACTTCCCGTCTTTCTTACGGTCTTTTTTGTGCCATTGCATCAACTCGGCATGCTTTTTGTTTCTGAACAGATGTTTCAACCGTGGTATTATAGGAGCATACCACATCACCTTGGCAGGAACCCTCTTCCCGATGCTCTGGCCCTCAACATCACCAGGGTCATCTCTTCTAATCTTATACCGCAATGCACCGCATACCGGGCATGCGTTCAAATCCTCGTACGCACCGCGGTAGAGGATGCAGTCATTAGGGCATGCATGTATCTTCTGCACCTCCAATCCTAGAGGGCATAGAACCTTCTTTGCTTCGTACGTACTGCCGGGCAATTCGTTATCCTTTGGAAGCTTCTTCTTCATTATTTTAAGTAGCGAACTAAATCCCTTGTCAGATACACCATTGTCTGCCTTCCATTGCAGCAATTCCAGTGTGGTACCGAGCTTTCTGTTGTCATCTTCGCAATTTGGGTACAACCCTTTTTTGTGATCCTCTAACATGCGATCGAACTTCAACTTCTCCCTTTCACTTTCGCATTCTCTCTGTGCATCAACAATGACCCGGCGAAGATCATCATCGGGCACATCGTCTGGTTCCTGTTGATCTTCAGCTTCCCCCATTGCAGCATCACCGTATTCAGGGGGCGGGTAGTTGTCATCATCCTCTTCTTCTTCGTTGTCTTCCATCATAACCCCTCTTTCTCCGTGCTTGGTCCAAACATTATAGCGTGGCATAAAACCCTTCTCAAGCAGGTGGAAGTGAAGGGTTTTAGAGTTGGAGAAAGCCTTCGTATTCTCACAGACAGTACATGGACAATGCATAAAACCATTCTGCTTGTTTGCCTCAGCCGCTTCAAGAAAATTATGCAGGCCCTTAATATACTCAGAGGTGCGTCGGTCACCGTACATCCAAAGCCGGTTCATCTGCGTGCGTTATATAGTTCTCATTATTGAACAACATATAACTCTCTAGAGCATCTAATTAAATCATACAAGTAATAACTATCTAGAACAACATATAACCAAAACCATCGCACTATATAATAACAAACAATAATAAAAGTAAGAAAGTTACACAAGTATCTATCTAAATCATACAAGTAAGAACTTTTTTCTTTTAGAAAGAAGATAAGAAGAAGAGGCTAACCACGGTGGTGCCGGCGCCGAGATGGGCGCGGGCGATCGACGGCGGTGAGGACGGGGACGGGACAGGACGGACCGCCAACCTAGACAAATCTTGAGGAAAATGGAGCTTGGACAAGGAGCTTCCAGAGGAGAAAGCTTAAGTATGGCTCGGGCATTTCATCGAACACCTCATGTGCATAGGAGGTGAGCTAGAACACCACAAAGCTCTCCCCTCGCCGGCCAGAAAAACAGAGTAGTGTGGAGTGCTCTGCTCGCTGGCGAGGGGGGTATATATAGGCATCTCATTGGTCTCGGTTCGTGGCTGGAACCAGGACTAAAGGACCCCCTTTGGTCCCGGTTCCAGCCACGAACCGGGACCAATGGTTGTGGGCTAGGAGCGAGGCACATTGGTCCCGGTTCGTGTCTGGAACCGGGACTAAAGGGTCCAGACGAACCGGGACCAATGCCCCACGAGGCCCGGCCGGCCCCCTGGCCTCACGAACCGGGACCGTTGCCCCCATTGGTCCCGGTTCGTGACTGAACTGGGACTAATGGGCTGGCCCGGCCTGGACCAAAGCCCTGTTTTCTACTAGTGTAGGGGAATGTGAAAAATTACTTTCTCCATGAACCAACCAACAAAATTTTTACGTCCAGGGTTTCCATGCCGGAGAAGAGTAAGTGCCTCCGCCTCAGTAGGAGGAATCATTCTCATCCATTCCTCTTGAACGAATTCACTAAAAGAAGAAAAAGTGTAGTTAGACCGGGACTAAGTGAACATAGAACATGATGTTGTGCAAGATATAAAGGAATGGTGTAGTGGTATTACCTCATCCACACATCCTCAACTTCCTTGATGTTGTGCAAGACATAGAACATGAGGTCCTCCCACTCTTGTTGTGGCATGTTATAAGGTGTCGAGCCCCCAGCCCTGCCACCTTGCCCGCTGAATAGATGGAGCTTGGGTTTATACTTGGGCTCTTCTATATTGTATCGAGGCACCTTATTATGCAGAGTGGGAACGTGGTCTGGATAGTACGATGTCCTGAGGTCTGACACCTCCTCTAGGATAACTGCCTCAGCTATGGAAGCTTCAATCTTAGCTTTGTTTCCACATTTCTGTCGGAGATGCTTGTTCTATCTCTCAGGGCCGTACTGCCAACGATTCTGCACAGGCCCCCCCAACAATACCTCGTTCGCGAGGTGCAAAATGAGATGTGTCATCGGAGTAAAGAAGCCTGGCGGAAAGATCTTCTCTAGCTTGCATATCAACTCCGGTGCCTTCTTATGCAATTGTTCAATCACGTATTTACTTACTTCTTTAGCACAGAGCGTGCGGAAGAAATGGCTTAGCTCGGCAAGCACTCGACAGACATGCTCGGGGACATAGCCTCGAACCATCACCGGCATTATCCGCTCAATCCATACATGATAGTCATGACTCTTGAGCCCGGTCACTTTGCCCGTTGAAAGATTGACTCCCTTACTTATATTCGATGCATAACCATCAGTGAACTTCACTATGGTTTCAGCCACTTCAATACCTCTGAATTTTCTGGAGTCAGCATCTGGCTTGAACCAGTTTATTCGACCGCCCGTGGGAGGCTTCCCCACTGTTCTCCATATACACGTCTCGGCAAAAAGCTGAGAGAATGTGCTCCGGAGAACAACAGGGAGGCGCGGCCGAAATCCTGTCTCGGAACGGGGTAGAGCATGGAAAACGTACCCAATCTACACATCCTCAGGCTGTCCGTGGAAAACGCTGGACAATCCGAAAAAGTTACGGTGACAAATATGCAATTGAATGCATATTTATCGATGCAACCCTTTCGGACGGGAGACGCCTAGGTTACGCGACTTGACGTGAAAATGAAATCTAGTGACATAATTAAAAGAGCATAGGAGGTGAAGGTGGATTCGTAGCTCACCCTCGGCTGTAGAGGAAGTAGCTCCGACGACGATCACTGCAGGAAGATGCAACACCACAATTCCTGCAATTACCACCGAGTGAAAAATTTAGACCATCACAACTCATAGAGCATATTTAAAGCATCTAAACATGCATTCATTTATTTTTGCATCATGTAGGCAAAAAAACTAACAATATTAACAATATATTAATCATCATCATCATCTATCATCATCTAACAATCATCAAAGCATAAAAAAAATCATCATCTATCATCATCATCATCTATCATCATCATCATCTATCATCATCTAACAATCATCAAAGCATTAAAAAAATCATCATCTATCATCATCATCAACTATCATCATCATCATCTATCATCATCATCATCTAAAAATCATCGAAGCATAATTTTTTTTGCAAGATTCATCTCATCATCATCATTTATTTTTGCATCATGTAGGCAAAAAAACTAACAATATTAACAATATATTAATCATCATCATCATCTAACAATCATCAAAGCATAAAAAAAATCATCATCTATCATCATCATCATCTATCATAATCATCATCTATCATCATCTAACAATCATCAAAGCATAAAAAAATCATCATCTGTCATCATCATCATCTATCATCATCATCTAAAAATCATCGAAGCATAAAAACTTTTCTCTTCCATCTCATCTCATCACCACAAAGCTTCTATCTATCACATTGCATATGTATCCATTTCATCCATCTATCTAACATGCATCTACCTATTCATCTACTGCTATATATCCATGCATTCATCTACAAAATTACTACAGAAAAAATTAAAACAAAATACATAAAAAAAACTACCTTGGCAGAGGAGGGGAGCCCGAGCAGGGGATGGCGAGGGCCGGCCAGAGCAGCAGCAGAGGAGGGCCGGCCGGAGAGCAGCAGCAGAGGAGGGGGCCGGCCGGAGAGCAGCAGGGCCGGCAGGGCAGGGGCTCGGGTCGGTCGGAGCCGCGGCCAGGCGGGTCAGGGAGGCCGGGGCGGGGCGGGGTCGACGCAGGCTGGGCCGAGGTCGAGGCGGGGCGCCGGTGAGGCCGGCCGGGGTGGCGAGGGCGGGGCGGCGGTGTGGCCGGACGGGGTGGCGGCGGTGCGGGCAGTTTCGGGCGGTGGCGTAGGAGGAATGGGGAGGTTGGGGTGGCGAGGGCGGGGTGGCGGTGTTGCCGACCAGGTTGGCAGCGGCGCGGGCCGATCTGGGCGGCGAGGGCGGGGCGGGACCGGTGGAGACGGCGGCGGCGCGGGTGGAGACGGGCGGCGGCGCAGGAGGAAGGGGTCGGGGTGGGGACGAATGGAATGAGTGGAGGAGGGCACGGTTCGAGTGGATAAGGCGGGCCTATGCCGACGGCTAAGCCGTCGGCATAGATTGGATATACCTATGCCGACGGCATAGGTATTTTCATTTTTTTTATTTCCTTTCATTATTTTATGTTGCATGTTTCCTAACACATAAATTTTACACATGTGTATTAGTTCTCACAAAAAACAAAGTGACTGCATTCTACCCGTCGGAATAGATACTTTTCTCAGCGACGTCCGTGAGGGGGGTCACACTCCGGAGCCGCGTGTCGAGTGCTTGCACCTGCCACCACACTTCCAGACGTGTAAGAGGACCCAGCGCAAGACCTAGCGGCATAGCTACCCCCCAAAGTCCCCCGTCCCGTCTAACCCTGGCATAGTTGACCGGCGGATCTAGGCCTTTGACTTTCTCCGGACGGGGTTTGACCGATGGACCTTTTCACCTGGTTGTGATAGGTCAGCCCATAAGTATACCCCCGAACACGGTCCGGGCCCAACCCACCGCAAGATTCCCTCCGTGTCTGCCCGACGTGGCCGTTTCCCCCCTTCGTGCGACGGCGGCAGCGACGTCCGTGAGGGGGGTCACACTCCGGAGCCGCGTGCCGGGTGCTTGCACCTGCCACCACACTTCCAGTCGTGTAAGAGGGCCCAGCGCAAGACCTGGCGGCATAGCTACCCCCCCCCCAAGTACCCCGTCCCGTCTAACCCTGGCATAGTTGACCGGCGGATCTAGACTTTGACTTTCGCCGGACGGGGTTTGACCGATGGACCTTTTCACCTGGTCGTCATATGCCAGCCCATAGGTACACCCCCGAACACGGTCCGGGCCCAACCCACCACAAGATTCCCTCCGTGTCTGCCCGATGTGGCCGTTTCCCTCCTCCGTGCGACGGCGGCAGCGACATCCGTGAGGGGGGCACACTCTGGAGCCGCGTGCCGGGTGCTTGCACCTGCCACCACACTTGCAGACGTGTAAGAGGGCCCAGCGCAAGACCTGGCGGCATAGCTACCCCCCCAAGTACCCCGTCCCGTCTAACCCTGGCACAGTTGACCGGCGGATCTAGCACTTTCAAGATTCTTATAAAAAACATATAAAACTTGTCATTTTTTTTGTAATTATCAATTGTTTGTGATTTTAATAAAGTATAGGGACCTATATGCAAAAGAATATGAGGTCACATTACTAACATACTCGAAAACAAATACAAACTACATATTCATAATCTATGAAAAATTCTACAACAAATCTATATATAATTTATGTATGTTTATGTTTGGATAAGGCACATTTAAGTTAATCAAATTTTAATTTAGAAAAAAGATAAAAATCAAAAATGAAAAAAAACAAAAAAAACAGATAATACACAGATATGCCGACGGATAAGGCAAAGCCGTCAGCATAGCTATGCCCCCGGATCGATGATGTGTGCCCAACCGACACGCCTCGGATCGATGACGTGGCACGTGCCGCGGATCGATGCCGTGGACCAAGCCTATGCCGACGGCCGCCGTTAGGGCCGTCGGCATAGCTATGACGGCGTCGAACGCCCGTTAACCACAGGGTCACCGGGCCCACGTCTATGCCGACGGCCCATCTATGCCGACGGCCACTGTAGGCGTATGTCCAGATATGCCGACGGCCTGACTATGCCGACGGCGACCGTCGGCAATGCCGACGGGGGCCGTCGGCATATAATAGGCCGTCGGGATTAGTGGTAATTCCGGTAGTGGCGTTCCGTATGTTGGCTAATTAACACACGTGAGTTGTTGGCCAGACTTGACACGTACCAATGGCAAACAGTATCCAATTCCAACACCATGTAGGAGATTCCCTAAAAAAAACATGTAGGAGATCCTACCCGCAAGGAGATCATCTTTCCTCTTCTCCAAGATGTTAAGTCTAACAATCCTCTGGCCTTAATTTCACAGCTAGGTTAATGTATCCTCTAGTAATCGGTGAGTCAAAATATATCGGTCATAATCCTCAGTGGAGGCCGATTCGAACCACGATGCAAACGCATCGGTGTAGTCCCACAAAAGAGGCTACGACGGTCGCCACCACCGCGTGCCTGCCGCAAGACGTCCTCGGTGGCATCCTGATCCTTCTCCCAGGGAGCGACCTCCGCCGCCTCCGCCGCGTCTGCAAAGAATGGCGGGACATCATCGCCGACCCCGCGTTCATCCATGCGCACATGATCCACGGACCACGAGGGCCTCCTTGTTTGACACACACCATCGTCTTCTTTCCCGGATTCACATACGGCAGCCGCCAAGACCCTTGCCACGGCAGGGGCTTCCTCTTCGACGAGCACTGGCATCTCACAGCGGAGCTCACGGCGAGCGTGTGGGATAACTTGGTAGGCTCCTGCAATGGCCTGCTCTGCTTCCTGGAAGCCAAGCAGGGCTCCATCAAAGTTCTTTGCCGTCTGCTAGCAGACGGCAAAACGAAATACCCGAACGGTTAGGTAACGGCCGGCCCGCCCCACCTCCCACTCCCCTCTCTCTCTTCTCTCTCTCCCCCCCTCTCTCTCTCTCTCCCACTGACCCCCACCGCACCCGGCCGCCGCCCCCGACCACCACCGCCCCCGCCGCCCCTGACCCCCGCCGCCCCGGCCAGCCGGGCCGTCGCCCCCGCCCGTCGCTGTTGCCGCCCCGGCGCCCCACCGCCCCGAGGCCCCGCCGCCCCGGCCCGCCCTGGCCCGCCGCCACGCCGCCCCAGCGCCCCACCCCCCCTGCCCGCCGCCCTCGCCGTCTGGTGAGGTTTTCTTTTTATTTCTCTGTTTTTTTTTTCTCTGTTTTTAGTTAGTACTGTTAGGTTAGTGCTAGGGATGTTACAAAGGAACTAGGAAAAGTACTAGGTTAGTGCTAGGGATGTTACAAGATTTTAGGTTAGTCATATTTTAGGTTAGTCAATATTAGAAGAAGAAGAAGAAAAAGAAGAGGAGGAGGAGGAGAAGAAAAAAGAAGAAGAAGAAGAAGAAGAAGAAGAAGAAGAAGAAGAAGAAAAGAGGAGAGGAGGAGAAGAAGAAGAGGAAAAAGGAAAGGAAGAAGAAGAAGAAGAGGAGGAGGAGAAGAAAAAAGAAGAAGAAGAAGAAGAAGAAGAAGAAGAAGAAGAAGAAGAAGAAAAAGAAAAAAGAGGAGAGGAGGAGAAGAAGAAGAGGAAAAAGGAAAGGAAGAAGAAGAAGAGCAAGAACAGAAAAAAAAACTAGATAATTACAATGTTATAGATAATGTTATTGCTTTGCTCTTCTATAGACAATGTTATAGATAATTACAATGTCTTAAAATACTTAGTGACAATGTGTTCCCGCAAAAAAAAAACTAGATGACATTGTGGCAGATGACATTGTAGAGAAGAGCAAGCAATAACATTGTCACTAGACTAAAATGTCATCTAGTTTTGTTTACAGAGGCAGTAGCTTATATAATTAATGTTAGAAATGTATTTTGTAAGCTAATGTGGATAAGAGATCAATGTAATTATCTATAATTCTCAATATTCTACAAAACCTACTGTGTTGGCTGGTGAGCTCCTCCTACTCTGGTGCTGCTGGTGCTTCAGGCTACTGCTTGTTGTTATTGCATATATACTGTTATTGCATTGTTGTTGTTGCTAGTTCACTGAATAGTTGGTGGTAGTGCTTGACTGTTGTTGCATGTTTGCTGCTGGTGCTATAGTACTGCTGCTTGCTGCTGGTGCTATAGCTAGTGCTTACTTTAATTGCTTGCTGCTGTTGCTGTTGTGGTGTTGCTGCTTGCTGATGCTGCTGATTTGCTATTGCTGCATGCTATGGTAAAATATTGTCTTGTAGAGTAGGGTTTAGGGCCCATAGGTATGCATCGCTATTAATTTGGTATGTAGTGTGTTGACTTTCATTCTGATGGTGCTTCCTTTTGAAAGAGATGAGAGTGAGAGATGAGATGCTCTTGAAGGAAGGATACCGACTGTTCGTAGGTGGTCGGTCTTTCTCGTCCTCCCCCTTTGAGACCTTGGTAAAGCAGGGGGAGGACGAAAAGACCGACCGTCACCGACGGTTGAAATAACATTGAGAGATGAGCGATGTTATAAGAGGAAAGACACCGGCTGTTGTCGTAGGTGGTCGTTGCTCCTCATCTCTTGCTGTGAGACCTTGGTAACGCAGCAAGGGATGGGAGTAACGACCGTCACCGACGGTCGAAATAAACAGGCAAGGAGTGCCCCACCATACATATATACCACCACTTGAGAGGTGAGAGTTGTTGAAGGGAGCATCGACGGAATGAAAGTCAACCCGACACCCCGACCCGACACCCCGACCCGACACCCCGTCATATATTTGTGAATTATGAGTTAGGTCATATATTTTCTGATTTTGTTATTAAAAACATCATATATATTTGTGCTGATCGGGTGGATTTAAATGTGCAGTTGTTTCGTCGCTGCGAGGGTCTGGTGTTCGATGACCTCCCCGTGCGTTCGACGAGCTCCGCCCCTGCGTTCGTGGGTGAGCACAAATGACATCTCCTCCTCCCTCCTTCATTTGCTCTGTTCCGGTCTTCGTGCCGATGAAACTTGCTAGCTATAGGTGTCTTCAATCATCAGTATGCGTGACTACTATGCGTCTCCCGTTCGAAAGGGTTACATCTATAAATATGCATGCATTTGCATATTTATAACCGTGATTCTTTCGAATTGTCCAACATTATCCATGGACAGCCCGAGTATGTGTAGATTGGGTTCATTTTCCCATATGCTCTGCTCCGGATCCGATGCAGAATTTCGTCAGTGCCTCCCTGTTGTTCTCCGGGTACACATCCTCTCTGCTTATTGCCGAGACGTGTATCAGGAGAACAGCGGGGAGGTGCTGCCAAAATTTTGCGTCGGATCCGGAGCAGAGCATGGGAAAACGAACCCAATCTACACATACTCGGGTGGGATTAGGACCTATCTTTACCTATTAGCGTCTAGGTTGCATGGACGTAATAAAACTGACAAACTCCATTAACTGATGAATATGGATTGCTGAATTATGTATATATTTCTTGTGTGTCCAGTAGCTAGGCAAGATGAGTGATCGTGCGTGGATGTACACCGGTCACACTAGTCAGAAAGATAGGACCGATGAATGGTTAACAAAAACCAAGGGGTTTGTGAGAGCCGCATTTGCAAATGGCCAGAGAAAAACCTGGTGCCCCTGTGTCCGGTGCGACAACTATAATAAGAGGACAGAGCTTGAAATGAGTAAACACCTGCATAAGTGGGGTTTTATGCCTGCTTATACGGTCTGGACATTTCATGGTGAGTCTGCCCAATGTGCCAGAGCTGAGGTGGGCCGTCGTCGCATCGACGAGCATGGTACCGGGATCGAAGACATGGTGGAAGACTTTGATGATGCTCGGGATTCGGACGATGAGATGGAGGAATCTGCAAAGGCCTTCAATGATATGTTGGAGTCTTCAAAACGTCCTCTCCACGAGCACACTGAGCTTTGTCAGCTGGATGCCATCGCACAAGTAATGGCTCTGAAGGCTCAATTCAACTTGGGCAGAGAATGCTACGACGCGATGATGACACTATTTGGACGCTTTCTACCCAAAGGCCATGTAATGCCTGCAAACCTGTACCAGTCGAACAAAATCCTTCGTGTACTTAAGATGCCCTATGAGAAGATAGATGCCTGTGAGAATGGATGTGCCTTATTTAGGCTTGAGTATGCGGACTTGAACTATTGTCCCATTTGCAAGTCTTCCAGGTTTGTTGTGGTAGACAACGGTATGGGTGAGAAGAATCAGACTAAAATCCCAGTTAATGTTCGTCGGTATATGCCAATCATACCCAACGTCTTTTCATGGTCGAAGAGACAGCCAGACAGATGACATGGCACAAATTGGGCAAAAGAACCGAACTAGATGCAGATGGGAATCAGATGTTGGTACACACATCGGACGCTTTTGCGTGGAAGCACTTCGATGCAATACATCATGATAAAGTGGCAGATCCAAGGCATCCTCGAGTCGCCATCAGCAAGGATGGGTTCAATGTGTTTGGTATGATGGCAACCCAATACAGTTGTTGGCATGTATATGTCATTCCACTCAATCTCCCCCCCGGACAGATTATGCAAAGAAAGAACATTTTCCTGACGTTGATAATTCCGGGGCCCAACGATCTGGGGAAGAGTATGAAAGTGTACATGCAGCCGCTTAAGGATGAATTGCAAGAAGCTTGGGATAATGGGATCAAGACATACGACGCCGCTACAAAAAAAACTTCCTAATGCATGTGTGGTACATGTACTCGATGCATGACTTGCTGGCGTATGCGCTATTCGTTGGTTGGTGTGTGCATGGAAGGTTCCCGTGCCCCACATGCAAGGCAGCTCTTGAGTTTCGTTGGCTGGATGCGGGTCGCAAGTATTCTTGCTTCGACTTGCGTAGACAGTTCCTGGATCCTCGCCATAAGTTCAGAAAAGACAAGAAGAAATTCATCAAAGGTAGAGTTGTCAAAAACTCTGCACCACCTGCGTTGACAGGCCAACATACCCTGGATCAGTTAAACGCTCTCGAGCCGGATCCAGAGCGTCCAGGGTATTTCAAGGGGTATAATTCGGAACACGCCTGGACTCACAAGACATGCTTGTGGGATCTGCCTTACTTCACAGACCTCCTTTGCCCACACAACATTGACGTGATGCACACTGAAAAGAATGTCACCGAGGCCCTCTTTGGTACATTGTTCGGCATAGAGGAGAAGTCAAAGGATAATCCTAAGGCTAGAGTCGATCAGGAGGCTCTATGTGATAGACCGTTACAAAACATGCGACAACCGAAAGGAAAGCAGAACTGGACGAAGCCAAAGGCATGGTTCAATCTTGGAAGGCCAGATATGAGGGAAATTATCTTGTGGGTGAAAAAGGAGTTGATGTTCCCCGATGGGTATGCAGCGAATCTAAAGAGGGGAGCGAGTCTTGAAAAATTGAAAATATTTGGTCTCAAGAGTCATGATTGGCACATATGGCTTGAGCGGGTAATGCCGGTGATGT
Organism: Elymus sibiricus; assembly: GCA_039707655.1. Taxonomy (NCBI): domain Eukaryota; kingdom Viridiplantae; phylum Streptophyta; class Magnoliopsida; order Poales; family Poaceae; genus Elymus; species Elymus sibiricus. The sequence goes on along the minus strand of CM077664.1, from coordinate 53,000,714 downwards.
TGCGTGGCTTTATCCCTGAGGATGAATGGCTAGTACTGGCAGAGCTGAGCTATTTCTTCCGTGTTCTTTGTGCGAAAGAACTATCGCCTGGCTTGCTAGATGAAATGGAAGAGTTGGCGCCGGAGTTGATCTGCAAGTTAGAGAAGATCTTCCCACCGGGCTTCTTTAATCCAATGCAGCATTTGATTTTGCATCTCCCGACCGAGGCACGATTGGGGGGGCCCGTGCAGAATCGTTGGTGCTACGCAACTGAGAGGATGCAGAAGACGCTTCGAGCAAAATGTAAAAATAAACGTAGAATTGAAGCATCGATGGCCGAGGCATTCATTACTGCGGAGGCGGCAAACTTCGTGACAGCACACTACGAAGACAAAAATCGTCATTTGCATAATCCGAAGCCTCGGTACAATGCTGGTGACCCTAAAAAGGGTGGATCCAACCTCAGCCTATTCAAAGGGAAGCTCGCACCAGCCGGTGCTTCGAAACCAATACCGTTGGATGTCGAAGAATGGCGGACCATTTCGTTGTATATCTTCAACAACCTAACAGAAGTGCGGCCGTACATCAAGTAAGTTCTCGGTACATTGTTTCGCAACTTCTAATTCCTTTGAACTGCTCTTATTTCCGGATATTTTATACAGTCGATACGTCGCCAAATTCTCGTATGGAGCGGTGATCCAAAAGGATTCCGTCGAAGAGTATGAGCTTCTGGCAAAGCATGGAGGCGGCTATCCCGGTTTCATCTCTTGGTTCAGACAAATGGTAATTTCCATTAGACCATTTCATTTCTTCGTCTAAATTGCAGCTAATGCAACAATCCTTTCGTATTAAACTTGTAGGCTAATTCAGAGTCTATGGACACCGAATTGAGACAAGTCGCTAATGGTTTTGACTATAAGGTCCGTTCATTTGACAAATACGACATCAACGGGTATCGCTTTCGTACCTATGGCAAAGAGCTATCTATGGCCGACCGAAAGTCAACAAATTGTTGTGTCTCAGCTATCGGCGAAGGAGATACCGAGTATTATGGAAGAGTTGAAGCAATTTATGAACTTCTATTCTATGGTGCAAACCCACCGAACGTCGTAGTCTTCAAATGTTTTTGGTTCCAGCCGAAGGAGACTAGAAGGACTCATGAACATATAGGGCTAGACTCATGAACATATAGAACAAAGCATCCATTTGGATGTTCCCGATGTCTATATTACGGCTCAACAGGCAACCCAAGTTTTCTATCTACCGTGGGCCTGTCAAAGTGATCCAAATCTCAATGGTTGGGATGTCGTTTATGAAGTGCCGCCACATGTTAGACCACCTCCCCCCAATGAAGAGGATTATGAACCTCACATTAACCCAGACACATATGAAGGAGAATTCTTCCAAGAAACACGTCTTTCCAAAAAATGTTTCAAGAACCGCTCTACTTCACCCAGAACATTGAAGTAGACAGCGACAGTGAATCCGACTTCACCCCTGAGCCGGAACAAGAAGAGGTTACTGTTGCGGATGACCTGTCAATGCTTGACCAATTACGTAAAGGAGGCCTTCCACATGTTGATGCATTTATTGATGATGATGATGAGCACGTCATTACTGATAGTGATGATGATGATGATGCATTAATTGACCCCGGAGCATATATAGACGATGAAGATTAATATTAGTTCATGTTAGGTATTCAATTATTATTATGTACATATATATTATTAATTAGTTCATGTTAGGTATTCCATTTTTTATTATTCATGTCGGTATTAAATTTTTTTATGTTGTACTAATTTCGTTTACTCTTTGTCATGGCAGGTGTTGAAAGATGGTGGGCGCGGGTCCGGAGCGCTCCGAGGCTCCTTCTTCGTCGGCGCGTGGTGGGAGGGGTTCCATTCCACCCGTACCTCTCCGCCGAGCGTTGTTGGATAGTATGGGGACACCGCCGGGCCCTTCTTCGTCGGCGTCGGTGCCCACCGGGGGACGAGGTCGGGGAGGGAAGAAGAGAGGAGGTAGATCAGGACGTGGCCGCGGGAGAGGAGGTAGGCAGGCTCGTACGCCTTCCTCGCCGCCACCCCCAGCTGATTCACCCGAGCACGTGACTGCTAGGGTGGACCCGTCCAAGGAGGAGGCTACGCGGACTCCGGTCCACGAGCCTCGGGTCGACGGGCCTTCGGCCGACGAGACTTCGGCCCACGAGACTCCGGACCAGGCTACGTCCCAGGAGACGTCCGGATGGGGTACCTGGCCGGATCCGCCTGCGGGGCCGAGTGGCCATGCTGATGGTGGCGGGGATTCGGCTGATAGCGAGGACGAGGTGGTTGAGGGGGCCACCGTCTACCAGCGTGGTTGTACACGGCTCCCGACCGTGCCGGCGACCCGCGAGCAGAGGTGGTTGATTTTCCCTGATGGGGAGAGGTAAGTGCATTTACTCTTTTTGTACCTTTTGCCTTCACGTTTCTTCAAATATCTAATGCGTTGGCCTTGTCATACTGCAGGGGTTCGGACCACGCTCCGGATGTCCGCAGGCCCAACACCGTCCTTGGTGTGCTTTGCCGGCAAAACTTCCCGGGGTTTGTCACGTTGCCCGGTGAGGGTCAGGTTCCACAGCTAGGATTGAGCTGGGAGCACTACTTGGCTGCCCCGGCCCCGTCGGAGGAGATGATCGACGGTGTCTTGTGCCACACGAGGGCAGAGATGGTGGTCAGAAAGTTTTGGGTAATTTCTCCTTTACACAATTAAAAATCTTCAAATAGCTAGTTATTGTACTAATCAATGTTGTCTCGTTTGATTGCAGACCTTCTACAGGTGTGAGGAGGGATACGAGGAGGCCGCGGCACAGGTTATCGATGCCACGTGCAAGCGCCTACTACAAAACTTATGGCACGAGGCTCGAGTGTAGGCTGTTCGAGACTACTACGCCTCGCGTGGTATTAAGAAGACCAAGCAGGAGTGCCGTGAAAAGTTTTTGAAGAAGGAGCAGTACATGACGGTAATTACCTATTCTTAAGGCCTTGTACTTAGTTTCCTTGATTTGATTCGTAGGCGTAGCGCTCAAGTTTCTCTTTACTAACTTAGGTGCCCCCGAGATGGTGTGCGGATCAGATGGATTGTTGGGAGGTGTTGGTGGATGAGTGGTGCTCAGACCAATGGCTAGCCCTCCACAACAATGCCAAGGACCGGCGTGCCCAAATGGAAGGTGTGCCACACCATCAAGGCAGCGCCAACTTATATCAGTTCGGGCGGAACTGGGTATGTGGTTTGCTTCATGATTCATGCAATTCATTCTTCATGCTAGCTTGAGCCCTTTAATTACTAATTTACTCTGTTCCTCTCTTTTAGGGGCGATACAATAAGGCGGAGGTGCCAGAGGTGTACGACCTCTATGCCATGGCCCATACTGCCTCGTACAAGAAGGTCAAGGCATTCTCTGCGTCTGACCTCGATCATCCAGAGAGCTTCACCAACATCTCCTCGCACAACAAGCTCGGGAGGTACAGAGATGAGGGGAAGGCGAGGAAAGGGGAGGACTTTAACCCGAGCCAGGGTCCCATTGATCCAGAGCTGGTGATGATATCTGGTGGCGGGAGGTCCCATGGCTCGATAGCCATTGGAGATGGACTTATACGTTGTCCTAGCACTCTCCCGGAGATCAAGGCGTGCCAAACGAGCTCCGCCCCTGAGATAAGGCCTCGTCCACGGCCAATGGAGCTCGCCATCGAGGTTAGTTATACGGACTCAGATTTCTTTCCTCTCCATTACATTGTGTGTGCGTCTGCTCGATGATTACAATGCTAACGAGGAGTGGTGTTGCAGGCTGCTATTCAGAAAGAGAGAGAGAGAAAACCCAGGCGCTTCTGCAGGAGAGGGACCGGCAGGCGGCGGAGAAGGAGCGGGAGTTGGAGGAGAGGATGGCTAGGATGTTGGAGGAGGAGAGGGCACGGAATGACATGGCGAACCGGGCCATGTACGAGCTCCTCGTGGTAAGTTTCTTCTGCATATTAGCCAAATCATGCACTTAATGTTCGTTTCATTACTAACTAATATGACTGACTCGTCAAAACCAAATGTGCAGTCTATGTGCGAGAAGACCGGTCAGACCCCTCCGCCGATGCTAGTCATTGCTCCGGGGACCACAGTGAGTTTCATTTGAATGGTCATTAGTTACTAGTCTTAACATTTGAGTGTCATCATGCTAACGAGACATTGCAAATGATCTTTGGTGCAGCGTAACTCCAGACAAGCATCGCACGATCCTTCTCTAGGTGCTACCGGCACGCGCACCCCCGGTGCTTCAGCTCCGTGATGACGGTAAGTTTTCTCTAGTGTTTTGCTTAACAAATGCATAATGACCTAGACTTAGCTTTATTTCCTCCAATATGCTTACCATAATGACCTAGACTTAGCTTTATTTCCTCCAATATGCTTACCATAATGACCTAAACTTAGCTTATTTTCCTCCAAAATGACATAATAAGCTTACTTAGCTCCAAAATGATCCATTTTACCTAAGTTAGCTCTAAAATGACCTAAGTTAGCTCTAATATGCTTAGTTACCTAGGTTTGCTCAATAATGACATATACTTAGCTTACTTATGTCAAAAATGGCATAATTAGCTTACTTAGGTCAAAAATGGCATAACAACCTTGGTAACCTCATAAATGTCATATACTTAGCTTATTTTCGTCCAAAATGACATAATAAGCTTACTTAGCTCCAAACTGATCCATTTTACCTAAGTTAGCTCCAAAATGACCTAAGTTAGCTCTAAGTTAGCTCTAATATGCTTAGTTACCTAGGTTAGCTCAATAATGACCTATACTTAGCTTACTTATGTCAAAAATGGCATAATATGCTTAGTTAACTCAAAAATGGCATAATTACCTAGGTTAGCTCAATAATGACCTATACTTAGCTTATTTAGTTCATTTATGACATAAGTAGCTTACTTAGCTCATAAATGGCATGATAACCTTGCTAAGCTCATAAATGTCATATACTTAGCTTACTTAGCTCATAAATGACATGATAACCTTGCTAAGCTCATAAATGTCATATACTTAGCTTACTTAGGTCAAAAATGGCATGATAACCTTGGTAAGCTCATAAATGTCATATACTTAGCTTACTTAGCTCATAAATGGCATGATAACCTTGGTAAGCTCGCATTGATGGAGTGATTCTTTTTACTTTCTTCTTCTTCTTCTTCTTCTTCTTCTAGTCTTCTTCTTCTTCTTCTTCTAACTTTCTTATTTCCCATTTTGCAGATTTCATTCACTTCACGGAAGCTTGCATTGATGGAGTGCTTCTTTTTTACTTTCTGTTTTGATTTTGTACCTTTGAACAATGTGGAACTTGCTATATGGATGAAGCTATTGTAATATGTATGGATGGAACTATGTATGTGGAACTTGCTATGTATGTATGGATGAAACTTATCTGTTGGATATCTCATATGTTTGCTGTGAAACTTGCCCTGTGAAATATATATATGTGTTGGATATATCATATATTTGCTGTGAAAATGCTTGGATATAAGAAAAAACAGAATAAAAAGAGGCAATGCAGGCTCTTTGCCGTCTACCACCGACGGCAAAGGGCTCTTTGCCGTCTGCCGCAGACGGCAAAGTGGCCACGTGGCAGCAACCTGTGCAACCTGGGAGCACTGGGGGCTGACCCATTTGGTCACTTTGCCGTCTGTGGCAGACGGCAAAGGATGGTGTGGTTTGCCGTCTGTGGCAGACGGCAAAGAGGTGGCAGCGGCAGACGGCAAAGAGCGGAGAGGGTGACGGGTCTGATGACGTCATGAAGCAGACGGCAAAGTGGTGGCAGCGGCAGACGGCAAAGAGCGGGGAGGGTGACGGGTCTGATGACGTCATGAAGCAGACGGCAAAGTGGAGGGCACATTTGCCGTCAGTCGGCAGACGGCAAAGCCTCCCGTTAGACACCTAACGTGGCTAACGTCTACCCTTTGCCGTCAACTTTCTTTGCCGTCTGCTTGCCCAGGAAAGCTGACGGCAAATGTCTTTGCCGTCCGCTGTTTGAAAACAGACGGCAAAGAAGCTCTTTACCGTAACTTACAGTGCCGGCCATGTTTGCCGTCTACGGCTGACGGCAAACCCCTTTGCCGTCAGCTTTCTGGTCCTTTGCCGTCTGCCATGGCGGACGGCAAATCAGCTGATTCCTGTAGTGTATACAACCTCCTTGAGGTTTCTATTTAGGAAAGCCGTTTTGACATCCATCTGCCATATTTCATAATCGAAATAAGCAGCAATTGCTAGTAATATCCGAACAGACCTAGGCATAGCTACGGGCGAGAAAGTCTCGTCGTAGTCCACTCCTGGAACTTGCGTGAACCCTTTCGCGACAAGTCTAGCTTTGTGGATAGTAATGTTACCATCCGCGTCCGTCTTTCTTTTTAAAATCCATTTACAACCATTGGGTTTTACGCCATCTGGAAGTTCTTCCAAGTTCCAAACTTGGTTCTCGTACATGGATTCCATTTCGGATTTCATAGCCTTGTGCCATTCCCTTGAGCTGGGCCCCGCCATCGCTTCCTTGTAGTGCGCAGGTTCATCGTGTTCAAGAATGAAGATTTCGTTATGAAACCATTCAGGTGGCCGGATAGCCCTACCTGATCTACGCGGTTCAGTTACAACATTGTCTGAAGTTCCCGCATCGCATGCGACAACTTCCGGCTCGGTTGTAGGGATGATTTACGGAATTACTTCCGGTTCCTCAGCCATATCAACGGTTGCCGAAGATTCACTAATCTCATTAAGTTGTACTGTCCTCCCACTTACTTCTTTAGCGAGAAACTCTTTCTCGAGAAAGACTCCGTGTTTTGCAACAAACACTTTGTTCTCGAAGGCGTGGTAGAAAGAATACCCAACTGTTTCCTTGGGATAACCTACAAAGTAACATTTGTCTGATCTGGGATCAAGTTTGCTTGGCTGTAAACGCTTTACGTATGCCTCACAACCCCAAATTTTGAGAAACGACAGGTCGGGTTTCTTCCCGTGCCATATCTCATATGGCGTCGTCTCAATAGACTTAGACGGTGCTTTGTTTAGTGTGTCAGCGGCAGTTTCTAGTGCATGACCCCAAAAAGATATCGGCAGATCTGTAAGAGACATCATCGACCTTACCATGTCTAACAGGGTTCGGTTACGTCTTTCCGACACTCCGTTTTGCTGTGGAGTTCCGGGAAGCATAAGCTGTGAAACGATTCCACGGTCACTCAGATGTTGGCCAAACTCATTACTAAGGTATTCGCCCCCGCGATCAGACCGCAGAAACTTAATCCTTTTGTTACGATGATTTTCTACCTCATTCTGAAAATCTTTGAACTTTTCAAAGGTTTCCGACTTATTCTTCATCAAGTAGATATATCCATACCTACTCAAATCATCCATAAAAGTCATGAAGTAGAAATACCCACCCCGTGCGACTGTGCTCATTGGACCACATACATCACTATGTATTATTTCCAACAATTCACTCGCCCGTTCAGGATGACCCGTGAACGGCGTCTTGGTCATTTTTCCCATCAAGCAAGCTTCACATGTGTCAAATGATTCAAAATCAAAGGACGGTAAAACTCCATCCTTATGGAGTCTTTGCATGCGTTTCTTTCCGATGTGGCCAAGCCGACAGTGCCACATGAAAGTGGTGGTGGTATCAGCCTTCTTAAGGCGTTTAGCATTCACGTTAAAGACATCATTTCCACATTCAAGATTTAGTATGAAAAGGCCCCCAACAATGGGTGCAAATTCATAAAACATATCCTTACAATAAAGTAAACAACCATTGTTCTCAGACTTGTACGAATACATGATCCGGAGATAATGTTTCTACACAATAGTGGAACAAAATAACAGTTATTTAGTTCTAAGATAAATCCTGAAGGGAGACGTAGAGGCATAATGCCGACGGCTTGAGCGGCGATCCCATTGCCGTTCCCGACGCGCATCACGACTTCATTCTTTGCTAGCTTGCGCGCCTTCTGAAGTCCCTGTATCGAGTTGCAAATGTGAGCAACCGATCCGGTATCAAATACCCAAGACTTAGAATTTTCGCTAGCAAGCAAAACGTCAATGACATTAACTTGTATAACAATTGTACCTTTTCTGGTTTTCCCGGACTTCTTATCTTCCAGATACTTCTTGCAGTTTCTCTTCCAGTGTCCTGTGCCCTTGCAGTAGAAGCACTCAGTTTCAATCTTGGCTCCGCCCTTAGAGTTGCTTTGGGATCCGGTCTTACCGGCGCCCTTGCCCTTCTTTGGCTTGCCTTTCTTTTTGAAACTGGCGGTTTTATTCACAAGCAACACTTGCTTGCGATTTTTCCACAGTCCTCCTTCCGCAGTTTTCAGCATGGCGAGCACCTCTTCCGGTGTTTTCTCCATCCCACTCATGTTGTAGTTCATGACAAAACCGTCGTAAGACGGGGGGGGGTGAAGAAAGCATCATGTCCATCATATGGCCAGGCGGAATTGGAAATTCCAGGGTTTTAAGCCTTTCAGCATAGCCAATCATTTTGACTACGTGTTCGCCAACTGAACTACCCTCAGCCATCTTGCATTCCATCAAGGTCTTCATGATATCAAATCGTTCAGACCTTGCGGTTTCCTTATACAGAGCATCCAATTCCCGGTTCATATCACGGGGTTTAAGGAATTCAAAACGTTTTTGAAGCCCTGCACTCATGCAAGCTAACATGAGGCACTTCACTAAGTTGTGATCATCATCCTTAGTGGCCCAGACATTTTGTTCATCTTCCGGGGCATCGGCCGCCTGTTTAGCTGGAAGAGTATTTTCAAGCACATACATTTTGTTAGCGCTCCTGAGGACAATCCTCAGGTTACGGACCCAGTCCGCATAGTTGTTTCCAATCGCAGCTAACTTCTCTTTCTCTAACATCGGGCCTAAGTTGAACACGGTGTTGCGGGCCATTTGATCTACAACGGTAAACACAAGTTTCACTTAGACTTTGTTCATAATGATTTTAGCACTAGTGAATAAACAATTTTATTCTAAAGTGCGCTCCCACTCAAATCAATATCTCTAAAAATTAATTATGAGTGATTCAAGATCCGCATCTTGATTGTTCGCCATTGGTGTAACAGCGCTGATGACGAAAATCTTAACCGGTAGGCTAACTTGCGAATCACATCTCTATGTGATTCTTGTTCATCTTTCGATGCGTGTGTTCCGAGCTCATGACGGTCATGCCTGAACGTCAAGACAACCAAGTGATCTCGCTGCGAGGTCTCAACTTACCCGCCTCACACTTCTCTAATCGTTCGTACCCGTGTGACACGGCGCACCCCGAAAAGATAGGTGCCGTGACGGTGCTACACTTGGGAGAACACTATCTACTTGATATTTTTTAGTGAGAGATCACCCTAATAAAAAGTGACTACCGCGCAATCAAAAAGGGTGCATCATAAGGGATAAACATCTCAGGCAATTCATAATAGCATGATATGGTATAGCCCTTTCTGACGGAGAAGTCAAGTATTTCTTCGTCTTCGGAATTTGCGTCGGTGTTCACCTTCGCGAAGATTGCCACCACCTTGTCGATGCACCAGATAATATTGCTATCTCTATAGCTAATAAAATAAGTGCATTACATAAGGTTGACATGCAGGTCATTAAAGTGACAATCATATGGCTCCAGCCATCATGCCGAATCATGACACGCAGGTCATGTTAATAAATTTACATCATATAGTCATCTCATACATAATCAAATTAATATGAGCATTGCTATACCACATCACATGCACATCCTGCAAAACCAAGTTATACGCCTCTAATCGGTTTATGCAAAATTTTATTTTACGTGGCTTCTAAGGTTTTGACTTAAACCGCAGCTACCAACGTTTTATCATCAAGTATGATTATTCAAGTCGCTAGATTAACTTTCCAGGGTGTATGAAACACGAGATAATAAAATCTCGAGCCCCATACTAAACTTCGTCATACGCATGACCCCCGTGGCGATCATATCTGCATTGCCCTTTCATCTGCGAATTTCATATTTCTTTTGACTATGGCGGAACCCAAAGAACTGATAGCACTACGTTGATCAATCAGGATCGCGGATTGCCAGAACTTTGTGAAATTCCAGCATGCTGTCTCGAGATCAGAAATACGCAAATTCTAGGGAAGCAACAAGAACATTGGGTAACAGACTTCATCAGCTACCCGCATAAATAATTTTCAGCAATAGATCTCATCTACTCCAAAATTATATTATGCAATACCCATACATCTCCATGTATTCTAGATCGTAACCGGCATCTACGCATAGCACGGCTCATGATGCCACTGTAGGGGAACGCGATAGAAAACAAAATTTTTGGTACATCGAGCATGCCCAGGACCACTATGGAGATGTCATACAAGGTTTGATCTGATCCATACCGACTCGAAACGCAGCGGAAGAAGAGTCGGTGTAGATCGTCGTTGCAGATCCCCGCAGCTAGGATTTACAACCTCCCAACCATGAGGATGTACTCCCTCGTCGGACAGCCCTTTGGGAGGCGGTCGGACAGTCCCTCAGACGATGTCGCGGACAGCCCTTCGGGAGGACTCTCGAAACCTGAACGGGAACTCGAACAGCCCTTCGGGAGGACACCCGAAACTCGAACGGTAACCCGGACAGCCCTTCGGGAGGACACTCGAACAGCCCCTCGGGTAAAAGATCGAAACTACGAACTCTCTACGGGGTTGCACACATACGGTGTCAGCTATCCGGCAGGGCTTCGCCATCCAGAGCTAGTTCCTGCCGGAACCCAGACAGCCTTTCGGCTCTACGAAACTATTTCGTGGGAGGGAGAGAGAGAGAGCCAGACGAGCATGGCATGTGTATGAGAGCAAGGATGAGTTTTGGGGCAGCCCCCTCACCTCTATTTATAGGAAAGCCAAGGGGTAAAGTTGGCATTCAAAAATACCAAAAGTACCCCCACTTTATGTCATTACATAAAAGAATAAAGCAAAAAGGGGTGCCATGTGGAGCTCCAAGGAGCTCCACCTCCCTTGGCCGGCCACCCCTTGGGGCCCCCCCATGAGGGGCTTCCTTGGCCCCCAAGCCCTTCTAGAAGCCTTTTGGGAAATATCCCAAAAGGTGCTTTCCAAAAAATATCCAAAAAACACTTTCACTATTCATGAAGACATTTTTCTGCGTCCGTTAAATCCCAAATTATTTCTGTGTGCCTAGAATAATTCCAGTACACACTAAAACAATTTTGAACGCATTCCGAAACAATTCCGAAACAATGTTTTTCTTCAGCGAAAAGCTACCATTGCGGTTCCGGCTGCTCTGGAACATTTCCGGTTTTTGTCCCGGAAAATTCCCATAAGTTTCCAGAACAATTCTGGCACCCTCCAAGAATTTCCAGGCATGTGCCGGAACCAATATGACATAATGGAATACCCTGAAACAACTTTTCAGTTTCACCGAATCTATTCTGGTGTTCTCTCCGGAACGTTTCTGTTTCGTCCGAAACTTTTTCGGTGATTTTCTCTCAGACTCCCCGTCTAGTATTCAGCAGATAGATGACCCTTAAGCGTGTGACCCTATAGGTTCGGTGAAGTATAGACATGACCCGGAACACTTTCGGATCAATGATCAACATCGGAGCCCTGGACACCCATATAGACCCCTATACCCACACGAATGAATATTCGAGTGAACCTCCAGTTGTCGTGTGCTATTCCTGTTGCTTCACGATATATTACAAATACCCGAGGTGAGATTTATTGCATCCCCGTGGATCAACAACTTGTTCACCATGCAAGTTACTGTTGGAAATATGCCCTAGAGGCAATAATAAATTGGTTATTATTATATTTCCTTGTTCATGATAATCGTTTATTATCCATGCTATAATTGTATTGATTGGAACTCAAATACATGTGTGGGTACATAGACAACACTGTGTCCCTAGTAAGCCTCTAGTTAACTAGCTCGTGGATCAAAAGATGGTGAAGGTTTCCTAGCCATGGACATAAGATGTCATTTGATAACGGGATCACATCATTAGGAGAATAATGTGATGGACAAGACCCAAACTACGAACATAGCATATGATCGTGTCAGTTTATTGCTATTGTTTTCTGCATGTCAAGTATCTGTTCCTATGACCATGAGATCATGCAACTCCCTGACATCGGAGGAGTACCTTGTGTGTATCAAATGTCGCAACGTAACTGGGTGACTATAAAGATGCTCTACAGGTATCTCCGAGGGTGTCTGTTGGGTTGGCATGGATCAAGACTGGGATTTGTTACTCCGTGTGACGGAGAGGTATCTCAGGGCCCACTCGGTAATACAACATCACAATGAGCCTTGCAAGCAATGTGACTAAAGTGTTAGCCACGAGATCTTGTATTACGGAATGAGTAAAGAGACTTGCCGGTAACGAGATTGAACTAGGTATAGAGATACCGACGATCGAATCTCGGGCAAGTAACATACCGAAGAACAAAGGGAACAGTATACGGGATTAACTGAATCCTTGACATAGAGGTTCAACCGATGAAGATCTTCGTAGAATATGTAGGAGCCAATATGGGCATCCAGGTCCCGCTATTGGTTATTGATCGTAGAGGTGTCTCGGTCATGTCTACATAGTTCTCGAACCCGCAGGGTCTACACACTTAACGTTTGGTGACGATTAGTATAGTTGAGTTATTTTGTTGGTGACTGAAGGTTGTTCGGACTCCCGGATAAGATCCCGGACATGACGAGGATCTCCGGAATAGTCCGGAGGTAAAGATTGATATATGTGATAATAGTGTTTTGATCTCCGGAAGGGTTCCGGAATTCACCGGAAGGGGTTCCGGATGTTTACCGAAGTGTTCGGGTGCAGAAACACTTTATATGAGCCAAAGGGGTAAAGCCCACGAGGTATTGGAAAGTGCAAAAGGAAGTTTTGCTGCTGCCTTAAGCGGTACTACCGCTGGTAAGGCAGTACTACCGCGTAAGCGGTACTACCACTTGTGTGAAGCGGTACTACCGCTCGTGAGCGGTACTACCGCTTGTACGCGATGCTGCTGGAATCCGAGTTGGACTCTTTCCGTGCGGGCCAAACCGACCTTGTGCGGGCAAAACCGACCTTGTGGAGGTTTTCTCTCCAAGTTTAGACCCCAAGGCTCAACATATAAATAGAGGGGCAGGGCTAGCACACGGGAGACATCAAGATTTCCCAAGCCGTGTGTCGACAACCCTATCCCTCTAGTTCTCTCGTCATAATCTCCGTAGTGCTTGGCGAAGCCCTGCAGAGATTGTTCCTCACCACCATCACCACGCCGTCGTGCTGCCGGAACTCATCTACTACTTCATCATCGCTCGCTGGATCGAGGAGGTGAAGGCGTCATCAAGCCGTACGTGTGTTGAACGCGGAGGTGCCGTCCGTTCGGCGCTAGTTCGTGATCGGATCGAGGGACGACTTGCGATTTGGATCGCGGAGACGTTCGACTACATCAACCGTGTTTCTTAACGCTTCCGCTTAGCGATCTACAAGGGTATGTAGATTCACTCTCCCTCTCGTAGATGCTCATCACCATGGATAGATCTTGTGTGTGCGTAGGAAAATTTTTGTTTCCCCTGCAACGTTCACCAACAGTGGCATCTGAGCTAGGTCTATGCGTAGATGAGATCTCGAGTAGAACACAAACGAGTTGTGGGCGTGGGTGTATACATATTGTTTGCCGTTACTAGTTGATACTTGATTCGGCGGTATTGTGAGATGAAGCGGCCCGGACCGACATTACGCGTACGCTTACGCAAGACAGGTTTCACCGCTATGTGCACTCGTTGCATAAAGGTGACTGGCGGGTGTCTGTCTCTCTCACTTTAGTTGAATCGATTTCAATGAAGAGGGTTCTTTTAGAAGATCAAAAAGCAATCACTACACCACGTTGTGGTTTTGCGTAGGTAAGAACGGTTCTTGCAAACCGGTAGCAGCCACGTAAAATTTGCAACAACAATTAGAGGACGTCTAACTTGTTTTTGCAGGGTATGTTGTGATGTGATATGGCCAATTACATGATGAGATATATGTGATGTATGAGATGATCATGTGTTGTATAGAATATCACGACTTGCATGTCGATGAGTACGGCAACTGGCAGGAGCCATAGAGTTGTCTTTAATTATTTTCGCCGTTTTGCTTTACTTTATCGCTATGAGTTAGCAATAGTCGTGGAAGCAACAGTCGGCGCGACAACCTCATGGCGACACGTTGATGGAGATCAAGATGATGGAGATCATGGTGTCATGCCGGTGACGATGGAGATCATGCCGGTGCTTTGGAGATGGAGATCAAAAGCACAAGTTCATGGCCATATCATGTCACTTATGATTTGCATGTGATGTTAATCCTTTTATGCATCTTATTTTGCTTAGGACGACGGTAGCATTATAAGGTGATCCCTCACTTAAATTTCAAGATAAAATTGTGTTCTCCCCGAGTGTGCACCGTTGCGAAAGTTCGTCGTTTCGAGACACCACGTGATGATCGGGTGTGATAGACTCTACGTTCACATACAACGGGTGCAAGCCAGTGTTGCACATGCGGAACACTCGGGTTAAACTTGACGAGCCTAGCATGTACAGATATGGCCTCGGAACACAAGAGACCGAAAGGTCGAACATGAGTCATATAGTAGATATGATCAACATGAAGATGTTCACCATTGAAACCACCTCAACTCACGTGATGATCGGACTTGAGTTGGTGGATTTGGATCATGTTACACTCGAATGACCGGAGGGATGTCAATTTGAGTGGGAGTTTTTAAGTAATATGATTAACTAAACTCATTATCTTGAACAATAGTCTAAGTTGTCTTTGCTATATTTATGTTGTAGATCATGGCTCGCGCAGTAGCACCCCTGAATTTTAATGCGTTCCTAGAGAAAGCTAAGTTGAAAGATGATGGAAGTAACTTTGTGGACTGGGCCCGTAATCTAAGGATTATCCTTACGGCTTCCCAGAAAGCTTATGTCCTTGATGCACCGCTTGGTGATCCACCCGCTCCAGTTGAGTCCCTAGACGTTGTGAACGCCTGGCAGGCTCATTCTGAAGATTACTCAATAGTTCAATGTGCAATATTGTATGGCTTAGAACCGGGACTTCAAAGACGTTTTGAACGTCATGGAGCATATGAGATGTTCCAGGAGTTGAAGTTTATCTTTCAGAAGAATGCCCGGATCGAGAGGTATGAGATCTCCGATAAGTTCTATGCTTGCAAGATGGAGGAGAACGGGTCTATCAGTGATCACGTACTCAGAATGTCTGGGTACTCCACCCGTCTGGCTGAATTGGGGATGCCCCTTCCGCCAGAGGCTATCACTGACAGAGTTCTTCAATCATTGCCACCTAGCTACAAGAGCTTCGTGTTGAACTATAATATGCACGGGATGAACAAGTCAGTCGCCGAGCTGTTTGCGATGCTGAAAGCCGCTGAGTCTGAAATTCAGAAGGAGCATCAAGTGTTGATGGTCAATAAAACCACTAGTTTCAAGAAAAATGGCAAGGGTAAGAAGTGTAACTCCAAGAAGAGTGGCAAAGCAGTTGCTCCTCCCGTAAAGAAACCCAAGGCTGGTCCCTAACCAGAAACTGTGTGCTTTCATTGCAAGGGAACTGGACACTGGAAGCGGAACTGCCCCAAGTATTTGGCTGACAAGAAGGCGGCCAACAACAAACAAGGTATATATGATATACATGTTATTGATGTGTACCTTACCAACTCTCGTTGTAGTGCCTGGGTATTTGATACCGGTGCGGTTGCTCATATTTGCAACTCAAAACAGGAACTGCGGAATAGACGGAGGCTGGCAAAGGACGAAGTGACGATGCGCGTGGGAAATGGTTCCAAGGTTGATGTGATCGCCGTCGGCACGCTCGCTCTTCGATTGCCATCGGGATTAGTGATGAACCTGAATAATTGTTATTTAGTGCCTGCGTTAAGCATGAACATTATATCTGGATCTTGTTTATTGCGAGACGGTTACTCATTTAAATCAGAGAATAATGGTTGTTCTATTTATATGAGTAATATCTTTTATGGTCATGCACCCGATGTGAGGGGTTTATTCTTATTGAATCTCGATAGTAATGATACACATGTTCATAACATTGATGCCAAAAGATGTAGAATTGATAATGATAATACCACTTTCTTGTGGCACTGCCATTTAGGTCATATTGGCGTAAAACGCATGAGGAAGCTCCATGCTGATGGACTTTTGGAGTCACTTGATTTTGAATCACTTGACACCTGTGAGCCATGCCTCTTGGGCAAGATGACTAAAACGCCGTTCTCTGGAACAATGGAACGGGCAAGTGACTTGTTGGAAATCATACATATTGATGTGTGCGGTCCGATGAGCATTGAGGCGCGCGGTGGTTATCGTTACTTTCTCACCTTCACTGATGACTTAAGTAGATATGGGTATATTTACTTAATGAAACACAAGTCTGAAACATTTGAAAAGTTCAAACAATTTCAGAGTGAAGTTGAGAATCATCGTAACAAGAAGATTAAATTCCTACGATCTGATCGAGGAGGAGAATATCTGAGTTATGAGTTTGGCAGTCACTTAAGACAATGTGGAATTGTTTCACAACTAACACCTCCTGGAACACCACAGCGTAATGGTGTGTCCGAACGTCGTAATCGAACCTTATTGGATATGGTGCGATCTATGATGTCTCTTGCCGATTTGCCACTATCGTTTTGGGGTCATGCATTAGAGACAGTTGCATTCACTTTAAATAGGGCACCATCGAAATCCGTTGAGACGACGCCATATGAACTTTGGTTTGGCAAGAAGCCAAAGCTGTCGTTTCTTAAAGTTTGGGGATGTGATGCTTATGTCAAAAAGCTTCAGCCTGAAAAGCTGGAACCCAAAGCGGAGAAATGCATCTTCATAGGATACCCAAAAGAGACAGTTGGGTATACCTTCTACCTCAGATCCGAAGGCAAAATGTTTGTTGCTAAAAACGGAACGTTTCTTGAGAAAGAGTTTCTCTCGAAAGAATTGAGTGGGAGGAAGATAGAACTTGATGAGGCTGTTGAACCTTTACTTCAACCTGAAAGTAGCGCAGCGCAGAAAAATGTTTCTGTAGAGCCTACATCAGCTGAAGAGGAAGTTAATGATGATGATCATGAAGCTTTGGATCAAGTTGCTATCGAACCTCGTAGGTCGACAAGGACGCGTACTGCTCCTGAGTGGTACGGCAACCCTGTCTTAGAGGTCATGTTGTTGGACAACAATGAACCTACGAGCTATGGAGAAGCGATGATGGGCCCGGATTCCGAGAAGTGGTTAGAGGCCATGAAATCCGAGATGGGATCCATGTATGAAAACAAAGTGTGGACTTTGGAAGTATTACCTGAAGGGCGTAAGGCCATTCAGAACAAATGGATCTTTAAGAGGAAGACGGACGCGGACGGTAATGTCACCGTCTATAAAGCTCGACTTGTGGCAAAGGGTTTTTCACAAGTTCAAGGAGTTGACTACGATGAGACCTTCTCACCCATGGCGATGCTTAAGTCCGTCAGAATCATGTTAGCAATAGCTGCCTTTTTCGATTATGAAATTTGGCAGATGGATGTCAAAACAGTGTTCCTTAACGGTTTCCTTAAGGAAGAGTTGTATATGATGCAACCAGAAGGTTTTGTCGATCCAGAGAATGCTGACAAAATTTGCAAACTCCAGCGATCCATTTATGGACTGGTGCAAGCATCTCAGAGTTGGAATCTTCGCTTTGATGAGGTGATCAAAGCGTTCGAGTTTATACAAGTTTACGGAGAAGCTTGTATTTACAAGAAAGTGAGTGGGAGCTCTATAGCGTTTCTAATATTATATGTGGATGACATATTACTGATTGGAAACAATATAGAAATGTTGGAAAGCGTGAAGGAATATTTGAACAAGAGTTTTTCAATGACGGACCTAGGAGAAGCTGCTTTCATATTAGGCATCAAGATCTATAGAGATAGATCGAGACGCTTAATAGGACTTTCACAAAGCACATACCTTGACAAAGTTTTGAAGAAGTTCAAAATGGATCAGTCCAAGAAGGGGTTCTTGCCTGTTTTGCAAGGTGTGAAGTTGAGTAAGACTCAATGCCCAGTGACTGCAGAAGATAGAGAAAAGATGAGTGTCATCCCCTATGCTTCAGCCATAGGCTCTATCATGTATGCAATGCTGTGCACAAGACCCGATGTCAGCCTTGCCATAAGTATGGTCGGAAGGTTTCAAAGTGATCCGGGAATGGAACACTGGACGGCGGTCAAGAATATCCTGAAGTACCTGAAAAGGACTAAGGACATGTTTCTCGTTTATGGAGGTGATCAAGAGCTCGTCGTAAAGGGTTACGTCGATGCAAGCTTTGACACTGATCTGGATGACTCTAAGTCACAAACCGGATACGTATTTATTCTTAATGGGGGTGCGGTTAGCTGGTGCAGTTCCAAGCAAAGCGTGGTAGCTGATTCTACATGCGAAGCGGAGTACATCGCTGCCTCGGAGGCGGCGAAGGAAGGTGTCTGGATGAAGGAGTTCATGACAGATCTTGGAGTAGTGCCTAGTGCGCTTAACCCAATGACTCTGTTTTGTGATAATACTGGTGCCATTGCTCTAGCCAAGGAACCAAGATTTCACAAGAGGACCAGACACATAAAGCGATGTTTCAATTCCATCCACGATTACATCAAGGAGGACGACATAAATATTTGCAAAGTACACACGGATCTGAATGTTGCAGATCCGATGACTAAACCTCTTCCAAGGGCTAAGCATGAACAACACCAGAACTGCATGGGTGTTCGATTCATTACAATGTAAATCACATAGTGATGTGAACTAGATTATTGACTCTAGTGCAAGTGGGAGACCGTTGGAAATATGCCCTAGAGGCAATAATAAATTGGTTATTATTATATTTCCTTGTTCATGATAATCGTTTATTATCCATGCTATAATTGTATTGATTGGAAACTCAAATACATGTGTGGGTACATAGACAACACTGTGTCCCTAGTAAGCCTCTAGTTAACTAGCTCGTGGATCAAAAGATGGTGAAGGTTTCCTAGCCATGGACATAAGATGTCATTTGATAACGGGATCACATCATCAGGAGAATAATGTGATGGACAAGACCCAAACTACGAACGTAGCATATGATCGTGTCAGTTTATTGCTATTGTTTTCTGCATGTCAAGTATCTGTTCCTATGACCATGAGATCATGCAACTCCCTGACATCGGAGGAGTACCTTGTGTGTATCAAACGTCGCAACGTAACTGGGTGACTATAAAGATGCTCTACAGGTATCTCCGAGGGTGTCTGTTGGGTTGGCATGGATCAAGACTGGGATTTGTTACTCCGTGTGACGGAGAGGTATCTCAGGGCCCACTCGGTAATACAACATCACAATGAGCCT
The DNA here is from genome assembly GCA_039707655.1 of Elymus sibiricus. Classification (NCBI taxonomy): domain Eukaryota; kingdom Viridiplantae; phylum Streptophyta; class Magnoliopsida; order Poales; family Poaceae; genus Elymus; species Elymus sibiricus. The sequence continues at coordinate 52,981,260 of CM077664.1, read as the reverse complement.
TGCAAGCAATGTGACTAAAGTGTTAGCCACGAGATCTTGTATTACGGAACGAGTAAAGAGACTTGCCGGTAACGAGATTGAACTAGGTATAGAGATACCGACGATCGAATCTCGGGCAAGTAACATACCGAAGAACAAAGGGAACAGTATACGGGATTAACTGAATCCTTGACATAGAGGTTCAACCGATGAAGATCTTCGTAGAATATGTAGGAGCCAATATGGGCATCCAGGTCCCGCTATTGGTTATTGATCGTAGAGGTGTCTCGGTCATGTCTACATAGTTCTCGAACCCGCAGGGTCTACACACTTAACGTTTGGTGACGATTAGTATAGTTGAGTTATTTTGTTGGTGACCGAAGGTTGTTCGGAGTCCCGGATAAGATCCCAGACATGACGAGGATCTCCGGAATAGTCCGGAGGTAAAGATTGATATATGTGATAATAGTGTTTTGATCTCCGGAAGGGTTCCGGAATTCACCGGAAGGGGTTCCGGATGTTTACCGAAGTGTTCGGGTGCAGCAACACTTTATATGAGCCAAAGGGGTAAAGCCCACGAGGTATTGGAAAGTGCAAAAGGAAGTTTTGCTGCTGCCTTAAGCGGTACTACCGCTGGTAAGGCAGTACTACCGCGTAAGCGGTACTACCACTTGTGTGAAGCGGTACTACCGCTCAAGCGGTACTACCGCTCCTGAGCGGTACTACCGCTTGTACGCGATGCTGCTGGAATCCGAGTTGGACTCTTTCCGTGCGGGCCAAACCGACCTTGTGCGGGCAAAACCGACCTTGTGGAGGTTTTCTCTCCAAGTTTAGACCCCAAGGCTCAACATATAAATAGAGGGGCAGGGCTAGCACACGGGAGACATCAAGATTTCCCAAGCCGTGTGTCGGCAACCCTAACCCTCTAGTTCTCCCGTCATAATCTCCGTAGTGCTTGGCGAAGCCCTGCAGAGATTGTTCCTCACCACCATCACCACGCCGTCGTGCTGCTGGAACTCATCTACTACTTCATCATCGCTCGCTGGATCGAGGAGGTGAAGGCGTCATCAAGCCGTACGTGTGTTGAACGCGGAGGTGCCGTCCGTTCGGCGCTAGTTCGTGATCGGATCGAGGGACGACTTGCGATTTGGATCGCGGAGACGTTCGACTACATCAACAGCGTTTCTTAACGCTTCCGCTTAGCGATCTACAAGGGTATGTAGATTCACTCTCCCTCTCGTAGATGCTCATCACCATGGATAGATCTTGTGTGTGCGTAGGAAAAATTTTGTTTCCCATGCAACGTTCCCCAACAGTTACCTCGTTACCGGTTTTGTTCTGTTTTCTCGTTTCCGTGTTCCGGCATCCCAGTGATCAAATCACAATGTGTCTGGCCAGACGATGATGGATACCGTAACACCAAGAGGGCCCAAGATTATCTCTCCATCGTCGGAGGAGCAAATCCCAATCTTGAGCTATCTCGTTACTTGTCATACTTTTCCGTGAACCCGTAAGCCGCCGTAATAGCCACCCATTTACGGATGACGTTTAACAAACCCCAAAGTTCGCGGAGCAAGTATGAAGGAACTCGATACTCTCATGGTCTAAGGAATTATGCAAACATTAACTATCTCTGTGTTATTAACCATTAACTTGTGACGAATGTATCTCATAGCATAACATCAATTCGGGTCGATTCAACACAAGTGTTCTACCAACATTGTGCCCTCAAAATTGCCGGCATAGACATGCCCATGATCAGGAAAACAAGATCATCATGCAATACTTGAGCCAGTCTTAGAGGCATGAACAGGAATACATTTTACCGTTTATTATACCACACGTGCACATGAGTTTCCCTCCGAGCCTCGTGGATATTGCAGACTCGAGAATCATTGCAGTTATAGCATGGAACATAAACATTCATTCCAAACTCGGAGATACAAATAACTTTTATTACTGCCTCTAGGGCATATCTCCTACACTTTTATGAACAACCCTTTTGCAACAAACATTATGCAATGGGCTAGAGTGTGTAAAACTCTAAAATGAATTATGAAAGTAAATACAGAGGTAATGTATTATTATCAATATTCATAACATACATCTCATTCATAATGAAAGTATGGCCCTTATGTTATTCATAACACCGAACATCAAAAGTTCTCTTATGAACAACCTTCTTGCAAGATACTTTATGCAATGGGCTAGAGTGTGTAAAACACTCTAAAAATGAATTATGAAAATAAATACAGACGGTAATACACCGATGGAAGGTATAGTAACATTTACTATATTCCCAGCGCGTATCCAAACCTCATTCTGGCAAGTCTTTTAGGCCGTAGTAGTTCTTGCATCGAGTCGCAACAGAATGCAATCGAGCGGGTATATTTGTGATCAACTCACAATACCCAAGAATTAGTGATTAACATGTTTAATCATAATTCCCAAGAATTATATTTTTGACCAGCCTTCTATACATCAAGAACTTGTATGACATTCATACATGAGCTGGATATTCCAGTCTTCTTTCTTTTTGCCTTTATACTTCTAACAGTTTAACTTTCAGTATTTCTCCTACTCTCAGAAGAATCACTCAACTTAAGAGTGGCGTTAGCCCCGGACTTCCTAGGTGTGTAAGTCACACTAACACCCTTTGGACATTTCCTTTCTCTTTAAGTTGTTGTTTTATTCACCTTCATCATATGATAGGCGTTCTTCTGGATCCCTCTCATATTAGTCAAATGCATAGTAAACACTTTTACTAATAGTTTGCAAAACAAACATTGCTTTGGATATCACATATCTTTTAGCCTTTGTTTGTGTCTGAAAATGATTTTCAGCTCCATGAATATTACATAGCTATTCCAAAACTTTTTGAAGTTCGGGTCTCATGGAAGCAAACATATTTCACTTGACCGTAACGGAATTCTAGCTTTTGGATCGAAGGACGAGAGTCACATTATCCATAGCATTAGCGGGAGAATACCAAAAGCATGCGATAGGACAAAGTCCTTCTCGGCACTTTTGAGGACAATCCTCACATTACGTTACCAACCGTAAAGTTTTAACCAGATATTTAACAGCTTATTCAATTTTAACAGGGAAGGTGGAAACGCGAGCCATTATTTTACAACTATTATGCAAAATTACACTTTAGACAAGGTTCATAATTAATTGCACTAAGAATTAAAAGAATTAATTCTAAAGTGCGCTCCCACTCAAATCAATATCTCTCATAATTGATTGTGAGTGATACAAGACCCGCATTTCAATTGTTCGCCATTGGTGTAACACCACTGATGACGAAAATTTCAACCGGTAGGCCAACTTGCCAATCACATATCTATGTGATTCTTGTTCATCTTTCGATGGGCGTGTTCCGTGCTCATGACGGTCATGCCTGAACGTCAAGACAACCAAGTGATCTCGCTGCGAGGTCTCAACTCATCCGCCTCACACTTCTCTAATCGTTCGTACCCGTGTGACACGGCGCACCCCGAAAAGATAGGTGCCGTGACGGTGCTACACTTGGGTGAACACTAACTACTTGATATTTTTGTGAGAGATCACCCTAATAAAAGAGACTACCGCGCAATCAAGAAGGGTGCATCATAAGGGATAAACATCTCAGGCAATTCATAATAGCATGATATGGTATAGCCCTTTCTGACGGAGAAGTCTTGTATTTCTTCGTCTTCGGCATTCGCGTCGGTGTTCACCTTCGCGAAGTTTGCCACCACCTTGTCGATGCACCAGATAATATTGCTATCTCTATAGCTAATAAAATAAGTGCATTACTTAAGGTTGACACGCAGGTCATTAAAGTGACAATCATATGGCTCCAGCCATCATGCCGAATCATGACACGCAGGCCATGTTAATTTACATTATATAGTCATCTCATACATAATCAAATTAATATGAGAAGTGCTATACCACATCACATGCACATCTTATGCCATCCAGCAAAACCAAGTTAGACGCCTCTAATCGGTTCATACAAAATTTCATTTTATGTGACTTCTAAGGTTTCGAAGCAAACCGAAGCTACCAACGTCCATCATCAAGTATGATTATTCAAGTCGCTAGATTAACTTTACGGGGTGTATGAAACACGAGATAACAAAATCTCGAGCCCCATACTTAACTTCGTCATACGCATGACCCCCGTGCAGATCATATATGCATCGCCCTTTCGTCTGCGAAATTTCATGTTTCTTTTTAACTATGGTGGAATTCAAAGAACTGTTAGCACTTCGTTGATCAATCAGGATTGCGGATTGCCAGAACTTTGAAACTCCACCATGCTGTTATCAAGATCAGAAATATGCAAATTCTAGGGAAGCAACAAGACCATCGGGTAACAGATTTCATCTGCTACCCGCACAAATAGTTATCAGCAGTAGAACTCATCTACTACAAATTATATTATGCAACACCCATACATCTCTATGTATTCTAGATCGTAACCTGCATCTACGCATAGCACGGCTCATGATGCCATTGATGGGTAACGCAGCAGAAAACAAAAAAATTCCGACCTACGCACCAGCCCAGGACCACTATGAAGACTGCATACAAGGTTTCGATCTTTTCGTTACCGACCCGTAGTGCAGCGGAAGCAGATCCCCGCAGCTAGGATTTACAACCTCCCAACCACGAGGATGTACTCCCTTGACTGCCCCTCGGACAGCCCTCCGGGAGGCAGTCAGACAATCCCTCGGACGGTGTCGTGGACAGCCCTTCGGGAGGACCTTCGAAAACCGGACGGTTGTAGGGGAACGCGACAGAAAACAAAAAAATTCGGTACAGCGAGCACGCCCAGGATCACTATGGAGATGTCATACAGGGTTTGATCTGATCCGTACCGACTCGTAGCGCAGCGAAAGAAGAGTCGGTGTAGATCGTCGGTGCAGATCCCCGCAGCAAGGATTTACAACCTCCCAACCGCGAGGATGTACTCCCTCGTCGGACAGCCCTTCAGGAGGCGGTCGGACAGTCCCTCGGACGATGTTGCGGACAGCCCTTCGGGAGGACCCTCGAAACCCGAACGGTAACTCGAACAGCCCTTCGGGAGGACACCCGAAACTCGAACGGTAACTCGGACAGCCCTTCGGGAGGACCCTCGAACAGCCCCTCAGGCAAAAGATCAAAACTACGACCTCTCTACGGGGTTGCACACATACGGTGTCAACTATCCGGCAGGGCTTCGCCGTCCAGAACTAGTTCCTGCCGGAACCCAGACAGCCTTTCGGCTCTACGAAACTATTTCGCTGTGAGGGAGAGAGAGAGAGCCAGACGAGCATGGCATGTGTATGAGAGCAAGGATGAGGTTTGGAGAGCACCCCTCCACCTCTATTTATAGGAAAGCCAAGGGGTAAAGTTGGCATACAAAAATACCAAAAGTACCCCCACTTTATGTCTCACATAAAAGAATAAAAGGGAAAAAGGTGTGGCATGTGGAGCTCCATGGAGGAGCCCCACCTTGGCCGGCCACATCTAGCCCCCCCCCCCCCCACATGGGGGTGCCTTGCTCCCCAATCCCTTCTAGAAGCCTTTTGGGAAATATCCCAAAAGGTGACTTTCCAAAAAAATATCCATAAAGTGATTTTTACTATTCATGGAACCAATTTTCCGCGACCGTTAAATCTGAAAATATTTCTGTGGGTCTTAGAATAATTCCAGTACCCACACAAATGAATTTGGACGCGTTCCGAAACAATTTGGTTGATCAATCAGGATCGCGGATTGCCAGAACTTTGTGAAATTCCACCATGCTGTCTCGAGATCAGAAATACGCAAATTCTAGGGAAGCAACAAGAACATCGGGTAACAGATTTCATCTGCTACCAGCATAAATAATTTTCAGCAATAGATCTCATCTACTCCAAAATTATATTATGCAATACCCATACATCTCCATGTATTCTAGATCGTAACCTGCATCTACGCATAGCACGGCTCATGATGCCACTGTAGGGGAACGCGACAGAAAACAAAAAAAATCGGTACAGCGAGCACGCCCAGGATCACTATGGAGATGTCATACAGGGTTTGATCTGATCCGTACCGACTCGTAGCGCAGCGGAAGAAGAGCCGGTGCAGATCGTCGGTGCAGATCCCCGCAGCTAGGATTTACAACTTCCCAACCGCGAGGATGTACTCCCTTGTCGGATAGCCCTTCAGGAGGCGGTCGGACAGTCCCTCGGGCGATGTCGCGAACAGCCCTTTGGGAGGACCCTCGAAACCCGAACGGTAACTCGGACAGCCCTTCGGGAGGACACCCGAAACTCCAACGGTAACTCGGACAGCCCTTCGGGAGGACACTCGAATAGCCCCTTAGGCAAAAGATCGAAACTACGACCTCTCTACGGGGTTGCACACATACGGTGTCAGCTATCCGGCAGGGCTTCGCCGTCCAGAACTAGTTCCTGCCGGAACCCAGACAGCCTTTCGGCTCTACGAAACTATTTCGCTGTGAGGGAGAGAAAGAGAGCCAGACGAGCATGGCATGTGTATGAGAGCAAGGATGAGGTTTGGAGAGCACCCCTCCACCTCTATTTATAGGAAAGCCAAGGGGTAAAGTTGGCATACAAAAATACCAAAAGTACCCCCACTTTATGTCTCACATAAAAGAATAAAAGGGAAAAAGGTGTGGCATGTGGAGCTCCATGGAGGAGCCCCACCTTGGCCGGCCACCTCTAGGGGGGGCCCCCACATGGGGGTGCCTTGCTCCCCAATCCCTTCTAGAAGCCTTTTGGGAAATATCCCAAAAGGTGACTTTCCAAAAAAATATCCATAAAGTGATTTTTACTATTCACGGAACCAATTTTCCGCGACCATTAAATCCGAAAATATTTCTGTGGGTCTTAGAATAATTCCAGTACCCACACAAATGATTTTGGATGCGTTCCGAAACAATTTCGGATTAGTAAATTTCATCTGCGAAAAGCAACCAAATCGGTTCCGGTAGCTCCGGAACATTTCCGGTTTTTATCCCGGAAAATTCCCAGAAGTTTCCAGAACACTTCTAGCATCCTCCAAGAATTTCCAGGCGTGTGCCGGAACCAATATGACTTAATGGAATACCCTGAAACAACTTTTTAGTTTTACCGAAACTATTCCGGTGCTTTCTCCGGAACTTTTTCGTTGTCTCCGAAACTTTTCCGGTGACTTTCTCACAGACTCCCTGTCTAGCATTCAGCAGATAGATGACCCTTAAGCGTGTGACCCTATAGGTTCGGTGAAGTATAGACATGACCCGGAACACTTTCCGATCAATGATCAACATCGGAGCCGTGGACACCCATATTGACCCCTATACCCACACGAATGAATATTCGAGTGAACCTCCAGTTGCCGTGTGCTATTCCTGTTGCTTTGCGATATGTTACAAATACCCGAGGTGAGATTTATTGGCATCCCCGCGGATCAACAACTTGTCCACTATGCCAGTTACCTCGTTACCGGTTTTGTTCTCTTTTCTCGTTTCCGCGTTCCGGCATCCCAGTGTTCAAATCACAATGTGTCTGGCCAGACGATGATGGATACCGTAACACCGAGAGGGCCCGAGAATATCTCTCCATCGTCGGAGGAGCAAATCTCAATCTTGAGCTATCTCGTTTCTTGTCAAACTTTTCCGTGAACCCGTAAGCCGCCGTAATAGCCACCCAGTTACGGATGACGTTTAACAAACCCCAAAGTTCACGAAGCAAGTACGAAGGAACTCAATACTCTCATGGTCTAAGGAATTATGCAAACATTAACTATCTCTGTGTTATTAACCATTAACTTGTGACAAATGTATCTCATAGCATAACATCAATTCGGGTCGATTCAACACAAGTGTTCTACTAACATTGTGCCCTCAAAATTGCCGGCATAGTCATGCCCATGATCAGGAAAACAGGATCATCATGCAATACTTGAGCCAGTCATAGAGGCATGACTAGGAATACATTTTACCGTTTATTATACCACACGTGCACATGAGTTTCCCTCCGAGCCTCGTGGATATTGCAGACTCGAGAATCATTGCAGTTATAGCATGGAACATAAACATTCATTACAAACTCGGAGATACAAAATAACTGTTATTACCGCCTCTAGGGCATATCTCCTACAGAGTCCCACTTGCACTAGAGTCATAATCCAGTTACATGGCTTCCCTAACACCAATGTCTATCCGGTGCTGCTCATGCTTTGCTCGTGGGAGAGGTTTTGTCATCGGGTCTGACACGTTCAGATCCGTGTGTACTTTGCGTACTTTCACTAAACCCGCTTCAACATGATGTCGAATGAGTTTATATTTGCGTTCAATATGTCTTGTCTTATGGTGCGAACTTGGCTCCCATGCCTGAGCCACGGCGCCACTATTATCACAATAGATCTCCACCGGGTCCAGAGCACTTGGAACCACACCAAGGGCTTCAAGAAATTGCTTGATCCATACCGCCTCCTTGGAGGCTTCTGAAGCAGCAACATATTCCGCCTCCGTCGTAGAATCCGCCACAGTCTTTTGTTAGGAACTTTTCCAATCAACTGCACCGCCGTTCAATATGAAAACATAGCCTGATTGAGATTTGAAGTCATCTGGGTCAGTCATGAAGCCTGCATCAGTGTAACCACTTACAATGATCTCTTCATCACCTCCGTACACAAGGAGTAAATCCTTGGTCCTTCTGAGGTACTTAAGAATACCCTTGACTGCGGCCCAGTGTTCCAATCCTGGATCACTTTGGTACCGGCTGCTAACACTTAGCGCATAGGAAACGTCCGGTCTTGTACATAGCATGGCATACATAATAGAACCAACTGCCGAGGCATATGGAACATCATTCATCTGTACTCGCTCATCGAGAGTCCGAGGACACTGATTCTTGCAAAGCACTGTGACAGGTGACATGGGGAGTAGGCCTTTCTTGGAGTTCTCCATGTTGAACCTTTTCAACACCTTGTCAATGTACGTCCTTTGGCTAAGCGCTATCAGGCGTTTTGATCTATCTCTATAGATTCTGATGCCCAATACATATGCCGCTTCGCCTAAGTCTTTCATTGAAAAACTTTTCTTCAATGAGTCTTTTATTTCGCTAAGAAAATTCACGTCATTTCCAATCAATAATATGTCATCCACATACAAGATTAGAAATGCTTTTGCGCTCCCACTAAACTTCTTGTAAAGACAAGATTCTTCGTTATTCCTGGTGAAGCCAAACTGTTTGACTACTTCATCAAAACGAATGTTCCAGCTCCTTGACGCTTGCTTCAGACCATAAATGGCTTTCTAAAGCTTGCATACCTTTCCAGCATCCTTATGAACGACAAAACCTTCTGGCTGTATCATGTGTACATCCTCTTTGAGGTTTCCATTTAGGAAAGCCGTTTTGACATCCATCTGCCATATTTCATAATCGAAATAAGCAGCAATTGCTAGTAATATCCGAACAGACCTAAGCATAGCTACGGGCGAGAAAGTCTCGTCGTAGTCCACTCCTGGAACTTGCGTGAACCCTTTCGCGACAAGTCTAGCTTTGTGGATAGTAATGTTACCATCCGTGTCCGTCTTTCTTTTGAAAATCCATTTACAACCAATGGGCTTTACGCCTTCTGGAAGTTCTTCCAAGTTCCAAACTTGGTTTTCGTACATGGATTCCATTTCGGATTTCATGGCCTTGTGCCATTCCTTTGAGCTGGGCCCCGCCATCGCTTCCTTGTAGTGTGCAGGTTCATCGTCTTCAAGAATGAAGATTTCGTTATGAAACCACTCAGGTGGCTGGATAGCCCTACCTGGTCTGCGTGGTTCAGTTACAACATTGTCTGAAGTTTCCGCATCACATGCGACAACTTCCGGCTCGGTTGTAAGGATGATTTCCGGAATTACTTCCGGTTCCTCAGCCATATCAACTGTCGCCGAAGATTCACTAATCTCATTAAGTTGTACTATCCTCCCACTCACTTCTTTAGCGAGAAACTCTTTCTCGAGAAAGACTCCGTGTTTTGCAACAAACACTTTGTTCTCGGAGGCGTGGTAGAAAGAATACCCAACTGTCTGATCTGGGATCAAGTTTGCTTGGCTGTAAACGCTTTACGTATGCCTCACAACCCCAAATTTTGAGAAACGACAGGTCGGGTTTCTTCCCGTGCCATATCTCATATGGTGTCGTCTCAACAGACTTAGACGGTGCTTTGTTTAGTGTGTGAGCGGCAGTTTCTAGTGCATGACCCCAAAAAGATATCGGCAGATCTGTAAGAGACATCATCGACCTTACCATGTCTAACAGGGTTCGGTTACGTCTTTCCTACACTCCGTTTCGCTGTGGAGTTCCGGGAGGCGTAAGCTGTGAAACGATTCCACGGTCACTCAGATGTTGGCCAAACTCATGACTAAGGTATTCGCCCCCGCGATCAGACCGCAGAAACTTAATCCTTTTGTTACGATGATTTTCTACCTCATTCTGAAATTCTTTGAACTTTTCAAAGGTTTCCGACTTATGCTTCATCAAGTAGATATATCCATACCTACTCAAATCATCCGTAAAAGTCACGAAGTAGAAATACCCACCCCGTGCGATTGTGCTCATTGGACCACATACATCACTATGTATTATTTCCAACAATTCACTCGCCCGTTCAGGATGACCCGTGAACGGCGTCTTGGTCATTTTCCCCATCAAGCAAGCTTCACATGTGTCAAATGATTCAAAATCAAGGGACGGTAAAACTCCATCTTTATGGAGTCTTTGCATGCATTTCTTTCCGATGTGGCCAAGCCGACAGTGCCACATGAAAGTGGTGGTGGTATCAGCCTTCTTAAGGCGTTTAGCATTCACGTTAAAGACATCATTTCCACATTCAAGATTCAGAATGAAAAGGCCCCCAACAATGGGTGCAAATCCATAAAACATAACCTTACAATAAAGTGAACAACCATTGTTCTCAGACTTGTACGAATACCCATCGTGTACTAAACATGATCCGGAGATAATGTTTCTACACAATAGTGGAACAAAATAACAGTTATTTAGTTCTAAGATAAATCCTGAAGGGAGACGTAGAGGCATAATGTCGACGGCTTGAGCGGCGATCCCAGCGCCGTTCCCGACACCCATCACGACTTCATTCTTTGCTAGCTTGCGCACCTTCTGAACTCCCTGTATCGAGTTGCAAATGGGAGCAACCGATCCGGTATCAAATACCCAAGACTTAGAATTTTCGCTAGCAAGCAAAACGTCAATGACATTAACTTGTATAACAATTATACCTTTTCCGGTTTTCCCGGACTTCTTATCTTCCAGATACTTCTTGCAGTTTCTCTTCCAGTGTCATGTGCCCTTGCAGTAGAAACACTCAGTTTCATTCTTGGCTCCGCCCTTAGAGTTGCTTTGGGAGCCAGTCTTACCGGCGCCCTTGCCCTTCTTTGGCTTGCCTTTCTTTTTGAATCTGGCGGTTTTATTCACAAGCAACACTTGCTTGCGATTTTTCCGCAGTCCACCTTCCGCAATTTTTAGCATGGCGAGCACCTCTTCCGGTGTCTTCTCCATCCCACTCATGTTGTAGTTCATGACAAAACCGTCGTAAGACGGGGGGGGGGAGTGAAGAAAGCATCATGTCCATCATATGGCCAGGCGGAATTGGAAATTCCAGGGTTTTAAGCCTTTCAGCATAGCCAATCATTTTGACTACGTGTTCGACAACTGAACTACCCTCAGCCATCTTGCATTCCATCAAGGTCTTCATGATATCAAATCGTTCAGACCTTGCGGTTTCCTTGTACAGAGCATCCAATTCCCGGATCATATCACGGGATTTAGGGAATTCAAAACGTTTTTGAAGCCCTGCACCCATGCAAGCTAGCTTGAGGCACTGCACTAAGTTATGATCATCATCCTTAGTGGCCCAGACATTTTGTTCATCTTCCGGGGCATCGGCCGCCGGTTTAGCTGGAAGAGCATTTTCAAGCACATACATTTTCTTAGCGCTCATGAGGACAATCCTCAGGTTACGGACCCAGTCCGCATAGTTGTTTCCAGTCGCAGCTAACTTCTCTTTCTCTAACATTGGTCCTAAGTTGAACGCAGTGTTGTGAGCCATTTGATCTACAATGGTAAACACAAGTTTCACTTAGACTTTGTTCATAATGATTTTTGCACCAGTGAATAAACAATTTTATTCTAAAGTGCGCTCCCACTCAAATCAATATCTCTCAAAATTGATTATGAGTGATTCAAGATCCGCGTCTTGATTGTTCGCCATTGGTGTAACACCACTGATGACGAAAATCTTAACCGGTAGGCCAACTTGCCAATCACATCTCTATGTGACTCTTGTTCATCTTTCGATGTGTGTGTTCCGAGCTCATGACGGTCAAGCCTGAACGTCAAGACAACCAAGTGATCATGCTGCGAGGTCTCAACTCACCCGCCTCACACTTCTCTAATCGTTCGTACCCTTGTGACACGGCGCACCCCGAAAAGATAGGTGCCGTGACGGTGCTACACTTGGGAGAACACTATCTACTTGATATTTTTAGTGAGAGATCACCCTAATAAAAAGCGACTACCGCGCAATCAAAAGGGTGCATCATAAGGGATAAACATCTCAGGCAATTCATAATAGCATGATATGGTATAGCCCTTTCTGACGGAGAAGTCTTTAATTTCTTCGTCTTCGGCATTTGCGTCGGTGTTCACCTTCGCGAAGATTGCCACCACCTTGTCGATGCACCAGATAATATTGTTATCTCTATAGCTAATAAAATAAGTGCATTACTTAAGGTTGACACGCAGGTCATTAAAGTGACAATCATATGGCTCCAGCCAACATGCCGAATCATGACACGCAGGTCATGTTAATAAATTTACATCATATAGTCATCGCATACATAATCGAATTAATATGAGCATTGCTATACCACATCACATGCACATCCTGCAAAACCAAGTTAGACGCCTCTAATCGGTTTATGCAAAAATTTATTTTATGTGGCTTCTAAGGTTTTGACTTAAACCGCAGCTACCAACGTTTTATCATCAAGTATGATTATTCAAGTCGCTAGATTAACATCTTGGGGTGTATGAAACACGAGATAATAAAATCTCAAGCCCCATACTAAACTTCGTCATACGCATGACCCCCGTGCCGATCATATCTGCATTGCCCTTTCATCTGCGAATTTCATCTTTCTTTTGACTATGGCGGAACCCAAAAACTTATAGCACTTCGTTGATCAATCAGGATCGCGGATTGCCAGAACTTTGTGAAATTCCACCATGCTGTCTCGAGATCAGAAATACGCAAATTCTAGGGAAGCAACAAGAACATCGGGTAACAGATTTCATCTGCTACCAGCATAAATAATTTTCAGCAATAGATCTCATCTACTCCAAAATTATATTATGCAATACCCATACATCTCCATGTATTCTAGATCGTAACCTGCATCTACGCATAGCACGGCTCATGATGCCACTGTAGGGGAACGCGATAGAAAATAAAAAAATTGGTACAGCGAGCACGCCCAGGATCACTATGGAGATGTCATACAGGGTTTGATCTGATCCGTACCGACTCGTAGCGCAGCGGAAGAAGAGCCGGTGTAGATCGTCGGTGCAGATCCCCGCAGCTAGGATTTACAACTTCCCAACCGCGAGGATGTACTCCCTTGTCGGATAGCCCTTCAGGAGGCGGTCGGACAGTCCCTCAGACGATGTCGCGAACAGCCCTTCGGGAGGACCCTCGAAACCCGAACGGTAACTCGGACAGCCCTTCGGGAGGACACCCGAAACTCGAACGGTAACTCGGACAGCCCTTCGGGAGGACACTCGAATAGCCCCTCAGGCAAAAGATCGAAACTACGACCCCTCTACGGGGTTGCACACATACGGTGTCAGCTATCCGGCAGGGCTTCGCCGTCCAGAACTAATTCCTGCCGGAACCCAGACAGCCTTTCGGCTCTACGAAACTATTTTGCTGTGAGGGAGAGAGAGAGAGCCAGACGAGCATGGCATGTGTATGAGAGCAAGGATGAGGTTTCGAGAGCACCCCTCCATCTCTATTTATAGGAAAGCCAAGGGGTAAAGTTGGCATACAAAAATACCAAAAGTACCCCCACTTTATGTCTCCCATAAAAGAATAAAAGGGAAAAAGGTGTGGCATGTGGAGCTCCATGGAGGAGCCCCACCTTGGCCGGCCACCTCTAGGGGGCCCCCCACATGGGGGTGCCTTGCTCCCCAATCCCTTCTAGAAGCCTTTTGGGAAATATCCCAAAAGGTGACTTTCCAAAAAAATATCCATAAAGTGATTTTTACTATTCGCGGAACCAATTTTCCGCAACCATTAAATCCGAAAATATTTCTGTGGGTCTTAGAATAATTCCAGTACCCACACAAAGGATTTTGGACGCGTTCCGAAACAATTTCGGATTAGTAAATTTCATCTGCGAAAAGCAACCAAATCGGTTCCGGTAGCTCCGGAACATTTCCGGTTTTTATCCCGGAAAATTCCCAGAAGTTTCCAGAACACTTCTAGCATCCTCCAAGAATTTCCAGGCGTGTGCCGGAACCAATATGACTTAATGGAATACCCTGAAACAACTTTTTAGTTTTACCGAAACTATTCCGGTGCTTTCTCCGGAACTTTTTCGTTGTCTCCGAAACTTTTCCGGTGACTTTCTCACAGACTCCCTGTCTAGCATTCAGCAGATAGATGACCCATAAGCGTGTGACCCTATAGGTTCGGTGATGTATAGACATGACCCGGAACACTTTCCGATCAATGATCAACATCGGAGCCGTGGACACCCATATTGACCCCTATACCCACACGAATGAATATTCGAGTGAACCTCCAGTTGCCGTGTGCTATTCATGTTGCTTCGCGATATGTTACAAATACCCGAGGTGAGATTTATTGGCATCCCCGCGGATCAACAACTTGTCCACTATGCCAGTTACCTCGTTACCGGTTTTGTTCTCTTTTCTCGTTTCCGCGTTCCGGCATCCTAGTGATCAAATCACAATGTGTCTGGCCAGACGATGATGGATACCGTAACACCGAGAAGGCCCGAGAATATCTCTCCATCGTCGCAGGAGCAAATCCCAATCTTGAGCTATCTTGTTACTTGCCATACTTTTCCGTGAACCCGTAAGCCGCCGTAATAGCCACCCATTTACGGATGACGTTTAACAAACCCCAAAGTTCATGAAGCAAGTACGAAGGAACTTGATACTCTCATGGTCTAAGAATTATGCAAACATTAACTATCTCTGTGTTATTAACAATTAACTTGTGACGAATGTATCTCATAGCATAACATCAATTCGGGTCGATTCAACACAAGTGTTCTTCTAACATTGTGCCCTCAAAATTGCCGGCATAGTCATGCCCATGATCAGGAAAATAGGATCATCATGCAATACTTGAGCCAGTCATAGAGGCATGACTAGGAATACATTTTACCGTTTATTATACCACACGTGCACATGAGTTTCCCTCCGAGCCTCGTGGATATTGCAGACTCGAGAATCATTGCAGTTATAGTATGGAACATAAACATTCATTACAAACTCGGAGATACAAAATAACTGTTATTACTGCCTCTAGGGCATATCTCCTACAACGGTCACTCGGACAGCCCTTCGGGAGGACCCTCGAAACTCGGACGGCCACTCGGACAGCCCTTCGGGAGGACCCTCGAAACTAAGACCGAAACTGCGATCTCTCTACAGAGTTGCACACATACGGTGTCATCTATCCGGCAGGGCTTCGCCGTCCAGAACTAGTTCCCACCGGAACCCAGACAGCCTTTCGGCTCTACAAAACTATTTTGCGGGGAGGGAGAGAAGAAGCCAGATCATGCATGGCACTTGTATGTGAGAAAAGGGTGAGTGTGGAGAGCACCTCTCCACCTCTATTTATAGGAAAACCAAGGGGTAGGATGGGCACTTCCAAAAAACCCAAAATGCCCATGAAAGAAGACTTCCACAAGGGCATAAAAGGGAAGTAATAGAGCAAGTGGGGCTCCATGGAGGAGCCCCTCATGTGGCCGGCCAACCCTCTTGGGGGCCCCCCAAGGGGGGTTTCTTAGCCCCCAAGTCCTTCTAGAAGCCTTTTGGTAAAGCCCTAAAAAGTGGCTTTCCATAAAGTAAACCAAAAAGCACTTCCACTATTCACGAAGACATTTTCCTGTGTCCGATAAATCCCAAATTATTTCTGTGTGCCTAGAATAATTCCAGTACCCAGTAAAACAATTTTGAACGTATTCCGAAACAATTCCGGAACAATGATTTTCTTCAGCGAAAAGCTACCATAGCGGTTCCGGCTGCTCCAAAACATTTCCGGTTTTTCTGTCCGGAAAAATTCCAGAAGTTACCAGAACAATTCTGGCACCCTCTAAGAATTTCCAGGCATGTGCCAAAACCAATATGACTTAATGGAATACCCTGAAACAACTTTTCAGTTTTACCGAAACTATTCCGGTGCTCTCTCCAGAACTTTTCCGTTGTCTCCGAAACTTTTCCGGTGACTTTCTCTCAGACTCCCTGTCTAGCATTCAGCAGATAGATGACCCTTAAGCGTGTGACCCTATAGGTTCGGTGAAGTATAGACATGACCCGGAACACTTTCCGATCAATGATCAACATCGGAGCCGTGGACACCCATATTGACCCCTATACCCACACGAATGAATATTCGAGTGAACCTCCAGTTGCCGTGTGCTATTCCTGTTGTTTCGCGATATGTTACAAATACCCGAGGTGAGAATCATCGGCATCCCCGTGGATCAACACTTGTCCACAATGCTAGTTACCTTGTTACCGGTTTTGTTCTCTTTTCTCGTTTCCGTGTTCCGGCATCCCTGTGATCAAATCACAATGTGTCTGGCCAGACGATGGTAGATACCGTAACACCGAGGGGGGCCAGAGATATCTCTCCATCGTCGGAGGAGCAAATCCCAATCTTGAGCTATCAAGTCCCTTGACATACTTTCCCATGAACCCGTAAGCCGCCGTAATAGCCACCCAGTTACGGATGATGTTTAACAAACCCCAAAGTTCATGAAGCAAGCATGAAGAAACTCGACACTCTCATGGTCTAAGGAATTATGCAAACATTAACTTTCTCTGTGTTATTAACCATTAACTTGTGACGAATGAATCTCATAGCATAACATCAATTCGGGTCGATTCAACACAAGTGTTCTCCTAACATTGTGCCCTCAAAGTTGCCGGCATAGTCATGCCCATGATCAGGAAAACAGAACCATCATGCAACACCTGAGCTAGTCTTAGAGGCCAGACTAGGAATACATTTTACCGTTTATTATTCCACACGTGCATATGAGTCTTCCTCCGAGCCTCATGGTTATTGCAGACTCGAGAACCATAGCAGTTATAGCATGGAACATAAACATAATTACAAACATGGAGATAAATAATAACATTTATTATTGCCTCTAGGGCATATCTCCTACATTCGGCACTCCCGGTACAATACCGAAAAATCCCGAAACTTTTCCGGCGACCAAAATAGGACTTTCCATATATAAATCTTTACCTCCGGACCATTCCGGAGCTCCTCGTGACATCCGGGATCTCATCCGGGACTCCGAACAATATTCGGTCACCAACATACATATCCCAATATTACTCTAGCGTCAACGAACATTAAGCGTGCGACCCTACGGGTTCGAGAATCATGTAGACATGACCGAGACACCTCTCCGGTTAATAACCAATAGCGGGACCTGGATGCCCATATTGGTTCCTACATATTCTACGAAGATCTTTATCGGTTGAACCACGATGTCGAGGATTCAATTAATCCCGTATACAATTCCCTTTGTCCGGCGATATGTTACTTGCCCGAGATTCGATCGTCGGTATCTCCATACCTAGTTCAATCTCGTTACCGGTAAGTCTCTTTACTCGTTCCGTAATACAAGATCCCGTGGCTAACTCATTAGACACATTTCTTGCAAGCTCTTTACGATGTTGTATTACCGAGAGGGCCCAGAGATATCTCTCCGTCATGCGGAGTGACAAATCCCAGTCTCGATTCATGCAACCCAACAGACACCTTCAGAAATACCTGTAGAGCATCTTTATGATCACCCTGTTACAAAGTGACGTTTGATAGCACACAAGGCATCCTTCTGGTATCCGGGAGTGACATGATCTCATGGTCTAAGGAACAGATACTTGACATGAAGAAAGCTGTAGCAAATAACTAAATGATCTGATGCTAAGCTTACGGTTGGGTCTTGTCCATCACATCATTCTCCTAATGATGTGATCCCATTATCAAATGACAACTCATGTCTATGGTCAGGAAACCATAACCATCTTTGATCAACGAGCTAGTCTAGTAGAGGCTCACTAGGGACACGGTATTGTCTATGTATTCACACATGTATTTAATTTTCCGGTCAATACAATTCTAGCATGAATAATAAACATTTATCATGAACAAGGAAATATGATAATAACCAATTTATTATTGCCTCTAGGGCATATTTCCAACAAGGGCGACAGGCGAACAGAAGCTTCCAAACAGACAGATGAAAACAGGGAACACACCTCTGTAATTGATGATTGCATATAATGAACTGGTGGAGTAGGTTCCTGATGCATTTTATTGCCAAACCAACGAGTTAGTATCTCCATTATAGGTGATGCTTTTGGCAATGGCATCAAGCTGAAACTAAATGTTTATCAAAGATGGAGAGAAAGATCTCCTGAAAGTAAGTTTCAAGGTCTCTCCATCCCAGACTTGACTGATAGTTTTACCATGTTCTCATAGCCTTTGGGAGAAGCCAAACTAACAATTTTCTCATAGCCTAATTTTAGTGCCATTCACTAAAGACAATATGTATCCAGATTTGACAGCTTTGGAAGACCAGACCACACCTTCCTTAAAAAAACACCTCCCCAAAAGGTAGAGGCCATCGAATTTTGAATTTAGAAGATATTGGGGAAAGGCCTATATTTACTATCTACTATATTCTTCCAAAAATTCCTTCACTAAGCATATGTACCTCTTAATCGAAGCACCTAAGCGGCAAATGTATAGATCATGTATGTTAGGGATGCCTAAGCCACCAAACTTTTTCTTCATGGAGACTAATGGCCAGTTTGTTAGATAGATTTTTCTATGACCTTCAAAATCATTCAAAAGGCAATTGGCCATATGAGTATTAATCAAATCCACTGCCCACTTGGGGAATTTTAAAAAAGACAAAGATAAATATGAATACCGGCTAGAAAAGCGTTAATCAAAGTCGGTCTAGCAACATAAGAAAGCAGCTTGCCACTCCATCCTGCAATCCTTCTCAGGATTTTATCAACTAAAGGTTGAATATCATTTCTGCAGAGTTTTTCAAAGTGTAATGGAATGCCCATGTACTTAATAGGCAAGCTGATACAAGTCAGAAATTTTTCAGGACATATTGATTTGTATTCAGTCGGGAAAATGAACCGCACTTCTATACGAGGCATGACGGCGCGATCTCAGTGTCCACACGAGCGATGGATTTCTCGCCGCCACATACCATCACCGCTAGAAACAGCTTTGCTTGTCACCGCATTCGCTTTGAAGCTGCTTGCCGCCCGGTATATCAGGGACCTCTGATCCTAGAAACTGATAGTACTAGTTTCTTTGAGCTCCTTGCCGTTTATGCAGATATACATGACCTCGTGAACAATTTTGAAGCCTGCACACCTAGCTTGGTCAGAAGAGAGAGCAGCCAGGTCGCCCATGAACTTGCTGCACATGCTGGAGTGTTATGGTGATCTCTATTTGGACGATATTGTTGACGTCCCAGCAGGCCTTATGTAACGATTGTACTCCTACTGAAAATGAAATATAAAGCTCTTCCTTTATTTACCAAAAAAAAAAGAAGGAACAATAGTAAGAACGCGTCGCCCCAGTAAAACGGTTCTTTCACGCCGAAGGATCTTGTACTCCCACTGATTTTCACCGTGAGCCTCTGCCTCATTCCGTGAAATCCACTCGGTAAGAAATTTTCCGTAGATGCAGCATTCCTCCTATTATAATTTCGTTCTAGATTTGGCTGTCACATTGATCCGAAAACCTAAAATCAGAGGAGCATGCTAAGAATTCAGTCGTAATCTGGACTCTGGCAACTCAATGTTCATTGGCATGCTTCTCTCTGAGGTTCCTGCACGACGTGTCACGCGTGTGGTTGATTACTTTGCTAACCTTGAGCTTACGAAATCGAGAAGGAGCCTAACCCTCCTCCCTCGTCGTAATGGGTCAGTAGAAGCTGAGATCCACACCGGTTTTGATACGCCACATAGATCCATCCAAACACATGCAGGTGACGCAACAGCATGACCAGGACTCTCTGAGTTCAGATCTGGTCGGTTTATGATGCTCTCTCCTGTACTGTAGACCTCACAAAGTAGAGATTTTACATTGTTTTGGAAATAGTTTCATAAACATTTAAATTATGTCAAATTTTCAACTATTTTCAATAATATTCCTATGATTCAGTCATAATTCATAAACACAATCAATGTCTCTTATATGCTTTCTTCATGAAAAATGAATAAGTTTTGTGCCCTGCGTTAAAACAAGTTTTTTTGTTGGGATATAGTGTGATGTTCTATTTTACTCTGCTCTGAACTGGAACCTGGAGTACGTGGCTACGTGCCACCAGGGCCAACCGGCCAAGGCAACCGCAGCAGGCACAAGCAAGGATTTGTTTTGATAGAGTTTTGACAGATCATATTCCGTGCGGAGCCCGAACCTAGAAAGCGCCACCCACACCTTTTTTACATGCTTACTTCACGTAAGACGGAAGGCCATTCGTACCAGTTAGGTGAAAGGAAAAAATATCACAAAACGAGATGTAAATGTCCAAATGATATATCACTAGTAGAAAACAGGGCTTTCGTCCTAGCCAGAAAGGATCAATAGTCCCGGTCGCGTTACGAACCGGGATTAATGTGAGCATTAATCCCGGTTCGAGCGGTTAGGACGCCGGACGGGGTTCGGCTAGATTTAGTCCCGGGTCAAACGCAACCTTTAGTCCCGGTTGGAGATACCAACCGGGACTAAAGGGGCTGCGGCAGGATGCGGCCGGTGCGAACCCCTTTAGTCCCGGTTGGTGTCTGGAACCGGGACTAAAGGGTAAGCCATTGGTCCCGGTTTTAGACACAAACCGGGACTAAAGTTTTGCCTATATATATCCACGCCCCCCCCCCCCATCTCCTCTGTTTTTGGCCGTGGAAGGGTGGAGGTGTGGACGGTGATACTACAACGGGGGAACCTGAAGATCAAGAGGCACCAGATGTGCCCGATGATGATCTTCGCCGGGTCATTGTTGATGCACAGAGAGGATGCGAAAGTGAAATGGAGAAGTTGAAGTTCGATCATATGTTAGAGGATCATAAAAAAGGGTTGTACCCAAATTGCGAAGATGACAACACAAAGCTCGGTACCGCACTGGAATTGCTGCAATGGAAGGCAAAGAATGGTGTATCTGACAAGGGATTTGGGAAGCTACTGTAAATAATGAAGAAGAAGCTTCCAAAGGATAACGAATTGCCTAACAGTACGTACGAAGCAAAGAACGTTCTCTGCCCTCTAGGATTAGAGGTACAGAAGATACAAGCATGCCCTAATGATTGCATCCTCTACCGCGGTGAGGAGTACGAGAATTTGAATGCATGCCCGGTATGCGGTGCATTGCGGTATAAGATCAGACGAGATGACCCTGGTGATGTTGAGGGCGAGCGCCCCAGGAAGAGGGTTCCTGCCAAGGTGATGTGGTATGCTCCTATAATACCACGGTTGAAACGTCTGTTCAGAAATAAATAGCATGCCAAGTTGTTGCGATGGCACAAAGAAGACCGTAAGAAAGACGGGAAGTTGAGAGTACCCGCTGATGGGTCGCAGTGGAGAAAAATCGAGAGAAAGTGGCCGGACTTTGCAGGTGACGCAAGGAACTTATGGTTTGCTATAAGTGCAGATGGCATTAATTCTTTTAGGGAGCAGAGCAGCAATCATAGCACCTGGCCTGTGACTCTATGTATCTATAACCTTCCTCCTTGGTTGTGCATGAAGCGGAAGTTCATTATGATGCCAGTGCTCATCCAAGGCCCTAAGCAACCCGGCAACGACATTGATGTGTACCTAAGGCCATTAGTTGAAGAACTTTTACAGTTGTGGGACATAAAAGGTGTACGTCTGTGGGATGAGCACAAACAGCAGGAATTTGACCTACGAGCATTGCTGTTTGTAACCATCAATGATTGGCCTGCTCTTAGTAATCTTTCAGGATAGACAAACAAGGGATACCATGCATGCACGCATTGTTTAGATGAGACCGAAAGTATATATTTGGATAAATGTAAGAAGAATGTGTACCTGGGACATCGTCGATTTCTTCCGACCAAGCATGCCTTAAGAAAGAAAGGCAAGCATTTCAAAGGTGAGGCATATCACCGGAAGAAGCCTGTCCTCCGTACTGGTGATGATATACTTGATATGGTCAAGGATTTACAAGTAATCTTTGGAAAGGGTCCTGACGGACAATCTGTTCCGAATGACGCTGACGGACATGCACCCATGTGGAAGAAGAAATCTATATTTTGGGACCTACCCTATTGGAAAGACCTAGAGGTCCGCTCTGCAATCGACGTGATGCACGTGATGAAGAATCTTTGCGTGAACCTGCTAGGCTTCTTGGGCGTGTATGGGAAGACCAAATATACATCGGAGGCACGGGAGGACCAGCAATGTATGAACGAAAAAGACGGCATGCATCCAAAGCAGTATCAAGGTCCTGCCAGCTACGCTCTTACCAAAGCAGAGAAAGAAATCTTTTTTGAATGCCTGCTCAGTATCAAGGTCCCGTCTGGCTTCTCGTCGAATATAAAGGGAATAATAAATATGGCAGAGAAAAAATTCCAGAACCTAAAATCTCATGACTGCCACGTGATTATGATGCAACTGCTTCCGGTTGCATTGCGGGGGCTTCTACCAGAAAATGTTCGATTAGCCATTGTGAAGCTGTGTGCATTCCTCAATGCAATTTCCCAGAAGGTAATCAATCCAGAAATCCTACCAAGGTTACAGAATGATTTGGTGCAATGTCTTGTCAGTTTCGAGTTGGTGTTCCCACCATCCTTCTTCAATATTATGACGCACGTCCTATTTCACCTAGTCGACGAGATTGCAATTCTGGGTCCTGTATTTCTACACAATATGTTCCCCTTTGAGAGGTTCATGGGAGTCTTAAAGAAATATGTTTGTAACCGTGCTAGGCCAGAAGGAAGCATCTCCACGGGCCATCAAACAGAGGAGGTCATTGAGTTTTGTGTTGACTTTATTCCTGACCTTAAGCCGATTCGTGTTCCTGAATCGCGGCATGAGGGGAGACTGGGTGGAAAAGGCACGCTAGGACCGAACTCAATAATATGTAGGGACGGGCATTCTTGGGCGCAAGCACACTACACAGTTCTACAGAATTCTACCTTGGTGGCCCCGTATATCAATGAACACAAGAATATTATACGCTCCAAACACCCGGAGCAGTCTGACGACTGGATTACACGTGAACACATGGGGACTTTCGGCGGTTGGTTGCAAACACATCTCATGGGTAACACCACTGTTGGAGATGAGCTGTACTTGTTGGCCAGGACACCATCTTTTACTGTATTGACTTTCCAAGGGTACGAGATAAATGGGAATACATTTTACACGATCGCCCAAGATAAAAAGAGCACCAACCAAAATAGTGGTGTCCGCTTTGATGCAGCAAACACCAATAGGGCAAAGGACACATATTATGGTTACATAGAGGACATATGGGAACTTGACTATGGACGTGATTTTAAGGTCCTTTTGTTTCGGTGCAAATGGGTCAATCTGTCAGGAGGCGGGGTACAGGTAGACCGCAGTACGGAATGACAACAGTGGATCTCAACAATCTTGGGTACACAGACGAACCATTCGTCCTAGCCAATGATGTGGCGCGGGTTTTCTATGTGAAGGACATGTCTACCAAACCGAGAAAAAGAAAAGATAAGGAAGTGAATACATCATACGATGAGCCAAAGCGCCACATAGTTCTTTCAGGGAAAAGAAACATCGTGGGAGTGGAGGACAAGACAGACATGTCAGAAGATTATGAAAAGTTTCATGAAATTTCTCCCTTCAGAGTGAAGACTGACCCAAGCATCATGTTAAATGATGAAGATTATCCATGGTTACGGCGCAATAAGCAAGGGACACACGCGAAGAAATAGTTTTATACCCCAAGATCCCACTCTGGGATGTGACCGGCTTCACCGCCATCACTTTCTCTCTAGTGTGAGTTTCCGGACTTATAGCTGGAAAGTGCCACTTCGGACAAACCGGAGGGAATCTTTGTAAGAGCTAGCTAGGGCATTTTGGCATTTGAAACATGATTTTATAATAATTATTTATTAAGTTATGAAATTTCAATTATTCCTATCCTTTTAGTATTTTAATTATACAGAGGAGTTAATAAATGCAATTATGTCCAAACAAAATATGAATGTCTTCTGAGCACCGGTTGGTTGCTCAATATTTTCAAAAACATATTGACAAACCACCACCTGATGTGTCAAAGAATAAAGTTATATAAAATTCTAGTTATGATCAACTAAAACAAAACTATAATATTCTTCAATAGCAAAAAGAATCAACTAAAAAGCTTTTATAAAACTCTAGTTATGATCAAAATAATATTAACTTAAAATTATACTATAAAAATGAGGTACATACCTCCGACTTTACCACAAGCCCGCTCCTCTCTATAAAATTGACATAACATATGCAAAAAATAACATAAAAAATAAAAAATAAAATGGACATAACATATGCAAAAAATAACATAAAAAATAAAAAAAAGCATAACATATGCAAAAAATTAAAATTGCCATAACATAAAAAATAAAAAGACATAACATGTGCCATATATTTTATAGTGGTTATGAAAGAATATTAAAATTGACATAACATATGCAAAAAATAACATAAAAAATAAAAAAATAAAACATATGCAAAAAATTAAAATTGCCATAACATAAAAAATAAAAAGACATAACATGTGCCATATATTTTATAGTGGTTATGAAAGAATATTAAAATTGACATAACATATGCAAAAAATAACATAAAAAATAAAAAAACATAACATATGCAAAAAATAACATAAAAAATAAAAAAATACCCGCCTACTAGCATACACCACGGCCTGCATACGACTAGAAACCCAACTATATATGGGCCAGGATGCAGGCCCGCAGGGCTAGTAGGCCCAACAGGGCAAAGGTTAGGCAATTAACTGCCTGCTTTAGAGAGGGGCTTGGGAGAGAGATCGCAGCCGCGTATATAAACCGGTGCGATCTCCTCTCGCTTGGCGAGGTGGGACTAAACCTTCACCACCCCACGGCTGTGCCACCCTTTAGTCCCGGTTGGTGGCTCCAACCGGGACTAAAGGCCCCCCCTTTAGTCCCGGTCCGAGCCACCAACCGGGACTAAAGGGTTGGGTTTCGCGCCCTTTGGGCTGGTGAAATTCACCTTTAGTCCCGGTTGGTGGCTCGGATCGGGACTAAAGGGGGGCCTTTAGTCCCGGTTGGAGCCACCAACCGGGACTAAAGCTCGGGCTATATAAACCGCGCGCTGCCTTCTTCCTCCCCAATCTTCTTTCTCTCTCGCTCCTCTGCCCCGACGCCGAACCACCGCACGCCGCCGCCAGGCTGCCGCGACGCCCTGCCCCGAGCCGTCCCCGAGCCCGCTGACCGTCGCCGGACCTCCTCGCCGTCCTCCCTGAGCATCGCCGCCCCCGAGCCCGCTCCTCGTCGCCGCCCCCGATCGAGCCCTCCTCGTCGTCGCCGCCCCATGGTGAGCACCCTTTCCCCCTCCTCCCCCTCTTCCCCAAATGGATGGATGGATGGATTCATGGATAGATTGTAGTAGGTGAACCCTGTTCCCCAAATGGATGGATTCATGGATGGCAGTAGGTGAACCCTAGTTCATCACTTTGTTTGAAATTTTGTGATGTTAAATTTGTTTAGTATGGATATGAGGTAGTAATAGAGGTGTGTTGATGAATGTATGGATATGTTGTAGTTAATTTTTTTAATTTGTATGGATGAATAAATTGTATGGATATGTTGTACTTGGTTTTTTCTCAATGTGTATGGATAGATGCATATTGCAATTAGTGGATGAATGCATATGTATAGATTGCAATGTGTGTGCAATGTGTATGGATATATATAGACTGCAATTAGTGAGCATATAAACAAATTGAAGAACAAAATTTTTGCATTAGAGTTCATTTTGTCTTTTTTGTATGTTTTAATGCAAGCATCTTTTGGGCAATCTTTGAACATGAAGTAGGAGCATTTTGATGTCATCTTGCTGGTACATTTTAGTTCATGCCATGTTAGGACCTGTAGTGAGTGCTACAAGCTTGTAAACTTGCTATCTATTCATTTCTGCCATGCCATGCAAATATCACTAAGTCTGAAAATCTGTTAATACTTGTCAACTTGTCATGATGATTGCCATTGATCTAGGGGTCATTTGAATTAGTTCAGTAAGCATGTTTTGCCATGTGTTACATGTACATTCATGTCATGCCATTTGTTGCCATGTAGAAATTCTGTAGCATGTTCAAATCTTTCTTTCAAATTGGTATCTAGCTATAATGGACAGATTTGCATTGCATATTGCTTTGATCACCATTTGAGTTCCATGCATCCGTTTGCCATGATCTTTATAGGTCCATTTCAACTAAAATCTTCCATTCTATCCAGTGGCATACTTGGGTTTGCATAATTTTTTTTCACTCGGTGGAATTACAGGTTGTGGTGTTGCATCTCCGTGGAGTTGGTCCCTGATCGTCCCTCCGCTGTTCGACAAAAGGTGTCCATTTGTCGTATGTTGAGTTTTTGTTCATAGGATGATGGTTGGTTCATTTGTTGAGTTGTGTATTCATCTTGTGTATAAATCTTGTATTCATTTTGTATTCATCTTGTGTATAAACCTTGTATTTATCTTGTACAAATATCGTCGTAACTTCGACATGAGAGGGGGGTGTCGTTAAAACATAACCCCGATAACTTTGATTTTGAGGCATATGAAAAACTGATTTGCACGTCGGACAGGCATGAGAGAGGCGGTCCGCAAAGTATCCTCTCCCGAAAGATAGGACGACTCATCAGATATGATTCTAGATAATGTCTAATGCCTCATATCGCGAACATAGTTATATTGGATAATTGATCTTCATATAAATGAAGCATAAAATTTTAGCAATCACTTACAAATTTTCATGTTGTTCATTGACTTCGACATGAGGGGGGGGGTCGTGTTAAAACATAACCCCGATAATTTCGGTATAACTTCGACATGAGGGGGGAGGGGGTCGTTAAAACATAACCCCGATAATCCACTAATCCATTTGCTCATATGCATATGATTCCTTGTTGTGATTAGGTCTATGTTTGCCACTAATCCATCTCTCATGGTTGTATATTGCCATGTTGTAATATTTGCAGAAACTATGAAACACGACAGAGACTTAGAACAAGAAAAGGCGTTGGAGGAAATAATCCACGAGGGAGATGATGATATCATCACCTCACAGTTTCTCAACGACTCCGATGGTGAGGGAAGAGAAGATGACGGCTCCGGTGATCGAATGGAGGAGGGAGAAGATGACGGCTCCGCCGGTGTTGGAGCCTTAACTGTTGCAAAGTCCGGCGAGGTATATATATATTAATTAAGCCTCTGCTGACTAGATGCATTAATTGTTTTTATGTACATATATTAACGCTTCTTTCTTCTTTTAGCCCTCCGGATCGTCGAGCCAAACTTCTATAAGGAGACGAGGCCCGAAGAAAAGGTTGGGCGAGAATGAAAGGTTCACGATCGAACAAGTCGATCCAGATGGCAAACCGACTATTCCCAAGCGGACCCAAGACCGATTTATACATCAGTGCGGAGTTGTTGTTAGGGACAGCGTCCCGATCAGCATCCAAGAATGTAATAAGAAGAAGGACGATGGAGTTTCTTATGTCGACGATAGATGCAAAGATGAGCTTTGGAACTCGCTCATGATGAATTTCAGCCTACCGCCAGAGAAGGATCCAAATAACCCAGTTATACAGCGAAAACTCAAAAAATGGGCTCTTAAGAAGATGGCAGAACGATTCAAGAACTGGAAGAAAAGATTGAACGAACAGTTTGTCGAGAAAGACGAGACTCCAGAATTCACCGGTTAATATGCGAAGATAAAAGATCACTGGCCCGCATTTGTGGCGTACAAGAAATCGGAGAAAGCTAAGAACAGGTCACAGACAAATAAGCTAAATGCTGCAAAGAAGCTGTATCACCATGTTACGGGGTCAGGTGGCTACAAGGTTGCCCGGCCTACGTGGGACAAAGCTGAGAACGACCTGCTTGCTAAAGGGATCCAACCATCGACATTGAGCTGGCCCGAACGGGCAAGGACTTGGTTCTTCGGGCATGGGGGAACTTTGGACCCAGAAATAGGGAAGTGTGTTTACACGAAAGAACAACTTGAAACACCCGTCATAAAGATTCAGGAAGCAATCAAGGACGTGCAGGAAGGGAGGTTCCATCCCGACAGAGACAAGGACGAGCTGTCACGCGCCCTCGGGAATCCTGAACACCCTGGACGAACACGAGGCACATCAGGGTCCGTTCCGTGGGTGCATGGGTTTCCCGACAGCACTGGTTATAGAAGCCGAGGGAGAAAGAAGAAAGAGGATGCAGACCGGATGCAGAAGCTAGAAGAAAGATTAGCGTTGCAGGAGAAGAAACTAGAGGCACTTACCAGTCAGCGAGCTACCAGCCCACCATCTCAGCAGCACGAAGATCCTTCATTCGATACTGCCCACGAAGTTACCCCACCATCTCAGCGGAAAAGCAGCGTGACTTCCACGGAGCTCGTTCGGACTGATATCACGGCTCCTCACTACCCCGTGGATGATATCACAGAGAGGGAACATTGTGAGCTAATGGCGAAATGCAGCAACCTAACCTTGAAGGTGGAGGTCGGCTATGTCTTACCTCCTCGACCTGATGGAACTTTCCATTGCAATCCGATTCCAAATGGCTATGCTATTGTCGGGGTGGATGAAGTTACCAAAGGATTCGAGGGGCTGGACCTTGAGTACCCTACAGGTGAAGGGGAGACTCATCTGGTAGATGCCGTAAGGACTACCATTCTATGGAGAAAGGAAAACATCGTGCTTCCACAATGGACGCCGCGTCAGCAGACTCAGCCGGAGGAGGCCCCTCAACAGACTCCTCATAGTACTCCAGCTCTATCTCCGCTGCCTCAGTCGTCTCCGCCGCGTCAGCACACTCCGCCGCCTCAGCTGTCTCCGCCGCCTCAGCGGACTCCGCTGGAGGAGGCCCCTCAGCAGAATCCTCCGCCGCCTCAGCTGTCTCCGCCGCGTCAGTGGACTCCGCCTCCTCCGCCGCGTCAGCTGACTCCGCCTCCTCCGCCGCCTCAACAACGGCGGAAGAGACCCGCCGCCGCTCCGGCGGCTAGCAGTACAACAACGAAGAAATCCAGAGCAGGTCCAAGCGTCAAGAAGGCTCCTGCCAAGTTACCATACGACATGACTGAGGAGGAAAACAACGAGTTTGTGGCTGCCGATGTGAAACGCCAGCTTGCACCGAAACGTCCAGATCCAAAGGAGAAAATAGATTCGGTAAAAGCGAAGCGCTGTCTGGATGCCCATAAGCGACCACCACCTCCT
Organism: Elymus sibiricus; assembly: GCA_039707655.1. Lineage (NCBI taxonomy): Eukaryota > Viridiplantae > Streptophyta > Magnoliopsida > Poales > Poaceae > Elymus > Elymus sibiricus. The sequence continues at coordinate 52,951,480 of CM077664.1, read as the reverse complement.
CCGCCGCTCTCACACTATGACCGCTGTATTGTAAAGACATTTCATGAAGTGAAAAGGTCGGGAAGTAGCAGTGCTTCAAGAAGTGGGAAAACAATTCCCCAGCTCGATGAATAGGAAAAACAATCGTGTCCCCCGCTCAAGGTGTTTCCCGATATTGCTAATGATTCGGTGGTAGCGGTCGCTCATCCTGGTTACACTCTTGGTGATTACTTAGGCGATCAGGTACAGTTCAAAATGGCTGAGGTAGCGTTTAGATACGAGCACGGGAAGCCTCTCGTCGGACCTGAGCAGCTCCCGCGTCTATCAATGATGATGCGAAGATTGCATGAATGGTACTTGAAAACCTGCAAGGAAGGGACCAACAGTATCTACGTGGGAATTAAAGATGAGCACTACTTCAATGGAGTCGAGGCGTTGTACATTGAATTTGAAGAATTATTTCAGTTATACAATCAAGACGCCTTCGACAAAACTATCGTCAGTTGCTATTGTCTGTAAGTATTTTTTTTCTGTAATTAAGTCTCTAGCTCAGCTCGTTAATTGCATGTATAATTATCCTCACACTATATTATGCAGATTGAAGATCCTCGAATGCAGAGAAAAAAATCTATGACATTGGGTTCATTAACCCAAATACCGTAAATGAATATACGGTACAAAAAAACCCCGATGATACTGAGAAAAACTTGCTAAAGGCGCTACTTGGACAACAAAACAAAAGGAAAATACTATTTCCTTACAATTTCAAGTGAGTGTTACTGTCTTATGCAAATTCTGTTTCGCTTACTCAAGGTTAAGTGTAATTGATGAGTTATGCGTGCGCAGGTTCCACTATATTCTGCTAGCCATTCAGCTTGACGCGGGACTAGTAATTGTCTTGGACTCGAGACGTAAAGAGCCTAAGGAGTGGGCGGACATGAGTCAAATGCTTCAGAAGTAAGTTCAATCATTATCGCACCATATCGGCAACTTTCGTTCATTTCCTGATATCAAGTAATCATTTTCTTTGCCGGGCAGGGTTTGGAAAAAGTTCACCAACCAGATTAGGGGTGAATGGAAAAAGAAGCTGCGATTTTCACACCCCAAAGTAAATACTACTAGCTAGCTAGTTCCGCGCATCTCTCATTGATTCTAGTTTCAATACCATTATCATGCTTGATTATCATTTTGATTGAACTTTATTCTCGTAAAGTTCTTGTGGCAGGAACCCGGGAATTATTTATGTGGATACTACGTTTGCGAGTACATTCGCCACAAGATCTCTGAGCGGGGCAGATCTTTAGAACAATTTGAAGTACGTAAACAATATTCACATTTTTATTTTATTATCATCAATTGTGTTGAGTTTCATTCATATATATATATATTGACCCCCTTCTTTAAATTAGATCTGGCGGAAGCGAGACGAACTCCTACCAACTGATCGCATACGAGCAATTCAAGAGGAATTGGCGGGATTCTTTGTTGAGCATGTCATACCTATAGACGGAGAATACCATCGGGATTTGCAATGCGATATTGGTAATTAGATATTAGGGATCGTAAGAGATGTTATATTGTATATATGCATGAACGTGTACTATATGTAGTAGCATCGAATAGATATACAAAAACTTGTTGTTCGATCAAGCACGGAGAAAGAGAGGTCATTTCTCTATATATATTGATCATGACGATGTTGTGTAATGGTTCCTTCATTGCTATATGTAGTAGCTAGCGTTGAGTTGAATGTAAAGCATAAAATAAAAATGAAAACCCTAAATGTAAAGGAATTGAATGGTAAACACAAAAAAAAAGGGAAACACAATATGAAACCCCTAAACCCTTCAAAACCCCTAAACCCCTCCTTTCAAACAAAAAAAAAACCCAGCGCCTGACAGTTGCTGACGCGTGGCTGCCTTCTAGTCCCGGTTGGTTTTACCAACCGAGACTAGAGGTCCTCCTGCCTGGGCGCCCACAGCGGCCACGTGGAGGTCCTTTAGTCCCGGTTCGTAACCCAACCGGAACTAAAAGTGGGGGCCTTTAGTCCCGATTGTTTTGTCCCGGTTGCAGAACCGAGACTAAAGGCCCTTTAGAACCGGGACTGATGTATTGTTTTCTACTAGTGTATGCATGACAACATGGCCATAATTGTATGATCTAGCCTGCAAACTCCCATTATAAATGGTGAACCTAGCTAGCTCAAGATCGATAGCCTAGTAACAAGCCGCCAAACCATTTCTTTCATTCGTAATCAAGTATGGGATGTTGGAGCGAAACAAATATCCTAGACGGGCAGTGGGAAGCACCAAGAGTTTCAAGGGTATGGGCATCGTATCAGTTCCCGGGCAGAGTTTGGACGACCTGCGCGTCTCACTGTCGTAGCCAGGGCCATGGGCGTAGGTCGTCCGACCGATATTGTCGTTGTTCCACCTAAGGACATGGTTGTGTCCTTGGCCGTCCAAGGCAATGCTCTCCGACACTCAACTAAGTCCTTCCGGCAGTGGCAGGTGCTGGCTCGGGGTGGCGTCGAAGCTGGCAACGGCGGCTGCCATTGCGCTGCACCCGGCATGAAGAGCAGGACGAGGTTACCCATAATTGCTGCTCTCTTTTTTACAGTGGTAGGTATACGTAGGTATACGTGAGGGTTAAGTCAACGGCGGAGCTATGTAGGCTCCTGGGGGGGCTGTGGCCCCCCCAACATGCAACCAATTTGTGAAGAAAAAAAAATTGTCAGGGCTTAGATGAGAACTTTTTTAGCTTTTGGCCCGCTCCAAACACTTGTATTTTCCGTTTCGCCTCCCCCAGCAGATGCTGTCTAGCTCCGCCACTGGGTTAAGTGGTCGTCTTTGATTTAGTTATGAGACAAGCGGTGAACGTGCTCCGAGTCCAATGTCTGATTGTTTGCTTCGAGTGAAAGTTGTGGATTCTGGCAACTCAAATGTCATTGGCATGCTTTTCCTGCGCGACGTGTGCGGTTGATTACTTTCTAACCTTCATCTTACGCAATAAAGAAGGAGCCTGACCCTCCCTCGTTGTAATGGGTCCGTACAGGTTGAGATCCACGCTGGTTTATGATCCACACCTCACAAAGTGGATATTTTTTTGTTTGCAAAAGCAGCATGATTACTGTCAAATTCACAAACTGTTGTGTGTGCAGCGCCTGTGGCTTGGGTTTTTTTTCGGTTTTGTTGTGTAGCAGTCAGGTCTCTGTTCTTTTGCTTTCTCTACTCAGCAGGGACTTGTGGCCTTTTCTTCTAAAAAATATTCAGACACTATGCAGGCAAGAACATGATTCTCATTTCACAAATTCTTGAGCGCAGTCAAACATCATGTTCATACATGCATAGATACAAGACACAGAGATCGATCGGCTCAACTGAGATTAATGTTCAGGCTTGTTCAGGCTTCTCATGTGAAGTTCTTCTCCTCATGCTTCTCTGCGCCTCAGTATCTCCATTCCCAGGTAGTCCACGACGCCCTGCACGGCTACGTGGGGCTTTCTGACCTTAACCCGAACGGTGGAGATCTGGGGAACTTGAGCAGCGTGGAGCTGGCGATCTCCCTTAGCCTATCTGTGACTCGCTCTCTACGATCCTGAATACTCGCAGGGATGAAGAACGCGGAGGAGACAAAAGACAACTACGAAGCAATTTCATGTTACACATACGGGACGTTAATTTAAAGTACTTCCATTGATACCGCCAACAAATACATCGAGTAGTAGGGCTATGCCGCAACCCATGACCTTACCGAACTACTCACACATGGTTTTTTTTTAAAGAAGGATGACCCCCGGCCTCTGCATCTGGGAGATGCATGCAGCCACTTTATTAATTATTCACAAAGACCTTACAAAGTAATACATCAATATGTCTGAAGGTGCCATCTTGGCAACACCTGTCGCTACTCCTATCCATTGATGAAGGGGTGCAGAAAGTATGAGCCGAATACCCAGACCTCTCACCTAGCCTAACATCTAAAGCCGGAGGCCCCGACCAAGTCACATACCGGGTCTGGGGCACAAACCGGTCCGACGCACTCTCATAGGTCATCGCCGCCGTCTTCCATCAATCCCCGACGGCCCCAGCCGGTGGCGAGGGTGGGAGAGGTGATGAGGAGGCAAGGGGAAGGAGATGTGCGCCGCCTCCCGAGTCGCCTGCCGGGGGGGCGACGCGAGGGCCCTCCCAGATCACATGGTGACGAGATCACAAGGAGAAACCATTGAAGAACATATCATGAAGATTGATTGATTGATAATATGTCTTACAATAGTTGTCGGATGTGATACACGATTAGAAAGTATGGCTAGATGGCTGAGTACAACGTATGTAGTCGGAGTCCCCGGCGGCGGCGAGGTCCATCCAGGCATCCACGTTGACCACGAACTTCTGCCCGAGCTTCTTCTCCTCCTGCTTCACGCCATGGAACCCGTGGAGCTGCGGCCCCGCGGGATCAGCTTGTCGCTGCCCGTCGCCCCCGCCATGGCTGCTCCCCTCTAGAGTTGGGATCGATTGGTTACGCCGCGTGAGCTCACCCGCCGGCGCCGCCATTAGAGCTGGCGCATGTGGGTGGAATCCTTTTTTAAACCATGACGAGGGCCGTCCAAAGGCATGTGCGAGCTGTGCGCTCGCACAGGGCCCCCGAATTTTTTGTATAGCCCTATGTGAGCAATGTACATCATCCTGTTTTTAGGCTTTTATGGTATAGTCGTGACTCGTGAGCTTCTCGTTTGGCTTCTTGACTGGAGAATGGGCGCTGGACTGGAGTCTTCAACGGTTCAGCCTGTACGAAAGCAGCCGATTGACCGATCGTGCATAGGCGGCTAGAAGCAGGGGGTTCCTTTCTTTGCGAACAGGAAGGAGGTGATTCCGGGAAGCGGCTGTTCTAATCCCGAGCTCATGTGAGCTTAGGTGAATAAAATCAAAAAAAATATGAAAAAGAAAATCCTGAATTATTTTTGTGTGAAACATTGACAAAATGTTTGTTAGCTTGCAAAATTTCATCACCATATGACACTCATGGAAATCATGGCAAAAAAAATTCGATGCTCCAAAATATTATTTTCAACGCATTTTGGAGCATCAATTTTGTTTTTTTTGTCACATTTTCCACGAATGTCATTTTGCAGTAGAAACACTCAGTTTCATTCTTGGCTCCGCCCTTAGAGTTGCTTTGGGAGCCAGTCTTACCGGCGCCCTTGCCCTTCTTTGGCTTGCCTTTCTTTTTGAAACTGGCGGTTTTATTCACAAGCAACACTTGCTTGCGATTTTTCCACAGTCCACCTTCCGCAGTTTTCAGCATGGCGAGCACCTCTTCCGGTGTCTTCTCCATCCCACTCATGTTGTAGTTCATGACAAAACCGTCGTAAGACGGGGGGAGTGAAGAAAGCATCATGTCCATCATATGGCCAGGCGGAATTGGAAATTCCAGGGTTTTAAGCCTTTCAGCATAGCCAATCATTTTGACTACGTGTTCGCCAACTGAACTACCCTCAGCCATCTTGCATTCCATCAAGGTCTTTATGATATCAAATCGTTCAGACCTTGCGGTTTCCTTGTACAGAGCATCCAATTCCCGGATCATATCACGGGATTTAGGAAATTCAAAACGTTTTTGAAGCCCTGCACCCATGCAAGCTAGCATGAGGCACTGCACTAAGTTATGATCATCATCCTTAGTGGCCCAAACATTTTGTTCATCTTCCGGGGCATCGGCCGCCGGTTTAGCTGGAAGAGCATTTTCAAGCACATACATTTTCTTACCGCTCATGAGGACAATCCTCAGGTTACGGACCCAGTCCGCATAGTTGTTTCCAGTCGCAGCTAACTTCTCTTTCTCTAACATTGGGCCTAAGTTGAACGCAGTGTTGTGAGCCATTTGATCTACAATGGTAAACACAAGTTTCACTTAGACTTTGTTCATAATGATTTTTGCACTAGTGAATAAACAATTTTATTCTAAAGTGGGCTCTCACTCAAATCAATATCTCTCAAAATTGATTATGAGTGATTCAAGATCCGCGTCTTGATTGTTCGCCATTGGTGTAACACCACTGATGACGAAAATCTTAACCGGTAGGCCAACTTGCCAATCACATCTCTATGTGACTCTTGTTCATCTTTCGATGCGTGTGTTCCGAGCTCATGACGGTCAAGCCTGAACGTCAAGACAACCAAGTGATCATGCTGCGAGGTCTCAACTCACCCGCCTCACACTTCTCTAATCGTTCGTACCCTTGTGACACGGCGCACCCCGAAAAGATAGGTGCCGTGACGGTGCTACACTTGGGAGAACACTATCTACTTGATATTTTTAGTGAGAGATCACCCTAATAAAAAGCGACTACCGCGCAATCAAAAGGGTGCATCATAAGGGATAAACATCTCAGGCAATTCATAATAGCATGATATGGTATAGCCCTTTCTGACGGAGAAGTCTTTAATTTCTTCGTCTTCGGCATTTGCGTCGGTGTTCACCTTCGCGAAGATTGCCACCACCTTGTCGATGCACCAGATAATATTGTTATCTCTATAGCTAATAAAATAAGTGCATTACTTAAGGTTGACACGCAGGTCATTAAAGTGACAATCATATGGCTCCAGCCATCATGCCGAATCATGACACGCAGGTCATGTTAATAAATTTACATCATATAGTCATCGCATACATAATCGAATTAATATGAGCATTGCTATACCACATCACATGCACATCCTGCAAAACCAAGTTAGACGCCTCTAATCGGTTTATGCAAAAATTTATTTTATGTGGCTTCTAAGGTTTTGACTTAAACCGCAGCTACCAACGTTTTATCATCAAGTATGATTATTCAAGTCGCTAGATTAACATCTTGGGGTGTATGAAACACGAGATAATAAAATCTCAAGCCCCATACTAAACTTCGTCATACGCATGACCCCGTGCCGATCATATCTGCATTGCCCTTTCATCTGCGAATTTCATCTTTCTTTTGACTATGGCGGAACCCAAAAACTTATAGCACTTCGTTGATCAATCAGGATCGCGGATTGCCAGAACTTTGTGAAATTCCACCATGCTGTCTCGAGATCAGAAATACGCAAATTCTAGGGAAGCAACAAGAACATCGGGTAACAGATTTCATCTGCTACCAGCATAAATAATTTTCAGCAATAGATCTCATCTACTCCAAAATTATATTATGCAATACCCATACATCTCCATGTATTCTAGATCGTAACCTGCATCTACGCATAGCACGGCTCATGATGCCACTGTAGGGGAACGCGACAGAAAACAAAAAAAATCGGTACAGCGAGCACGCCCAGGATCACTATGGAGATGTCATACAGGGTTTGATCTGATCCGTACCGACTCGTAGCACAGCGGAAGAAGAGCCGGTGCAGATCGTCGGTGCAGATCCCCGCAGCTAGGATTTACAACTTCCCAACCGCGAGGATGTACTCCCTTGTCGGATAGCCCTTCAGGAGGCGGTCGGACAGTCCCTCGGACGATGTCGCGAACAGCCCTTCGGGAGGACCCTCGAAACCCGAACGGTAACTCGGACAGCCCTTCGGGAGGACACCCGAAACTCCAACGGTAACTCGGACAGCCCTTCGGGAGGACACTCGAATAGCCCCTCAGGGAAAAAGGTGTGGCATGTGGAGCTCCATGGAGGAGCCCCACCTTGGCCGGCCACCTCTAGGGGGGCCCCCCACATGGGGGTGCCTTGCTCCCCAATCCCTTCTAGAAGCCTTTTGGGAAATATCCCAAAAGGTGACTTTCCAAAAAAATATCCATAAAGTGATTTTTACTATTCACGGAACCAATTTTCCGCGACCATTAAATCCGAAAATATTTCTGTGGGTCTTAGAATAATTCCAGTACCCACACAAATGATTTTGGACGCGTTCCGAAACAATTTCGGATTAGTAAATTTCATCTGCGAAAAGCAACCAAATCGGTTCCGGTAGCTCCGGAACATTTCCGGTTTTTATCCCGGAAAATTCCCAGAAGTTTCCAGAACACTTCTAGCATCCTCCAAGAATTTCCAGGCATGTGCCGGAACCAATATGACTTAATGGAATACCCTGAAACAACTTTTTAGTTTTACCGAAACTATTCCGGTGCTTTCTCTGGAACTTTTTCGTTGTCTCCGAAACTTTTCCGGTGACTTTCTCACAGACTCCCTGTCTAGCATTCAGCAGATAGATGACCCTTAAGCGTGTGACCCTATAGGTTCGGTGAAGTATAGACATGACCCGGAACACTTTCCGATCAATGATCAACATCGGAGCCGTGGACACCCATATTGACCCCTATACCCACACGAATGAATATTCGAGTGAACCTCCAGTTGCCGTGTGCTATTCCTGTTGCTTCGCGATATGTTACAAATACCCGAGGTGAGATTTATTGGCATCCCCGCGGATCAACAACTTGTCCACTATGCGAGTTACCTCGTTACCGGTTTTGTTCTCTTTTCTCGTTTCCGCGTTCCGGCATCCTAGTGATCAAATCACAATGTGTCTGGCCAGACGATGATGGATACCGTAACACCGAGAGGGCCCGAGAATATCTCTCCATCGTCGCAGGAGCAAATCCCAATCTTGAGCTATCTTGTTACTTGCCATACTTTTCCGTGAACCCGTAAGCCGCCGTAATAGCCACCCATTTACGGATGACGTTTAACAAACCCCAAAGTTCATGAAGCAAGTACGAAGGAACTTGATACTCTCATGGTCTAAGAATTATGCAAACATTAACTATCTATGTGTTATTAACAATTAACTTGTGACGAATGTATCTCATAGCATAACATCAATTCGGGTCGATTCAACACAAGTGTTCTTCTAACATTGTGCCCTCAAAATTGCCGGCATAGTCATGCCCATGATCAGGAAAATAGGATCATCATGCAATACTTGAGCCAGTCATAGAGGCATGACTAGGAATACATTTTACCGTTTATTATACCACACGTGCACATGAGTTTCCCTCCGAGCCTCGTGGATATTGCAGACTCGAGAATCATTGCAGTTATAGTATGGAACATAAACATTCATTACAAACTCGGAGATACAAAATAACTGTTATTACTGCCTCTAGGGCATATCTCCTACAACGGTCACTCGGACAGCCCTTCGGGAGGACCCTCGAAACTCGGACGGCCACTCGGACAGCCCTTCGGGAGGACCCTCGAAACTAAGACCGAAACTGCGATCTCTCTACAGAGTTGCACACATACGGTGTCATCTATCCGGCAGGGCTTCGCCGTCCAGAACTAGTTCCCACCGGAACCCAGACAGCCTTTCGGCTCTACAAAACTATTTTGCGGGGAGGGAGAGAAGAAGCCAGATCATGCATGGCACTTGTATGTGAGAAAAGGGTGAGTGTGGAGAGCACCTCTCCACCTCTATTTATAGGAAAACCAAGGGGTAGGATGGGCACTTCCAAAAAACCCAAAATGCCCATGAAAGAAGACTTCCACAAGGGCATAAAAGGGAAGTAATAGAGCAAGTGGGGCTCCATGGAGGAGCCCCTCATGTGGCCGGCCAACCCTCTTGGGGGCCCCCCAAGGGGGGTTTCTTAGCCCCCAAGTCCTTCTAGAAGCCTTTTGGTAAAGCCCTAAAAAGTGGCTTTCCATAAAGTAAACCAAAAAGCACTTTCACTATTCACGAAGACATTTTCCTGCGTCCGATAAATCCCAAATTATTTCTGTGTGCCTAGAGTAATTCCAGTACCCAGTAAAACAATTTTGAACGTATTCCGAAACAATTCCGGAACAATGTTTTTCTTCAGCGAAAAGCTACCATAGCGGTTCCGGCTGCTCCAAAACATTTCCGGTTTTTCTGTCCGGAAAAATTCCAGAAGTTACCAGAACAATTCTGGCACCCTCTAAGAATTTCCAGGCATGTGCCAAAACCAATATGACTTAATGGAATACCCTGAAACAACTTTTCAGTTTTACCAAAACTATTCCGGTGCTCTCTCCAGAACTTTTCCGTTGTCTCCGAAACTTTTCCGGTGACTTTCTCTCAGACTCCCTGTCTAGCATTCAGCAGATAGATGACCCTTAAGCGTGTGACCCTATAGGTTCGGTGAAGTATAGACATGACCCGGAACACTTTCCGATCAATGATCAACATCGGAGCCGTGGACACCCATATTGACCCCTATACCCACACGAATGAATATTCGAGTGAACCTCCAGTTGCCGTGTGCTATTCCTGTTGCTTCGCGATATGTTACAAATACCCGAGGTGAGAATCATCGGCATCCCCGTGGATCAACACTTGTCCACAATGCCAGTTACCTTGTTACCGGTTTTGTTCTCTTTTCTCGTTTCCGTGTTCCGGCATCCCTGTGATCAAATCACAATGTGTCTGGCCAGACGATGGTAGATACCGTAACACCGAGGGGGCCCAGAGATATCTCTCCATCGTCGGAGGAGCAAATCCCAATCTTGAGCTATCAAGTCCCTTGACATACTTTCCCATGAACCCGTAAGCCGCCGTAATAGCCACCCAGTTACGGATGACGTTTAACAAACCCCAAAGTTCATGAAGCAAGCATGAAGAAACTCGACACTCTCATGGTCTAAGGAATTATGCAAACATTAACTTTCTCTATGTTATTAACCATTAACTTGTGACGAATGAATCTCATAGCATAACATCAATTCGGGTCGATTCAACACAAGTGTTCTCCTAACATTGTGCCCTCAAAGTTGCCGGCATAGTCATGCCCATGATCAGGAAAACAGAACCATCATGCAACACTTGAGCTAGTCTTAGAGGCCAGACTAGGAATACATTTTACCGTTTATTATTCCACACGTGCATATGAGTCTTCCTCCGAGCCTCGTGGTTATTGCAGACTCGAGAACCATAGCAGTTATAGCATGGAACATAAACATAATTACAAACATGGAGATAAATAATAACATTTATTATTGCCTCTAGGGCATATCTCCTACATTCGGCACTCCCGGTACAATACCGAAAAATCCCGAAACTTTTCCGGCGACCAAAATAGGACTTTCCATATATAAATCTTTACCTCCGGACCATTCCGGAGCTCCTCGTGACATCCGGGATCTTATCCGGGACTCCGAACAATATTCGGTCACCAACATACATATCCCAATATTACTCTAGCGTCAACGAACATTAAGCGTGCGACCCTACGGGTTCGAGAATCATGTAGACATGACCGAGACACCTCTCCGGTTAATAACCAATAGCGGGACCTGGATGCCCATATTGGTTCCTACATATTCTACGAAGATCTTTATCGGTTGAACCACGATGTCGAGGATTCAATTAATCCCGTATACAATTCCCTTTGTCCGGCGATATGTTACTTGCCCGAGATTCGATCGTCGGTATCTCCATACCTAGTTCAATCTCGTTACCGGTAAGTCTCTTTACTCGTTCCGTAATACAAGATCCCGTGGCTAACTCATTAGACACATTTCTTGCAAGCTCTTTACGATGTTGTATTACCGAGAGGGCCCAGAGATATCTCTCCGTCATGCGGAGTGACAAATCCCAGTCTCGATTCATGCAACCCAACAGACACCTTCAGAAATACCTGTATAGCATCTTTATGATCACCCTGTTACAAAGTGACGTTTGATAGCACACAAGGCATCCTTCTGGTATCCAGGAGTGACATGATCTCATGGTCTAAGGAACAGATACTTGACATGAAGAAAGCTGTAGCAAATAACTAAATGATCTGATGCTAAGCTTACGGTTGGGTCTTGTCCATCACATCATTCTCCTAATGATGTGATCCCATTATCAAATGACAACTCATGTCTATGGTCAGGAAACCATAACCATCTTTGATCAACGAGCTAGTCTAGTAGAGGCTCACTAGGGACACGGTATTGTCTATGTATTCACACATGTATTTAATTTTCCGGTCAATACAATTCTAGCATGAATAATAAACATTTATCATGAACAAGGAAATATGATAATAACCAATTTATTATTGCCTCTAGGGCATATTTCCAACAAGGGCGACAGGCGAACAGAAGCTTCCAAACAGACAGATGAAAACAGGGAACACACCTCTGTAATTGATGATTGCATATAATGAACTGGTGGAGTAGGTTCCTGATGCATTTTATTGCCAAACCAACAAGTTAGTATCTCCATTATAGGTGATGCTTTTGGCAATGGCATCAAGCTGAAACTAAATGTTTATCAAAGATGGAGAGAAAGATCTCCTGAAAGTAAGTTTCAAGGTCTCTCCATCCCAGACTTGACTGATAGTTTTACCATGTTCTCATAGCCTTTGGGAGAAGCCAAACTAACAATTTTCTCATAGCCTAATTTTAGTGCCATTCACTAAAGACAATATGTATCCAGATTTGACAGCTTTGGAAGACCAGACCACACCTTCCTTAAAAAAACACCTCCCCAAAAGGTAGAGGCCATCGAATTTTGAATTTAGAAGATATTGGGGAAAGGCCTATATTTACTATCTACTATATTCTTCCAAAAATTCCTTCACTAAGCATATGTACCTCTTAATCGAAGCACCTAAGCGGCAAATGTATAGATCATGTATGTTAGGGATGCCTAAGCCACCAAACTTTTTCTTCATGGAGACTAATGGCCAGTTTGTTAGATAGATTTTTCTATGACCTTCAAAATCATTCAAAAGGCAATTGGCCATATGAGTATTAATCAAATCCACTGCCCACTTGGGGAATTTTAAAAAAGACAAAGATAAATATGAATACCGGCTAGAAAAGCGTTAATCAAAGTCGGTCTAGCAGCATAAGAAAGCAGCTTGCCACTCCATCCTGCAATCCTTCTCAGGATTTTATCAACTAAAGGTTGAATATCATTTCTGCAGAGTTTTTCAAAGTGTAATGGAATGCCCATGTACTTAATAGGCAAGCTGATACAAGTCAGAAATTTTTCAGGACATATTGATTTGTATTCAGTCGGGAAAATGAACCGCACTTCTATACGAGGCATGACGGCGCGATCTCTGTGTCCACACGAGCGATGGATTTCTCGCCGCCACATACCATCACCGCTAGAAACAGCTTTGCTTGTCACCGCATTCGCTTTGAAGCTGCTTGCCGCCCGGTATATCAGGGACCTCTGATCCTAGAAACTGATAGTACTAGTTTCTTTGAGCTCCTTGCCGTTTATGCAGATATACATGACCTCGTGAACAATTTTGAAGCCTGCACACCTAGCTTGGTCAGAAGAGAGAGCAGCCAGGTCGCCCATGAACTTGCTGCACATGCTGGAGTGTTATGGTGATCTCTATTTGGACGATATTGTTGACGTCCCAGCAGGCCTTATGTAACGATTGTACTCCTACTGAAAATGAAATATAAAGCTCTTCCTTTATTTACCAAAAAAAAAAGAAGGAACAATAGTAAGAACGCGTCGCCCCAGTAAAACGGTTCTTTCACGCCGAAGGATCTTGTACTCCCACTGATTTTCACCGTGAGCCTCTGCCTCATTCCGTGAAATCCACTCGGTAAGAAATTTTCCGTAGATGCAGCATTCCTCCTATTATAATTTCGTTCTAGATTTGGCTGTCACATTGATCCGAAAACCTAAAATCAGAGGAGCATGCTAAGAATTCAGTCGTAATCTGGACTCTGGCAACTCAATGTTCATTGGCATGCTTCTCTCTGAGGTTCCTGCACGACGTGTCACGCGTGTGGTTGATTACTTTGCTAACCTTGAGCTTACGAAATCGAGAAGGAGCCTAACCCTCCTCCCTCGTCGTAATGGGTCAGTAGAAGCTGAGATCCACACCGGTTTTGATACGCCACATAGATCCATCCAAACACATGCAGGTGACGCAACAGCATGACCAGGACTCTCTGAGTTCAGATCTGGTCGGTTTATGATGCTCTCTCCTGTACTGTAGACCTCACAAAGTAGAGATTTTACATTGTTTTGGAAATAGTTTCATAAACATTTAAATTATGTCAAATTTTCAACTATTTTCAATAATATTCCTATGATTCAGTCATAATTCATAAACACAATCAATGTCTCTTATATGCTTTCTTCATGAAAAATGAATAAGTTTTGTGCCCTGCGTTATAACAAGTTTTTTTGTTGGGATATAGTGTGATGTTCTATTTTACTCTGCTCTGAACTGGAACCTGGAGTACGTGGCTACGTGCCACCAGGGCCAACCGGCCAAGGCAACCGCAGCAGGCACAAGCAAGGATTTGTTTTGATAGAGTTTTGACAGATCATATTCCGTGCGGAGCCCGAACCTAGAAAGCGCCACCCACACCTTTTTTACATGCTTACTTCACGTAAGACGGAAGGCCATTCGTACCAGTTAGGTGAAAGGAAAAAATATCACAAAACGAGATGTAAATGTCCAAATGATATATCACTAGTAGAAAACAGGGCTTTCGTCCTAGCCGGAAAGGATCAATAGTCCCGGTCGCGTTACGAACCGGGATTAATGTGAGCATTAATCCCGGTTCGAGCGGTTAGGACGCCGGACGGGGTTCGGCTAGATTTAGTCCCGGGTCAAACGCAACCTTTAGTCCCGGTTGGAGATACCAACCGGGACTAAAGGGGCTGCGGCAGGATGCGGCCGGTGCGAACCCCTTTAGTCCCGGTTGGTGTCTGGAACCGGGACTAAAGGGTAAGCCATTGGTCCCGGTTTTAGACACAAACCGGGACTAAAGTTTTGCCTATATATATCCACGCCCCCCCCCCCCCCCCCATCTCCTCTGTTTTTGGCCGTGGAAGGGTGGAGGTGTGGGCGGTGATACTACAACGGGGGAAGCTGAAGATCAAGAGGCAGCAGATGTGCCCGATGATGATCTTCGCCGGGTCATTGTTGATGCACAGATAGGATGCGAAAGTGAAATGGAGAAGTTGAAATTCGATCATATGTTAGAGGATCATAAAAAAGGGTTGTACCCAAATTGCGAAGATGACAACACAAAGCTCGGTACCGCACTGGAATTGCTGCAATGGAAGGCAGAGAATGGTGTATCTGACAAGGGATTTGGGAAGCTACTGAAAATAATGAAGAAGAAGCTTCCAAAGGATAACGAATTGCCTAACAGTACGTACGAAGCAAAGAACGTTCTCTGCCCTCTAGGATTAGAGGTACAGAAGATACAAGCATGCCCTAATGACTGCATCCTCTACCGCGGTGAGGAGTATGAGAATTTGAATGCATGCCCGGTATGCGGTGCATTGCGGTATAAGATCAGACGAGATGACCCTGGTGATGTTGAGGGCGAGCGCCCCAGGAAGAGGGTTCCTGCCAAGGTGATGTGGTATGCTCCTATAATACCACGGTTGAAACGTCTGTTCAGAAATAAATAGCATGCCAAGTTGTTGCGATGGCACAAAGAAGACCGTAAGAAAGACGGGAAGTTGAGAGTACCCGCTGATGGGTCGCAGTGGAGAAAAATCGAGAGAAAGTGGCCGGACTTTGCACGTGACGCAAGGAACTTATGGTTTGGTATAAGTGCAGATGGCATTAATCCTTTTAGGGAGCAGAGCAGCAATCATAGCACCTGGCCTGTGACTCTATGTATCTATAACCTTCCTCCTTGATTGTGCATGAAGCGGAAGTTCATTATGATGCCAGTGCTCATCCAAGGCCCTAAGCAACCCGGCAACGACATTGATGTGTACCTAAGGCCATTAGTTGAAGAACTTTTACAGCTGTGGGACATAAAAGGTGTATGTGTGTGGGATGAGCACAAACAGCAGGAATTTGACCTACGAGCATTGCTGTTTGTAACCATCAATGATTGGCCTGCTCTTAGTAATCTTTCAGGACAGACAAACAAGGGATACCATGCATGCACGCATTGTTTAGATGAGACCAAAAGTATATATTTGGATAAAAAGAAGAATGTGTACCTGGGACATCGTCGATTTCTTCCGACCAAGCATGCCTTAAGAAAGAAAGGCAAGCATTTCAAAGGTGAGGCAGATCACCGGAAGAAGCCTGTCCTCCGTACTGGTGATGATATACTTGATATGGTCAAGGATTTACATGTAATCTTTGGAAAGGGTCCTGACGGACAATCTGTTCCGAATGACGCTGACGGACATGCACCCATGTGGAAGAAGAAATCTATATTTTGGGACCTACCCTATTGGAAAGACCTAGAGGTCCGCTCTGCAATCGACGTGATGCACGTGATGAAGAATCTTTGCGTGAACCTGCTAGGCTTCTTGGGCGTGTATGGGAAGACCAAATATACACCGGAGGCACGGGAGGACCAGCAATGTATGAACGAAAAAGACGGCATGCATCCAAAGCAGTATCAAGGTCCTGCCAGCTACGCTCTTACCAAAGCAGAGAAAGAAATATTTTTTGAATGCCTGCTCAGTATCAAGGTCCCGTCTGGCTTCTCGTCGAATATAAAGGGAATAATAAATATGGCAGAGAAAAAATTCCAGAACCTAAAATCTCATGACTGCCACGTGATTATGATGCAACTGCTTCCGGTTGCATTGAGGGGGCTTCTACCAGAAAATGTTCGATTAGCCATTGTGAAGCTGTGTGCATTCCTCAATGCAATTTCCCAGAAGGTAATCGATCCAGAAATCCTACCAAGGTTACAGAATGATTTGGTGCAATGTCTTGTCAGTTTCGAGTTGGTGTTCCCACCATCCTTCTTCAATATTATGACGCACGTCCTATTTCACCTAGTCGACGAGATTGCAATTCTGGGTCCTGTATTTCTACACAATATGTTCCCCTTTGTAACGCCCCCATGTAATAGCTACAGTAATCACCCCTTTGACAGTGCCATGTCATCATGATTAACCGTGCTTGAGCATCATTGCATCATATCTCATTTCAAATTCCAATTTAAACTTACAATTCAAACCTAAAGTGAAAATAAAAGTTGTTCAAAACCAGAAACTAAAATGTTCATTAAATAGCACATAATTCATAACTAATTATGTTGGGGAAAACAACATCACCATAATTCTAGAAATGCCCCTAGCTGATTAAGAACAGTAACAAAACAGCAACTTCTAACACTAAATAATTTAATGGGAATTAAAGTGAAGTTGTAAATTGTCCAAACCAATTTTTGTTGGATAAGAATAATCTACTGATAATTTTGGGCTAAGTCACTCATCTGTTGAAAATCATTTGATGGCCTCACAATTTACAAAACAGAGAAAAAGAAAAGAATTAGAAAAGAAAAAGAGAAGGGGCTACCTGTTACTGTGGCGCTGGGCTGTGAGTGCACAGTGCACAGCCCAGCCCACCAGCCGGCCGTCGTCCTCCTCCCGCCTGCGTGTCGCCGTCCGAGAGCATCCGGCCGTCGTCGTCGCGCTGTCGCCCATCCCGCGGCTCCCCGTCGCCGTTAAGACGTCCCCGTGACCCTCGTCGCCTCCCTCGCAACCCTAGCCCACCCATTCATTCCCCCTCGCCCTCTCTCTCTCGATCCCCTCCTCTCCCGCAGTGTCGCCGGCGCTGCCGCCGTCGATCCCGCGGCCACACCGCCTCCCGTGCCCCGCCGAGTCGTCCTCGAGCTCTGCCGTGACCTCCTCGACCACGCGCTCGAGCCCCGGAGTCCCTGCATCGATGCGCCCGAGCTCTTCTTCCTCCTCTGCTCCGACGAGCTTCGCCGTCGATTCCGGCTACTCCGAGCCCTCCCCGAGCACGCTTTGAACGGCTACACCTCACGGTGAGCCTCGCCTTCCTCCCCTGCCCCTTCTCATGGTCGCTAGCTCGCCGTAGCCGTCGATTTCACCGTAGTCCGACAGCCCCGCCGCTAACCTCGTCGCCGGCGACGATTCCGGCCGTCTCCGGCGATGCCACCGCCACCAATCGACGCGCGGGTGAGCACCCGTTCGAACGCACCTGGCCGCGCGCGAAATGGCGGCCCGTAGCGCGATTCCGGCGACCTCCAGTGGCCTCCGCCGCGAATTGTAGTCACCGGCGGCTTGCCGCCGGCCACCGCCGACGTGGCGTGGTCGGGCCCGCCTCTGGGTCACTGCCCCTGGGCCCCGCTGGCCCCAGTTGACCGAGTTGACTCGGTCAACTCGGCTGACTGGGCTGCCCAGTCACTGGCAGGTGGGGCCCCTCACCCCTGTGTCTATGACAGGTGGGTCCCCCCTGTCAGCTAGCCTAATCACTAATTAGATTAATTAAAATAATTAGTTTAGTTAAAACACTCACTGACATATGGGCCCCACTCTGTTAATTAGACTCTGTTTAGAGTAAATTAAAATGAAATTAGCTACAGTCTATGACATGTGGACCCCACATGTCAGGTTCAAACAGTAACAGCCCCACTGTTGCGTGCTGATGTCATGCTGACGTCAGGCTGACGTCAGGACAGCACTGTTCTGGATAATGTTGATTTAATAATTAAATAAATTCAGAAAATATTTAAAACTTTAAAAATTCATATCTTTTAATCCGTAAGTCAGATGAAAATAATTTATATATGAAAGTTGATCAGAAAAATGCCACGAATCCAAATATGCCATCCATTCATCTGTCACATGCCTCTAGCTATCTGAACATGGAACTTTTTGACCGTTTGCAGTAGATGAATAGTGCACCACTTTAATAAAACAAATCCAATTAAATTTTTATTAATTCCCAAGAGTTATCTAAATCATATAGATAGGCAGTAGCACCCATCTGCATGTCATCTTAGGCATGTCATGCATAGTGATTGTATTTTGCCGTGGATTTATTGTTTCCTCTCCCCCTTCTCTCTCGTTAGACCTGGTGGCCGCCGACGCCGCTGCTTCAGAGTACGACTACCTCCCCGACGACCAGCCGTCAGACGACCCCGCCTTTGCCGCAGAGCAACCAGGCAAGCAAACCCCCTTGACGCATGCCTATATCATCCATTCCTTCTCCCTCCTGCTTGCATTAGAAATTGCTGCTATTATGTTTTATCCTATTTCTGATGCATAGCCTGTCCTTGTAACTGCTTATGATAACTGCCAATTGTCCGAGCTGCTTAGAATAGGTTTGGGTGGTAAACCATCTGTGGCCCCTCTCCCTTGCTGTAGTTGCTCCGCTTTAGGACTGAAGACAGATGGACTGAAGACAGCACATCACTGCACAACCCCTGAATTGCCCGACACTGCAGGGTTAGCATCGAGTGCCGAGGGTGATACCTCTTAGCTCACTTCCGATGGTGCCTCTGTAGAATAGCTTCCCGGATGTGTGTTATCGAGGGTGATTCCTCTTACATCATCTCCGCTAAGCTACCGTCGCGCAACTCCTCGAGTGGGAATCCATCGAGGGTGATTCCTCGGATTCCTCCTCGTTACTTGGACACACGGTTACTTTGACCTTTGTTACAGGCGGGTCCACCTCGAGAGGTACCCGCGGGGAAATGTAAAGTCGGGCTGGCCCCAAGGGTGCCCGCGAGCGTATATCATTAAAGACGGGTCGGCTCCAAGAGCACCCGCGTGATACTAAATACGCCTAACGGAACTGGGTATTTGATCTGAGTGGGTCGTCGTGCCCATTTCGCACTACCACCACGTGGGATAATGGTTTAATGGGGCCCTCTGCAGCGTAGTATCAGCCGAAAGCTCTTCAGACGTCACAGGTTACTTTGCGGGCTGATCGCCGGGATTGGGCTGGTTACTTCACTGGGTTGTCCAGTGTCGCGCCTGTTTCTCCGGCCAGTCACGTAACGTGCAGGAGTGCGGAGGGCGATGGCCCAAGACCACTGCGCACTTAGGATTTAGACCGGCGTGTTGACCTCTCTGCTGAGCTCTAGGTCGGGCTGCGTTGTGTCGATCACCCGAGGCCGGGTATTACTCAGCAAGTGTATCCGGCCGGAGGTAATCGAGCGTGTTGGGTAACAGTAGTGCACCCCTGCAGGGAAGATATCTATTCGAATAGCCGTGTCCACGGTAACAGGACGCTTGGAGTTGTGCCCGGATCCATGACAACTATAAAGAGATGATGATACATGATAAGCTGTTAATACTGCTCTCGGGATCGCTTTCTCGCAGGGTGTCGAGAAAGGATCTCAGGGCATTGCTACTGTATGACAACATGTATGCTACTACTATCTACTCTCTTCTGATGCTGCAAGACTGCTTGAAGATGCTAGTCTTCGATAGGCTAGGCCTTTCTCTCTCCTCTGGCATTTCTGCAATACAGTCCACAAATACATCCTTCTCATTTGATACCATTGCATGCTTAGCGTAGTTCTGATGTCAGTCTTGCGAGTACTTTGGATGAGTACTCACGGTTGCTTTGCTATTATTTCCCCCCATACCCTATTGTTGATACATCAGACGATGGAGTCCAGGAGCCAGATGCCACCGCCGGAGCTTACTACCAGGAGGGTCCCGATGGTACTTACTTCTGGATCGATCCAGCCGACCAGGAGTAGTTAGGAGGCTCCCAGGCAGGAGGCCTGCGCCTTTTCGATCTGTATCCCCTGTTTGTGCTAGCCATCTTATGGCACCCGTGACTAACTATGTCTGTACTCAGATATCATTTGTGTGTATGACTTATGTATTCGGGTCCTCGCGATCCCTGGTTTGTAATATGATGATTTATGTTTGAATTTGTGCCTAAAGTTGTGTTGTGATATTGATTAGTGAGTCCCTAATCTTGATCGTACGCGTCTGCGTGTATGATTAGCGTACGGTCAAATTGGGGGCGTCACACCCTTTGAGAGGTTCATGGGAGTCTTAAAGAAATATGTTCGTAACCGTGCTAGGCCAGAAGGAAGCATCTCCACGGGCCATCAAACAGAGAAGGTCATTGAGTTTTGTGTTGACTTTATTCCTGACCTTAAGCCGATTCGTGTTCCTGAATCGCGGCATGAGGGGAGACTGGGTGGAAAAGGCACGCTAGGACCGAACTCAATAATATGTAGGGACGGGCATTCTTGGGAGCAAGCACACTACATAGTTCTACAGAATTCTACCTTGGTGGCCCCATATATCAATAAACACAAGAATATTCTACGCTCCAAACACCCGGAGCAGTCTGACGACTGGATTACACGTGAACACATGGGGACTTTCGGCGGTTGGTTGCAAACACATCTCATGGGTAACACCACTGTTGGAGATGAGTTGTACTTGTTGGCCAGGACACCATCTTTTACTGTATTGACTTTCCAAGGGTACGAGATAAATGGGAATACATTTTACACGATCGCCCAAGATAAAAAGAGCACCAACCAAAATAGTGGTGTCCGCTTTGATGCAGCAAACACCAATAGGGCAAAGGACACATATTATGGTTACATAGAGGACATATGGGAACTTGACTATGGACGTGATTTTAAGGTCCTTTTGTTTCGGTGCAAATGGGTCAATCTGTCAGGAGGCGGGGAACAGGTAGACCGCAGTACGGAATGACAACAGTGGATCTCAACAATCTTGGGTACACAGACGAACCATTCGTCCTAGCCAATGATGTGGCGCAGGTTTTCTATGTGAAGGACATGTCTACCAAACCGAGAAAAAGAAAAGATAAGGAAGTGAATACATCATACGATGAGCCAAAGCGCCACATAGTTCTTTCAGGGAAAAGAAACATCGTGGGAGTGGAGGACAAGACAGACATGCCAGAAGATTATGAAAAGTTTCATGCAATTTCTCCCTTCAGAGTGAAGACTGACCCAAGCATCATGTTAAATGATGAAGATTATCCATGGTTACGGCGCAATAAGCAAGGGACACACGCGAAGAAATAGTTTTATACCCCAAGATCCCACTCTGGGATGTGACCGGCTTCACCGCCATCACTTTCTCTCTAGTGTGAGTTTCCGGACTTATAGCTGGAAAGTGCCACTTCGGACAAAACGGAGGGAATCTTTGTAAGAGCTAGCTAGGGCATTTTGGCATTTGAAACATGATTTTATAATAATTATTTATTAAGTTATGAAATTTCAATTATTCCTATCCTTTTAGTATTTTAATTATACAGAGGAGTTAATCAATGCAATTATGTCCAAACAAAATATGAATGTCTTTTGAGCACCGGTTGGTTGCTCAATATTTTCAAAAACATATTGACAAACCACCACCTGATGTGTCAAAGAATAAAGTTATATAAAATTCTAGTTATGATCAACTAAAACAAAACTATAATATTCTTCAATAGCAAAAAGAATCAACTAAAAAGCTTTTATAAAACTCTAGTTATGATCAAAATAATATTAACTTAAAATTATACTATAAAAATGAGGTACATACCTCCGACTTTACCTCAAGCCCGCTCCTCTCTATAAAATTGACATAACATATGCAAAAAATAACATAAAAAATAAAAAATAAAATTGACATAACATATGCAAAAAATAACATAAAAAAAACATAACATATGCAAAAAATTAAAATTGCCATAACATAAAAAATAAAAAGACATAACATGTGCCATATATTTTATAGTGGTTATGAAAGAATATTAAAATTGACATAACATATGCAAAAAATAACATAAAAAATAAAAAAACATAACATATGCAAAAAATTAAAATTGCCATAACATAAAAAATAAAAAGACATAACATGTGCCATATATTTTATAGTGGTTATGAAAGAATATTAAAATTGACATAACATATGCAAAAAATAACATAAAAAATAAAAAAATGGCCGCCTACTAGCATACACCACGGCCTGCATACGACTAGAAACCCAACTATATATGGGCCAGGATGCAGGCCCGCAGGGCTAGTAGGCCCAACAGGGCAAAGGTTAGGCAATTAACTGCCTGCTTTAGAGAGGGGCTTGGGAGAGAGATCGCAGCCGCGTATATAAACCGGTGCGATCTCCTCTCGCTTGGCGAGGTGGGACTAAACCTTCACCACCCCACGGCTGTGCCACCCTTTAGTCCCGGTTGGTGGCTCCAACCGGGACTAAAGGCCCCCCTTTAGTCCCGGTCCGAGCCACCAACCGGGACTAAAGGGTTGGGTTTCGCGCCCTTTGGGCTGGTGAAATTCACCTTTAGTCCCGGTTGGTGGCTCGAATCGGGACTAAAGGGGGGCCTTTAGTCCCGGTTGGAGCCACCAACCGGGACTAAAGCTCGGGCTATATAAACCGCGCGCTGCCTTCTTCCTCCCCAATCTTCTTTCTCTCTCGCTCCTCTGCCCCGACGCCGAACCACCGCACGCCGCCGCCAGGCTGCCGCGACGCCCTGCCCCGAGCCGTCCCCGAGCCCGCTGACCGTCGCCGGACCTCCTCGCCGTCCTCCCCGAGCCCGCTCCTCGTCGCCGCCCCCGATCGAGCCCTCCTCGTCGTCGCCGCCCCACGGTGAGCACCCTTTCCCCCTCCTCCCCCTCTTCCCCAAATGGATGGATGGATGGATTCATGGATAGATTGTAGTAGGTGAACCCTGTTCCCCAAATGGATGGATTCATGGATGGCAGTAGGTGAACCCTAGTTCATCACTTTGTTTGAAATTTTGTGATGTTAAATTTGTTTAGTATGGATATGAGGTAGTAATAGAGGTGTGTTGATGAATGTATGGATATGTTGTAGTTAATTTTTTTAATTTGTATGGATGAATAAATTGTATGGATATGTTGTACTTGGTTTTTTCTCAATGTGTATGGATAGATGCATATTGCAATTAGTGGATGAATGCATATGTATAGATTGCAATGTGTGTGCAATGTGTATGGATATATATAGACTGCAATTAGTGAGCATATAAACAAATTGAAGAACAAAAATTTTGCATTAGAGTTCATTTTGTCTTTTTTGTATGTTTTAATGCAAGCATCTTTTGGGCAATCTTTGAACATGAAGTAGGAGCATTTTGATGTCATCTTGCTGGTACATTTTAGTTCATGCCATGTTAGGACCTGTAGTGAGTGCTACAAGCTTGTAAACTTGCTATCTATTCATTTCTGCCATGCCATGCAAATATCACTAAGTCTGAAAATCTGTTAATACTTGTCAACTTGTCATGATGATTGCCATTGATCTAGGGGTCATTTGAATTAGTTCAGTAAGCATGTTTTGCCATGTGTTACATGTACATTCATGTCATGCCATTTGTTGCCATGTAGAAATTCTGTAGCATGTTCAAATCTTTCTTTCAAATTGGTATCTAGCTATAATGGACAGATTTGCATTGCATATTGCTTTGATCACCATTTGAGTTCCATGCATCCGTTTGCCATGATCTTTATAGGTCCATTTCAACTAAAATCTTCCATTCTATCCAGTGGCATACTTGGGTTTGCATAATTTTTTTTCACTCGGTGGAATTACAGGTTGTGGTGTTGCATCTCCGTGGAGTTGGTCCCTGATCGTCCCTCCGCTGTTCGACAAAAGGTGTCCATTTGTCGTATGTTGAGTTTTTGTTCATAGGATGATGGTTGGTTCATTTGTTGAGTTGTGTATTCATCTTGTGTATAAATCTTGTATTCATCTTGTGTATAAACCTTGTATTTATCTTGTACAAATATCGTCGTAACTTCGACATGAGAGGGGGGTGTCGTTAAAACATAACCCCGATAACTTTGATTTTGAGGCATATGAAAAACTGATTTGCACGTCGGACAGGCATGAGAGAGGCGGTCCGCAAAGTATCCTCTCCCGAAAGATAGGACGACTCATCAGATATGATTCTAGATAATGTCCAATGCCTCATATCGCGAACATAGTTATATTGGATAATTGATCTTCATATAAATGAAGCATAAAATTTTAGCAATCACTTACAAATTTTCATGTTGTTCATTGACTTCGACATGAGGGGGGGGGTCGTGTTAAAACATAACCCCGATAATTTCGGTATAACTTTGACATGAGGGGGGAGGGGGTCGTTAAAACATAACCCCGATAATCCACTAATCCATTTGCTCATATGCATATGATTCCTTGTTGTGATTAGGTCTATGTTTGCCACTAATCCATCTCTCATGGTTGTATATTGCCATGTTGTAATATTTGCAGAAACTATGAAACACGACAGAGACTTAGAACAAGAAAAGGCGTTGGAGGAAATAATCCACGAGGGAGATGATGATATCATCACCTCACAGTTTCTCAACGACTCCGATGGTGAGGGAAGAGAAGATGACGGCTCCGGTGATCGAATGGAGGAGGGAGAAGATGACGGCTCCGCCGGTGTTGGAGCCTTAACTGTTGCAAAGTCCGGCGAGGTATATATATATTAATTAAGCCTCTGCTGACTAGATGCATTAATTGTTTTTATGTACATATATTAACGCTTCTTTCTTCTTTTAGCCCTCCGGATCGTCGAGCCAAACTTCTATAAGGAGACGAGGCCCGAAGAAAAGGTTGGGCGAGAATGAAAGGTTCACGATCGAACAAGTCGATCCAGATGGCAAACCGACTATTCCCAAGCGGACCCAAGACCGATTTATACATCAGTGCGGAGTTGTTGTTAGGGACAGCGTCCCGATCAGCATCCAAGAATGGAATAAGAAGAAGGACGATGGAGTTTCTTATGTCGACGATAGATGCAAAGATGAGCTTTGGAACTCGCTCATGATAAATTTCAGCCTACCGCCAGAGAAGGATCCAAATAACCCAGTTATACAGTGAAAACTCAAAAAATGGGCTCTTAAGAAGATGGCAGAACAATTCAAGAACTGGCAGAAAAGATTGAACGAACAGTTTGTCGAGAAAGACGAGACTCCAGAATTCACCGGTCAATATGCGAAGATAAAAGATCACTGGCCCGCATTTGTGGCGTACAAGAAATCGGAGAAAGCTAAGAACAGGTCACAGACAAATAAGCTAAATGCTGCAAAGAAGCTGTATCACCATGTTACGGGGTCAGGTGGCTACAAGGTTGCCCGGCCTACGTGGGACAAAGCTGAGAACGACCTGCTTGCTAAAGGGATCCAACCATCGACATTGAGCTGGCCCGAACGGGCAAGGACTTGGTTCTTCGGGCATGGGGGAACTTTGGACCCAGAAATAGGGAAGTGTGTTTACACGAAAGAACAACTTGAAACACCCGTCATAAAGATTCAGGAAGCAATCAAGGACGTGCAGGAAGGGAGGTTCCATCCCGACAGAGACAAGGACGAGCTGTCACGCGCCCTCGGGAATCCTGAACACCCTGGACGAACACGAGGCACATCAGGGTCCGTTCTGTGGGTGCATGGGTTTCCCGACAGCACTGGTTATAGAAGCCGAGGGAGAAAGAAGAAAGAGGATGCAGACCGGATGCATAAGCTAGAAGAAAGATTAGCGTTGCAGGAGAAGAAACTAGAGGCACTTACCAGTCAGCGAGCTACCAGCCCACCATCTCAGCAGCACGAAGATCCTTCATTCGATACTGCCCACGAAGTTACCCCACCATCTCAGCGGAAAAGCAACGTGACTTCCACGGAGCTCGTTCGGACTGATATCACGGCTCCTCACTACCCCGTGGATGATATCACAAAGAGGGAACATTGTGAGCTAATGGCGAAATGCAGCAACCTAACCTTGAAGGTGGAGGTCGGCTATGTCTTACCTCCTCGACCTGATGGAACTTTCCATTGCAATCCGATTCCAAATGGCTATGCTATTGTCGGGGTGGATGAAGTTACCAAAGGATTCGAGGGGCTGGACCTTGAGTACCCTACAGGTGAAGGGGAGACTCATCTGGTAGATGCCGTAAGGATTACCATTCTATGGAGAAAGGAAAACATCGTGCTTCCACAATGGACGCCGCGTCAGCAGACTCAGCCGGAGGAGGCCCCTCAACAGACTCCTCATAGTACTCCAGCTCTATCTCCGCTGCCTCAGTCGTCTCCGCCGCGTCAGCACACTCCGCCGCCTCAGCTTTCTCCGCCGCGTCAGCGGACTCCGCTGGAGGAGGCCCCTCAGCAGAATCCTCCGCCGCCTCAGCTGTCTCCGCCGCGTCAGTGGACTCCGCCTCCTCCGCCGCGTCAGCTGACTCCGCCTCCTCCGCCGCCTCAACAACGGCGGAAGAGACCCGCCGCCGCTCCGGCGGCTAGCAGTACAACAACGAAGAAATCCAGAGCAGGTCCAAGCGTCAAGAAGGCTCCTGCCAAGTTACCATACGACATGATTGAGGAGGAAAACAACGAGTTTGTGGCTGCCGATGTGAAACGCCAGCTTGCACCGAAACGTCCAGATCCAAAGGAGAAAATAGATTCGGTAAAAGCGAAGCGCTGTCTGGATGCCCATAAGCGACCACCACCTCCTCCGCCGCTCTCACACTATGACCGCTGTATTGTAAAGACATTTCATGAAGTGAAAAGGTCGGGAAGTAGCAGTGCTTCAAGAAGTGGGAAAACAATTCCCCAGCTCGGCGAACAGGAAAAACAATCGTGCCCCCCGCTCAAGGTGTTTCCCGATATCGCTAATGATTCGGTGGTAGCGGTCGCTCATCCTGGTTACACTCTTGGTGATTACTTAGGCGATCAGGTTCAGTTCAAAATGGCTGAGGTAGCGTTTAGATACGAGCACGGGAAGCCTCTCGTCGGACCTGAGCAGCTCCCGCGTCTATCAACGATGATGCGAAGATTGCATGAATGGTACTTGAAAACCTGCAAGGAAGGGACCAACAGTATCTACGTGGGAATTAAAGATGAGCACTACTTCAATGGAGTCGAGGCGTTGTACATTGAATTTGAAGAATTATTTCAGTTATACAATCAAGACGCCCTCGACAAAACTATCGTCAGTTGCTATTGTCTGTAAGTATTTTTTTTCTGTAATTAAGTCTCTAGCTCAGCTCGTTAATTGCATGTATAATTATCCTCACACTATATTATGCAGATTGAAGATCCTCGAATGCAGAGAAAAAATCTATGACATTGGGTTCATTAACCCAAATACCGTAAATGAATATACGGTACAAAAAAAACCCGATGATACTGAGAAAAACTTGCTAAAGGCGCTACTTGGACAACAAAACAAAAGGAAAATACTATTTCCTTACAATTTCAAGTGAGTGTTACTGTCTTATGCAAATTCTGTTTCGCTTACTCAAGGTTAAGTGTAATTGATGAGTTATGCGTGCGCAGGTTCCACTATATTCTGCTAGCCATTCAGCTTGACGCGGGACTAGTAATTGTCTTGGACTCGAGACGTAAAGAGCCTAAGGAGTGGACGGACATGAGTCAAATGCTTCAGAAGTAAGTTCAATCATTATCGCATCATATCGGCAACTTTCGTTCATTTCCTGATATCAAGTAATCATTTTCTTTGCCGGGCAGGGTTTGGAAAAAGTTCACCAACCAGATTAGGGGTGAATGGAAAAAGAAGCTGCGATTTTCACACCCCAAAGTAAATACTACTAGCTAGCTAGTTCCGCGCATCTCTCATTGATTCTAGTTTCAATACCATTATCATGCTTGATTATCATTTTGATTGAACTTTATTCTCGTAAAGTTCTTGTGGCAGGAACCCGGGAATTATTTATGTGGATACTACGTTTGCGAGTACATTCGCCACAAGATCTCTGAGCGGGGCAGATCTTTAGAACAATTTGAAGTACGTAAACAATATTCACATTTTTATTTTATTATCATCAATTGTGTTGAGTTTCATTCATATATATATATATTGACCCCCTTCTTTAAATTAGATCTGGCGGAACCGAGACGAACTCCTACCAACTGATCGCATACGAGCAATTCAAGAGGAATTGGCGGGATTCTTTGTTGAGCATGTCATACCTACAGACGGAGAATACCATCGGGATTTGCAATGCGATATTGGTAATTAGATATTAGGGATCGTAAGAGATGTTATATTGTATATATGCATGAACGTGTACTATATGTAGTAGCGTCGAATAGATATACAAAAACTTGTTGTTCGATCAAGCACGGAGAAAGAGAGGTCATTTCTCTATATATATTGATCATGACGATGTTGTGTAATGGTTCCTTCATTGCTATATGTAGTAGCTAGCGTCGAGTTGAATGTAAAGCATAAAATAAAAATGAAAACCCTAAATGTAAAGGAATTGAATGGTAAACACAAAAAAAAGGGAAACACAATATGAAACCCCTAAACCCTTCAAAACCCCTAAACCCCTCCTTTCAAACAAAAAAAAAACCAGCGCCTGGCAGTTGCTGACGCGTGGCTGCCTTCTAGTCCCGGTTGGTGTTACCAACCGGGACTAGAGGTCCTCCTGCCTGGGCGCCCACAGCGGCCACGTGGAGGTCCTTTAGTCCCGGTTCGTAACCCAACCGAAACTAAAAGTGGGGGCCTTTAGTCCCGATTGTTTTGTCCCGGTTGCAGAACCGGGACTAAAGGCCCTCTAGAACCGGGACTGATGTATTGTTTTCTACTAGTGTATGCATGACAACATGGCCATAATTGTATGATCTAGCCTGCAAACTCCCATTATAAATGGTGAACCTAGCTAGCTCAAGATCGATAGCCTAGTAACAAGCCGCCAAACCATTTCTATCATTCGTAATCAAGTATGGGATGTTGGAGTGAAACAAATATCCTAGACGGGCAGTGGGAAGCACCAAGAGTTTCAAGGGTATGGGCATCGTATCAGTTCCCGGGCAGAGTTTGGACGACCTGCGCGTCTCACTGTCGTAGCCAGGGCCATGGGCGTAGGTCGTCCGACCGATATTGTCGTTGTTCCACCTAAGGACATGGTTGTGTCCTTGGCCGTCCAAGGCAATGCTCTCCGACACTCAACTAAGTCCTTCCGGCAGTGGCAGGTGCTGGCTCGGGGTGGCGTCGAAGCTGGCAACGGCGGCTGCCATTGCGCTGCACCCGGCATGAAGAGCAGGACGAGGTTACCCATAATTGCTGCTCTCTTTTTTATAGTGGTAGGTATACGTAGGTATACGTGAGGGTTAAGTCAACGGCGGAGCTATGTAGGCTCCTGGGGGGGCTGTGGGCCCCCCAACATGCAACCAATTTGTGAAGAAAAAAAAATTGTCAGGGCTTAGATGAGAACTTTTTTAGCTTTTGGCCCGCTCCAAACACTTGTATTTTCCGTTTCGCCTCCCCCAGCAGATGCTGTCTAGCTCCGCCACTGGGTTAAGTGGTCGTCTTTGATTTAGTTATGAGACAAGCGGTGAACGTGCTCCGAGTCCAATGTCTGATTGTTTGCTTCGAGTGAAAGTTGTGGATTCTGGCAACTCAAATGTCATTGGCATGCTTTTCCTGCGCGACGTGTGCGGTTGATTACTTTCTAACCTTCATCTTACGCAATAAAGAAGGAGCCTGACCCTCCCTCGTTGTAATGGGTCCGTACAGGTTGAGATCCACGCTGGTTTATGATCCACACCTCACAAAGTGGATATTTTTTTGTTTGCAAAAGCAGCATGATTACTGTCAAATTCACAAACTGTTGTGTGTGCAGCGCCTGTGGCTTGGGTTTTTTTTTCGGTTTTGTTGTGTAGCAGTCAGGTCTCTGTTCTTTTGCTTTCTCTACTCAGCAGGGACTTGTGGCCTTTTCTTCTAAAAAATATTCAGACACTCTATGCAGGCAAGAACATGATTCTCATTTCACAAATTCTTGAGCGCAGTCAAACATCATGTTCATACATGCATAGATACAAGACACAGAGATCGATCGGCTCAACTGAGATTAATGTTCAGGCTTCTCATGTGAAGTTCTTCTCCTCATGCTTCTCTGCGCCTCAGTATCTCCATTCCCAGGTAGTCCACGACGCCCTGCACGGCTACGTGGGGCTTTCTGACCTTAACCCGAACGGTGGAGATCTGGGGAACTTGAGCAGCGTGGAGCTGGCGATCTCCCTTAGCCTATCTGTGACTCGCTCTCTACGATCCTGAATACTCGCAGGGATGAAGAACGCGGAGGAGACAAAAGACAACTACGAAGCAATTTCATGTTACACATACGGGACGTTAATTTAAAGTACTTCCATTGATACCGCCAACAAATACATCGAGTAGTAGGGCTATGCCACAACCCATGACCTTACCGAACTACTCACACATGGTTTTTTTTTAAAGAAGGATGACCCCCGGCCTCTGCATCTGGGAGATGCATGCAGCCACTTTATTAATTATTCACAAAGACCTTACAAAGTAATACATCAATATGTCTGAAGGTGCCATCTTGGCAACACCTGTCGCTACTCCTATCCATTGATGAAGGGGTGCAGAAAGTATGAGCCGAATACCCAGACCTCTCACCTAGCCTAACATCTAAAGCCGGAGGCCCCGACCAAGTCACATACCGGGTCTGGGGCACAAACCGGTCCGACGCACTCTCATAGGTCATCGCCGCCGTCTTCCATCAATCCCCGACGGCCCCAGCCGGTGGCGAGGGTGGGAGAAGGTGATGAGGAGGCAAGGGGAAGGAGATGTGCGCCGCCTCCCGAGTCGCCAGCCGGGGGGGCGACGCGAGGGCCCTCCCAGATCACATGGTGACGAGATCACAAGGAGAAACCATTGAAGAACATATCATGAAGATTGATTGATTGATAATATGTCTTACAATAGTTGCCGGATGTGATACACGATTAGAAAGTATGGCTAGATGGCTGAGTACAACGTATGTAGTCGGAGTCCCCGGCGGCGGCGAGGTCCATCCAGGCGTCCACGTTGACCACGAACTTCTGCCCGAGCTTCTTCTCCTCCTGCTTCACGCCATGGAACCCGTGGAGCTGCGGCCCCGCGGGATCAGCTTGTCGCTGCCCGTCGCCCCCGCCATGGCTGCTCCCCTCTAGAGTTGGGATCGATTGGTTACGCCGCGTGAGCTCACCCGCCGGCGCCGCCATTAGAGCTGGCGCATGTGGGTGGAATCCTTTTTTAAACCATGACCAGGGCCGTCCAAAGGCATGTGCGAGCTGTGCGCTCGCACAGGGCCCCCGAATTTTTTGTATAGCCCTATGTGAGCAATGTACATCATCCTGTTTTTAGGCTTTTATGGTATAGTCGTGACTCGTGAGCTTCTCGTTTGGCTTCTTGACTGGAGAATGGGCGCTGGACTGGAGTCTTCAACGGTTCAGCCTGTACGAAAGCAGCCGATTGACCGATCGTGCATAGGCGGCTAGAAGCAGGGGGTTCCTTTCTTTGCGAACAGGAAGGAGGTGATTCCGGGAAGCGGCTGTTCTAATCCCGAGCTCATGTGAGCTTAGGTGAATAAAATCAAAAAAAAATGAAAAAGAAAATCCTGAATTATTTTTGTGTGAAACATTGACAAAATGTTTGTTAGCTTGCAAAATTTCATCACCATATGACACTCATGGAAATCATGGCAAAAAAAAATCGATGCTCCAAAATATTATTTTCAACGCATTTTGGAGCATCAATTTTGTTTTTTTTTGTCACATTTTCCACGAATGTCATTTCATGATGAAATTTTGCAAGCTGTGAAAGCATTTGTCAATGTTTCACTCAAAAAATCAGATTTTTTTTTAAAAAAAATTCTATTTTTTATGATTTTACTGTTCACCCGAGATCACATGAGCTCGGGCTTAGAATAGCACTTTCGGTGATTCCGCAATTCCGATCGTCATGATTGCTGGGCCGCCGGATTGCTGATCAATCAACAATTGCGTCGTAAGTACTTTGCACGCATGCGTATATCAAATAAGTATATTAATTTTGTTATTTTCATCTTTTGTGTGCATGTGCATCAGTTTATTAACTTTGTTATTTTCAACCTTTGCTCTCCAATTGAATTGTTGGGAAGATAATTGGTTAATTACTCAAGTAATATTCATGTTCACGAATTCAACTGATTAACCAGTTAACATGCCGATTAATCCCTACTCGTATGTCACCGAGTAGCCGATCGATAAACCGATAAATCGGCGGATTAATTGATTAAATGGCCGATTAGCCTTTAACGATTTCCTCAACATTGAGTAATATAATCAAGGCTGAGTATGCTTTAATTACATTACAGAAGGAAAAAATATCTTATTTTAGAAACCCCCCCCCCCCCCCCCATTTTGCATTTCGCACAGGGGCCCGTATTTCTGGAGACCCTCCGTGACAAAAGAAATTGAACATCCCATGGCAAAATTGTTTCCATAAGACTATTTCGTATTTTTCTTTTCAATAGTTTTTTGCCATCATCTTTTGAAACAATGGCAACTTAGATTCGAACATAATTGTTAAGTTTTTCTTGTTTGTTTCTATGATATGGCATGTTTAGTTTCTAATGCATGGCAATTGTAGATTTTGGTGTATGGCATTTTTTAGGTATGGCAACTTATGTTCAAAATACATCCAACCAACTAGTTGTTTTTCCAAAAAAAAATCATTATTGATATTTGGGGGGGTGGGGGGGAGGCATTTGATGGATATGAAATGTATAGTGTGTTTTCGATATGAAATCGTGGTGAACATTTGTTCGATATGAAATGTGAGTTTTCTTATTACAGGGATTAAAAATAATGTGCTAAGGAACCTGCTTATTGGGTCATTGCATTCCACACGGTTAATTATTAAGTTCCATGGATGATGACCACTTGCGACACACACAGCTGATACAAAATGAGCGTGTGAGATCGATGAACCGCCACACACAATCCGTCCTGGACAACGTGTGCGATGCACGTGTGTGATGGATCAGCCTATCCCACACGGTTTTGTGGGTGATATCGTGTGTGATACCTTGTGCTAATGCAAACGTTTTTTTTATGCAAATTGTGTTGGATGTTCGGCACATTCCACATGTTTTGTTCCACTTGATTGTTTGTGATAGCCCTCCCCATCATACACCTTTGCTTTCATGCATATGTGCGTATCGTGTGCGATGGGTGGAGCAACCACAGACGATTAATCTGTACATAGTGCGCAATGGACCCTCTCTATCGCACATCTTCGCAAGGCGACGGTTCAAAACTATGTTAGCGAATGGAGGTTTTAACCATTTGCATAGGACAGCTGCATTAGTGTGCGATTTTGAAATGGTTGAAATTTTACCAAATTTTACACTGTTTTGGAAATAGTTCAAAAACATTTAAATTATTTCAAAGGTTCAACTATTTTCAATAATATTCATGTGTTTCAATCATATTTCATAAACGCAATCAATGTCTCTTTTGTTTTCTGCATGGAAAATGAATACATTTTGTGCGCTACGTTATAACAAGTTTTTTTGTTGGGGTATAATGTGATGTTCTATTTTACTATGCTCTGAACTGGAACCTAGAGACCTAGAGTACGTGCCAGTGCCACTAGGGCCAACCGGCCAAGGCAACCGCAGCAGGCACACGCAAGGATCCCTAGAAAGCGCCATCAACACCTTTTTTAAATGCTTACTTCACGTAAGATGGAAGGTCCTTCGTGCCTTTTAGGTGAAAGGAAAAACTATCACAAAACGAGATGTAGGTGTCCAGATGATATATGCGTGACCACATGGCCAATATGGTATGATATAGCTGCAAACTCCGACTATAAATGGTGAGGGTAGCTAGCAAAAGATCGATAGCTCAGTAACATGCCGTCAAACCATTTATTGTTCTTAATCAAGTATGGGATGTTGGAGTGAAACAAATATCCTACATGGGCAGTGGGAAGGGCCAAGAGTTTCAAGGGTATGGGTATCGAGTCAGTTTCAGGGCGGAGTTTGGACGCCCTACACATCACAGCACTGTCGTAGCCAGGGCCATGGGCGTAGGTCGTAGCAGGATGAAGATAACCAGCAAGATCGTCTTGAGACGGCTCATGCTGTATTCCATAATTTCTACTTTCGTTTTATAGTGGTATAAATGAGGATTAAGTGCTCCTCTTCGATTTGGTTTTTAGACAAGCGGTGAATGTGCTCTGAGTTCAAGGCCGGTCTGATTGTTTGCTTCGAGTGAAAGTCGTGGACCAACTGGAAGTGTTTGTTGCACTTGTGTCCAAATGTAAAACGTAAGTGTTTGCAACCGGGCGGCTGATCGGACGCCTCCTCACGATGCCCCGCTGCCCATGGGCCCACATATGTTTTACGTTTTTTAGATTAACAGGGAGGGACCTCCCCGACTGCATCACTACGAAAGAAGCTTGATACACAAGGACTAGTACAAGTGTTCGAATTTAAAACCAGACTCCAGGGGCGCTCAAAAGCACATATAGTCACTAGTAGAAAACCTACCTTTGATCCGCAGCATTAGTCCCGGCCGGGTTTGGGCCCGGGACTAATGTGAGCATTAGTCCCGGTTTCAACGGCTAGGAGCGGACGCGGGCACGGCCAGGATTAGTCCCGGTTCAAATGGGACCTCTAATCCCGGTTGGTGATACCAACCGGTACTAAAGGGGTTGCAGCGGGCTGGGGCCCCTGCGAGCCTCTTTAGTACCGGTTGGTATCACCCACCGGGACTAAAGATAGATCTTTAGTCCCGGTCGGTATCACTAACCGGGACTAAAGATATCCCTATATAAAGCTGCTTCGTCCAGCCCGAGTCCAAGCTTCTCCTTTCTCTCCTCTCTGTTTCCTTCCCCTAGCTCGAGCTCATTCTCCATTTCTGTCAAGATTTGTCAAGATTGAAGGCACCCCATCTATCGAAGGGTTCTAAAAGGTTAGCAACTTCATCCTTTCATCTCTCATTGCTAGTTTAGCTCGTTTCATGCTCTATAAGTATAGTGATTTGTGGGTTTTAGTTTGGGAGTAATTATGTGGGAGTTTATTTTATTTATATGCAATTTGAGCTCAAATTAACTTCTTAATTTGCATATGTGTAGGTGTGATTTACTTAGTGCCTTCCCGTCCCCGTCCTCACCGCCGTCGATCGCCCGCGCCGTCCCGTCGCCGGCACCACCTTGGTGAGCCTCTTGTTCTTATCTTTTTTGTAAAAAAAATCTTATTTGTATGATTTAGATAGTTACTTGTATAATTTTCTTACTTGTATGATTGTTTGTTATATATAGTGACATGGTTTTGATATCCGTCCCCGTCGGCCCTCGTCCGATTTATGATTCGGATGTGGTATATTATCTTTTATAACTATTTGTTTCGTTTCGTGTTTATGACAATTATGCCCATCAAGTTGACATAGATATTTTTATCTAGGAGGTATGTGAACCGGAAATTGCAACCGACCCTCTTGTCGAGAAGTTAAATTTAGTTGAAAAAGAAAACGATTATTTGAAAGAAAAATTGAAAAGAATTGAAGAAGAGAAGATGAAATTGGAGTTGTATGTTGCCGATGTCGTCGATGATCACAAGATCAAGATGGATGCAATGCGCTTGAAGATTAAAAAGATTAGAAAATATGCCATTAATAAAGAGGCTTGGTATCATTATGCTGTTGGATCAATTATTACCTTAGTTGCGATTTTGATCGCATTTGTTGTTGCATTTAAATGTTTTACCTAGATAGTTGTATGTTGTTTTATGAGAAGTATGTATGAACTTTATGTATGAACTTGTATTAATTTGGTCACTTCGATGTTGTGTAATGAAGATGAGCCGGCAATGGATGTACGATGACCGACGCTCTCCCGAGTTCATTAATGGCGTGCATAGTTTTCTGCGTGTGGCTAAGGCAAACAAGCGGAATGGTTTTATGTGTTGTCCATGTGGTGTCTGTAAGAATGATAGGGATTACTCTACCTCAAAAATCCTTCACAGCCATCTGCTTCAGTCCGGTTTCATGTCCGGCTATAACTGTTGGACCAAGCACGGAGAAAGAGGTGTTATAATGGAAGACAATGAAGAAGAAGAGGATGATGACAACTATCGTAGGTTCCCTGAATACGATGGTACTACAATGGGGGAAGCTGAAGAAGAGGCATCAGATGAGCCCGCTGATGATCTTGGTCGGGTCATTGCTGATGCAAAGAGAAACTGCGAAAGTGAAAAGGAGAGGTTGAAGTTGGAGCGCATGTTAGAGGATCACAAAAAATTGTTGTACCCAAATTGCGAAGATGACAAGAAAAAGCTGGGTACCACACTGGAATTGCTGCAATGGAAGGCAGAGAATGGTGTATCTGACAAGGGATTTGAAAAGTTGCTGAAACTGATAAAGAAGACGCTTCCAAAGGATAACGAATTGCCCGACAGTACGTACGAAGCAAAGAAGGTTGTCTGCCCTCTAGGATTAGAGGTGCAGAAGATACATGCATGCCCTAATGACTGCATCCTCTACCGCGGTGAGGAGTACGAGAATTTTAATGCATGCCCGGTATGCAGTGCATTGCGCTATAAGATCAGCCGCGATGACCCTGGTGATGTTGAGGGCGAGCGCCCCAGGAAGAGGGTTCCTGCCAAGGTGATGTGGTGTGCTCCTATAATACCACGGTTGAAACGTTTGTTCCAAAACAAAGAGCATGCCAAGTTGTTGCGATGGCACAAAGAAGACCGTAATTAAGAAAAACGGGATGTTGAGAGTACCCGCTGATGGGTCGCAGTGGAGAAAAATCGAGAGAAAGTGGCCGGAGTTTGCAGATGACGCAAGGAACTTATGGTTTGGTATAATTACAGATGGCATGAATCCTTTTGGGGAGCAGAGCAGCAGTCATAGCACCTGGCCTGTGACTCTATGTATCTATAACCTTCCTCCTTGGTTGTGCATGAAGCGGAAGTTCATTATGATGCCAGTGCTCATCCAAGGCCCTAAGCAACCCGGCAACGACATTGATGTGTACCTAAGGACATTAGTTGAAGAACTTTTACAGTTGTGGGATATAAAAGGTGTACGTGTGTGGGATGAGTACAAACAGCAGGAATTTGACCTACGAGCGTTGCTGTTTGTAACCATCAATGATTGGCCTGCTCTTAGTAACCTTTCAGGACAGACAAACAAGGGATACAATGCATGCACGCACTGTTTAGATGAGACTGAAAGTATATATTTGGATAAATGTAAGAAGAATGTGTACCTGGGACATCGTCGATTTCTTCCGATCAGGCATCTCTTAAGAAAGAAAGGCAAGCATTTCAAAGGTGAGGCAGATCACCGGAAGAAGCCTGGCCACCGTACTGGTGATGATATATTTGATATGGTCAAGCATTTAAAAGTAATCTTTGGAAAGGGTCCTGGCGGACAATCTGTTCCGAATGACGCTAACGGACATGCACCCATGTGGAAGAAGAAATCTATATTTTGGAAGCTACCCTATTGGAAAGTCCTAGAGGTCCGCTCTGCAATCGACGTGATGCACGTGACGAAGAATCTTTGCGTGAACCTGCTAGGCTTCTTGGGCATGTATGGGGAGACAAAAGATACACCGGAGGCACGGGAGGACCAGCAACGTATGAACGAAAAAGACGGCATGCAACCAAAGCAGTATCAAGGTCCTGCCAGCTACGCTCTTACCAAAGAAGAGAAGGAAATCTTTTTTGAATGCCTGAGCAGTATGAAGGTCCCGTCTGGCTTCTCGTCGAATATAAAGGGAATAATAAATATGGCAGAGAAAAAATTCCAAAACCTAAAGTCTCATGACTGCCACGTGATTATGACGCAATTACTTCCGGTTGCATTGAGGGGGCTTCTACCGAAAAATGTTCGATTAGCCATTGTGAAGCTATGTGCATTCCTCAATGCAATTTCTCAGAAGGTAATCGATCCAGAAATCCTACCAAGGTTACAGAATGATTTGGTCCAATGTCTTGTCAGTTTTGAGTTGGTGTTCCCACCATCCTTCTTCAATATTATGATGCACGTCATAGTTCACCTAGTCGAAGAGATTACCATTCTGGGTCCTGTATTTCTACACAATATGTTCCCCTTTGAGAGGTTCATGGGAGTCTTAAAGAAATATGTTCATAACCGAGCTAGGCCAGAAGGAAGCATCTCCAAGGGCCATGAAACAGAGGAGGTTATTGAGTTTTGTGTTGACTTTATTCCTTACCTTAAGCCGATTGGTGTTCCTCAATCGCGGCATGAGGGGAGACTGAGTGGAAAAGGCACGCTAGGAAAGAATTCAGTAATAAGTATGGACGGGCATTCTTTCACTCAAGCACACTACACAGTTCTACAAAATTCCATCTTGGTGGCTCCGTATATCGAGGAACACATGGATATTGTACGCTCCAAGAACCCGGAGCAGTCTGACCCCTGGATTAAACGTACACACATGGCGACTTTCGGCGGTTGGTTGCAAACACATCTCATGAATAACACCACTGTTGGAGATGAGCTGTACTTGTTGGCCAAGTCACCATCTTCGACTATATTGACTTTCAAAGGGTACGAGATAAATGGGAATACATTTTACACAATCGCCCAAGATAAAAAGAGCACCAACCAAAACAGTGGTGTCCGCTTTGATGCAACAAACAACAATAGGAAAAAGGACACATATTATGGTTACATAGAGGAGATATGGGAACTTGACTATGGACGTTCTTTTAAGGTCCCGTTGTTTCGGTGCAAATGGGTCAATCTGACAGGAGGCGGGGTAAAGGTAGACCCGCAGTACGGAATGACAACAGTGGATCTCAACAATCTTGGGTACACAGATGAACCATTCCTCCTAGCCAATGATGTGGCGCAGGTTTTCTATGTGAAGGACATGTCTACCAAAGCGAGAAAAAGAAAAGATAAGGAAGTGAATACATCATACGATGAGCCAAAGCGCCACATAGTTCTTTCAGGGAAAAGAAACATCATGGGAGTGGAGGACAAGACAGACATGTCAGAAGATTATGAAAAGTTTGATGAAATTCCTCCCTTCACAGTGAAGACTGACCCAAGCATCCTGTTAAATGATGAAGATTCTCCATGGTTACGGCGCAATCATAAGCAAGGGACACACGCGAAGAAAAAGTTTTATACCCCAAGATCCCACTCTGGGATGTGACCGGCTTCACCGTCATCACTTTCTCTCTAGTGAGTTTCCGGACTTATAGCTGGAAAGCCCCACTTCGGACAAACCGGAGGGAATCTTTGTAAGAGTTAGGGTATATATGTGTTTTGGGTGTTCCTAGGTGGACTCCGGAGCATCGGAATCCAACCAAAAAGCTAGGGCATTTTGGCATTTGAAACATGATTTTTGAATAATTTTTTATTAAGTTATGAATTTTCAATTATTCCTGTCCTTTCAGTATTTTAATTATAGTGGCTGTCCAAAGAGGTAAAGTGAGGGTTTTCACCCCTCAATTATTGATCTATGGAAGAGAGAGAGTTACTGGAGGTAGAATATGACTAGGGTGAGCTCTGGTAAAAATTTGAGCTAAAGGAGAATCCATTTGGTACCCCAATCATTGATCACAAGATTTTGGCAGAAGGTGTTTGATGATGAATAGAGGTACTTAGAGGAATCCAATGGCTTTGGAATTTAACAGGAATGAGCTTGGTATCAATTTGAGCTAGGGTGCAAATTTGTAGCTCATTTGAAGAACTTGGCAATGTAAATATTTCAAACCCTAGAAATGGGCAGAAATGGTTTTGACAAGCTTTGATAAAGTTAACTTGTTCTCCAACTTGTGCCACTTGATGGGGGTGATGCTCATGACCATCTGGCAATGTGGTAAAAATTTGAGATCAATGGGAGAAAGTTGCCAATGTAACTTTGTCAAACCCTAGAAATGGGCAGAATTGGTTTTGGCATACTTTGACCAAGCTAATTTGTTCTCCTTGATGCACCACTTGGCCTAGATGAATATTTAGACCATTTTAGCAGGTGTACCAAGTTTGAGCTCATTTGGACATGTGTAGCAATGTAAAGTTGCTCAAACTAGAAAATGGACAGAGATGACAAGCTAGAATTTTCTTAGAATTTATGGTGAATATTTCCTTTGTAACTATTTCAAAAGCTTGAAATATCCAGAAAGGGTAATTGAGGGTTTTGATCAATATTTTGAACATGACCATGTGTTGAAACTCTTATATATGGACAAATTGAATCTGTCAAATAATTTCTTCAAAATGAAAATTAAAACTCCTCATGTTGACTAACAGAAACATAATATAATTTGGCAAAAGAATAACAAGAAAACATAAACTAAAATAATTAAAACGAAGGAAAAAGGTATAAAACTAAAAGAGCTAAACAGAATCTGTTTTTGATTAAAACACCTATTTAAAATATCCTAAAAATTCCCAAATTGAACATACTGATAAAACACACTAATATTAAACAGCAGGAAAAAGAATCACTCAAAAATCTATTTTTAAACTAAAGTTATTCACAAACTAGTGATTCACACAAATTTCAAAGAATTCAAATTTAAACTATTCAAATTTGAAAACTACTGGCACTAACAGAAAGTTTATAATTTTTGTGACCTAAAGCAAAAAAGATTCACTCAAAAACTCTAAATATTATAAGAGTTTTACCTAAAGTTTTCTACACAAAAAGAATCACTTTAAAAAGACACTTTTAGTCCCGGTTGCAACCACCAGCCGGGACTAAAGGTTTCTTCTCCCGCGCGGAATTTGGGCCGCCGAAAAGGACCTTTAGTCCCGGTTCGTGGCTGGAGCCGGGACTAAAGCTTGGCCTTTAGTCCCGGTTCGTGGCTGGAGTCGGGACTAAAGGACCTTTAGTCCCGGTTCGTGGCTAGAGCCGGGACTAAAGGTCGCAGCTATATAACTGGTGTCCCGGTGCCAGCCACTGCCCGGGAGAAGGAAACAAAACCACGCCGCCAGGCCGCTCGTCTTCAACCTCCGACCGCCGAGATCGCCTCCGTCGCCCCGTTCGCTCCGGTCCTCCTCCGAGCTCGCCGTCCGCACCGTTGGAATCGCCGTGAGCCTCTCCCTCGAACCCCCCTCTCTGTTTCCTCTGTCGCACGCCGTAGCCATCGCACCACCTGCGCCCGAACCCGCCGCCGCCTGCGCTCGCCGCCGACGACGCTCCGGTGACCATTTGGTCCCGGGCGCACGTCCAACGCGCTCGCCGCTCCGCATAGATGCCCTAGGTGCCGCGCACGCAACGCCACGGCCGCCGTAGCCTCGATCCCGAGCTCACCCGAGCTCTGGCAGCCGCCTGGGTCGACGCCGGTGACGTTTCCGGCCACCCCAGCTAGCCCCGCTCGTCCCGTTGGATGCGCACGGGCCTGGGCTTCACGTAGATGGCCTCGGTCGTCCATTTGGACGCCAGAGGGCGATTCCCGCAGCTCGCCGCCTCGTCTGCCCCCGCCGGCGTCAAGTCGCCGGTGGGTTTGACCCCTTTTGACCGGGGGTTTGACCACCCCGGGTCGCTGACATGTGGGCCCTGCACCGGCTAATCTTTAGTTTAGGTTTAGTTTAACCCTAATTAACTTAGTTAGTGACTGAGTCACTGACCAGTGGGCCCCACTAGTCAGATTTGACCAGGGGCAGTCCAGTTGACCTGCTGACGCAGTGATGACCTCATGCTGACGTCATAATCCTATTCTGGCGAAATTATATTTCAGAAATGATTTATAAATTCCAGAAAATTGTTTAAACTTCAAAAAATCATAGAAAATTAACTGTAGCTCAGAATGAAATAATTTATATGTGAAAAATTATCAGAAAAATTCAAGGAATCCATCTGTAAAATTTTCATGCATGAAAAACCAACTTATACTTGCTGTATAAGTGAAAACATCTAAATGGCATTTAAAATGCTTAAATTGGAGTTTGCATTTGAACCCTTGGTTCAAATGGACTTCGTTGCACTTGTTGCTAGTTGCATTAGCACAATCCACAGCATCATATTATATGGAGTTTGAAATTTGAATAAGACAATTTGAATAAATGGCATTTGAAATGTTAGACAATTAACAAAGTCCGGCGAGGTATATATATATTAGGCCTCTGGTAATCATTAGATGTATTAATTGATTTGTATATATATATTAACGAATCTTTCTTCTTTTAGCCCTCCGGATCGAGCAAATCTTCTAGAAGGGTACGAGGCCGGGCCAAAAAGTTGGGCGATGGCATAAAGTACAACATCGATGAAGTCGCAGAAGATGGCGAACCGATTGCTCCTGTACAGAATGCCCGTACATTTATAAATCAATGCGGAGTTATTGTTAGGAACAACATCCCGATCACCATTCGAGAATGGAATAAGCCAAAGGAAGATCGAGGAGTTAGTTATGTCGATGAAAGATCGAAAAATTTGCTTTGGGATACGCTCATGTCACATTTCAACCTACCAGAGGGTTTCATAGATGGCCAACGGTTGAAAGTCAAGCAGTTTGCTCTTAAGAAGATGGCCACACAATTCCAGACCTGGAAGAAAAGATTATACAGCGACTACCTCAAGGCAGAAAGGAAGACTCCAGAATTCACTGGAGCACTAGAGAAGATAAAAGATCACTGTGACGTATTTGTGAAGTACAAGGAATCGGATGAAGCTAAGGAAAGGTCAAGAAAAAATAAGATAAATGCTGCGAAAAAAGAGTATCATCATGTTCTGGGGACAGGTGGCTACAAGAGAGGCGTGCCTAAGTGGGAAGCAGCTGAGGCCAAGATGCTTGCTGAAGGGGTCATTCCAAAAACAGCGGATTGGCCTGAGAGGTCCAGGAATTGGTTTTATGCGCATGGGGGAAAGTTGGACCCAGCGACAGGGGAGATTATTGAAAAGGCAGATCTTAAAACAGCCTCGGACGCTTTACTTCAAGCAATAGAAGATGCTCGAAAGGGGTTGTTCCAGCCCGAGAGAGAGAATGACGAGCTTACACGCGCCCTCGGGAATCCTGAACACGGAGGACGAACACGAGGCAAAGGCGTTGTTCCGTGGGTTCAGGGGTTTTCGGAGTGGAACGACACTTATAGAAGCCGTCAGAGAAAAAAGAAGCAGGATGCAGACCGGCTTCAGAAGGTAGAAACAAAGAACGCGGAGTTGGAACGCATGTTAATGCGGCAGCAGGAGCAGATCGACACAATTAGCCAGCAAAGGGCGTCTCCGCGGCAGGAGCAAGCAGATCCAGCATTGGATAGTACCGTCCCATCTATGCGGAAAAGCAGCGTGGGTTCCATGGAGGTCCGGGCCGATGATGCACTGCTGGCTCGCTACCCCGTGGATGATATCAAAGAGAGGACAAGTTGTGACCTACACATGAAAATGAAGAACATATCCATGAAGGTGGCGGTCGGCTTTGCTTTACCGAATCACCTGAAGCAACCATCCATGGCAATCCGATTCCAGCTGGCTATGCTCGTGTCGGGGTGGATGAAGTTCTGTCGGGATATGACTCACTAGAGCTTGACATTCCTGGAGGTGAAGGGGAGCAGACACTGGGAGAAGTCATACGTGGTGTCATTGTATGGAGAAAGGAATGCATCGTGTTTCCAAACTCGGCGCCAAGGCCACCGACTCCTCCGAGTAGCAATACACCTCTAAGTCCGCCGCGTCAGCCGACTCCACCCCACCTCGAGACGGAGCCCAGCGCGAGTCCGCCATATCGATCTCCGCCGCGTCAGCCAACTCCACCCCCTATGTCCCAGCAGCAGGGCCAAAAGCAGAAGAGAGCACCAAAGAAGAAAGCCAACGACGAACCTCCTGCCAAAAAGAAGTTAGCTTACGAGATGACTGATGAGGAAACCAGAGCGGTCGTGGCTTCCAAAGTGAAGTCCCATTTTGCACCGAAACCGCCCCTGCCACCAAAGGAGATAATACCTGCGAAAACCGTAGAG
Source organism: Elymus sibiricus (assembly GCA_039707655.1). Taxonomy (NCBI): domain Eukaryota; kingdom Viridiplantae; phylum Streptophyta; class Magnoliopsida; order Poales; family Poaceae; genus Elymus; species Elymus sibiricus. The sequence goes on along the minus strand of CM077664.1, from coordinate 52,907,133 downwards.
CACTTTGTGGAACTTCTAGAGCGAGCCCCGGCACATGTGCAGAATAGGCCATCAGACTATGAACGCTCTATTAGGAAGTCATATTAGAAACAAATGGAGCAGTCGAGACGTACAAGTAGTAATAAAAGCGGGAAAACAGTTCCCCAGCTCGGAGAACAGGCAATGCAATCGATCCCCCCGCTCAAGGTGATTACCGATAAGGTAACCGGCGCTGCTAAACACTTTGGTATCAGTGCTGATCAACTCCTAGGCACCGAGGAAGTCCCCATGGCTGAATTAGCATGGAAATATGTCCCCGGGAACCCTCTGGTCAGACCTGAGCAGGTCCCGCATCTATCAACATAAATGCGAAGATTGCATGAGTGGTACATGAAAGAAGTAAAGAACAGGCGAGAGATGCTCATGGTGAAAGTCAAGGAAGAGCATTACTTCTATGAAAACGAGATAATGATTGAGTTTCCAGAAATTTCTCAGTTATACAATCAAGACGCACTCGACAAATCTATCGTCAGTTGCTATTGTCTGTAAGTGATTTCTTTCTGTAATTTAAGTCTCTAGCTCAGCTCGTTCATTGCCTGTAATTATCCTCACTATATTCTTTTGTACGCTATTATGCAGAATGAAGATTTTCGAATGCAAAAGAGATGGAATCTATGACATTGGGTTCGTTGACCCATATATCATTAATGAAATTATGATACAAAACCACGCCAAAGACTCAGAGGAGAACTTGCTAAGGTTTATGAAGGAACTAAATACCAGAACAGAAATACTTTTTCCTTACAACTTCAAGTGAGTGTTACTGTCTTGTACTACAAATTCTATTTTGCTTACTCGATGTTAAGTGTAGTTGATGAGTTATGCATGCCTGCTTATATAAACGTGTGCGCAGGTTCCACTGGATCTTGCTAATCATTAGAGTTGACGCTGGAAGTGTTGAAACCCTGGACTCACTAGGTAAAGACTCTCGAGAATACACCAGCTTGGTTTTGATGCTCGACAGGTAATTTCAATCATTATCGCACTATATCGGCCTCTTTCGTTCATTTCCTGATATCAAGTAATTAATAACTCCTTTATTCATTTTCTTTGCCGGGCAGGGTTTGAAAACGGTTCATCAAAGAGGTTGTCGGTGAATGGAAACCGAAGCTAAAATGGCGACAGACCAAGGTAATTAAGTAGTACTAGCTAGGTCCGCGCATCTCTTTAATTCTAGTTTCAATATCATTATCATGCTTGATTATTATCTGATTGAATTCTATTCTCGCAAAGTGCATGAGGCAGCAACAGGGGACTAATTTATGTGCATACTACGTTTGCGAGAACATTCGCATTACGACCGAATGGCGCAGAGATGTAAGACAACTTCAGGTATGTAAACACTATTCATAATTTTTTTATGATGATCTAATATATATATATATACACACAACTAATATATTCATATTGATCTCCTTCTTTAAAGATTGACGAAATGCGGGATAAGCTCCTACCAGAGAACCGCATACGAGCAATTCAAGAGGAAATTGCGGGATTTTTGCTTACGGAGGTCATGTCTGAAAGCGGAGAATACCATTGCACCTAATGCATGCATGTAATGATCTGCAAATTGTAGGAGAAATTGTATATACCAAATTATATATATATATATATATATATATATATATATATATATATATATATATATATATATATATATGTGTATATATATATATGGTCGTACGAGAAATTATATGATATATGTATGGTCGTACGAGAAATTATATTATATATGCATAACGTGTACAGTATGTAGTAGCATAAAATATGTTTGAAATGAAAAAGAATTGAATGGAAAACACAAAATGAAAAGAAAAAATAAACCCTAAACCCTAAAACCCTAAACCCCAACACAAAATCATTAGTCCCGGTTGGTGACACCAACCGGGACTACAGGTCCTTCAGCCCCCGGCGCTAGCTCGCGGCCACGTGGAGAGGCCTTAGTCCCGGTTGGTGTCACCAACCGGGACTAAAGGTACTCCAGCCCCCGGCGCGCGCTCGCGGCCACGTGGAGGGACTTTAGTCCCGGGTCGTGGCCAACCGGGACTAAAGGGTGGGGGTCTTTAGTCCCGATTTAGTTGTCCCGGTTGGTGACCCGGGACTAAAGGCCTTTTCCAACCAGGACTAAATCCCGTTTTTCCACTAGTGAGTACTAGTACAAAATGAAAGAGAAACAAGAACGACCTAAGTAATCTTAACGCAGGAACAACACAACAAGCTTTTACAGTGCGAATACAAAACTAATTAAGAAGGAACAGGTGGTAGAGTGTTAATCCAAAGGCTGGGATGGCAGGGTGACCAGCGACCACAAGATTCCAAACAGAGGGATGAAAACATGGAACACACATCTATAATTGATGATTGCATATGATGAACTAGTGGAGTAGGTTCCTGATGCATTTTATTGCCAAACCAATGAGTTAGTATCTCCATTTATAGGTGATGCCTTTGGCAATGGCTTCAAGCTCAAACCAAATATTTATCAAAGATGGAGAGAAAGATCTCCTAAAAGTAAGTTTCAAGGTCTCTCCATCCCAGACTTGACTGGTAGTTTAATTACCATGTTCTCTACAAATACAATACAAGTCCCAAAATTGAATAGACAGAGGGGAGGAGCCAAACCAACAACTTTCCCGGAGCCTAATTTTAGTGTCATTCACTAAAGACAATATGTATCCAAATTTGACAGCTTTGGAAGACCACACCACACCTTCCCTAAAAAAAACACCTCCCCAAAAGGTAGAGGCCATTGAATTCTGAATTTAGAAGATATTGGGGAAACACCTATATTTAGTATCTACTATATTCTTCCAAATTTTCCCTTCATTAAGCATATATACCTCTTAATCCAAGCACCTAAGAGGCAAATGTTTAGATCATGTATGTTACGAATGCCTAAACCACCAAACTTTTTCTTCAAGGAGACTAATGGCCAGTTTGTTAGATAGATTTTACTACGACCTTCAAAATCATTCGAAAGGCAATTGGCCATATGAGTATTAATCAAGTCCACTTACCGCTTGGGAAATTTAAAAGAAGACAAAATATAAATATGAATACTGGCTAGACAAGCATTAATCAAAGTCGGTCTAGCAGCATAGGAAAGCAGCTTGCCACTCCATCCTGCAATCCTTTTCAGGATTTTATGAACTAAAGGTTGAATATCCTTTCTGTGGAGTTTTTCAAAGTGTAATGGAATACCCAGGTACTTAATAGGGAAGCTGCCAACAGTGCATTCAAAAATAGAGGAAAAGGAACTAATTTCAGCAGGGTCAAGATTAATGTGAAAGAGAAAATAAAAGGAATGGATTTGTTAAGTTGGAGAGGAGAAAGAACATAGGAATATAATTGTTCTCTCCATGCAGATGTGTACCTTCACGGCCTCGTGAACAATTTTGAAGCCTGCACACCTAATTTGGTCAGAAGAGAGAGCAACCAGGTCGCTCATGAACTTGCTGCACATGCCGGAGTGTTATGGTGATTTCTATTTGGACAATATTGTTGACGGCCCAGCAGGCCTTATGTAATGATTGTGCTCCGAGTGAAAATGAAATATAAAGCTCTTCCTTCACCAAAAGAGAAGGAACAATAGTAAGAATGCATCGCCCCGGTAAAACGGTTCTTTCACGCCGAAGGATCTTATACTCCCACTGATTTTCAACGTGGGCCTCTGCCTTCCGTGAATCCACTCCATAAGAAATTTTCCATAGATGCAGCATTCCTCCTATTATAGTTTGGTTCAAGATTTGGTCGTCACATCGATCCGAAAACCTAAAATCACAGGAACATGCTAAAAATTCAGTTGTAATCTGGACTCTGGTAACTCAATGTTCATTGGCATGCTTCTCTCTTAGGTTCCTGCACGACGTGCACGTGTGTGGTTGATTACTTTGCTAACCTTGAGCCTACGAAATCGAGAAGGGACCTGACCCTCCCTCGTCGTAATGGGTCAGTAGAAGCTGAGATCCACACCAGTTTTGATACTCCACATAGATCCATCCAAACACATGCAGGTGACGCAACAACATGACCAGGACTATCTGAGTTCAGATCTGGTCGGTTTATGATGCTCTCTCCTGTACTGTAGACCTCACAAAGTAGAGATTTTACATTGTTTTGGAAATAGTTTCATAAACATTTAAATCATTTCAAATTTTCAATATTATTTTCAATAATATTCCTATGTTTCAGTCATAATTCATAAACACAATCAATGTCTCATATGCTTTCTTCATGAAAAATGAATAAATTTTGTGCCCTACGTTATAACAAGTTTTTTTGTTGGGATATAGTGTGATGTTCTATTTTACTCTGCTCTGAACTGGAACCTAGAGTACGTCCCACCAGGGCCAACCGGCCAAGGCAACCGCAGCAGGCACAAGTAGGGATCTGTTTTGACAGATCATAGTCCGTGCGGAGCCCGAACGTAGAAAGCGCCACCCACATCATTTTTGCATGCTTACTTCACATAAGACGGAAGGCCCTTCATGCCAGTTAGGTGAAAGGAAAAAAATATCACAAAACGAGATGTAGATGTCCAAATGATATATGCATGACCACGTGGCCATAATTGTATGATCTAGCTGCAAACTCCCAGTATAAATGGTGAAGCTAGCTAGCTAAAGATAGATAGCTCAGTAACATGCCGCCAAACCATTTCTTTTATTCTTAATCAAGTATGGGATGTTGGAGTGAAACAAATATCCTACACGGGCAGTGAGAAGGGCCAACAGTTTCAATGGTACGGGCATCGTGTCAGTTTTAGGGCAGAGTTTGGACGACCTGCACGTCCTCACTGTCGTAGCCAGGGCCATGCGTAGGTCGTCCAACCGATTTGTCGATGTTCCACCTGAAGACATGGTCGTGACCTTGGCCGTCGAAGGCAATGCTCGCCGACACTCAAACAAATCCTTTCGGCAGTTGCAGGTGCTGGCTCGGGGTGGCGTCGAAGCTGGCAAGGGCGGCTGCCATTGCACTGCACCTGGCATGAAGAGCAGGACGAGGATAACTAGCGAGATCGTCGCGAGACGACTCATGCAGCAGCCCATAGTTGCTACTTTCCTTTCCATAGTGGTATACTAGTAGAATGCCCGTGCGTTGCCACGGGCTAACAAAATTATACTATGTGGAGATAGTATCGGTCAAATAAACTAGTATAATTCAGGATGGTGGACATTGCATGTGACTTCTGGTTGTATTGCTATGAATACCTGAATACTACCTCCTTTTCGATTTATTAGGCCCACACGTATCCCTAGATCAATGATTTGATCAACATAATATAAGTTTTATTTCGTATGAATAATACCATTAGAAACTTCAAATGTTCTACTTTTTAATGGTACAACTTTTATTATGTATAACTAGCAAAAATGCCCGTGCGTTGCAACGGGAGAAAAGATCCCATGCTTTGAAACGGGTGAACAAATCCGTACACAACCCTGGTGATCCAAATGGTGGAAAGTGTCTCAAACTCATCATAGAAAGCAAACTATACCTCAAGAGACATCGACAATGAACCAGCAAAGGTGCAACAAAGGTCCTGATGAGTCAGCAAAGATGTGGATAGAGATGTGGTCAAATAGAAAGGAACCGTTGATGATGAATCATACGAACTCGCTAGTGAGACAAGGAATCACATGCCACACACAGTGGCGTTGGAGAGGGTGGCTTGAGGGCATTTATGTTGACATGTGCATGGGTCAATGGCGTGAACGGACCCTCTCTTCTTGTGCTTCATGGCATTCTCTAATCCACTGCAGTGTATTCCATCATCCACGTGATCGAGCTCGTAGCCATGTAAGTCCTAATCATCCATGTTTGTCGTCGTGGCGGACCCATCCTCCACGATGTTCCTGTCCAACTCGATGTGCCAAGTAAAATGCTCTGTATTTGATAATCCTATATTTGATGTGTCCCAACATAGTTACATATTGACAATTATTTAGCTTATTGTTGATGCGCCATTTTTGAAATGGTTGCAATCATGATGTGAACAGAAGAGATGTAGTTAAACTTTGTGTTCATTTTAACATCACATGTTTCTTGTATAGAGTAATACTCCATTTTAAAACGCCAACACCTTCACCATTTAGTTAAAAGAGGAATCAGGTTGTAACCAACTACACACCATGAGTTGCATAAATTAGATATTGACGCATTTATATACGCTGGATATAGATTAGAAGCATCTAGTAACAAAAGATATAGGTTAGAAGCATCTCAACAAAAAATAACGATATATAGGTTAGAAGCGCGTGGTCAAGTAGTTTAGGTAGACTAAACCTTAAATTGTATATAGTTAAACTTAATCAACATATCGTCTCCTGTTTAAATCCACTTGATCAAACTCATGGCTCACCGGTCACCTTTCTATTTTGGGAATATAGAAAAGACATAGACGCTTATACATGTGCATATACACTCACCTCTATAAACGCAAGCGTGCACGCCCTATCCCTATTACCAACCCACCACTTAACACATATGCTTTTGATATTTTCTAGGTCTAACTCATCCAAATTAATTTGTTCCTTTTATATTTTTTATCTGTTGTCCGTACTCCGTGACCTACTCTCGTTATGCAAGGCCGCCTGAGATTTTTCATTACCTTTTGGATTTAATTTAACTTTTGAGAAGCTATTTTTTCGTGGATAGAGAGATACAATATGGAATCAGTAAAAAATATATGCATAATATGATCTACCTTGAGCACGCTAAACACATACACATAATAGGAAATCGGTTTGTTGATGAATTTAATAGGCAATATGTTTAGCTTTGTTATAAGGACACTATCATTGGAAGAATTAATTTTTTAATGAGAAATCACAAGATGCGTGCATGAATTAGGCTTGGATCCTGCGCCCAAAATCCCTTTCCTTTCTTTCCTTCCTTGGTTCATTCATGCCATATGAAGGCTCTAATTTATTCTCTCTCCTTCCAATAGTACCCTTTGTAGCTCATGGCGCCCATTTAGAAATCCCTTTCCTGGCTCATTCATGTGTTCATTCATGCCATATGAAGGCTCTAATTTATTCTCTCTCCTTCCAATAGTACCCTTTGTAGCTCATGGCGCCCATGTAGAAATCCCTTTCCTGGCTCATTCATGCTTTAATTCCTTTCCTTCTAGCTAGCTCATGGCGCCCATGTAGAAATCCCTTTCCTGGCTCATTCATGCTTTAATTCCTTTCCTTCTAGCTCATGGCGCCCATGTAGAAATAATCCCTTTCCTTGCTGGCTCATTCATGCCATATATGAAGGCTGTAATTTATTCCCTCTCCCATCTATCTGGGCATGAAGCCTTTAATTTCTTTCCTCCCTGGCTCATATGGCCATGCAAGGCTCTATTTTCTTTCCTTTCTTAACTCATATGGCAGCAAGATTTTTCTTCTACTTCCTTTCCTTCCCGCGCTCCCCATCCTCATTGTTTAGGTGGGACTATTGATACGTAACGTCCTCGATTCTAGCACAAACTGTACTATAGCTCGGTTGGCTGAAGTAATTCATATGTGAAGTGGAGGTCTTGAGTTCGAATCGCTCACGGGTTCTTTATTTTTTGCCGCTCCTCCATCAATGAAAAAAAAATCGCAGCAGGCCTACTCATTGGCCCAAGACCGAAATTTGCGCGCACAGCCCAAGCGAGGAACAACGAAAATCTGGGATGGACTCGGCAATAATTAGCACCACCTCGTGTATAATATACTTATTAACGTAGGATCAGATGCGGGACGAAACCAAGAATATCACCTTGCTTTATTAGTAGGTATATATATATATATATATATATATATATATATATATATATATAGATATAGATACGTGAGCTGTTAGAAATATGTTCCTCTTCGATTCAGTTATGAGACAAGCGGTGAACGTGCTTGAGTCGAATGTGTGATTGTTTGCTTCGAGTGAAAGGCGTGGATTCTGACAGCTCAATGTCATTGGCATGCTTCTCTCTTCTCTTAGGTTCCTGCACGAAGTGTGTGGTTGATTACTTTGCTAACCTTGAGCTTTCGAAATCGAGAAGGGGCCTGACCCTCCTTCCGTCGTAATGGGTCAGTGGAAACTGAGATCCATATTTGATGGTTTTGGTACTCCACATAGATCCATCCAAACGCATGCAGGTGATGCAACATCATGACCAAGAGGACTCTGTGGGTTGAGATCTGGTCGGTTTATGATGCTCTCTCCTCTACTGTATACACCTCACAAACTGGTACTTTTGCTCTCTACTTAGCAGGGACCTGTGGCCTTTTCTTCTACACAAATGTTCAGAAACTATATGCAGGCAAGAAGATGGTTCTCATTTCAGAAAAAAAAAATTGTTCATGATTCTTATTTCATGAGCGAAATGAACACCATGCTCATACATACAGTAGATATAAGACACAGACTCACAGAGGTCGGCTCAACTGAGATTAATTCTGTTGAGGCTTCTCATGTGAAGTTCTTCTGCTCACACCTCTCTGCGCCTCAGTATCTCCACTCCCAGGTAGTCGACGACGCCCTGCACCGCGACATGGGGCTTCCCGACCTTCACCCGCACGGCGGAGATCTGGGGGAACTCGAGCAGCGTGGAGCTGGCGATCGACTGAGCCACCGACTCCAAGAGGTTGCGCGACGGGCCTTCTACCACGCCCTTGGCTATCCTGCAGAGTGACATTACATACTCTGGTGTCAGGAAGATGAAGCTGAAGCTGAAGCTGTACTGTGACGGCGACAAAACTGAAGCTGACGAGACCGAGACGGGATGGAGGTGGGGAGTGGTGCGTGACCTGTAGATGTCGGTGTAGCTGACGGTGTGGGAGATGTCGTCCGAGTCCCCGGCGGCGGCGAGGTCCATCCAGGCGTCCACGTCGACCACGAACTTCTGGCCCAGCTTCTTCTCCTCCTGCTTCACGCCGTGGAAGCCGTGGAACTGCAGCCCCCGCAGGATCAGCTTGTCGCCGCCCAGCTCCTCCCCGTCCCCCGCCATGGCTGCTACCCTCTAGAGTTGGGATCGATTGATTGGGCTTGGGCGTGCGCTCACCCGCCGCCTCCTCCTTCAGAGCTGGCGCAGGTGGGTGGGTGGGTGGAAGATTCGGTGAGATATGGCCGGGAGCCTGCGGGTGAGATTTGTTGTTGAAGGGACAGGCGGGTCAGTCGACCTGGAAAAAAAAACGGATTAGTTGATTTTTTGTGCCCCGTCCAATCTAAATCGAACGGCCAGATTGCCTTCCTCCACCTCTCACCTGATATTGTTCATCGTCTTTCCCAAACCACCGCCCGTGGCCGGCGGCGCTCATGCTACCGCCCGCCGCCCCCGACCATGCCTATAAACCAGCGAACCACCCATACTCCCCGGCACTCATGGTCGAATAAATTTGAAATTGAGGCAATTTATTTCCAGCAAACCTGGAAACTATACTCCACCTGAATAAAGAATGACACGAAAAATTATAAATGCAAAATTTATTCGAAGGAAGTATAAATGGGAATGGAAGAACAGTGCAAATCATGCATCAACGGCAAGTAAATACTCTGTCAAAACATCACAAAAAATCACGGTAAATTTGTGCTAAGAAATTTATATTGCTGGTCATGGTGCAACTTAAGATTGTAAAACTAGTTTGATAGGTTGGAATGAGCCATTCCATAAGATAGTTGCCCAAACGGGTTACAACTTACAGCTGTATTTGCTTATACTGACGCACAGATAGATGCATACTGTTCAGAACTGCACCGTCAATAAGTAACAAGCAAGGAAAATTACAGCTCAAAAAAAGAGGAAAATTAAACAGAATAGCTTTATTCATCTGCGATCCAACATTGAACTTACAGAGTGCTTGCACAAAAACTGCAGCTCTCCACCTTAAGCCTACCCATATACTCCCTCCGTCCGGAAATACTTGTCCTAGAAATATACTCCCTCCGTCCGGAAATACTTGTCCTAGAAATGGATGTATCTAGACTTATTTTAGTTATAAATACATCCATTTTATCTATTTCTAGGACAAGTATTTTCGGACGGAGGGAGTATATATAATAAATGCAAAAGGAAACTGAGACAGGAAAAAAAAGAGGTACACAAGAGATGAAAGCAAGAGGAACTATGTAAGAAACTACTACTAAGCTTCCATCCAAGGTTGGCAAAGGACATGCCCTATGTATCTTCCTAGTGTACATCATGCTTGACCAGAAGAGCCATCATCTTCGCCTGCGGCTTCATATGTTGGCCGCACCAGATTTCTTTTATGCACCCAGCTTTCTGATGTGGAAGCACTTGGGTCAAATTTCAACCACAGCCAAATCTCACCTCAGCTGCTCTCTTTCACTTCAACAGGCTTCGCAGCAGCAGATGAATCTCCAGCGGGGCCTTTCTCACCCGAAGGGCTCACACTCTTGGCCTCGCCAAGCCGCACGGCCTGTGCAAAAGTCTTGGTGATATGACCCACCACATCGGTGGGTACGGCAGAGGGCTTCTTGGGCTCGACAACGCTAGGACTATTGGTGATATGACCCACCAGGTCAGTGGGTACAGTTGAGGGCTTCTTGGGCTCAGAAACACTGGAGCCGGATATCTGTTGTTGCTGATGCAGCCTTGCCTTATTCTTCAACAGGGCTTTCTCACGTTCCTCATAGAAGTCAAAGTCATCAAGGATTGAAACGTCATCCTCATGGTCCTTGAAGATTTTCAGCATCTCCAGTCCTTGTTCCAGTTTCACCTACAGTAAGATCAAAAATGTATTAGCGTCACATTAACTAGTCGAAGACGGAGCATTTTCCCAATGTTAGCACTTGTTAGTTGCTCCTATGAAACCATGTAAGTTGTATCCTACCAATTTGACGAGTGATATCACTTATGAAATAAATAACAGTAATTATAAGACAACAAATGTGCAAATCAATAAACAAAAGAAAATGCTATTCAAAAGCATTGTACTGTACCTCTTGTGTGTCTCGGCTGTTGGTTACAGGCTTGTTCTCATTGTTCTCAAGAATTATATGGCGGAAGAGATTATTTGGAACATCCTTCACTATGTGCCACTTAACAGGGAACTGGCCAGTCCACTTATCTTGCTGCCAGTAGTCCACACTCTTCTCAAAATTCACTGGTCCGGTCATCTCCGCGACACCGCAGAACTGTGCACTAGCATTCACCTGCACATATTGGTCCAGTTTTCAATTCTCAGCGACAAATAACATATGCAAGGTAATGAACTGAGAGCCCATGAAAACACTGATAGGGAAACAGGATAAGGTTTTGATTACCGAAAACAACAGAAAAATGGGACAATGTTCTTCCTTCTCCTTCACTTCACGATAGGCCGCGTCTAGTTTCTTGTTTCCATTTGTGGTGCTAGCCCAAACACCATATTTGATGCTCTTGTGCACATTATCTTCGCTGTATGATTTTATGATAAAAAATCTAGCATTCTTGTACTCTGTAACAAAGTCAGTCCTGTTGTATGACTCCTGGTCAAGTCCAGCAGAAGGCTTCTCATCTTTACTACCATCCTCTGGTTGCTTCTTAGGCCTGGTGGCACGTGGGCCCCGGCTTTGCTCATTGAGGAAGTCAAGTGGACCATCACAGCTGCATAACAAAGAATTGCCCCTTCCTCTCCTGCGCCCTTTGTCAATTGGAATAAAACTTCTACCATTCATGCCATAGCCAGGGAAAGGACCCCCGTAGTTAGTGGCCTGTGGGAAAACACCACTATGAGAGAACCCTCTTCCATACGAGTCACCGGGGGTTCCAAAGCCATAGAAAGGCTTCTGCTGAGGGGACATCTGAAATTGGGGAAAGCCAAGTTTAGATCATAGTACTAACGATTTAGATCATATCTTGTTATAATCACTAATAGTGTTGTTGTCAAATTATCATATACATCAGCACAGAAAGAACAGGTCATCATTCTAATATAAGCTGGTGTGTACACGTCCAGCAAAAGCTGATTGCATCTGGAAGCAGAGCTTCAGCCCAAATTGCAACTAGAGCAGTGTCAGGCTAATCTATTACAGGATTTGGTCATGTTTTTGTCGTTTTGTCATCATGATATGGCATATCAGAAGTCACTGCGTCCAAACTCTTCAATGAAAATGTTTAGGTAGAGGAGTTTAAACTATGGTAAATGTGAGAAGCATGAATGAGCGAACTAGGGGTCTAGAAGTCGCGTTATAAGAGTAAGAGACACATCAGATGGAGTAGTAGTTTTCTTGGGACTATGTTTCTTACAAATAAATGCAGATAAAAAAATTTGATTGTTGAAATATCTAAATTGTAAATTGTTATTATTCTTATATGACAAGAGATGTAATGTGAAAAGAATACCATCCCAGAAGCCATAGGAAAGTTGCTTTGTCCAAACGGCCCTGAAACACCACCAAATGGTTGAGGTGAAGCTGCAGGTGATGGAAATGAACCAGTTCCTTCTGACGATCTAAACCATTCTGCAAAATAGCATTTTCAAGGAACACAGTTATAATCACCTAAGCATGGGGCTTAAATTAACAGATTTTAGACAAAGCATGAGATAGATAATAACCCGGTCTTGGTCCAAAAAGGAAGCTGTTTGGACTCAGAGTGTCAGCCATAAAAGCTCCTTGTGTTGGGTCAATTGGCATCATTGTCTCACCCTGTGATATTGGAGTAGGAGAGCTTAAATACGGCATGCCAGGTTGTACTGGTTGCTGGTAGTAAGGAGCCGAGAAGGAGAACTGCTGAGGAGAGTAGAGCTGACCATCTCCACTAACACCAGCCGGTACCGGCGTCGAGATAGGAGAATAATGAGCATAAGGGTCATAGCCATAGCCACCATGGTACATCATTGAAGGGTCCTCGTTGTACACAACCTTCAAAAATAAAGTCAAACTGAGAAAAAGAAAACATCACAGAAATACTTGACAACTAAGCAAATCAACTTACCGCTGGACCCACTTCCAATCCTTCCGCATAAGGAGGATATACATCCCATTCATTTGGAGGGTTCTCATATCCTGGACCTGCTCATGGCATGCCACAGACCCAATAATATCATTCATCAACTCAAGAGAAAACTTCCAAAATTCAGAAGACATTAAAATCATGATGGCATCAAATATGCTCTCTCCAAAATAAAATTAGTAATTTAGTCCAACACTATATATGATAAAGATATCAAACTGAGCCTAAGTTCTTATTATTTCATTATTTGTTCACTGCAGAATGCATATGAATCCTTACAGGTCACAGGCAATTTCATAATAAATGACAACTTTAGAGATCCTTCCAGTACATATATTCCCAAATAGCATCTGATGGTGGTTCTTCGATTATTATCTCTTATTAGTTTTGCCCTCAGATGATGAACTATACACGTTAGTATAAAAATATACTTCCTTCAAAAACAAGGGAATAAAAACCATGCAGCCAGAAGATACAACTTTGCATGTGCAGCACAACATTTAACTCACCTTGGTAATAGAATGGCTGTGCCTGGGAGGAATACATGTGTTGTGGATACACAACATTATGTTCCCCACCTATGTTGGATGTGCCAGCCTGGGCTTGTCCATCACTTGGTAGATTGATAACACTTGAATCAAGTGAAATAGTGGGTTTCACAGTTTTCTCATCCTTCCCAGGAATGATCTGAGGTAGAAGAAGGTATTGCAACAATCAGAAAAGGGTGAAAAATTTGTATAAAATATATTTAAAATAAATCAAATAATGACCTGCTCTTTAGTGTTACTAGCAAGAACAGGTTTCTGTTCGACCTCGATTCTTGGCTCCGGTGAATCCATAGTGCCTAAAGCAGGAAGATACAATGAATTAGCTCAAGTCTCAAGAATGGTAAATTAGTGATATCCTATGTAGCATAAAAGATAACACTGTAAAATAGTGTTGCACTTTTTAGAGTGCCAAAAAAAAATGGAAGATCAATTCATGGCTAATGTTTTGTTCGTGCCTTTTACTGGCCCTGCCATTTTAAACAAAAGGCTCAATCATAACAAAACCAGGCTAAAGTGAAGCTAAGCTTGCATAAATAGCCCAAAGTTGCACATAAGGATAGCTGCCTCGCAGCATAGTTGCATCCAATTACCATAGAATCCTGTCAATCAACCTACCTACCGACTAGGGAGTCACATGCACCACAGATGAATATTGGAACACAGCACTCCAAATTAGTGTACTTGGCTGCTAATTCGGCCACTTATTCTAGCCTAATTTATCAAGAGGCATGGCAACAATCATGCATAATAAAGGCTGTCATGTTCATCATTCACTGCCATTCTGTTTTTGTTTGGTCAAACAGCTCTATATCGCAATTGAGGCCTCCCCAGGCAACTGGGCCTCACACTGGATCACCAGGTTTCTGCTATGACACAGACATCCTACCATTACCCCCTGCTCTTGTCCAGCCTGCACCAACTATTCACAAGACACGTACATGATCATAACTATGTATCTCATTCAAGTGGATGAAATCACGCCTGGCCCACCCTAATTAAGTGCAGACTACAACACAAAACATGAACATGTGACACGATTTCCATATGATAGCAGCATAGTACCCAGCCAATGAGGTGCTTATTGCTACGCATACACGCGAACCAGAATAGTCAACACCGGTGCACAAATGCGCGAGGTTGCTGCTCGGGTGAATCCTTGACGCCTTGGCTGGTCGTCAAATCCAACTGCTGACAACTAATGTCCTCGATCTCTTGAGTGCTACCAAGGGCTATGGCATGATTACGCAAGAACTAATTCAACTGTAACAAAGCGACAGCTCGCGCGAGATCTCACGCATCAACTCATTTAGCAGCAAAGATCTGTTGGATCGCCGTAAAATCCTAAACCAAGCAGCAGCTACCACTAGCAATTGCATCAACACCACAGCATCCTAGATCAGCAGACCTCCCCTATCGACGGGAATCGCCGTAACATCCTAAACCAAGCAGCAGCGACCACTAGCAATTGCATCAACACCACAGCAGCCTAGATCAGCAAACCGAGCCTCAAACTACAGGATCCAACCAAATCTCACCGGCCGTCGAGGACACGATACAATAACAATCCCAGCAAAGGCAGAGCACTCACCGGCCCTCTCCGATCCGGCACGCGCCGCTTCCATCGAGGGTCCGCACGCGCGCGGGAAGAAGAAACAGAGACCGACCAATCACCACCGGTCTCCTCCCTGGCTCGGATCCCTCGGCTGCCAGCCCCGATCTGGTGGGCGCGGCGCTCACGCGGTCGGATCGAGCTCGCTCGCTCGCGGCTCCTCGGCGGGGTCCGGTCCGATCGGGGGCGCGCGCGATCGATCTCACGCTCTTCCGCTCTCCATCCGGTGGCGGGGAGCCCGATGCGAGACGGGAGCGCTGCGGGTGACGGATGAGAGCCCGCTGCTCCGGCGGATCTGGCGCGGCTCGCCGAGGACTTCCCGTCGCGGGCGGTGGAGGGGAGAGGGGAGGAGGGCACGAGGGGAGACGCGAGCGCAAGCAAGAATAGCGCAGGCGGGTGGTGGGGGTGGGGACTGGCGAGGCACGAGGCCAACGGGCCGAACCAGGCAGCCAAATATGTTTGGATCGTGCCCAAAAGGAATATTTTGGCCATGGCTGAAAACTTGATCTGATCTTGCTCAGATCATGGTGCATCTTTAGCATGCCACTCTATTACTTTGTCCTAGTTCAATTTCTCTTACTAGCAACTTCAGGAATGAATCACTAAACTTATACTCCCTCCGTCCGGAAATACTTGTCCTAAAAATGGATATATCTAGACTTATTTTAGTTATAAATACATCTATTTTCTATATTTCTAGGACAAGTATTTTCGAACGGAGGGAGTACATACTAAGATTGACACTTATTTTGAAATGGATGGAGTATAACTGTAGCAGGATTGAGCAGCTAATGACTACCGATCGCTCTGTTCTTATTCCGATAAATAACTCCATTCTTGAAATATCAATCAACTCATACAAAGAAAGATAGTAATAAATAATCCCACTTAGATCCATAAACAATCAACAAACAAAACCATTAGCTATGCATCGATCCAAGAATTTTTTTTAAAAAACAGTGCAACATGCATAGAAGACCCAGGTACCAACCAGTGGCGGATTTATGATTTTGACAATGTGAGGGCAACCATGGACAACAATCCAATGGTTACTATAGCATGACAACCAAGTAACTATAGCGTAATAGCTTTGCCATGACCAGTCTGGTAATTTTAGCATCAGCAGCTTGGTAACTATAGAGCAAACATCCAACTAACTATAGCCTGAGCAGCCTGCTAACTTCCACACAAGCATTTTGGTAACTATAATATTGTCATCGCCATCATTAGAGCCTTTTGTGGAGACACTAGCTTACCTCTACCAGGTGAATTGCGTTCCGCCGTGATAAAATATACACTATATAGCTGGGTTTTCTGTACTAATAATAAACTAGTCGAAGGCACGTGCTTTGCACGTGCGCGTTCTTAATTAAAAATTTCATACAAGCAAGATTTTTTTTAATATAAACAAAGCACTTTTTACATGGAGTTTTAGCTTCGCAGCCTCTTGCCAAGTTACAATGTTCATGAACAAATTTGATTTTCTTATATTTCCAAAACATGTAAAGAGTAATTTTGGTTAACACTTGCTTAACAAACTTACAGTTTCCGCGCAAAAAAAAAGAGACAAACTTGCAGTTAATATTCTCAAAATGTTAAGTTACATCATGGGATTAAATTTTGTTCAAAAATAATCATCTCCGTGCTACATCACTTGGAGGTACAATGTAATGCATTCTACCACGCATATCCAATATTTATTGCCAGCAAAAAAAATGGATATGTATCAGTCCATATATACAATACATGTCGTAAAATTCATCATGCAAAAACGTGAGAATAGCCTATTCCACTTGACCTTCTTTTTAAAAAAAAACTTATTTTGTTTTTTGATTTGAGGAGAGACCGCTGGACCATCTGCAGGCTAAAGTATGGATTTGGGCTGACACTCGGCCACACGGGCCTTGAAGCCTGCCAGTGTGCTAGCTGTATGGAGCCCCACTCAGAAACGTGAACCAGGTCGAGCGGAGTTCTATAAAAAAAATGTCGAGCGGAGCGCCACCGCGCCGCCGCCCTTTCTCCCGTGCCCGCCGAACGCCGACCCTAGGACTACCACGCCGCTGGCGCAGCGCACGACCCGGCCATTCAGATATCGTGCTGGCCTTGCCTAGTCGTCATCAGCAGGCACATCGGCTCCCGAATCCAGCAGCCACGGCCGCACACACAACACACGCCGGCAGGCGGCACACTCCACGCCTCCACGGCTCTGAGCGATGGCGCAGGCAAGTAGCACCGACAGAAGCATCACCGCATCAACATCCGGCACTCAGCAGGCATCAGCACGGTGAGTACTCCAATTTCTGATTTCATCGGATGTCCCCGAAGGGATTCAATTTCTGATATTTTTTTCCAATTAAAGAACGAAGAATAATATTGATGAGTGTGATCTTTTTTATATATATTTAAGTGTGAAAATTGTTGATTTGTAGGTTCCAAAAATAAAGAATAAGTGTGGTGATTAAAACATTTGTGCACCCATTTCTTGCTTAAAAAAAAGTTCAGAGTTTAACTGTAATTGTTTCCATGTTCTTTCAATGTAACTAAATTATTAGATGTTGCCAATATTAAGAACAATTTGTAGGTTCGTTGTCATTATTGCGAATTTTCATGTCTTGTATTTGTAGCTTCTGCAGGTTTAATTTCAAGGTATCACCATGTGGAGATCCTCTTTGCTGCTAACCAGGAACGTGAGAATTGTGTTGATGGTGAAAACTACAAAGTGAGCACGATGAAGTTTGATGTCCACTTGACGCTGGATCACTGTACTTCCCCCGTTGAGTTCGAATATGATACTGCTAACTCTGATGTAGCGCGAGCATGTAGAAGCTACAAATCTACGCTGATGTTCGTAACCTTCGTTCCTGGTTTATCACCTGTGTAAGCTCTTGAAAATTGGTAGGCAATGCGCTGGATCTGTTCATGGTCTTGCTTCCCAGGCGCATCAGATTAGAATTAGTAATCTATCTATGGATGGGCCATGTCCCTCCATTGTTGAGTTGGCTTGTAATGACTTTGTAATTGATTCCGTATGAGTAAAGCAAAATGGTCTGTGCTCCCTTCTGTTGACCGGATGTTTCTGTTGTATGTTAAAACTGAAAAATGTTTGTATATTGCATATACATGTGAAGCCCAATGGCTCTGCATCATAAATGATATTTGCTCACTTATGTTGCTGGATTTCTGCTATATGCAATAACTTTCACAGGGACAAGCTAATGACTGAAACTCTATATAACATTATTTTTCCTGGGTAGTACTATTTACAGGAATACAACCATATTAGAAACATCACAATGCAGTACACAGCATGTACATGAATTATACCAAAACATCCCTATAGACAATATTTTTTGTGCTTTTCCCTGATGGGTCAATATCCTTATTTGGTTTTGCAAGTATTCTAGTTGTTTGTGTTGATATCCCTCTAGACAGAGCGACGTAGAGTTGGCCATGAGAGAACACCGGCTCAGGAAGATAGATGCCAACATTTGGGATGGTTTGACCCTGGGCTTTATTGATTGTCATGGCAAAACTAAGCCGAATTGGAAATTGCTTTCTTTTAAACTTGAAGGGGAGAACATCATCCTCTGAAGGATAGAGAGGAATTCGTGGAAGGAACACTCGCTTCCCAGCATATTGTCCGCCAATAATTTCTGCATCAATAGCATTTTCTTGAAATGCCTTAATAATAAGCCTTGTACCATTGCATAAACCATTAGAAGGATCAAGGTTGCGAATCAAAATAATAGGGCAGTTGATCTTTAATCTGAGAATATGTGGAGGTAGGCCATTAGGTGTGAGTGAATTTAGGAACTCAGGTTGATAGTGATTATGTGGATCATCGACCACTGAGTCAAAACTGTAATAGACCTTTTCTTCTCCAGGAAATCGGTCAACAAGCATATCATTTAACTCATCCACATATTCATTCTTTGTGGAAAGAATGGCACGTGCACTAATATAAGATGGCAAGTTTCCATTTTTCTCCATTAAAGGAAAGATGTCATCAATTAACTTACTAACAGAGGCCTTCAAGTCTGTGTAACCTATAACAATTTCTTCAGGCAGGCGCACATATTCTTGACCAATTGATTCCTCTGTAACATTACCAATTCTAAGGAGAAAATCAGAGAACCATGGATCAAACAAAGCCCTCATGTTGCGCCAAAGTTTGATATGTTTTATGTCTTGCCAAAGATAAGACTTCTTTAGTGTAGCATCTGTAATTTGTGCCCTAGTGCCATGCCTCACCACTGGAAGAACCTGTCTAAAATCACCTCCAAACACTACTACTTTCCCTCCAAAGGGTGATCCACAACCGGTGATATCTTGCAGGGATCTATCAAGTGCCTCCACAGCTTGGCGCTTTGTCATAGCAACTTCGTCCCAAATTATTAAAGATGACCTCTTGAGTAATTCTGCAGTTCCACTCTGTTTACTGAAGTTGCACATGCTGTCATCCTGAATATTAATTGGAATTTTGAATCTGGAATGTGTTGTTCTACCACCAGGCATGATAGATGCAGCAATGCCCGACGTTGCTGTTGCAATAGCTATTAGCCCCATTGACCGCACTTTAGCGAGCAAAGCCTTATAAAGGTATGTTTTTCCTGTACCTCCCGGACCATCTATGAAAAAAACCATACTCTTCTGATGCAAGACATGAGTCATTATCTCATCAAAAGCAAGTCGCTGCTCATTGTTTAGCTTGTTATACAAATCCAAGTGTTCCTGCTCAACCTCAATAGACATCTCATCAGATACTTCTCTCCAATCTAAGCTCTCCAAATCATTATTATCCAATAAGCATGGCAAGTCAAAGTTCTTTATGTCCTTCCCCATTGAATATAACAAACTTCTAAGATCTTTAAGCACCCCTAATGCGAACTCGACGACCATCATCCCTCCGTCTATAAATTGGATATGAGTCCTTTCCTTGTAGTGTTGTCTCTGAGAATGTCCGCGGATAATGGTATCTACAACTTCCATTTTCCATGCAAGCATTCTTACTGTTGAGAACTCCGCATGGTCCATGCATCATGTGCTTAATAACTAAAGCATGTAGTACAGGGTATTTGTCTTTATCTAGGATCTCTGCTGATATTATCTCATCATACTGACCTGGATTAGTGTTGAAGGTCCTAGCTTAGGAAAATAGAACTGTGTAGGGGCTAATATGTAACTTGTACATTGTATATATAGAGATGAAGGAAGAGCACCTGGGGCGATAGAAGCTTCAAGAAATTTCCCCATTCAACATGGCATCGGAGCTAGATTCATTGGAGGCGGCGGCGCCGGCGGTGTAGTTGCCGGTGAGGTGGCGGAGTCCGGCGAGGAGAGCGCGGCGCATCTGGGCGTGTGCGAGCGCGCGTGTGCGCGGAACCTGGTGGGTAGCGTGCGACGCGAGGCACGGCGGGGTTGTGCTCGAGGAGCAGCGCGGGTGCGGCAGAGGAAGAAGAGGAGGTGCAGCTCGTCGGTGGCTGCAGGAGGAGCCGCAGCTGCTGCTGCTGAGGAGAGGAGAAGGGGCGCATCTGGTAGCCGATTCCCGGCGCGGCTGCGCGGCGACGGTGGGCCGGAGAAGGGAAGGAAGCAGCGGGAGGAGGAAGTGGAGCTGCTGCTGACTGCTACTGCGAGGTGGTGCTGAGAGCAGCTGCTGAAGGCTGCTGCTGCTGATTACCCAAGGAGGAGGTCGTGTTGCTGCCATGTCTGCTGGTTGAAGACTGCTGCTGCTGAATTTGCTGGATCTACTGCTGCCTGTTGTGCGTGTGTGCAGGGGAGTGCTGCGGGTGTACTGTGTGAAGCTTGCAAGAGAGGAGGTCCAGTACACTTGAGGTGGAAGAGAAGAGGAACAATATGTTGTTTGGTGCAAATCGCAAGCAGGGGGAGAATTCAAGGTTTGGAATGAACCTAAGAAATAGGAGTTGCTTTGGATATAATCAACCTGGGCAATCGCAGAATTGGTATAGCAGAAGACGTGTTGTTGGTACTGAGAAGTCTTGGCGACGACATGGGGATTGGCTGTGTCCAAATGCAAACTGTGGAAATGTAAATTTTGCTTTTCGCAGAATCTGTAATATTTGTGGAGTTACACGACCAGCTAGTGATAGAGGAACCACACAGCTTGTGAGTGTGAGAATGACTGCAGAAGATATGGTGAAGTGGCAGTGGTTTAAGAAGATGAGTTCAAGTGAAAATTCTTCAAAGGAAGCACCTGTTTCTGCTGGTCCTTGGACTAATGCTTCTAAAGCTGTAAGTTGTGAGCGACCATGGTTAATTGATTCTGGTGCATCAAGACATATGGTGGGATCCTATGAGGACTTCTTAAAATATGTACCTAATGTGATGGGGCAGGATGTGAAGTTGGCAGATGGCTCTACCCAAGCTATTATGGGAAAAAGACTGTGTGTTGTAAATGGGTATTCACTGTAAAACAGACTCCAGAAGGTAAAGTGGAGAGGTACAAGGCCAGGTTAGTAGCAAAGGGGTATAGCCAAACCTATGGAGTAGATTATGATGAAACTTTTGCCCCAGTAGCAAAAATGAACACCATCAGAACAATAATCTCAATTGCAGCAAACCGTAATTGGAAATTGTTTCAAATGGATGTTAAAAATGCATTCCTCCATGGAGACTTGCAGGAAGAGGTGTATATGGAGATTCCTCCAGGATTCAATGGCCGTGAGACTGAAGGCAAGGTTTGTAAACTAAAAAAATCCCTTTATGGTCTAAAACAATCACCTCGAGCATGGTTTGGAAGATTTATAAAAGGAATTTGCTCCTTGGGGTATAAACAAAGCAATGCTGATCACACTCTCTTCTTTAAACGTCATCATGATAAGATTACTATACTGACTGTATATGTTGATGATATAGTAATCACAGGGGATGATGTTGAGGAGATATCATACTTGAAGAAGATGATGGCTAAAATATTTGAAGTTAAAGACTTGGGCTATCTTCATTATTTTCTGGGGATTGAAGTTGCTTATGGGGCACAAGGTATTTACCTCTCTCAAAGGAAGTATGTACTTGATCTTCTTAATGAAACAGGTATGTTAGGATGCAAACCAGCGGCCACACCTATTGAGCAAAATAATCATACCTTGGTAGACTCAGGTGACCCCGTAGATAAATACCAATATCAGAGGTTAGTTGGCCGTTTAATCTATTTATCGCACACAAGGCCAGATATTGCATATGCAGTTAGTGTTGTAAGCCGTTATATGCATGATCCTCGTTCAGGCCATCTAGAAGTGGTAAATCGAATTTTGAGATATCTAAAAGGCTGTCCAGGGAGGGGAATCTTATTTTCTAATCATGGACATTTGAAGGTAGAGGGATATACTGATGCAGATTGGGCTGGATGTCTAGATGATAGACGATCTACATCAGGTTATTGTGTGTTTGTTGGAGATAGTCTAGTTTGTTGGAGAAGTAAAAAAGCAAAATGTGGTGGCACGATCTACTGCTGAGGCAGAATTCAGGTCTATGGCTTCTGGTTTATGTGAACTCATGTGGTTGAGGATATTACTATCTGAGCTCGGTCTATTTGATGGAGGACCACTACAACTCTATTGTGATAACCAAGCTGCAATCAATATAGTGCATAATCCAGTTCAGCATGATAGAACTAAGCATGTTGAAATTGATAGACATTTCATTAGAGAGAAGTTAGATGAGGGGAGCCTTCGTGTTACTTTTGTTAGATCTGATAGTCAATTGGCATATGTACTTACAAAAGGTGTTAGTGTTGTGTCTTTTGTGAACTTATGTAGCAAGATGGGACTCATGGATATATTCGCCCCATCTTGAGGGGGAGTGTTAAAGGTCCTGGCTTAGGAAAATAGAACTGTGTAGGGGCTAATATGTAACTTGTACATTGTATATACAGAGATGAAGGAAGAGCACCTGGGGCGATAGAAGCTTCAGGAAATTTCCCCATTCAACAATTAGTAATCTTGCAAGTTGACTTCAGAATAATTAAGAAGTGTGCATGCGGTAGGCCTCTCTTCTGAAATTCTATTACATGAACATGTGCAACAACTTCACCAAATAATTTCCTCTTGAATAAAATATCTTTAAGATCCTCCAACTTTGCCTTGAAGACCCGTGCTACCAAATCTGGACGATCTTGTGGCGATTGGCCTGGTTCCAGCTCTCTAGTTATCTCTTCCCATTGCGGGTTGCAAGTCATTGTAATGAATAAGTCTGGCTTTCCAAACCGTTGGACCAATGCCAGTGCATCTAGATACCTTCGACGCATGTCTCTTGGTCCTCCAATAAATTTCGGGGGGAGCACAATACGCTTTCCTGTCATGCATGCACGTGTCTCACCGGCTACAACACTATCAACCAATCCTTGATATAAATCTGCACGTATGAGAACCTGAGTTGACGGTTGTAAATAGAAAGCCAACCTTATTGATTCAATCTTGATGTACATATCAACAATATATTGTTGAGTTAACCGCTTTCCAAATAGTAAGACGTTGAACTCGCCATCTCGGATTTGTAACTTATAACAATAATATTCTCTTGGTGATACACAAGAACCAGAGCTCTTTTCCACCCCTGCATTCAAGGCAATTTATGGTTAGATAAATGAATCTGAAACGAAGTAATAAAAGAAAAAAAATACTTGACAAAAAACTTGCCTTCTTCGCTGAGAGCATTTGCTTGATCATTTCTCTTCCTCCTATACCATGGGTACCAACTTTTGGTAAATTTAAGTTCCATCCAACTTCCCCATTCGGGAAAAAAAGTGGATATGACAATGGATCGTAGCAACCATGGTATGCTTTTATGCACTGTGGTGTTGGAAATATGCCCTAGAGTCAATAATAAATTGGTTATTATCATATTTCCTTGTTCATGATAATCGTTTATTATCCATGCTATAATTGTATTAATTGGAAACTCAAATACATGTGTGGGTACATAGACAACACTGTGTCCCTAGTATGCCTCTAGTTAACTAGCTCGTTGATCAAAGATGGTGAAAGTTTCCTAGCCATAGACATGAGATGTCATTTGATAACGGGATCACATCATTAGGAGAATGATGTGATGGACAAGACCCAAACTATGAACATAGCATATGATCGTGTTAGTTTATTGCTATTGTTTTCTGCATGTCAAGTATCTGTTCCTATGACCATGAGATCATGCAATTCGTTGACACTGTAGGAGTGCCTTGTGTGTATCAAACGTCGCTACGTAACTGGGTGACTATAAAGATGCTCTACAGGTATCTCCGGGGGTGTCTGTTGAGTTGGCATGGATCAAGACTGGGATTTGTTACTTCGTGTGACGGAGAGGTATCTCAGGGCCCACTCAGTAATACAACATCACAACAAGCCTTGCAAGCAATGTGACTAAAGTGTTAGCCATGGGATCTTGTATTACGGAATGAGTAAAGAGACTTGTCGGTAACGAGATTGAACTAGGTATAGAGATACCAACGATCGAATCTCGGGCAAGTAACATACCGAAGAACAAAGGGAATAGCATACGGGATTAACTGAATCCTTGACATAGAGGTTCGACCCGATAAAGATCTTCGTAGAATATGTAGGAGCCAATATGGGCATCCAGGTCCCGCTATTGGTTATTGACCGTAGAGGTGTCTCGGTCATGTCTACATAGTTCTCGAACCCGCAGGGTCTACACACTTAACGTTTGGTGACGATATAAGTATAGTTGAGTTGTTATGTTGGTGACCGAAGGTTGTTCGGAATCCTGGATAAGATCTCGGACATGACGAGGATCTCCGGAATAGTCCGGAGGTAAAGATTGATATATGGGATAATAGTGTTTGGTCTCCGGAAGGGTTCCGGAATTCACCGAAAGGGGTTTCGGATGTTTCCGAAATGTCCGGGTACGAGAACACTTTATTTGGGCCAAAGGGTAAAGCCCACGAGGCTTTGGGTGCGGAGGCCAGAGGCCAGATGCCAGGATCCCTGGTGTCTGGGGCGGTACTACCGCTGCCTAAGCGGTACTACCGCTTGGTAAGCGGTACTACCGCTTGCTAAGCGGTACTACCATCCTGGAGTCCGAGGAGGACTCTTGCCTTGCGGGCCAAACCGACCTTGAGGAGGCTTTTTCTCCAAGTTTCGACCCCAGGGCTCAACATATATATAGAGGGGCAGGGCTAGCACCCGGAATAGATTAAGAATTCCCCAAGCCGTGTGCCGGCAACCCCGCCCCTCTAGTTCATCCTCCGTCATAGTTTCAGTAGTGCTTGGCGAAGCCCTGCTGAGATTGTTCTTCACCACCACCGTCACCACGTCGTCGTGCTGCCGGAACTCATCTACTACTTCACCATCGCTCGCTGGATCGAGGAGGTGAAGGCGTCATCAAGCTGTACGTGTGTTGAACGCGGAGGTGCCGTCCGTTCGGCGCTAGATCGGAAGGACCGTGATCAGGATCACGAGACGGTTCGTGATTTGATCGCGGGACGGATCGTGATTGGATCGTGAGATGGATCGTGATGGGATCGCGGGACGCTCGGCGATTTGAATCACGAAGACGTTCGACTACATCAACCGCGTTTCTTAACGCTTCCTCTTAGCGATCTACAAGGGTATGTAGATTCACTCTCCCTCTCGTAGATGCTCATCACCATGGATAGATCTTGTGTGTGCGTAGGAAATTTTTTGTTTCCCATGCAACGTTACCCAACAGTGGCATCTGAGCTAGGTCTATGTGTAGATGAGATCTCGAGTAGAACACAAAGGAGTTTGTGGGCGTTGATATTCAGATTGCTTCCTCCCTTGGTCTTTTCTTGTTTCGGCGGTATTGTGGGATGAAGCGGCTCGGACCAACATTACTCGTACGCTTACGAGAGACCGGTTCCTTCAACTGACATGTAACATCGTTGCATAAAGATGGCTAGCGGGTGTCTGTTTCTCCCACTTTAGTCGGATCGGATTTGACAAAGGCGGTCCTTGAGAAGGTTGAATAGCAATTTTTATATCACCGTTGTGGTTTTTGCGTAGGTAAGAATTGTTCTTGCTAGATACCCGTAGCAGCCACGTAAAAATTGCAACAACAATTAGAGGACGTCTAACTTGTTTTTGCAGGGTATGTTGTGATGTGATATGGCCAATTACATGATGAGATATATGTGATGTATGAGATGATCATGTATTGTATAGAATATCACGACTTGCATGTCGATGAGTACGGCAACCGGCAGGAGCCATAGGGTTGTCTTTAATTATTTTCGCCGTTTTGCTTTATTTTATCTCTATGAGTTAGCAATAGTCGTGGAAGCAACAGTCGGCACGACAACCTCATGGCGACACGTTGATGGAGATCAAGATGATGGAGATCATGGTGTCATGCCGGTGACGATGGAGATCATGCCGGTGCTTTGGAGATGGAGATCAAAAGCACAAGTTCATGGCCATATCATGTCACTTATGATTTGAATGTGATGTTAATCCTTTTATGCATCTTATTTTGCTTAGGACGACGGTAGCATTATAAGGTGATCCCTCACTTAAATTTTAAGATAAATTGTGTTCTCCCCGAGTGTGCACCGTTGCGAAAGTTCGTCGTTTCGAGACACCACGTGATGATCGGGTGTGATAGACTCTACGTTCACATACAACGGGTGCAAGCCAGTGTTGCACATGCGAAACACTCGGGTTAAACTTGACGAGCCTAGCATGTACAGACATGGCCTCGGAACACAAGAGACCAAAAGGTCGAACATGAGTCATATAGTAGATATGATCAACATGGAGATGTTCACCATTGAAACCACCTCAACTCACGTGATGATCGGACTTGAGTTGGTGGATTTGGATCATGTGACACTCGAATGACCGGAGGGATGTCAATTTGAGTGGGAGTTTTAAGTAATATGATTAACTAAACTCATTATCATGAACATAGTCAAAGTGTCTTTGCAAATTATGTTATAGATTACTAGATCGCGCTGTAGCTCCCTTGAATTTTTATATGTTCCTAGAGAAATAGATTTGAAAGATGATGGTAGCAATAATGCGGACTGGGTCCGTGATCTGAGGATTGTCCTCAATGCTGCATAGAAGGCTTATGTCCTTAATGCACCGCTCGATGTGCCACCCCCTCTAGCGTCGTCTGTAGATGTTGTGAACATCTGACAGGCACGTTCCGATGACTACTTAATAGTTCAGTGCGTCATGCTTTACGGCTTAGAATTGAGGCTCCAAAACGTTTTGAACGTCACGGAACATATGAGATGTTCTAAGAGCTGAAATTGGGATCTCAGGCTCGTGCTCGTGTTGAGAGGTATGAGACCTCCAACAAGATTCTTTGCCTGCAAGATGATGGAGAATAGCTCAATCGTTGAGCATGTGCTCAAATTGTTTGGGTGCTACAATCGCTTGAATCGAGTGGGAGTTGATCTTCCAGATAAGATAGTGATTGATATAGTTCTCCAAGTCACTGTCACTAAGCTACTAGAGCTTCGTGATGAACTATAAAAGGCCAGAGATGGAAATAATGATCCCTGAGCTGTTCGCAATGTTTGACACCGCGAAGATAGAAATCAAGAAGGAAGCATCAAGTGTTGATGGTTAGTGAAACCACTAGTCTCGAGAAGGGCAAGGGCAAGGAGGGATACTTCATGGATGGCAAACCAGTTGCTGCTCCAGTAAAGAAACCCAAGGTTGAACCCAAACCCGAGACTGAGTGCTTCTATTATGAGGAGAACGGTCGTTGAAGTGGAACAACCCTAGATACTTGGTAGATAAGAAGGCTGGCAACGTCGACAGAAGTATATTTGATATACGTGTTATTGATGTGTACCTTACTAGTACTCCTAGTAGCACCTGGGTATTAGATACTGGTTCGGTTGCTAAATGTTAGTAACTCAAAATAAAAGCTACGGAATAAACGGAGGCTAGAAGGGCGAGGTGACGATGAGTGTTGGAAGTGTTTCCAAGATTGATGTGATCACCATCGCACGCTCTCTCTACCTTCGGGATTAGTGATGAACCTAAATAAATGTTATTTGGTGTTTACGTTATGCATGAACGTGATTAGATAATGTTTATTGCAATACGGTTATTCATTTAAGTGAGAGAATAATGGTTATTCTGTTTACATGAATAATACCTTCAATGGTCATGCACCCAATAAGAGTGGTTTATTGAATCTTGATCGTAGTGATACACATGTTCATAATATTGATGCCAAAAGATACAAAGTTAATAATGATAGTACCACATACTTGTGGCACGGCCGCTAAATGTCACATTGGTGTAAAACGCATGAAAACTCCATGCTGATGGATCTTTGGACTCATTCGATTTTGAATCGGTTGAGACATGCGGACCATGCCTCATGGGCAAGATGACTAAAACCCCGTTTTCCGATATGATAGAGCGGGCAATTGACTTATTGGAAATGATACATGTTGATGTATTTGGACCAATGAGTGTTGTAGCATACGGTGGATATCGTTATTTTCTTACCTTCACTGATGATTTGAGTACATATGGGGATATTTACTTAATGAAACACAAGTCTATAACGTTTGAAATGTTCAAACAAAATTAGAGTGAAGTTTGAGATCATCGTGACAAGAAGATAAAATGTCTACGATATGATCGTGGAGGTGAATATCTGAGTTACGAGTTTGGTATACAACTTAAGACAATGTGGAAGTTGTTTCACAATTCACGCCACCTGGAAACACCATAGTGTGATGGTGTGTCCGAACGTCGTAAGTCGTGCTCTATTAGATATGGTGCGAACTATGATGTCTCTTATCGATTTACCACTATCGTTTTAGGGCTATGCATTAGAGACAACCACATTCACTTTAAAAGGGGCACCATATAAGTCCGTTGAGATGACACCGTATGAATTTTGGTTTGGCGGAAACCTAAGCTGTCATTTCTTAATGTTTGGGCCTGCGACGCTTATGTGATGTTTGCGTTGGGTGCTTTGTTGTTTTGTGTGCAGGTACTGCTAATGAGGTGTTGCGTGATTCTCCTACTGGATTGATAACCTTGGTTCATAACTGAGGGAAATACTTATCTCTATTGTACTGCATCTCCCTTCCTCTTCAGGGAATTACCAACGCAGCTCACAAGTAGCAAGAAGCATCGGGTTCATAATCTTCGAACGGGTTATTGGGCTGGGATGTCTATATTTTGGTTAAGTTTGCAACTCTCGTTCTTGTGAATTTGATGTTCTAGGTTGTAAACTTAAGTCCTGATGGACGTCTGCCGATAACCCACAAGTATAGGGGATCAATTGTAGCCTTTCTCGATAAGTAAGAGTGTCAAACCCAACGAGGAGCTAAAGGTAGACTTAATATTCCCTTCAAGTTCTATCGACCACCGATACAACTCTACGCACACATAACGTTAGCTTTACCCAGAACAAGAATAAAACTACTTTGTATGTGTAAGGATAAGTTTGCAAGAATAAAACTAGAAGTACTTAGCGGGAAGAAAACTAGGAGTAATTTGCAAGATAATAAAAGTTAGTTGTTTAGTAGAGAGCTTTTTGTAGAACGATGAGAAAGATTGTCCATAGGCAATTGAATATGACATGTGTGATAATTATTATATGCAATGAGTAAGAGGCATACGCTAACATACTTTCCGTACTTGGATCATATGCACTTATGATTGGAACTCTAGCAAGCATCTGCAACTACTAAAGATCATTAAGGTAAAACCCAACCATAGCATTAAGTAACAAGTCCCCTTTACTCCCATACGCAACAACCCCCTTACTCGGGTGTAAGCTTTTGTCACTCTAGCCACCCACTATAAGCGAATCATGAACGTATGCAAAACCCTACAGCGGGAATTCCACACGCTTGCGCGACACGGAGGGCACCATAGGACAGCACCTTATTAACATACAACTCATATCAATCACACCATACCACAATTAACCCATAGGACAAAAGAAATCTACTCAAACATCATAGGATGGCCATACATCATTGGGTAATAATATATAGCATGAAGCACCATGTTCAAGTAGAGAATTACAGCGGGAATAGAGAGGTTACACCGCTGCATAGAGGGGGAGAGAGTTGGTGATGATGGCGGCGAAGTTGTTGGTGTAGATCGCTGTCACGATGGTTCCCCCGGCGGCGCTTCGGCACCCCCGGAAGAGATGAGGAGAGAGAGAGCCCCTCCTTCTTCTTCTTGATTGGCCTCCCCCTAGATGGGAGGAGGGTTCCCCCTCTGGTCCTTGGCCGCCATGGCTCCTGGAGGGCATGAGCCCCTCCGAGATTGGATCTCTCCCTCTATTCTCTTCTGTTTCTGCGTTCCTGTTTTCTGGCCTGTGGCGCCCCCGGCCCGACCGTGCACTAATCATACACGCAAATGCACATGATCAAGCCCAGGGACTCACGGGAAGATATCACAACACAACTCTAGACACAAAATAAAATAATACAAGCTCTATATTACAAGCCATGGGCCACGAGGGCTCGAATACATAAGCTCGAGTTACACAAGAGTCAGCGGAAGCAACAATGTCTGAGTACAGACATAATTAGACAAGGCTGCCATAAGAAGGCGAAAACAAACAATGTCAACTAGATCGAAAAAGGCGCAGGCCTCCTTCCTGGGAGCCTCCTAAACTACTCCTGGTCGTCGGTCTCCACGTAGTAGTAGGCATCATCGAGGTAGTAGCAGTCGTCGACGGGGTCAGCTGGCTCCGGGGCTCCGTCATCTGGTCGCAGCAATCGGGTATGGGGAAAAAGAGGTAGCAAAGCAACCGTGAGTACTCATCCAAAGTACTCTCAAGACTTCCATCAGATCTATGCTAAGTATGCATCGGTATCAAAAGGGGGCTGTATCTGTGGACTAGACTGCAGAAATGCCAGAATAGAGAGAGGGCCTAGCCTATCGAAGACTAGCATCTTCAGCGTCTTGCAGCATTAGAAGAGTGCAGATTAGTAGCATAACATAAAGTAATAAGCATGTAGTAGCAAAGCCCAAGGATCCTTCCTCGACCCCCTGCGAGAAAGCGATCCCGGAGCTTACAATTAAAGTAACATGTATCCAGTTCAAGTTGTAGTAGATCGGGATACAACACTGAGCGTCCTGTTACCGTGGACACGGCTATTCGAATAGATAACTTCCCTGCAGGGGTGCACTACTGTTACCCAACACGCTCGATTAACTCTGGCCGGACACACTTTTCTGGGTCATGCCCGTCCTCGGCTGATCGACACGACGTAGTCCTACCTAGGCTCCGCAGAGAGGTCCCCGCCGGTCTACATCCTAAGCGCTCTGGGGTCTTGGGCGCATCGCCATTTGCACTCCGGGTCGTTGCGCGCAGGGTCAGTCTCACCACGTTGTGTCTGTGGGTATCTGCTGTCGCCCGGCCGCAATGCTGAACTAGATGTCTGATAGAGATTTTGGTTGATACATACGGCATAGAGGGCCCCATTAAACCATTATCCCATGTGGTGGTAGTCGTATAGGCCAGTGGCCAACTCAGATCAAATACCCAAATCCGTTAGTGCATTATTAGGAGCTCGCAGTGATGATCAGTATTCCTGTCGCCCCGTCTCGAGGAAGTGCAACAAGGGTCAGGCCCATCCCTCTCTAGGGAGGTCTCTGCCTGCCCGGCCGTGCCTCGTAATTATCTCGCGGGTACCCTCCAGGTCAACCCGACTCTCAAGAGACTGTCGGGAACTCAGGTCCACCTCTACCGGAGTGGTACCGCATGTCCCTTCAATCCCGCAGTAACAGTTAAAAGGGGCAACAGTTAAAGGTAACAGTGTGTTCTTGTCATCAAGTGGGAAGTCCGAGGAATCACCCTCGATGGACTCCCACTCGATCTATCCGTCAAGGTGAACTAGGAGGAATCACCCTCGATGTGTTCACACTTGAGGGGTTGCACGACAAAGGCGTCATCGGAGGTGGTGAAAGAGGAATCATCCTCGGTAACCCACAGCCGACTAGCTACGCTACAGAGATATCATCAGGAGTGAGGTAGGAGGTATCACCCTCGGCACTCGATAGTATCCCTGGAGTCGTACAACTAAGGGGGTGTGCGGTGCTGTGTCGGTTTCGGCACATCGATCCCATTGATCGAGTCATCGGTAGTAAAGCATGGCAACACGGACAAGGGGTAGGGCCACTGATGGATCGCTAACCAGCCTATACTAAGCATATAGGACAACATGTAAAGTATCAACAGCAGGTTACGACATCAGGCCATGCATCAGAATAGGAGCAATCAATTACAGTAGCAAAATCTAATGCAAGCATGGTAGAGAAAGAATGGGCGATATAGGAATGATCAAGGGGGTTTTGCTTGCCTGGAAGCTCTGCTGAAAAGGAAGAAGGGTCGTCGGTGATGTAGTCGATCACAGGGGCAGCGTCGGTCTCGAAGTCTACCGGAGAGAAGAGGGGGGAAGAAATAGTAAACATAAAGCAAACAAATGCACACAGATGCTTGGCATGGCAATAGGCTGTGCTAGGGGTGCCCTAACGCAGAGCTAGGTATTTTAAACGGAGCGGGAAAATATCCAGGAATATTTTCCCAGCTCCAAACACTATTCATTTAGTGGCTTCGGTAGCAAATGTTCAACGTTCAGTATGTTAGAGGCATGTGACAGGTACGTGGAGGGCATATTCGGATTCTTCATATTTTTTGATCATTTTTCATATATAAATTATTTTCATCCGAGTTACGGTTTATTTTATATGATTTTTCAAAGTTTTAATCATTTTCTGGAATTTCTGAAATTATTATTAATTCAAAATTAAAAAGGAAATTGCTAAATGTACACAGAGAGTGTACACAGCAGAGTGGACCAGAGGCTGACAGTGGGGTCCAGTGGGCTGAGTCACCATGCACAGTCAGCAGGTCAAAGGTCAAAGTTGACCAGTCAACAGGACAGGTGGGGTCCACATGTCATTGACTGGGTCAATCCCAGTCAGCAGTTTGACTAGTCAAATGGGTCCCGTGGGACCCAGAGGTCAGTCACAGTTAGTTTAACAGGGTTTTAAACTAATCTAATTAGTTAATTAGCAGGGTGGGGCCTGGATGTCAGTGGTTGAATTAGTTATTTGATTTATTTAATTTAACTAAATGCTACAGTACATGGGCCCACGTGTCAGTGGGGGTCAGGTTTCGGGTTAGTGGCTAATGACCTGACGGTGGGCCCCGCCGGTGTTTAAACTGCGCGCGCGCCGGCAACAGCACTCCGACGAGGCAGAGCGCGGCGGCGATGGTCGGAAAATGGCCTCCGGCGACCATTTGAACAGCGGAACGGCTCTACGGCACCGGCGCGATGCCGCGCACACGAGGGTGCGAGCCATTGGTGCTGGGACGGACTAAATCGATGGCGGCGAGGGCTATCCGCGGTGGCCGGAGTCGGGCAAGGATGGACCCGGCGCTAGGGGACGCGCGTGGAGAAACAGGAAGGGGGAAAAGGTGCGGGAGCTCACAGTGATCTCGCAGGAGGGCTCAGGGAGGCGCGGGGAGGTCGAGGACGTCGGCGACGAGCGGTGGAGCACGACGGTCGTAGCGGAGGGGATCGAAGCAGGCGACGGAGATGGGGGCTCCCGGCTTGCGTGGTTCGGTGGAGAGGTCGAAGGGCTCGCGGCGGATCTCCTGGACATCGGTTGATGGCGCGGGGAGGCCGGTGGACACGCGGACGAGCAGCGGCCGCGACGGCGCATTCTCGGGCGTCGAGGAAAGGAAGGGGGTGGCCAGGGGGTCGAGGGCGTCGACCCTATCCCCCCACGGCAGGCGCGGGGGCTGCGCTGTCGAGCAGGGCGAGGGGGGCCGGGGCGCGCACGCGTGTGCGGTCGACACGGGAGGAGAGAAAGAGTGCGGGGTTAGGGACGGCCAACGCGGGCTGGGCCGGTCACTGTTGACCTAGAGCCCACAGGCACAGTAGTGTTTAGACTCTTTTCTTTTTCCCTTTTCTATTTTATTCTTCCAGCACTGTTTTGCATTTTCTTTTAATAGCAAAACAGTTTAGAAAAATGTGAAACTTGCCAAATTAAATACCCTGCAATAGTCTGCACTGCCACAGTAAGTTTGGGATTTAAATGAATTCATTTGAATTTTTGTTTAAATGAAATGGTTTAAATAGGGCTGTTTAGGTACTGTTTTTGGATGTTAGGGTCAATTTGGGAATTTTTATAATGTTGATTTTATTTTTATAATTGCTTCGGGATTATTTGCAATATTATGAACTATTTTGTTTAATTATTTGAAGAAGGTTTTATTTGACTTGCATTTGAATTTTGAATTTGAACTTGAAGTTGGATTATTTTCTAAATGCAATTTATTTAGGATGATCATGATGACATGGCTAATTAATTAGCTTAATGATAGGGTTGAGATCTGGGGATGTTACATGGCCCTTCACCGTTTCTTATATTCCCGGAGATCCGTAACTCCGATTGGGCTGAAATTTTGAGGGGATTTTTATCTGGAAATTACCTTTCTTGGGGCGAAAGAAGGGCCCCAACCGACGTTCGAGGGAGTCACAAGGCAACACAACACGACCCCCCTGGGTCGTGCCCTATTGCCTTGTGGCCACCTCGGGCACCGTCTTGCATTGATTCTTCTTCCTAAAAATCACATATATTCCAAAATAATTCTCCGTAAAATTTTATCGTGGTTGGACTTCGTTTGATATGGATTTTCTGTGAAACAAAAAACATGCAAAAAATAGGAACTGGCACTGGGCACTGGATCAATATGTTAGTCCCAAAAATAATATAAAATGTTGCCAAAAGTATATGAAAGTTTTAGAATATTGGCATGAAACAATCAAAAATTATAGATACGACGGAGACGTATCAGCATCCCCAAGCCTAATTCCTGCTCGTCCTCGAGTAGGTAAATGATAAAAAGATATTTGTTTTATGTGGAATGCTACCTAGCATAATCTTGATCATATAATCTAATCATGGCATGAATATTAAGATACAAGTGATTCAAGGCAATAGTCTATCAATTTGACATTGAAATAATAATACAAAACATGCATGTATTTCATCATTGCCTTTCTTAATAATGGAGCTAAAGGAAACAGCCTCTAAACACTTAGTTGTGGTAAGCATGACACGCTCGTTCTTCCCTGCATAGACATATCAAATCAAGAGTACCCCGGTGCCAAACCAAGCAACTGGATCACACTTTTTAACGCACTTCAGCATTTTCAACTTCACTCAATACAAGAGCGTGAGCCATGGACATAGCACTATGGGTGGAATAGAATGCGGTGGTAGAGATCTATAGGAGAAATCAGAAAGGAAGAAAGTCTCGCATCAACTCAGCGGATCAATGGACTATGGAGATGTCCATCAATCGATATCAATGCGAGGAGTAGGGATTGCCATGCAACGGATGCACTAAGAGCTATATGTGTATGAAAGCTCGACTGAAAGTAAGTGGGTGTGCATCCAACTTGCTTGCTCATGAAGACCTCAGGCATTTGAGGAAGCCCATCATCGGAATATACAAGCCAAGTTCTATAATGAAAAATTCCCACTAGTATATGAAAGTGACAACTCTGGAGACTCTCTATATGAAGAACATGGTGCTACTTGATACGTCCAATTTGCATCATGATTTCCTACTATTATTTATAATGTATTTGGTCAATATTTCACTTTATGATGCAATTATTATGCCTTTTCTCTCTTAATTTACAAGATTTATATGAAGAGGGAGAATACCGGCAGCTAGAATTCTGGACCTGAAATAGCTAGAGCAGAGATACCTATTCTACAGAGCTCCAGATGACCTGAAATTTTACGGAGATTTCTTTTGAATATATAAAAAATATTGGAGAAAAGAAATTACAGAGGGGACCCACCAGCTGCCCACAAGGCAACAGGGCACCCCCCCGGGGTGCGCCAAGATGCCTTGTGGGCCCCATATCTGGCCTCTGGCCCCCTCCTTCTACTATATAGGGTCGTTTGCCCTAAAAAAATTAATGAGAAGACTTTCGGGATGAAGCGCCGCCATCTCGAGGCGAAA
Organism: Elymus sibiricus; assembly: GCA_039707655.1. Taxonomy (NCBI): domain Eukaryota; kingdom Viridiplantae; phylum Streptophyta; class Magnoliopsida; order Poales; family Poaceae; genus Elymus; species Elymus sibiricus. The sequence goes on along the minus strand of CM077664.1, from coordinate 52,871,027 downwards.
CTAGGGCAGGAGCACTTTTGCCCTCCGGTGGAGGCCGGGGATACTTCCCTTCGGGAGAGGGAAATCGAAGCCATCGACATCAACAACGATCCTCTCATTATGGGAGGGCCAATCTTCATCAACATCTTAACCAGCACCATCTCATCTCAAACCCTAGTTCATCTCTTGTATTCAATCTTTGTCTCAAAACCTCAGATTGGTACCTATGGGTTGCTAGTAGTGTTGATTACATCTTGTAGTTGATGCTTGTTGGTTTATTTGGTGGAAGATTATATGTTCAGATCCTTAATGATATTCAATACCCCTCTGATCTTGAACATGAACATGATTTGTGAGTAGTTACTTTTGTTCTTGAGGACATGGGAGAAGTCTTGTTATAAGTAATCATGTGAATTTGGTATTCGTTTGATATTTTGATGATATGTATGGTGTTGCTTCCTTTAGTGGTGTCGTGTGAACGTCGACTACATGACAGTTCACCATACTTGGGCCTAAGGGAAGGCATTGTGAAGTAATAAGTAGATGATGGGTTGCTAGAGTGACAGAAGCTTAAACCCTAGTTTATGCGTTATTCCGTAAGGGGTTGTTTTGGATCCATATGTTTCATGCTATGGTTAGATTTATCTTAATTCTTGTTTCGTAGTTGCGGATGCTTGCAAGAGGGGGTAATCATAAGAGGGTTGCTTGTTCAAGTAAGAACAACACCCTAGCACCGGTCCACCCACATATCAAATTATCAAAGTAGCGAACGCGAATCAAATAAACATGATGTAAGTGACTAGATGAGAATTCACATGTGTCCTCGAGAACGTTTTGCTTTATATAAGAGACCGTTCCGGCTTGTCCTTTGCTATAAAAAGGATTGGGCCACCTTGCTGCACTTTTGTTACACGTGTTACTTGTTACTTGTTATGAATTATCTTACTACAAAACTATCGGTTACCGCTACTTTTAGTGCTTGCAGAAAACACCTTGCTGAAAACCGCTTATCATTTCCTTCTGCTCCTCGTTGGGTTCGACACTCTTACTTATGAAAAGGACTATGATTGATCCCCTATACTTGTGGGTCATCAAGACTCTTTTCTGGCACCGTTGCCGGGGAGTGAAGCGCCTTTGGTAAGTGGAATTTGGTAAGGGAAAAAAATTTATTACGTGCTGAAATTAACTTTCACTTGTCACTATGGAAATTAATCCTTTGAGGGGTTTGTTCGGGGTATCTTCACCTCGAACAGAAGCATTCAGAGTTGCCCCTCAACCTACTAAACCTACTGAAAATATTTATTATGAAATTCCTTCGGGTATGTTAGAGAAACTGCTAGCTAATCCTTATGCAGGAGATGGAACAATACATCCTGATATGCACTTGATCTATGTAGATGAATTTTGTGGACTATTTAAGCTTGCAGGTTTATCCGAGGATGGAGTTAAGAGGAATGTATTCCCTTTATCTTTGGAGGGAAAGGCATTGACATGGTATAGGCTATTGGATGATATTGGAACATGGGATTGGAACTGGTTGAAGCTGGAATTTCGCCAGAAATTTTATCCTATGCATTTGGTTCATCGTGATCAGAATTATATATATAATTTTTGGCCTCGTGAAGGAGAAAGTATCGCTCAAGCTTGGGGGAGGCTTAAGTATATGATGCACACATGCCCCAATCATGAGCTCTCAAGAGAAATAATTATACAAAACTTTTATGCTCGGCTTTCTCGTAATGATCAATCCATGCTCGATACTTCTTCTACTGGTTCCTTTATGAAGAGAACTATTGAATTCAAATGGGATCTTTTGGAAAGAATTAAACACAACTCTGAAGATTGGGAAATTGACAAAGGTAAAGAGTCAGGTATAAATCTTGAGTTTGATTGTGTTAAATATTTTATGGAAACTGATGCTTTTCATAAGTTTAGTACTAAATATGGACTTGACTCTGAGATAGTAGCTACTTTTTGTGAATCATTTGCTGTTCATGTTGATCTCCCTAAAGAGAAATGGTTTAAGTTTCATCTACCTATTGAAGTAAAGAAAGAACCTATTTTAGCTAAAGAGGAAATACTCATTTATAATGTTGATCCAGTTGTGCCTACTGCTTATATTGAGAAACCCCCTTTTCCTGTTAGGATTAAGGAACATGCTAAAGCTTCAACTATGGTTAATAAGAGTAATATTAAACCAATTAAACCTTCTGAACAAATTAAAGTTGAACCTAATATTGCAATGGTTAAAGATCTTTTGGTTGATATCATTGATGGTCACGTCTTATATTTCTGTGATGAAGCAACTACAATTGCTAAGCCAGATCCACGAGATAAAAATAAACCTGTAATTGGCATGCCTGTTATTTCTGTTAAAATTGGAGATCATTGCTATCATGGTTTATGTGATATTGGTGCTAGCGTGAGTGCTATTTCATTTACTCTTTATCAAGAAGTGATGAATGATATTGCACCTATTGAAATTGAAGATATTGATGTTACTATTAAGCTTGCGAACAGACACACTATTACACCACTTGGGATTGCTAGAGATGTTGAAGTCTTGTGTGGTAAGATCAAATACCCTTCTGATTTTCTTGTTCTTGGATCACCACAAGATGATTTTTGTCCCATTATATTTGGAAGACCTTTCTTGAATACGGTTAATGCTAAGATTGATTGCAATAAAGAAATAGTCAGTGTTAATTTTGGTGATGTACCTCATGAGTTTAATTTCTCTAAGTTTCGTAGACAACCTCATGATAAATAATTGCCTAATAAAGATGAAATTATTGGTCTTGCTTCTATTGCTGTGCCTCCTACTGATCCTTTAGATCAATACTTGTTAGACCATGAAAATGATATGCATATGAATGAAAGAAATGAAATAGATGAGATATTCTTTAAACAAGCACCTATTCTTAAACATAATTTGCCTGTTGAAACTTTGTGAGATTCTCTTCCACCTAAGAGTGATCCTGTCTTTGAATTAAAGAAACTACCTGATACACTTAAATATGCTTATCTTGATGAAAAGAAGATATATCCTGTTATTATTAGTGCTAACCTTTCAGAGCATGAAGAAAAGAGATTACTTAAAACTCTGAGGAAGCACCGTGCTGCTATTGGATATACTCTTGATGATCTTAAGGGCATTAGTCCCACTTTATGGCAGCACAAGATTAATATGGAGCCAAATGCTAAACCAGTTGTTGATCATCAAAGACGTTTGAATCCCAAAATGAAGGATGTGGTAAGAACTGAAATATTAAAGCTTCTGAAAGCAGGTATAATTTATCCTATAGCTGATAGTAGATGGGTAAGTCCTGTTCATTGTGTCCCTAAGAAAGGAGGCATCACTGTTGTTCCTAATGATAAAGTGAACTTATCCCACAAAGAATTGTAACAGGTTATAGGATGGTAATTGATTTCAGAAAATTAAATAAAGCTACTAGGAAAGATCATTACCCCTTGCCTTTTATTGATCAAATGTTAGAAAGATTATCTAAGCATACACACTTTTGCTTCTTAGATGGATATTCTGGTTTCTCTCAAATACCTGTATCAAAAGAAGATCAAGAGAAACCCACTTTTACTTGTCCTTTTGGAACTTATGCTTATCGTCATATGCCTTTTGGTTTATGTAATGCACCTGCTACCTTTCAAAGATGTATGCCTGCTATATTCTTTTACTTTTGTGAAAAGATCGTTGAGCTTTTCATGGATGATTTCTCCATTTACGGAACTTCTTTTGATGATTGCTTGAGCAACCTTGATCGAGTTTTGCAGATATGTGAAGAAACTAATCTTGTCTTGAAATGGGCAAAGTGCCACTTTATGGTGAATGAAGGTATAGTCCTTGGGCATAAGATCTCCTAAAGAGGTATTGAGGTAGATAAAGCTAAGGTTGATGCAATTGAGAAAATGCCATGTCCTAAAGATATCAAAGGTATAAGAAGTTTCCTAGGCCATGCTAGTTTCTACAGAAGGTTTATAAAAGACTTCTCTAAAATTTCTAGGCCTCTTACCAATCTCTTGCAAAAAGATGTTCCATTTGTTTTTGATGATGATTGCGTAGAAGCCTTTGAAATACTTAAGAAAGCCTTAATATCTGCACCTATTATTCAACCACCTGATTGGAACCTACCCTTTGAAATTATGTGTAATGCTAGTGATTATGCTGTTGGTGCTGTTCTAGGGCAAAGAGTTGATAAGAAATTAAATGTTATTCATTATGCTAGTAAAACTCTAGACAGTGCTCAAAGAAATTATGCTACTACTGAGAAAGAATTTTTAGCAGTTGTGTTTGCATGCGATAAGTTCAGATCTTACATTGTTGATTCTAAAGTAACTGTTCACACTGATCATGCTGCTATTAAATATCTTATGGAAAAGAAAGATGCTAAACCTAGACTTATTAGGTGGGTACTTTTATTACAAGAATTTGATTTGCATATTGTTGATAGAAAAGGAGCTGAACATCCAGTAGCGGATAATTTGTCTAGGATGGAAAATGTTCTTGATGACCCACTGCCTATTAACGATAATTTTCCTGATGAGCAATTAGCTATGGTAAATGCTTCTCTCACTAGTCCTTGGTATGCAGATTATGCTAATTACATTGTTGCTAAATATATTCCACCTAGTTTTACATACCAACAAAAGAAAAAGTTCTTCTTTGATTTAAGACGTTACTTTTGAGATGATCCACATTTATATAAAGAAAGAATAGATGGTATTATTAGACGCTATGTACCTAAGCATGAACTGGAACAAATCCTTCAGAAGTGTCACTCCGAGGCATATGGAGGACACCATGCGGGAGACAGAACTGCACATAAGGTATTACAGTCTGATTTTTATTGGCCTACTCTTTTCAAAGATGCACGTAAGTTTGTCCTTTCTTGTGATGAATGTCAAAGAATTGGTAATATTGGTGACGTCAGGAAATGCCTATGAATTATTCACTTGTTATTGAACCATTTGATGTTTGGGGTTTTGATTATGGGACCTTTTCCTAAATCCAACGGGTATACACATATTCTTGTTGCTGTTGATTATGTTACTAAGTGGGTAGAAGCTATTCCAACTAGTAGTGCGGATCACAACACCTCTATTAAAATGCTTAAAGAAGTTATATTCCCTAGGTTTGGAGTCCCTAGATACTTGATGACTGATGGTGGTTCACATTTTATTCATGGTGCTTTCTGTAAACTTCTTGCTAAATATGATGTTAACCATAGAATTGCATCCCCTTATCATCCTCAGTCCAGTGGTCAAGTTGAATTGAGTAATAGAGAAATAAAGTTAATCTTGCAAAAGATCGTTAATAGATCCAGGAAGAATTGGTCTAAGAAACTTGATGATGCATTGTGGGCTTACAGAACTGCTTATAAAAATCCTATGGGTATGTCTCCATACAAAATGGTCTATGGAAAAGCATGTCATTTACCTCTTCAACTAGAACATAAGGCATATTGGGCAATTAAAGAACTTAACTATGATTTCAAACTTGCCGGTAAAAAGAGGTTGTTTGACATTAGCTCTTTAGATGAATGGAGAAGTCAAGCCTATGAAAATGCCAAGTTATTTAAAGAAAAAATTAAAATATGGCATGATAAAAGAATTCAAAAACGGGAATTCAAAGTGGGTGAATATGTGCTATTGTACAATTCTCGTTTCAGATTTTTTGCAGGAAAACTTCTCTCTAAATGGGAAGGCCCATACACCATCGAAGAAGTTTATCGCTCAGGAACTATCAAAATCAACAACTCCAAGGGCACCAATCCGAGAGTGGTTAATGGTCAAAGAATTAAGCATTATATCTCAGATCTTCGAGGCCAGGCATCATGTCGTCTCAGGAGTCAGACGGGGAAAGCTATGTCTTGCACCTTATTGCAAACCCTAGGGTCTATGGGGATATTGAGCCCTATGGATGGACAACTAACAAGGAGGAGGATGCCGATTTAAAGGGGATGAAATCATCGAGTGAAGAAGAAGAAGATGATCCTTTAACCCAGCCAGGAGATATGCATGTGGAGTTCAAAAAGTCGAGTCTACCGAATAAGGTTAAACCATCCAATACTCGATTTACCCCTTATCGCCGTGTGCAGGTGGATGTTTCTACTCCCACCACCAAAATCCATTTCCTATAAGACGGTGCATCTAATGTTACAAGCCAGCTTCGCAAGGAGAATGCGGACCTTAAAAAGGAGGTCATTGAGCTCAACGAGGAGATTCGTAACCTCAGGGGGATCATCGCTAAAAGAATCACTCCATCACCACCATCACCGAAGAAAGACACTTGAGTACATGGGTATGGGCACCACCCTTGGCTTGTTCCAAGCTTGGGAGGAGGTGCCCCAGTATCGTATCACCATCACATTTTATTATCATTATCTATCTTAGTTCGATCCTTAGTTATTTCATGATTTAGAAGAATAAAGTTTTAGTATGATCTAGCTTCGAGTGCTTGTTTCGTGATCTATCTATCTATGTAATCGTGTGTGAAAGTTATATAATAAAGAGTAGTTTGAGTTTTGCTTCTTTACTTTTATGTTTCAATCTAAGAAATAAAAGAATGAAAAGATCATATGCTAATTCCTTGGAGAGTAATGACTTTACATGAAGAAAAGTATATTTGATAAAATTTATTGGAAGTTAACAAACATAGCATTGGTCATTGATGCAATTCATGAAAAAGTTAATAAAGGAAGAGAGGATTCACATATAAATATACTATCTTGGACATCTTTTATGATTGTGAGCCCCCATTAAATATTCTATGCCAAATAGTTGACGTTGGACAAGGAAGACAACGTAATGAGTTATGTTTGCTTATATTCATATAGAAGTTATATCGTCATAGATCCTCTAACATGTGGTGCTTGCTCCCTACCTTTTGCTAGCCAAAAATTCGCACTAAGTAGAGATACTACTTGTGCATCCAAAATCCTTAAACCCAGTCTCATGTCATGAGAGTCCACTATATCTACCTATGGATTGAATAAGATCCTTCAAGTAAGTTGTCATCGGTGCACAAAGCTATAAAAATTGCCTCTAAATATGTATGAACTTTTACTGTAAGGGAAAATAAGCTTTGTACGATCTTGTGATGGTGAAGAAATAAAAGCGACAGACTGCATAATAAAGGTTGCTATCACAAGGGGCAATATAAAGTGACGTTCCTTTACATTAGGAGTTTGCGCATCCAAAAATAAAAAGGGCATGACAACCTCTGCTTCCCTCTGCAAAGGGCCTATCTTTTACTTTTCTGTACTTACTTTTATGCAAGAGTCAATAGTGTTCCTCTCTATTCCGTTTTTATTTTTTCTCTTTGCAAGCACCATGTGGTGGGGAAAGATCTAGGCATATATATCCAGTTGGATGTAAGTGATCATGAGTTATTATTGTTGACATTACCCTTGAGGTAAGTCTGTTGGGAGGTGAAAACTATAAACCCCCATCTTTCTCTGTGTCTGACTAAAGCTTTTGCTCCATAAAAATATGTCGTGAGTGTCAGCAATCATAGAAGACTAAATGATAGCTGAGTATGTGGACTTGCTAAACAAAAGCTCTTACATAGACTCTTCCTGAAAATATGATGAATTGTAATTGTTTCGGTGACTAAGAACATAGTTTTTTAGCTTTCAAGGAAGTTCATGCATTATACTTCAATATTGTGATGAATTATTACTTGTCCATGGGAAGTTTTATGATAATATATTGCCGTTATGAAATTAATCATGATGCTTTCATGTCCGTATTTTATTTTATCGACACCTCTCTCTGTAAACATGTGGTCTGATACGTCTCCAACGTATCTATAATTTTTTATTGTTCCATGCTATTATATTATCAATCTTGGATGTTTTTATATACATTTACAGTAATTATATATCATTTTTTGGGACTAACCTATTAACTTAGTGCCCAGTGCTAGTTGCTATTTTTTGCCTGTTTTTGGTTTTCTAGAACATCAGTACCAAACGAACTCCAAATGCCACGAAACTTTTTGGAGATTTTTTTCTAGACATAACAAACACTAGAATCTTCGGGAGGAGACGAGAAGATGAAGCAGTGGCCCACGAGGCACCACGGCGCGCCCCAGGGGGGCGCCCTGGTGGCTTGTGGGGCCCACACAGCTCCGTTTGACCTAATTCCACCACTATAAATTCTCTAAAATCGGGAAACCAACATAGGAGTCCACGAAATACTTTTTCCACCGCCGCAAGCTTCCGTTCTCGAGAGATCCCATCTGGAGGCCTTCTCCGGTACTCCGCCGGAGGGGGAATCGATCACAGAGGGGCTCTCCATCAACCTTGCTGCCCTTCCGATGATGCGTGAGTAGTTTACCACAGACCTTCAGGCCCATAGTTAGTAGCTAGATGGCTTCTACTCTCTTTTTGATCTTCAATACAATGTTCTCCTCGATGTTCTTGGAGTTCTATCTGATGTAATCACTTTTTGCGGTGTGTTTGTTGGGATCCGATGAATTGTGAGTTTATGATCAGATTATCCATGAATATTATTTGAGTCTTCTCTGAACTCTTTTATGCATGATTATTATAGCTTCGTATTTCTCTCTGATCTATTGATTTGGTTTGGCCAACTAGATTGATTTATCTTGCAATGGGAGAGGTGCTTTTCAATGGGTTCGATCTTGCGGTGCTCAATCCCAGTGACAAAAAGGGACATGACACGTATGTATCGATGCTATTAAGGGTAAAAAGATGGGGTTTATTCATGCATGAGTTTACTTTGTCTACATCATGTCATCTTGCTTAAGGCGTTACTCCGTTCTTTATGGACTTAATACACTAGATGCATGCTGGATAGCGGTCAATGTGTGGAGTAATAGTAGTAGATGCAGGCAGGAGCCGGTCTACTTGTCTCAGACGTGATGCCTATATACATGATCATTGCCTTGGATATCGTCATGATTATTTGCTTTTCTATCAATTGCCCAATAGTAATTTGTTCACCCACCGTATGCTATTTTCATGAGAGAAGCCTCTAGTGATAACTATGGCCCCCGGGTCTACTTCTATCATATATTAAAAATCCTAAAAATACCTTTCTGCACTTTTACTTTATTTATTTTATTTCGTATTTTTGTTCTATCTATTTATCTATCACCATACAATTTAATCTTGCAATTAACCGCCAAGGGATTAACAACCCCTTGTTTGCGTTGGGTGCAAGGATTTGTTATTTTGTGTGCAGGTACTATTAACGAGGTGTTGCATGATTCTCCTACTAGATTGATAACCTTGGTTTCATAACTGATGGAAATACTTATCTCTACTGTACTGCATCATCCCTTCCTCTTCGGGGAAAAACCAACGCAGATCACAAGTAGCAGGAAGAACTTCTGGCGCCGTTGCCGGGGAGACATCATCAACATCTATCAAGTACCTATGCACAAACTTTCATCTCCTTGCATTTATTTTATTTGCCTTTGCCTCTCGTTTTCATCTCCCCCACTTCTAAAAAAGTTGTTACAAAAATACAAAAATATTTTCTGTTTGCCTTTTTCTTGTTTGCTTGTTATCTTGTTTGCGTAGACACGATGTCTCAAGAAAATACAAAATTGTGTGATTTTTCCAATACTAATAATAATGATTTTATTAGTACTCCAATTGCTCCTCCCGCCGCTAGTGCGAAGACTTGTGATATTAATGCCGCTTTGCTGAATCTTGTTATGAAAGAACAATTTTCTGGTAGCCCTAATGAAGATGATGCATCCCATCTTAACACTTTCGTAGAATTGTGTGATATGCAAAAGAAAAAAGATGTGGATATTGATATTGTGAAATTAAAATTATTCCCGTTCTCATTGTGGGATCGTGCAAAATTTTGGTTTTCATCTTTACCACGAAATAGTATCGATTCTTGGCATAGGTGTAAAGATGCTTTTATTACCAAGTATTTTCCTCCCGCAAAAATTATTTGCCTTAGAAATCAAATTGTGAATTTCAAGCAACTTGATCATGAGCATGTTGCCCAATCTTGGGAAAGGATGAAATTAATGATAAGAAATTGCCCTACTCATGGTTTAAATTTGTGGATGATCATACAAAAAATTTATGCGGGATTAGATTTCGTTTCTAGAAATCTTTTGGATTCCGCCGCGGGTGGTACTTTTATGGAAATTACTTTGGGATAATCTACTAAGTTGCTTGATAATATTATGGCAAATTATCCACAATGGCATACTGAAAGAGTTCCTACTAGTAAAAAAGTGAATTATGTTGAAGAAATTATTACTTTGAGTGATAAAGTTGATGCGCTTATGAAATTGGTTGCTAGCAAAAATACTCCTATTGATCCTAATGATGTGCCTTTATCCACCTTGATTGAGCAAAATATTGATCCCGTAGACGTGAATTTTGTCTCGCGAAATAATTTTAATAGTAATGCTTCTAGAGGTAATTTCAATGCTAGAACGTTTCCTGGAAATTCCTCTAATAATTATGGCAATTCCTATGGTAATCCTTATAATAATAATAATAATAGAATGCCCTCTGATCTTGAAAGTAATATTAAAGAATTTATTAATTCTCAAAAAGTTTTCAACACTACGATAGAAGAAAAATTGAGTAAACTTGATGATATGTCTAGGAGCATTGATAGAATTATTCATGATGTGGAAAATCTCAAGACTAAAATTATGCCACCCAAAATTGATATTAATGAATCAATTAAAGCTTTATATGTCTCCATGGATGAGAGTAAGAAAAGAACCGCCATGCTAAAAGCTAAACGAGAATTTTTAGAAAAAGCGATTCCTCCCGGTTTCTATCGTAGTAATGATGAGGATATTAAAATGATTGGTGTTTCATCTATTGATTCCTTGTTTACCAATATAAAACTTTATGAAAAGGGGATTGAATAAGAGTCAACTTTAGCTAGAAGGCGTTCCCATGATTCGGAGGGTGAAAATCTTAATGAAAAAATTGATAAAAGTGGGTTTGGAGAGGTAAAAACTTTAACTAGCGATGTGCCCACTCTCTTGGATTACAAAGACTTTAATTATGATAATTGTTCCTTGATTGAATGTATATCTTTGTTACAATCCATGTTAAATTCACTCAACGCTTATGAGCAAAATAAGGCTTTTACTAAACACATCGTAGAAGCAATGATGAAAGCGTTAGAAGAAAAGCTAGAACTAGAAATTTCAATTCCTAGAAAATTATACGATGAGTGGAAACCCACCATTAAATTAAAAATTAAAAATTATGAGTGCAATGCTTTATGTTATTTGGGTGCTAGCGTTTCCATAATTCCAAAATCTCTATGTGATGTGCTAGGTTTTACCAATATAGATGAATGTTCTCTTAATTTGCATCTTGCGGATTCCACTATTAAAAAGCCTTTGGGTAGAATTAATGATGTTCTTATTCTTGCAAATAGGAACTATGTGCCCGTTGATTTTATTGTACTTGACATTGAATGCAATCCTTCTTGCCCCATAATACTTGGTAGACCGTTCTTACGAACCATAGGTGCCATTATTGACATGAAAGAAGGGAATATAAAATTTCAGTTTCCATTAAAAAAGGGTATGGAAAATTTCCCTAGGAAGAAAATTAAAGCACCATATGAATCCATTATGAGGGCCACTTATGGAATCAACTTGAAAGATGACAATACTTGAAACTATGCATTATGCCTAGCTAGGGGCATAAAACAATAGCGCTTATTGGGAGGCAACCCAATGAATAAAATAAATTTTTACTTTTTGTTTCTGTTCTTGTGTGTTCTCACAATTATGCTACTGTTATGATTGTGTTTTTATGTTTTAAGTAGTGTTTGTGCCAAGTAAAGCCTTTGGGATGATTTGGAAGATAGTATAATTGATGATGTTTGGAAAAAAGGAAATTTTGCATTCAGTGCTGGAATTTTAGTTCTGTACTGGAGCGTCAGAAAAATCTGAAATTTTTACACAGTATTGGTATATGAATTGCCCACGTTGTCCTAAGTTTTCAGAATTCTTGGAGTTACAGAAGTATAGCTTTTAAATAGATCTCTGCAGACTGTTCTATTTTTGACAGGTTCTGTTTTTTGATGCACTGCTTGCTTGTTTTGATGAAACTATGGATTGTATCGGGGGGTATAAGCCATGGAGAAGTTAGAATACAGTAGGTATAATGCAAAAATAAAATATGAATGGGTTTGCAACAGTACTTAAAGTAGTGATTTATTTTGTTATACTAACGGATCTCACGAAGGTTTTGTTGAGTTTTGTGTGATTGAAATTTTCAAGTTTTGGGTGAGATCACGATGGATGAAGGAATAAGGAGTGGCAAGAGCCTAAGCTTGGGGATGCCCAAGGCACCCCAAGGTAATATTCGAGGAAGACTCAAGCGTCTAAGCTTGGGGATGCCTCGGAAGGCATCCCCTCTTTCTTCTACCAACTATTGGTAATTTTACTTGGTGCTATATTTTTATTCATCATATTATATGTGTTTTACTTGGAGCATTGTGTATTATATGAGTCTTTTCTTTGTTTGCTTTTTAGTTTGTCACAATCATCTTTGCTGGACACACCTATTTGAGAGAGCCACACGTTTATCATAATTTGTTAGAATACTCTATGTGCTTCACTTAAATTTTTTGAGCTAGGCAGTTGCTCTAGTGCTTCACTTAAATCTTTTTGAGCATGGCGGTGGCTATATTTTGAAGAAATATTTAAACTCTCATGCTTCACTTATATTATTTTGAGAAGTTGATAAGATAAAATTTTGAAGAAATATTTGCACTCTCATGCTTCACTTATATCTTTTTGACAGTTGATGATAGTAATGGTAATTTGCACAAGATATGAATTTGGTCCCAAAGTGATGAATATTCAAGAGGGATATAATAAAAACTTTCATATAGATCATTGGATATGGTAAGTGTGATTCCTTGCAATAGTTTTGCGATATCGAGATGATGATATGTGAGTCATGTTAGTGAGTAATTGTGATTGAGTAAGAATATTAGTGTTAAGGTTTGTGATTCCCTATGCATGCACATAAAGTCAATAGTTATGCAAAGAAATTATATCCTACTTATGGTGCATTATTCGGTGTTAGTTATGTTCAATGCATGTTTATGACCGTTTTCGCTTTTTGGTTGGTCGCTTCTCAATCTATTTGCTAGCCTTCATTTGTACTAAGCGGGAATGCTGCTTGTGCATCCAAACTCCTTAAACCCAAGTTGTGCCAAATGAGTCCACCATATCTACCTATATGCGGTATTTCCATGCCGTTCCAAGTAAATTTGCATGTGCCAACTCTAATTTTCAAAATAATTTTCCGTTTTGTGTGCCCGTACCGCTCATGAAGCGGCAGGGGGTGGCCAATATTTTCCATGCTAGGTGTGTTATTCTCACGATGAGTGTTTATTCACTTGTCATTGCACGAGAGAGTGGCTGGTAATAGGGATGCCCAGTCCCATAATGAATCAAAAATTAATAACAACAAAATTCCTTGGAAAGTGTTGGTATGGAGGGCACCCGTGGATACGGCTAGCCATGGATTGTGAAAGAATGGTGGAAAGGAAATGAACTTTATTTTCTGTTTGGGAACCGCCTATGATGTGTCTAGCATGGAAGATATTGGGAATTCTTGGTCGTTTTCGTTGACAGGAAAAGCATGCCTCTCAAAATGATTTTATCTCTCTAATATAAGCTTTGAGCTCTGGCACATTTGCAAATCTCTGCTTCCCTCTGCGAAGGGCCTATCTATTTACTTTTATGCAATTTTTATTTTTATTTTGAGTCTCCATCTTCTCTTACAAAGCACCAACAAGAGAACACGATTGTCAAACTTGTGCATTGTGTGTAGCTAATATTGAGTGTGTTTCATGAATGGATCAATGATTGAGCATAATGGGCTAGGGATAACTTTCTTTAGCATTGATATTTTGAAAGGCATGGTTGCTTTGGTATGCTTGAGTATTTCTATCTTCATGTCAAACTATAGACTATTGCTTTGAATCATTCAAGTCCAAATGTCCATGCTACAAAGAAAAGAATATATGATGAATATGATAGGTAGCATTCCACATCAAAAACTCTGTTTTTATCATTTACCTACTCGAGGACGAGCAGGAATTATGCTTGGGGATGCTTGATACGTCTCCAACGTATCTATAATTTTTTATTGTTCCATGCTATTATATTATCAATCTTGGATGTTTTTATATACATTTATAGCAATTATATATCATTTTTGGGACTAACCTATTAACTTAGTGCCCAGTGCCAGTTGCTGTTTTTTGCCTGTTTTTGGTTTTCTAGAATATCAGTACCAAACGCAGTCCAAATGCCACGAAACTTTTGGAGATTTTTTTTGGACATAACAAACACTAGAAGCTTCGGGAGGAGACGAGAAGATGAAGCAGTGGCCCACGAGGCACCACGGCGCACCCTAGGGGAGGGGCGCGCCCTGGTGGCTTGTGGGGCCCACACATCTCCATTTGACCTAATTCCACCACTATAAACTCTCTAAAATCGGGAAACCAATAGAGGAGTCCATGAAATACTTTTTCCGCCACCGCAAGCTTCTGTTCTCGAGAGATCCCATCTGGAGGCCTTCTCCGGTACTCCGCTGGAGGGGGAATCGATCACAGAGGGGCTCTCCATCAACCTTGCTGCCCTTCCGATGATGCGTGAGTAGTTTACCACGGACCTTCGGGTCCATAGCTAGTAGCTAGATGGCTTCTTCTCTCTTTTTGATCTTCAATACAATGTTCTCCTCGATGTTCTTGGAGTTCTATCCGATGTAATCACTTTTTGCGGTGTGTTTGTTGGGATCCGATGAATTGTGAGTTTATGATCAGATTATCCATGAATATTATTTGAGTATTCTTGGAACTCTTTTATGCATGATTATTATAGCTTCGTATTTCTCTTTGATCTATTGATTTGGTTTGGCCAACTAGATTGATTTATCTTGCAATGGGAGAGGTGCTTTGTAATGGGTTCGATCTTGCGGTGCTCAATCCCAGTGACAGAAAGGGACATGACACGTATGTATTGTTGCTATTAAGGGTAAAAATATGGGGTTTATTCATGCGTGAGTTTACTTTGTCTACATCATGTCATCTTGCTTAAGGCATTACTCCGTTCTTTATGGACTTAATAGACTAGATGCATGCTGGATAGCGGTCGATGTGTGGAGTAATAGTAGTAGATGCATGCAGGAGTCGGTCTACTTGTCTCGGACGTGATGCCTATATACATGATCATTGCCTTGGATATCGTCATGATTATTTGCTTTTCTATCAATTGCCCAACAGTAATTTGTTCACCCACCGTATGCTATTTTCATGAGAGAAGCCTCTAGTGAAAACTATGGCCCTCGGGTCTACTTCTATCATATATTAAAAATCCTAAAAATACCTTGCTGCACTTTTACTTTATTTATTTTATTTCGTATTTTTGTTCGATCTATTTATCTATCACCATACAATTTAATCTTGCAATTAACCGCCAAGGGATTGACAACCCCTTGTTTGCGTTGGGTGCAAGGATTTGTTATTTTGTGTGCAGGTACTGTTAACGAGGTGTTGCGTGATTCTCCTACTGGATTGATAACCTTGGTTTCATAACTGAGTGAAATACTTATCTCTACTGTACTGCATCATCCCTTCCTCTTCGGGGAAAAACCAACACAGATCACAAGTAGCATGGTCACGATTATCAATTTCGGCTTTCGCTTGAGGACAAGCGAGGTCTAAGCTTGGGGGAGTTGATATGTCCGATTTGCATCATGATTTCCTACTGTTATTTATAATGTGTTTGGTCATTATTTCACTTTATGATGCAATTCTTATGCCTTTTCTCTCTTAATTCGCAAGATTTATATGAAGAGGGAGAATACCGGCAGCTGGAATTCTGGACCTGAAATAGCTACAGCAGAGATACCTATTCTACAGAGCTCCAAATGACCTGAAATTTTACAAAGATTTTTATTGAATATATAAAAAATATTGGAGAAAAGAAATTACAGAGGGGACCCACCAGCTGCCCACAAGGCAATAGGGCGCCCCCTGGGGCGCGCCAAGATACCTTGTGGGCCCCATAGTTGGCCTCTGGCCCCCTCCTTCTGCTATATAAGGTCATTTTCCCTAAAAAATTAATGAGAAGACTTTCAAGATGAAGTGCCGCCGTCTCGAGGCGGAACTAGGGCAGGAGCACTTTTGCCCTCTGGCGGAGCGATTCCGTCGGGGATACTTCTCTCTGGGAGGGGGAAATCGAAGCCATCGACATCACCAACGATCCTCTCATCATGGGAGGGCCAATCTTCATCAACATCTTCACCAGCACCATCTCATCTCAAACCCTAGTTCATCTCTTGTATTCAATCTTTGTCTCAAAACCTCATATTGGTACCTGTGGGTTGCTAGTAGTGTTGATTACATCTTGTAGTTGATGCTTGTTGGTTTATTTGGTGGAAGATTATATGTTCATATGCTTAATGATATTCAATACCCCTCTGATCTTGAACATGAACATGATTGTGAGTAGTTACTTTTGTTCTTGAGGACATGGGAGAAGTCTTGTTATAAGTAATCATGTGAATTTGGTATTCGTTTGATATTTTGATGATATGTATGTTGTTGCTTCCTTTAGTGGTGTCGTGTGAACGTCGACTACATGACACTTCACCATACTTGGGCCTAAGGGAAGGCATTGTGGAGTAATAAGTAGATGATGGGTTGCTAGAGTGACAGAAGCTTAAACCCTAGTTTATGCGTTATTCCGTAAGGGGCTGTTTTGGATCCATATGTTTCATGCTATGGTTAGATTTATCTTAATTCTTGTTTCGTAGTTGCGGTTGCTTGCGAGAGGGGGTAATCATAAGAGGGTTGCTTGTTCAAGTAAGAATAGCACCCTAGCACCGGTCCACCCACATACCAAATTATCAAAGTAGTGAACGTGAATCAAATAAACATGATGAAAGTGACTAGATGAGAATTCCCATGTGTCCTCGAGAACGTTTTGCTTTATATAAGAGATCGTTCCGGCTTGTCCTTTGCTATAAAATGGATTGGGCCACCTTTCTGCACTTTTGTTACACTTGTTACTTGTTACGAATTATCTTACTACAAAACTATCGTTTACCGCTACTTTCAGTGCTTGCAGAAAACACCTTGCTGAAAACCGCTTATCATTTCCTTATGCTCCTCGTTGGGTTCGACACTCTTACTTATCGAAAGGACTATGATTGATCCCCTATACTTGTGGGTCATTACTACTCTGAAGCACAAGTATGGTAAAAGGATAGTAGCATTGCCCCTTCTCTCTTTTTCTCTCATTTTTTTAAATTTTTTTTCATTTTTTTATGGGCTCTTCCGGAGTCTCATCCCAAGTTGTGGGGGAATCATAGTCTCCATCATCCTTTCCTCACTAGGACAATGCTCTAATAATGATGATCATCACACTTTTATTTACTTACAACTCGATATTACAACTCGATAAAAACTATACAAGATGACTCTATATGAATGCGTCTGGCAGTGTACCAGGATGTGCAATGATCTAGCTTAGCAAAGATATCAAAAAATGGACAAACCATGAAAATATCATGCTAGCTATCTTATGATCATGCAAAGCAATATGACAATGAATGCTCAAGTCATGTATATGATGATGATGGAAGTTGCATGGCAATATATCTCGGAATGGCTATGGAAACGCCATAATAGGTAGGTATGGTGGCTGTTTTGAGGAAGATATAAGGAGTATTATGTGTGATAGAGCGCATCATATCACGGGGTTTGGATGCACCAGCAAAGTTTGCACCAACTCTCGAGGTGAGATCGGGCAATGCACGTTACCGAAGAGGCTAGCAAATTGCGGAAGGGTGAGAGTGCGTATAATCCATGGACTCACATTAGTCATAAAGAACTCACATACTTATTGCAAAGCATATTAGCCCTCGAAGCAAAGTACTACTCGCATGCCCCTAGGTGGGAGGTTGGGAGGAGTTAACCATCGCGTGCCCCCGATCCGAACAACACAAAGACTCAATCAATGATAAATCATGCTCCGACCTCACCGCTAATGTCAGTGGCCACCAATTTACATGCGTGAGGATTTACTTGCATAAAGACTTACTTCCCTTAACACAATTATTAATACTCAACTTTAATTCTTTTATTAGCATGCCCCAATATTACCACCTCAATATCGCAAAACTATTGCAAGGAATCAAACATATCATATTCAGTGATCTACAAGTTTTTTGTAGGATTTTATGACTAATCATGTGAATGGACAATTCCTGTTAACTCTCTAAATAGATATAAGTGAAGCATGAGAGTTTAATTCTTTCTACAAAAGACCACGCTCTAATAAATATAAGTGAATTAAAAGAGCATTCTACAAATAACGGTTTTCCGAATGTAGAGAAACAGGCATCCAAACTTCAAATGATATAAGTGAAGCACATGAAGCATTCTATAAAGCCATACTCAAAAGATATAAGTGAAGCGCAAAGAGCATTCTATAAATCAACCAAGGACTATCTCATACCAGCATGGTGCATAAAAGAAAAAGGAAAAATAAACACAAAATACGCTCCAAGAATTTACGCATATCATGTGAACAAAACAAAAACCGAGACATATCGATAATTGTCGAGGAAGAAAGATGAGATGCCTTCCGGGGCATCCCCAAGCTTAGACGCTTGAGTCTCCTTGAATATTTACTTGGGGTGCCTTGGGCATCCCCAATCTTGAACTCTTGCCTCTCCTTATTCTTCTCATATCGATACCTCCTCGATCTTCGAACACTTCATCCACACAAAACTTAACCGAACTTTTTATTAGAGAGGTTAGTACATATAACATCAAATCCCATCATGTCCTGCTATAACATTATTGTATAATTATAATCAAACATTACCCACTGTATGCTATCACAATTCTATGGCTCCCAAATCAATGGGGCTCAACAAGATTTCAAACATACGCAAATAAAGAAACTATAAAAGCAATATGTGAAAACAGGACAGTCTGTAAAGATGCAGATGAAACATATACTTCTGTAACTACAAAAATTCAGAAAAATTAGGACAAAATAAAAAAATTGCATAGCAATATTTTGTAAAAATTTCAGAATTTTTTCACGTTTCAGTAAAATATAGAAATTCAAACACTACAGAAAAAGTTTTTGTTTTTTCACAGCACACACCAAACAAGCAATTTAAACATCCTAAAGGTAAATCTTGGCACATTATTTTTATAATACAACGGATTTGTACAAGGGGATAATTATTTTTGTTGAAAAGTTTCTATAATCAAGATTCACAAAGTTTTCATGGGCATGAACAAAGTTCAAGGCATGCTCCCACTTCAACGGTGCTCGTCTTTCTCACTTTCACTTTTTCTTTTGAAAAGTTTTAGGTTTCCCTCTATGTTTTTTTGTTTTAAAATTCTTAAAATCACACAATAGAATAAAATGACTCTCTAAAACTTCTTGTTTGTCTCTCAGGCAGCGTTTTTTTACAGCCATTAAGCTAGGCATAAAGTGCTCAAGTAATTGATCCACCTGGATCCCAAGGTATATCAAAGCCAATTTTAATTAACAATGATTTATAATTTAGTAATGAGCACAAAGCAACATATATCATGCAATGACGAAGTCTAACTCTCTTCCTATGCATCGGCATGTCATAAAAGAATAATTCATGCACACATAATAAATGCCGATGCATAGCATAAGTAGTTCCTTCCAATTTTATCATATTGGAAACATAGAGAGGTGGAGATGTAGTTCCTCTCTCAAAATAATTGCAATTATGAGCAGCAAGCACATGCATATTATATCCATCAAAATTATCATGTGTAATAGTAAAACGCAACCCATCAATATAACCCTTAATAAGAGCAAACTTCTGTCGGGGAGCGACACCTATGGGATCGCGGGGATCCCTTTATGATTCGGCAAGGGGAAAGGATCGCACAAAGAGTGGAACCAACGATCAACGCGCGTGGAATTTTACCCAGGTTCGGGCCGCTGATCAGCGTAAAACCCTACTCCTGCTTTGGTTGTATTACTGTAGAAGTTCTTGAACCCTAGTACACGGAGCGCTCCTAAGGGAAGAGCAGCTACGCATGCGAAATGGGCCTCCAGGTTCCGGATTCTGGATCCCCCTGTAGCTACGCCATGGGCCTCCTTTTATATGACTAAGGGGTCACCAACAGTGGCGGACAGCAGTACATGAGGTGTAAAGTTACTACAGTGTTATCATACCTAACACTGACGGTTTAGGACAAGAACATTAAATGCTCCGTTGAGGTGTCCTTGCCTTTCTTGGGGGTGAAAAAGCTTTCTTGGGGATGGAAAAAGGGGCCATCCCATCAGCACCGCTTAAGCCTTCTGCGGCCAGCATCGCGCCACGCAACCAGGAGGACAAGCCCTAAACGACAGGCTAGTCGCTGCGCTGGAGCGGCGGCACTGTGCTGGGGGCGGTGGAATCTTGCCGGGCGCGAGGCCTTGCCGGGCGCGAGATCTTGCCGGGCGCAAAACCTTGCTGGGCCTTCGCGAGCCTTCCCGGCAAGGGTCTTGCCGGGAACCCAGCTTTCGGTCTTCTACCTTTTGATCATGAGCTGAATGCCTTCTTCATATCTTGCGATTATTCCCAGTTATCCTCCGGCAGGCCTTGCCGCTGGTATGGCTATAACTGTCCGTGCACAAGTATGGGGTACTAAAGGACCCGAACTTTAGTACACCGACAGGAGCCCCCGGGCCTAGGCCATACACGGGTGCAAGGCCATGTTGGGCTAGGCCCAAACAGTGCACGGGCACGCGTGGCAGGTGTTAACCGTCATAATCTCCTTAATTACCGTGCCCCTCCCCCCACTACGCGCACTAAATGCGCGACGTGGGAGACGTGGGCGGAAATGTCGCTGTAAAAGCGGGCTAGTAAAGAGCCAGCCTAGCGCCTTCCCCATAAAAAGGGATCCGCAGAGGCGATGCTCATTTACCCCCTGTCTTCTCCAATCTGGGAACCGTCGTCTTCTTCCCCGAGCCCAAAACAGAGCCCCTCCCACCCATCCGCCGCCTCTACGCCCTCAACATTCTCGGCGTCCACCCCCATAGCCACCATGCCGCCCAAGATGAGCAAGGGCAAGGAGGCGAAAGCTGCTGTTCCGGAGAGCAAGCTGGCGAAGATGCGAAAGGAGCACGTCGTCTTCCCCCCGACGCTCGACGAGAGCGCCCTGAAGGAGTGATACCAGTTCATGTGGGCAAGGGAGACGAAGGCTCACCCTGCAACTCGAGTGAGTCCAGCTTCTTCCAGGGGTGGCCCAGGTGAATACCACTTCTTTGCCAATTACTTCTATTGCGGGCTCTGCCCCCCCCCCCTTTTCTGATTTCTTCAATGATATTATGCTCACGTACGGCTTCCAACTTCTAGATTTCACGCCGAATGCCGTAACGTGTATGTCTGTCTTCGCGCATCTCTGCGAGAATTTTGCCAGAGTAGTCCCTAGCACCGCGCTCTTCCGCCATTACTTTTACCCTCGCATCCAAAAGGGCGAGGCCCTCTCCGGTTCTATCACCTGGATCCCAAGAACATGGACCAAGGAGACATACCCAGAAGGGGCCTACCGCGACAAATGGGACGAGTGGCGGGGCAAGTGGTGCTAGTTTTGGGAGGAAGAACCCCAGCCCTTCTGCTCGATGCGGAAGACGAAGATGGTCCGCGGCAACGACTGGAGCACCCTGGATCCTGAGGACGGGAAGCTCATAGTCGCCGCCACCAGGATTCACCGCCTCAAGGCTGCCGGGCTCAGGATAGAGATGATAGCCTCCGACTTCCTTCGCTGGCGCATCGCTCCTCTGCAGAACAAAGGGCGGCCAGCTTGGGATTTCCGGAACGCGGTAGACATCATGAGGTTGCACCCTGGGCTGAACAACAACTTGACGTCACTACAGCACGCGGCTCTCTGCCAGAGGCTCTTCAGATCTGAAGCGGTAGGCAAGCTGCCGGCAAGCGTAGTCCCATTGTGCAACAACTCTGCTCTGGCCTCAATCGTCGCCATGATGCCGGCGTTTGACGCCCACAACCTTGACGGGACTTGGATTGAGCCATCCGCGGAGCAGGCGCAACAGTTCTTCGATAACTTGACGGAACGGGCCATCCACGCGGAGGAGAACCTTGTCCGCCCCACCACTGAGGAAGAGATAGCATACATCGCCAGCAGGGCGGAGGAGGCAAATCTTGCCGCAGAGGCCGGCAGCGCTGGCTTCGCAGGAGGGGAAACCAGCGAAGGCGAAGTGCTGTCGGAGGAGAATCTTGCCGGGCAGGGCGAAGTTGCCGGGAAGCAGAGTGGCATCACTGCCGGAGGCGCAGCCGAGGAGGAGGAGGAGGAGGAGCCCCCAGCTCTCGTGCCAAAGAAAAGGCGCGTCCTTCGGAAAGCTGCCTCCGGTGCCCCTGCTCACCAGCCTTCTTCGAGTGGCGAAGCCCCCGGCAAGGGGGCGGCCGGCGAGGCTGCGCCGCAACTTGCCGCAGCCAAGCGACCCAGGACTACTCCTACGCCTCCTCCCTCAGACGCCGAGGCGGAGGTCGACTTTGACCTTTCTGCCTTCGGCTCCGAAGAAGAAGAGTAAGGGCCCTGTCGCACT
Organism: Elymus sibiricus; assembly: GCA_039707655.1. NCBI lineage: Eukaryota > Viridiplantae > Streptophyta > Magnoliopsida > Poales > Poaceae > Elymus > Elymus sibiricus. The sequence continues at coordinate 52,848,415 of CM077664.1, read as the reverse complement.
TTGCAGTTCATGTTTTTCTGGCTTCACTTGATTAACTCATATTGCTCTGGCCTTTCCCCACAGAGATGCAGAGACCTTGGCACAGAGGATGGCAAAGAGGGCAAAGACCTCGACGGGCGACGAACCGCCGGCGAGCACCTCAGGTGCGCCGGAAACGATCATCAGCCCGGAGTCGAGCCTAGAACGCAATCCTCAACACAGCCCCCGGCGCAGCCCCCAGCGTGAGTCCTCTACTCACTTTCCGCTGGCAAGTGTCGGGGCATGTATCTTTACTGCTAACATCACCGAGCATGTAGGAGTGGAGCGGCAACAAGGAGCACCAGCAGGAGCCGTCCCTGATGCGCCGCCCCCGTCGACTACACCGCCCAGAGATGAGTCTTCGGGCGAGCTTTACCGCGATGAAGAAGAGCTGGCAAGCACAGGCTCCGGCAACCCTCCTCAGCAGTTCGACGTAGGTATGCCGCTCATCCCAGAGTGCTTGTCGCTTTGTCTTTCTTTTTGTTTTCTTGAACTTCCTTCTTGGTCTCATCCGGTTTCCCTTCCCGGTCTTCAGATTTTCCCTTGGCGGAACAGATGGACGTTGATGCGTCATCGAGGAGACCGCCAAGGATGCTGCCGCCGAGGCCAGCAGGATCGCAGCTAAAGAGGCTTCCAAGGCCGCACAGGAAGAAGCTGCCAAGAGGTCTGCTGAGGAGGCCAGCAAGGAGTTCGGCGACCGTACTGACGGCATTCCTGCCGCAGGAGTGCCTGGCGCTATGCCGGCCGCGGAGCCCCCAGCCACCGGTGAAGCGGTGGTCAAGGACCAACCGTCCACATCAGAGGTGCCTCCGTCGAGCAGCTACCTCAAGGCTGGCGACAACTTGTTCGTCAGCATGCCTGGGACGGCAAGCACTGGGGTGCCGGTGGAAGGAGAAGCCTTGGATGGAGATGTCGTTGCCGCCGCCAGCAACAGTGAACCCAAGGAAGAGCAGCTCCTCTAGGCCATGAACGACAACTACCAGAAGCTCCAAGCACTCTACCACGCCCGGAAGGACAAGCTGGAGTCCAGGGCAGCGGTCGTTGAAGCGGCAGAGGCGGACTTCCAGAAGCGCGTCGAGGAGACGCAGGCCTGGTACGCTGAGTCCTTCCAAGAGCTGAAAACTGCTCGGGAGCAGCTGAGCGAGGACTGGAACAACCTCCTGATGAAGCAATCTGACATCGAGAAGGCTCAGGAGGAGGCTGCACAGCAGGCCGCTACAGCTGAAGCTCGCCTAACGGAGCGCCACGTCGGGCTTGATGCTCACGAAGAAGACCTCATCGCTCACGAGGCGGCGCTTGCCGCCAAGCTCCACAGCAAGGATGATGAAATCGAGAAGCTCGTCACGCAGCGGACCCAGGAGCTAGAGCATGCACACATGGAGGCGCTCACCGCTCTAACTGAAGATCACGCCGGCAAGCTGAAGGAAGCCATTGATGCTGCCGGAGCTGCAGAGGCCGCCAAGAGCTTGCTGGAGGGGAAGGTGAAGCAGCTAGAGGGAGATCTCGAGGACCACGGCAAAAAAGTCTCAGCTCTCGAAGCCGAAAGAGACAAAGCTCTTCACAGCCTGATGGAGACACAGGTTGTCGCATCCGAGAAGACCCAGCAGCTCACCTCCGCCAAGGAATCTATTGCCGATCTTGAGCTGAAGCTGGCCACACCGAAGGGGACCCTTGAGGCTGCCAGGAGACGCGAGAGGGCTCTAATCAAAGACCTCCACAACGAACAGGAGCTGCTCAAGAGCGCCGCCGCCACACACAATGACTATGTGTCGGGTGTGAATCTCTGGACTGCGAAGCTTGTCGACGTTGCAGAGAAGCTTGTCGCGGAGCTGTCCGCCATGGGTCTGCAAGGCTTCGGGTACTCTTCTGACGACAGAGTGAGCACGAGCGCCAAGCTCACCATGTTCTTCGAGGGCGTCGTCGATGCCTTCAAGCTGCTCCAGGCTAACCGAGCAAGCCATCTGGCCGGCGAGTCTCGCAAGCTCTGCCAAGCCGTCCTCCGCAAGGTGCTCGTCAAGGTGGTGCACAAGAATCCCGGCATCAACCTCTCCAACATCTTCGAACGCTTAACGAAGGACGTGGACGTCAAGGCGCTCTAGGAACTCGTTGCGCCCATCGTTGACAGGGTAAGACAAGTCAAGAGGGTTGAAGGCGATCGCCGGGATTAGCTGCTTCTTCTTATATTGTTGCCGCCATCATTCCATGTCAAAGACAAATTTGCCTTATGTTAGAATCGCGGCAACTTATCGATGTAACATAACTTGCTATATCTGGATTAATGTATGCTATTCCCCTCGTCTGATTTCTTTCTGTATGGTATATGCCCTACGCTTTATCGGGAACTTGCCGGCGCGAGCACGCTTGCCACGAGCGTTGGGTTCGGGACTTCAGCAGCCTGCTGGCGGTGCCTGCTGCCGGCAAGAAACCTTTGTCGTTCTCAGTGCACCCACCTAAGCCGTTGAGCGGACTCGAAACAGAATAAGGGCGCAACCGATAATGACAAGGTTCCATCGCGTGCAGGTTTTCCATACAAAAGTTGAAATCGTTCAAGGAGAATAGCCTTACAACAAAAATCTTCTTAAAGGGTTTTGCAACTTAGCTTTTCGTTGCTGATCTTCTTCCAGCAAGATGTCAACCTTGAACGTCGCTTGCCGGTATCCATACCATCCTTCCCCCCCCCGGCAAACTTGCATGCGAGGGAACCTTCTGTCCTTTAAGAAAAAGAAAGAAGAGAAAATAGATATGGAACCTCGGCGGTTTGTTAGCTCTTACCGGGAGCAAGTGCAATACAATATCTCAGATAAACATGCATATAAAATGACATGAACTCAACAAGAATCACAAAGCACTTAATCTTATTAACTATGCACAGGGTCTTCGCCTGGCTTTGTACAAAGGATCACATGCCTGCCGGCAAGACTTGTACAAAAGATGGTTGCCGGGAGCCCCCGGCAACCGCGCCTTACGGGTAGAACTTATGAAGGTGCTTGATATTCCAGGAGTTACTCACTGGCAAGCCCTCTTCGGTCTCCAGGCGGACAGCGCCAGGCCTGGTGACTCGCACTACCCGATAAGGGCCTTCCCACTTCGGCGTCAACTTGTTGGAATTCTTGGCCGACTGAACACGCCAAAGAACAAGGTCGCCTTCCTCAAGACTCCAGGCATGAACCTTGCGACTATGATAGCGGCGCAAAGCTTGCTGGTAGCGTGCAGCTCGCACAGCAGCCCGAAGACGGTCTTCCTCAAGGAGCACAGCGTCATCTTGCCGCAGCTGCTCTTGCTCGACCTCATTGTAAGCGAGCATTCGAGGTGACCCGTATATGAGTTCCGTGGGGAGAACTGCTTCCGCCCCGTAGACCAGGGCGAAGGGTGTCTGGCCGGTAGCTCAATTTGGTGTCGTTCTGATTGACCAAAGAACCGCCGGTAGCTCATCAATCCAGCGTCTTCCGCAGTTGTGCAGCTTGTCGAAAGTTCTGGTCCTGAGACCGCGCAGCACTTCAGCATTCGCCCTTTCCGCTTGGCCGTTGCTTCTCGGGTGAGCAACGGAGGCAAAACAGATTTTGCTGCCAAGGTCTTGGACGTACTGCATGAAGGTGCGGCTAGTGAACTGCGTACCGTTGTCGGTGATGATCCTGTTCGGCACACCAAAACGGCACACTATTCCCTTGAAGAACTTGACCACTGACTGTGCTGTCACCTTTCTCACTGCTTCCACTTCCGGCCACTTCGTGAACTTGTCGATAGCAACGTACAAGTACTCGAAGCCCCCGGCAGCACGGGGGAAGGGGCCCAATATGTCGAGCCCCCAGATAGAAAAGGGCCAGGAGAGAGGGATTGTCTGAAGAGCTTGAGCTGGCTGATGCAATTGCTTTGAATGAAACTGGCACGCTTCACACTTGGTTACTAGTGTAGTTGCATACTGGAGAGCAGTAGGCCAGAAGAAACCTTGCCGGAATGCTTTGCCGACAAGAGCTCTCGAGCCTATTGGGGAGCCACATATGCCTCCATGAATCTCTGCCAACAGCTCTAGTCCATCCTCCCGAGGAATGCACTTCAATTTCACACCGTTCGGTCTCTTTCTGTATAGGACGTCATCGACGAACTGGTACATACTAGACTGACGGGCTACTTTCTCAGCTTCTTCCTGTTCTTCAGGGAGTTCTCCTGTCTGAAGGAAATGGACTATGTGTTGTGCCCATGTTGGAGCCTGTGGCTCGACAACAAGGACTAAAGGCATTTCTTCAGCTGCGGGAGCACTTGCCTCTGTGGCAAGAACCTGAGGTTCTGCACGAAGCTGCTGCTCATCGGCAACCGACATATCCTCAGCTGCGGGAGCGCTTACTTCTGCGGCAAGGACCTGAGGTTCTGCGCGAAGCTGCTGCTCACCGGCAACCACGTTGTTCCTGGCAACTTCCTTGCCGGCGGCTTCTGGAAAGCTCTGCCGGCAAGTACTTGCCGGTACTTAACTTCCTTCTCTTGTCTTGCCGCATTGGTGGTGTTACGGATGGCTGAGTCAGCCGGAGCACGAAAGTTCCTGGTTCCACAGGTAACTTAAGGGCAGCACGCTTTGACAGGTCGTCGGCAATGCTGTTCTCTGATCGAGGAACATGATCTGCCTGCAGACCGTCAAAGCGCTCCTCCAGCTTTCTCACTTCATCGACGTATGCTTCTATCAACGGGCTCTGATAATCTTTATTGACTTGCCTGACGACAAGCTGGGAGTCACCTCTGACGATGAGCTTCTTGATCCCAAGGTCTGCCGCGATCCTGAGACCGGCAAGCAGTCCTTCATACTCTGCAGTATTGTTCGTTGATCTCTCCTGGGGAAAGTGCATCTGGATTACATACTTGAGGTGCTCTCCGGTGGGTGCGACAAGCAGCACGCCGGCACCGGCGCCTTGCAACGAAAAAGCCCCATCAAAGTACATGATCCATGCTTGATCTGTTTCCTTGCTGGGATCACTGACTCTTGAATTTCTTCGTCTGGCGTCGGGGTCCATTCTGCAATGAACTCTGCCAAGGTTCTGCTCTGAATGGTTGAAGTGCTTTCAAACCTGAGACCGAAGCATGACAACTCCAACGCCCACTCCACAATCCTGCCGGTTGCTTCTGGATTTCGCAAGATCCGTTGCAGCGGAAAGCGAGTGACGACGGTAATCTCGTGTGCTTGGAAGTAGTGGCGCAGCTTCCTCGAGGCCATAAGGAGGCCGAAGAGCAGCTTCTGCACACCAGAATATCTTGACCTAGCCCCCTGCAACAGGGAGCTGACAAAATAAACTGGGCGCTGCACCATCTTCTTCTTCTGCACTGCTTGACTTGACTGCGCAGATTCAGTCTTGTCGGCACCAGACTCTGCCGGGGAGGATTCCGGCTTGTCGCTTGGCGGGCTTGCCGCTGCCGCTGGCTCTTCGTCTGCTTCTCTCTGCGCCACTAACGCAACACTAACCACTTGATTCGTTGTCGCTAGATACAGCAGCAACGGCTCTTGTGGCCTAGGCGCGACTAGTGTCGGCAGAGAGGAGAGGTACCTCTTCAAATCCTGCAGCGCTGCCTCCACTTCCGGAGTCCACTTCATGGGACCTGCCTATTTCAAAATTTTGAAAAAGGGCAGGGCGCCCTCAGCGGACTTGGAGATGAACCTGCTCAGAGCAGCAACGCAGCCGGCAAGTCGACGCACATCTTTGACTCGTCCTGGTGCTTCAATCTGCTCAATTGCCTTGATCTTGTCGGGATTGGCTTCAACTCCACGTTGAGATACAAAGAACCCGAGAAGCTTGCCGGATGGAACGCCAAACACACACTTCTCTGGGTTGAGCTTCAGATTGATCCTGCGCAGATTTGCAAACGTCTCTTCTAGGTCTTGAATAAGTGTTGCCTTGTCCTTGGTTTTGACCACTATGTCATCCATATAGGCTTCCATATTTCTATGAAGCTGGGTCTCAAAACCAATCTGGACTGCTCTTGCGAAGGTTGAACTAGCACTTTTCAACCCGAAAGGCATACGTAAGAAGCAATACGTACCACATGGGGTGATAAATGTGGTCTTTTCTTCGTCTTCCTTTGCCATGAAAATCTGATGGTAGCCTGAATATGCATCAAGGAATGACAGCAAATCGCAGCCAGCAGTGGAGTCCACAATCTGGTCGATGCACGGCAAGGGAAAAGGATCTTTTGGACAGGCGTTATTGATGTCTGTATAATCAATACACAGCCTCCATTTTCCATTTTCCTTGCGCACTACGACTGGATTGGCCAACCATGTTGGGTGGAGGACTCCTCTCACTAGACCTGCTGCATCAAGCTTCCTGATCTCTTCGGCAATAAACTCTTGCCGCTCCAAAGCCTGCTTCCGAACCTTTTGCTTGACGGGACGCGCGTGGGGACAGACAACAAGGTGGTGCTCAATTACCTCCCTGGGAACACCGGGGATGTCAGATGGTTGCCATGCAAACACATCGACATTCGCCCGCAGGAAGGCAACGAGCGCGCTTTCCTATTTGTCATCGAGGGTGGAACTTATGGTGAAAGTTCCTCCCGTACCATCCTCCTTGGCGGGCACCTTCTTGGTTTCTGGCAGAGCTGCCTTGGATTTCTTGTTCTTGCCGGTAGAGCTCTCCGGTACATACTCGACGGGAGCGCAGCACTCCGAGGAGGTGCGCTTGCCGGAGTTTGTGCTAGAGGTCTTGCCGGACTTCTTCTTCCTGGGAGCTTCAGCGGCAGGAGCATGTGCCTTGGCGGCAGGTGCTGCAACTGCCTCTTGGTAGAGCTTGTCGGTGCAGATAAGCGCATCCTTCTTGTCGGAGTGGACTGTGATGACGCTCATCGGCCCGGGCATCTTCAGCACGTTGTAGGCGTAATGCGATGCCGCCATGAACTTGGCCAGCGCTGGGCGGCGAAGGATCCCATTATATCACTGCCAAATGTCACTGGCAGGGTGATCTTGCCCTTCGGCTGGTTTCTTCCTGGATTGACCCCTTGGAATGAGCCTGTTTCCTCGAGATCTTCATCGGAAATTTGCAGTCTCTTGATGACATCCGGCGAGATCAAGTTCAGGCTGGCCCCACCGTCAACTAACATTTTCGTCACCTTGAGGTTGCGAATTGTTGGTGAGACCAACTACGGCAAACACCCGACCACAGTTGTGCGATCAGGGTGATCCTCGGCGTCAAAAACGATAGGCGTGTGGGACCACTTTAGTGGCTTCCGAGCATCGACAGATGGCTCTGCCGCATTAATCTCGCGTGCCCACTGCTTGAGCCGGTGGTGAGAAGAATGCAGTGAAGCACCTCCATCAACGCACATGGCCTCTGTAGCCTTCTGGAACTCGTGCTCGCTGGACTCGTCGCCATCTTCGATCTCATCATCATCCCCCTGCTCCTTGTCGCGGCCTCGGGCGGGCCGCTCCTTTTGTTGCTTGGCCATGCCGCGGCGACCTCCTCGACCGCGCTTCTTGCCGGACCCTCCAGCGCCATCCTGGGCCCTCTCCTTGTCTCGCCTTTCGGACTCGGCTCGTTGCTTCTCGACAAGCTCCTCAACTTGCCGGTAGTTTTGGAGATCGTGGCCCTTGGTGCGGTGGATCTTGCAGTACTGTTTGTCGGAGCCTTCCGGCTTGTCGGCAACCGCCAAGGCCTGACATGCCGCACACCCGGCAACCTCCTTGCCGGGGTTGTCAGTCTTGGTCTTCTTGGCGGTGCCGGGGTTGTCGGATCCCTCGACGGCAAGCACGGCTTTGCCCTTGCGCTTTCTGTTCTTCCGTCGGCCCTTCTTTGCCGGGGCAGCAGCATCTTCGCTTTCGGAGTCGACTCCTGCGCCAGTGTTCTCGCCGGGGAGTCTCCTTCCTTCTTCTGCCCGAGCACATTTGTCGGCCAGAGTGTAAAGCTCGGTGACATCCCTGACCTTGTTCATCGCCAGCTCCTCCCGCATCTTGCGGTTGCGCACATTCTGATGAAAGGCACTGATGACAGCGGCAGGATGAACGTCTGGGATGTTGTGCTGAATACGGCTGAACCTCTGGATGTACTTGTGCAAGGTTTCGCCATCCTTCTGGGAATGAGATGCAAGTCGCTTTCCTGGCCAGGAGCTTGGTGGCCGCCGGTAAAGGCGCCAACAAACTAATGACACAGGTCTGCCCAGGAGGAAATGGAATTCTCCGGCAGATGCATCAACCACGACCTGACGTTGGGCTTCAGCACCAACGGGAAGTAGTTGGCGAGTACCTTATCATCTCGAGCTCCGGCAGCCTGCACCACTATGGTGTAGACGCTCAGGAACTCGGACGGGTGAGTTTTTCCGTCGTACTTCTCCGGTACTTCCGGCTTGAAGGATCGGGAACTGGGCCACTGGACTCGCCGCAGCTCACGAGTAAACGCTGGACAGCCCACCTCGTAAGGTAGGCTACCAGGATACCCTGGTGTGGGCTCATCGATAGTGGGTCCCACGTGCTTGTCAGATTGACGGCGTGCTTCCCGTCGCCGCTCGATAGTGGTTCGAGCGTCCTCCTTACGCCGTTCCTGGAGAACTAGACGTTGATCGCGGCGAACCCGTGGATCAGATGACGCCGTGGAATCGTCATCACGGGTGTCGATCCGCCGAGTTAGCGACCGCTCTTGTCGAAGTGGAGGGGAACGCATCGTGGTCGTACCACCTCCGGTCCTCTCGCCATCGGCACGCACCGGCCCAGTAGACTGCCGCCACGAAGGCTCTGCCTGCTGCGGCCTGTCGTTGTTAGCCAGACCGATGAGGCTCTGGATGGCGGCTCTCCACTCATCTAGCTTCTCTGCAGTAGGAGGGAAGTCTAGGAGTAGCTGAGCTCGTGCCAACGCTTCTGCTGGTGTGGGTGGCGGCGACAGATGCGAAGAACGTGAGGTGCTCAGACTCCTAACTGGGTTAGAAGGAGCATCGTCATGGTCTTGCACCCGCGCGCGGCTTCCACCGGCATGCTGGCGTGGATCTTGGCCTCACGCATCCTGAGAGTGATGCGCAGGGGTTTTTCCATGGGGATGCCTGGAGCCACCAACGTCATGGGGCTGCACGTCACACGCGACCAGAGAAGGCCGCGGTGCATGCGCCGGCATGGGTGTCTTGGAAGGCACCGTCCCGTCCTTGGAGTTCGCTGCACCACCCGTGGGTAGCACAGCTTTGTCCTTGGACCTGGCGCTCGCCTGGCTTGGAGCGCCAGAATGTCGCGGAGGCTCAGAACCTCCACCTCCTCCGCTCGCGTCCACTTCGTCGCCCGTGCGTGTAGCTACAGGCATACTAGACGCGGATGGACCCACCGCCATGAAACCCTTCTTCTTGGGAGCCATGGTGATGAAGATGATCAAGTACCGGCGCGCTGACCGCTAGATCGGGTTCGCGCAACCTATTCCCCCTACCTGGCGCGCCAAAGATGTCGGGGAACGACACCTATGGGATCGCGGGGATCCCTTTACGGTTCGGCAAGGGGAAAGGATCGCACAAAGAGCGGAACCAACGATCAACACGCGGGGAATTTTACCCAGGTTCGGGCCGCTGATCAGCGTAAAACCCTACTCCTACTTTGGTTGTATTACTGTAGAAGTTCTTGAACCCTAGTACACGGAGCGCTCCTAAGGGAAGAGCAGCTACGCATGCGAAATGGGCCTCCAGGTTCCGGATTCTGGATCCCCCTGTAGCTACGCCATGGGCCTCCTTTTATATGACTAAGGGGTCACCAACAGTGGCGGACAGCAGTACATGAGGTGTAAAGTTACTACAGTGTTATCATACCTAACACTGACGGTTTAGGACAAGAACATTAAATGCTCCGTTGAGGTGTCCTTGCCTTTCTTGCGGGTGAAAAAGCTTTCTTGGGGATGGAAAAAGGGGCCATCCCATCAGCACCGCTTAAGCCTTCTGCGGCCAGCATCGCGCCACGCAACCAGGAGGACAAGCCCTAAACGACAGGCTAGTCGCTGTGCTGGAGCGGCGGCACTGTGCTGGGGGTGGTGGAATCTTGCCGGGCGCGAGATCTTGCCGGGCGCAAAACCTTGTCGGGCCTTCGCGAGCCTTCCCGGCAAGGGTCTTGCCGGGAACCCAGCTTTCGGTCTTCTGCCTTCTGATCATGAGCTGAATGCCTTCTTCATATCTTGCGATTATTCCCAGTTATCCTCCGGCAGGCCTTGCCGCTGGTATGGCTACAATTGTCCGTGCACAAGTATGGGGTACTAAAGGACCCGAACTTTAGTACACCGACAACTTCTCCGATATAGTGTAGTTGGGAGAATCCAAAAAGATAATAGGACTATCATGTGTAGGTGCAATAGGAACAATTTCATGTTTAACATAAGGAACTATAGCAAGTTCATCTCCATAAGCATCATTCATATTGGCATCATAGCCACAAGCATAGCAAGCATCAAGTTCATCAAAAAGGGATATTTCAAATGAATCAAAGGGATCATTGTTGGGTAACGCAGCAGAAAACAAAAAAATTCGACCTACGCACCAGCCCAGGACCACTATGGAGACTGCATACAAGGTTTGATCTTTTTCGTTACCGACTCGAAGCGCAGCGGAAGTAGAGTCGATGACGATCGGCGGTGCAGATCCCCACAGCTAGGATTTACAACCTCCCAACCGCGAGGATGTACTCCCACATCTGCCCCCGGACAGCCCTCCGGGAGGCGGTCGGACAGTCCCTCGGACGGTGTCGCGGACAGCCCTCCGGGAGGACCTTCGAAACTCGAACGGTCACTCGGACAGCCCTTCGGGAGGACCCTCGAAACTAAGACGATCACTTGGACAGCCCTTCGGGAGGCACTCTCGAACTAAGACCGAAACTACGATCTCTCTACAGAGTTGCACACATACGGTGTCATCTGTCCGGCAGGGCTTCGCCGTCCAGAACTAGTTCCCACCGGAACCCAGACATCCTTTCGGCTCTACGAAACTATTTCGGTGGGAGGGAGAGAGAAGCTAGAAATGTCATGGCACTTGTATGTGAGAAGGAGTGAGTGTGGAGGCATCCCCTCCACCTCTATTTATAGGAAAACCAAGGGGTAAAGTTGCCATTTCCAAAAACCCAAAAATACCCATGAAGGAACACTTCCACAAGGGCATATTAGGGAACTAATGGAGTAAGTGGGGCTCCACCATGGAGCCCACATGTGGCCGGCCAAGCCCTCATGGGGGCCCCCAAGGGGGGCTTCCTTGGCTCCCAAGTTCTTCTAGAAACCTTTTTGGAAATATCCAAAAAGGTGCTTTCCCAAAAATATCCAAAAAGCACTTTCACTATTCACGACGACATTTTTCAGCGTCCGGTCGAACTGAAAATATTTATGTGGGCTTAGAACATTTCCAGTACCCACTAAAATAATTTTCAATGCGATCCGGAACAATTCCGGTTTAGTGATTTTCATCTGCGAAAAGCATTTGAAGCGGTTCCGGCAGCTCCGGAACATTTCCGGTTTTCATCCCGGAAAATTCCAGAAAGTTTCCAGAACGATTCTGACACCCTCCAAGAATTATCAGGCATCTGCCGAAACCAATTTGAGTTTATGGTATCCCCTGAAACAACTTTTCAGTTGCACCGGAACTCATCCGGTGACCTCTCTCTTCGGAACTTTTCCGCTGTCTCCGAAAACTTTTTCCGGAAACTTTCTCTCAGACTCCCTGTCTAGTATTCAGCAGATAGATGACCCTTAAGCGTGTGACCCTATAGGTTCGGTGAAGTATAGACATGACCGGAACTCTTTCCGATCAATGATCAACATCGGAGCCGTGGACACCCATATTGACCCCTATACCCACACGAATGAATATTCGAGTGAACCTCCAGTTGCCGAGTGCTATTCCTGTTGCTTCGCGATATGTTACAAATACCCGAGGTGAGACATGTTGGCATCCCCGTGGATCAACAACTTGTCCACTATGCAAGTTACCTCGTTACCGGTATTGTTCTCTTTTCTCGTTCCCGTGTTCCGGCATCCCCGTGATCAAATCACAAAGTGTCTGGCCAGACGATGATGGATACCGTAACACCGAGAGGGCCCAGAGATATCTCTCCATCGTCGGAGGAGCAAATCCCAATCTTGAGCTATCAAGTTACTTGACATACTTTTCCATGAACCCGTAAGCCGCCGTAATAGCCACCCATTTACGGATGACGTTTAACAAACCCCAAAGTTCATGAAGCAAGCATGAAGAAACTCGATACTCTCATGGTCTAAGGAATCATGCAAACGTTAACCATCTCTGTGTTATTAACCATTAACTTATGACGAATGAATCTCATAGCATAACATCAATTCGGGTCGATTCAACACAAATGTTCTTCTAACATAGTGCCCTCAAAGTTGCTGGCATAGACATGCCCATGATCAGGAAAACAGAACCATCATGCAACACTTGAGCTAGTCTTAGAGGCCAGACTAGGAATACATTTTACCGTTTATTATTCCACACGTGCATATGAGTCTTCCTCCGAGCCTCGTGGTTATTGTAGGCTCGAGAACCATAGCAGTTATAGCATGGAACATAAACCTAATTATGAACATGGAGATAAATAATAACCTTTGTTATTGCCTCTAGGGCATTTCTCCTACAGACTCCCACTTGTACTAGAGTCAATAATCTAGTCAATGCTAATGCACATTACACCTGTGGCACACCGGTGTAAAAATGCTTCGCATGTGGTATAGCCTGATGTCCAACGGATCTGACAACTTCAGTTCCGTGTGTATCTTTGCATGTCCTCGCGTTTTCACGCTTTCACAAATTTCATATTTTGTGTGGACTTGGCTTTGTATATATGTGAATCACAGGTCGAACCTGGATTCCTCAGACTGAGTTATGGAGCAACTACCTGCAGTAGTGTCCCATTGACAAAAGCCATCTTGGAACCATACTAAGTTCATGAATGAACTATATGATTCAACATCTTCTTTGTCGCTTCTAAAGCGTCAACATACTTAGCCATTTGTTATAGAATTCGCCACAGTAACCTGTTTGGAAACGATTTCCAAACACCGTGCCACCATATTGTGTATCACACAAAACCCTTAACTTAAATCGAAAATCGCATGGAGCATTGATGAAGATTGTATCGATGTAATTACTTACAACGAGCACTTCATAATCTCCGCTTGCGAGAAAACATGTCATCAGTGCTACTATAGTACTCAATGACATTTTTCACTGTTGTCCCATGATCATTACTTTGATCACTTTGGTATCTATACTCGCAACTCCTTGGGAGTACTGGACATATCTGGTTGTTTTACATACCATGGAATACATGATTAATCCAAACACGAAAGTGTGTGGAATCTCCATCATGTATTTTGCTCATCAGTGTTTTGAGACACCGAGTCTTGCAAAACCCTTTCCATGTGACTTCGGCAAGAATCACTCGTTGGCGTTTTAAATGCTAAAAGGTTTTAGCACCTTGTCAATATGTATTCATTGCTTAGCCCCATTAGGTAAATCTATCTCCATAGATCATCATGGCTAATATTGAGGCTATTTAGCCTAAGTACTTCATCGAAAAACTATTTTCAAATGAAGTAATAATTCGTGTCAAGAAATTTTATTTCCAATAAACAATGTGTCAAGCACACAAGGTTTTTAGAAATATTATTATGCTCCCACTTATTTTCTTGAATCACAAGCATCTTCGATACCCATTTGATGAAGTCAAACTCTTTTGACCATTTCATCAAAAACGAAGATTCCAACTCCATTTTGCTCTCTTCTGTCCATTGCTGGAACTCTAAAGTTTGCATACTTACTAGCATCCTCTGGATCGACAAATTACTTTGGACTGTATCACATACAAGTCCTAGGTTTCATTTCCATTAGATGGAAATCCTTTTGTCATCCATGTTTCATATCTCATGATTGAAATATGTATTAATTGCTAGTTCAACCCGAACCGACTTTAAGCATCGCTACGGTGAGACAATCTCATCGTAGTCAACTCCTTGAACTTGTTATTGCAACAAGTCGAGCTTTATGGATAAAACATTTTATCCGTATCAGTTTTTAGTTCCATAAATATTCGTTAGACTCTAAGTCTTCCGAAAGGTGTATCAAGATTTTAATCTTGAATCACTTATATGGAAACTATCTCGGATTGTATTGGTATTTAGCCAATTCTGGAGTCAGGGCCCATCAACGCTTCCTTGTGTATTGTAGGTATACAGTTGTCTAACAACAATATCTCGTTTGCGCACCTGATAGGTTTACACGAGCTTTGCCTACGTGGTTCAGCTGCAAGTTCGACCGAAGTCCATACATTTTATTGTAGAGACTTCCGTATCAGTCGCAGTAGGAAACTCCGGAATCACTTCCAAGGTTCCTTTCCTTTGATCTGATGACGAAGATACTGTTTATCTCGTCGAGTTGCACTGTCCTCCCACTCACCTTTTTGCAAGAAACATTTTCTTTAAAAGCATACCGTTCTCGGTGGCAAACCTTTTGCCTCGGTATAGTGGTGGGGGAATTCCCAATGACTTGGGATAACCTTACAAAGTAGCACTTGTCTGATTTGGAATAGGTTTGTAACCTTTTACACAAGCCCCATATTCCAAATGTTAAGAAAAGATATAACATGGTTGGGAGTACCATACCATGGCGTCATTTCAACAGACCCGATGGAGCTCTTTTCAGTGTAAAAGCCGCAGTCACTAAAGCATTACTTTAAAAGGGATAATGGCAAATTGATTTATGTCATCTTTGATCTTACCATGTCATAAATGGTTTAAATACATCTTCACAGACATTCCACTCACAGTGGTGTTCCGGGAGATGTAAGTTATGAAACTCCTTTCACAACTCATCAGACATTCGCTAAACTTGTAACTCAAATATTCCTTTCCGCAATCAAATTGCAGAAACATAATTATCTTGTTACAATAATTTCTACTTCATATTGAAAACCTTTCGAATGATTTCAAAAGATCCAGACTTACGTCTCATCAAGTAAATATCCATATATCTACTTGATTCATTTTGAAGATAGACAAAATCCACTGCTAGCAATAACCTTTATCGGACTACATACATCAAAATGTATGATCACCAATAAGTTCGTTGCTCGTTCCTTATGGCCTGTGAACGGTATTTCGGTCACTTCACTTTTCGGAGGAAAGTTGCAAGTGTCAGATGATTCATAATTAAATGACTTCAAAATCCATCATAATGGAATTTCTCCATGCGGGTTTCTCTAATGTGACCAAATGCAGTGCCACACATGTGTGGTATTCCCTTAGTCTTGCGACATTTAGCGTCAGTGTTATGGATGTATCATATTACCATCAATATTCATAACATACATCCCATCCACTATGGAAGCATGGCCCTTATGTTATTCATAATCCTGAACAACAATTGTTCTTTTATGAACAACACCCTTGCAACAAACATTATGCAAATGGGCTAGAGTGTATAAAACTCTAAAATGATTTATGAAAGTAAATACAGAGGTAAAGTATTATTATCAATATTCATAACATACATCTCATTCATAATGAAAGTATGGCCCTTATGTTATTCATAACACCGAACATCAAAAGTTCTCTTATGAACAACCTTCTTGCAAGTTACCTTATGCAATGGGCTAGAGTGTGTAAAACTCTATAATGAATTATGAAAATAAATACATAGGTAATACACCGATGGAAGGTATAGTAACTTTTACTAAGTTCCCAACATGTATTTAAACCTCATTTCTGGCTAGTCTCTCAGGCCATAGTAGTTCTTACATCGAGTTGCAACAGAATGCAATCGAGCGGGTATCTTTGTGATTAACTCACAATACCCAAGAATTAGTGATTAACATGTTTAACCATAATTCCCAAGAACTATATCTTTGACCAGCCTTCTATACATCAAAAACTGGTATGACATTCATACATGAGCTGGATATTCCAGTCTTCTTTCCTTTTGCCTTTATACTTCTAACAGTTTAACTTTCAGTATTTCTCCTACTCTCAGAAGAAGCACCCAACTTAAGAGTGGCGTTAGCCCCGGACTTCCTAGGCGTGAAAGTTTCACTAACACCCTTCGGACACTTCCTTTCTCTTTAAGTTGTCGTTTTATTCACCTTTCATCATATGACAGGCGTTCTTCTGGATCCCTCTCTTATCAGTCTAATGCATAGTAAACTCCTTTACTAATAGTTTGCAAACAAACATTTCTTTGGATATGTCATATCTTTTAGCCTTTGTCTGTCTCTGAAAATGATTTTCAGATTCCATGAATATCACATAACTATCCAAACTTTCGAAGTTCGGGTCTCATGGAAGCAAACATATTGCACTTGACTGAAACGGAATTCTAGCTTTTGGATCGATGGACGAGAGTCACATGATCCATAGCATTAGCGGGAGAATACCGAAAGCATGCGATAGGACAAAGTCCTTCTCGGCACTCTAGAGGACAATCCTCACATTACGTTACCAACCGTAAAGTTTTAACCAGATATTTAACAGCTATTCAATTTTAATAGGGAAGGTGGAAACGCGAGCCATTATTCTACAACTACTATGCAAATTTCACTTTAGACAAAGTTCATAATTAATTGCACTAAGAATTAAAAGAATTAATTCTAAAGTGCGCTCCCACTTAAATCAATATCTCTCATAATTGATTGTGAGTGATTCAAGACCCACATTTCCATTCAACGCCATTGTTCGAGATGAACACTGATGGCGCGAACTTCAATTGGTAGGCAAACTTGCCAATCACATCTCCATGTGACTCTTGTTCATCTTTCGATGCGTGTGTTCCGAGCTCAGGACGATCCTGCCATGAACGTCAAGATGACCAAGTGATCTTGCTGCGAGGTCTGAACTCACCCGCCTTACACCCGTACAATCGTTCGTACCCATATAGATCATGGCGCACCTCGAAAGGAAGGATGCTGTGACGGTGCTACACTTGGGAGAACACTAACTACTTGATATTTTTGTGAGAGATCACCCTAATAAAAGCGACTACCGCGCAATCAAGAAGGGTGCATCATAAGGGATAAACCTCTCAGGCAATTCATAATAGCATGATATGGTATAGCCCTTTCTGACGGAGAAGTCTTTCATTTCTTCGTCTTCGGCAATCGCGTTGGTGTTCACCTTCGCGAAGATTGCCACCACCTTGTCGATGCACCAGATAATATTGCTATCTCTATAGCTAATAAAATAAGTGCATTACATAAGGTTGACACGCAGGTCATTAAAGTGCAATCATATGGCTCCAGCCATCATGCCGAATCACGACACGCACGTCATGTTAATCAAATTACATCATATAGTCATCTCATACATAATCAAATTATTATGAACACTGCTATACCACATCATATGCACATGCAAACCATCCTGCAAAACCAAGTTAGATGCCTCTAATCGGTTCATGCAAAATTTTATTTTACGTGGCTTCTAAGGTTTCGAAACAAACCGAAGCTACCAACGTTTTATCATCAAGTATGATAATTCAAGTCGCTAGATTAACATTCCAGGGTGTATGAAACACGAGATAATAAAATCTCGAGCCCCATACTAAACTTCGTCATACGCGTGACCCCCGTGCAGATCATATCTGCATTGCCCTTTCGTCTGCGAAATTTCATCTTTCTTTTTAACTATGGTGGAATTCAAAGAACTGTTAGCACTTCGTTGATCAATCAGGATCGCGGATTGCCAGAACTTTGAAACTCCACCATACCGTTATCAAGATCAGAAATATGCAAATTCCAGGGAAGCAACAAGAACATCGGGTAACAGATTTCATCTGCTACCCGCACAAATAATTTTCAGCAATAGAACTCATCTACTACCTGATTATATTGTGCAACACCCATACATCTCTATGTATTCTAGATCGCAACCTGCATCTATGCATAGCACGGCTCTTGATGCCACTGTTGGGTAACACAGCAGAAAACAAAAAATTTCGACCTACGCACCAGCCCAGGACCACTATGGAGACTGCATACAAGGTTTGATCTTTTTCGTTACCGACTCGAAGCGCAGCGGAAGTAGAGTCGATGACGATCGGCGGTGCAGATCCCCACAGCTAGGATTTACAACCTCCCAACCGCGAGGATGTACTCCCACATCTGCCCCCGGACAGCCCTCCGGGAGGCAGTCGGACAGTCCCTCGGACGGTGTCGCGGACAACCCTCCGGGAGGACCTTCGAAACTCGAACGGTCACTCGGACAGCCCTTCGGGAGGACCCTCGAAACTAAGACGATCACTTGGACAGCCCTTCGGGAGGCACTCTCGAACTAAGACCGAAACTACGATCTCTCTACAGAGTTGCACACATATGGTGTCATCTGTCTGGCAGGGCTTCGCCGTCCAGAACTAGTTCCCACCGGAACCCAGACAGCCTTTCGGCTCTACGAAACTATTTCGCTGGGAGGGAGAGAGAAGCCAGAAATGTCATGGCACTTGTATGTGAGAAGGAGTGAGTGTGGAGGCAGCCCCTCCACCTCTATTTATAGGAAAACCAAGGGGTAAAGTTGCCATTTCCAAAAACCCAAAAATACCCATGAAGGAACACTTCCACAAGGGCATATTAGGGAACTAATGGAGTAAGTGGGGCTCCACCATGGAGCCCACATGTGGCCGGACAAGCCCTCATGGGGGGCCCCCAAGGGGGGCTTCCTTGGCTCCCAAGTTCTTCTAGAAACCTTTTTGGAAATATCCAAAAAGGTGCTTTCCCAAAAATATCCAAAAAGCACTTTCACTATTCACGACGACATTTTTCAGCGTCCGGTCGAACTGAAAACATTTATGTGGGCTTAGAACATTTCCAGTACCCACTAAAATAATTTTCAATGCGATCCGGAACAATTCCGGTTTAGTGATTTTCATCTACGAAAAGCATCTGAAGCAGTTCCGGCAGCTCCGGAACATTTCCGGTTTTCATCCCGGAAAATTCCAGAAAGTTTCCAGAACGATTCTGGCACCCTCCAAGAATTATCAAGCATGTGCTGGAACCAATTTGACTTTATGGTATCCCCTAAAACAACTTTTCAGTTTCACCGGAACTCATCCGGTGACCTCTCTCTTCGGAACTTTTCCGCTGTCTCCGAAAACTTTTTCCGGAAACTTTCTCTCAGACTCCCTGTCTAGTATTCAGCAGATAGATGACCCTTAAGCGTGTGACCCTATAGGTTCGGTGAAGTATAGACATGACCGGAACTCTTTCCGATCAATGATCAACATCGGAGCCGTGGACACCCATATTGACCCCTATACCCACACGAATGAATATTCGAGTGAACCTCCAGTTGCCGTGTGCTATTCCTGTTGCTTCGCGATATGTTACAAATACCCGAGGTGAGACATGTTGGCATCCCCGTGGATCAACAACTTGTCCACTATGCCAGTTACCTCGTTACCGGTATTGTTCTCTTTTCTCGTTCCCGTGTTCCGGCATCCCCGTGATCAAATCACAAAGTGTCTGGCCAGACGATGATGGATACCGTAACACCGAGAGGGCCCAGAGATATCTCTCCATCGCCGGAGGAGCAAATCCCAATCTTGAGCTGTCAAGTTACTTGACATACTTTTCCATGAACCCGTAAGCCGCCGTAATAGCCACCCATTTACGGATGACGTTTAACAAACCCCAAAGTTCATGAAGCAAGCATGAAGAAACTCGATACTCTCATGGTCTAAGGAATCATGCAAACGTTAACCATCTCTGTGTTATTAACCATTAACTTATGACGAATGAATCTCATAGCATAACATCAATTCGGGTCGATTCAACACAAATGTTCTTCTAACATAGTGCCCTCAAAGTTGCTGGCATAGACATGCCCATGATCAGGAAAACAGAACCATCATGCAACACTTGAGCTAGTCTTAGAGGCCAGACTAGGAATACATTTTACCGTTTATTATTCCACACGTGCATATGAGTCTTCCTCCGAGCCCCGTGGTTATTGTAGACTCGAGAACCATAGCAGTTATAGCATGGAACATAAACCTAATTATGAACATGGAGATAAATAATAACATTTGTTATTGCCTCTAGGGCATATCTCCTACAATCATAGCATTCATCGTTCGGTAAGCACGAAGGGAAATTAAACAATGTATGAGTTGAAGGGTTACTCTCATCAGAAGGTGGGCACGGGTAGCTAATCCGCTCTTCCTCCTTTTGTTCTTCGCTCTTCTCCTCATCTTTTTCATCTAATGAGCTCACAGTTTCAGCAATTTCTTATTTCATAGATTCCTACAAAATATTAGTCTCCTCCAAGGCAGCAGACATTCTCTCAATAAATTCTTTAACATAAACATTAGAAGCATAGTTTTCATAGCAATATTTAAGTATGGCAAAAAAAATAGATTTGTAAAGAATAGCATCATACTTTTCAATCAAAGAAACAATTTCATATGCACCCTTAAAAGCAACAAATTCTTCAATTTGTTCAATATCATAGTAATAATAAACACCTTAGCATAAGAAGATAAGATTCCATTATCCTTAAACTCACATTGGTAGGGAAGGTGTTTTTAGGGTCTTCAGAACAACAAGTAAAATCATATATTTCGCATAAATTCCAAGCATAGCATTGCAAACAATTAATTTGATACCTTGAGAGTTTCCCTTTTTGAGACAAGCGGTGTCGCACAAAATAAGTATGCTCATCTAATGATTTTCCCTCAACTAAGCTAGTTGGGTTTTCAGCACGAGCACAGAGGGATCGAAGATGATCCAAGTAGAAAGCTTCAGCAGTATGAAAGACTTTGGGTGGTTCTTCAACCATTGGGTTAGCAAGTACAACTAATTTTTTTGGTATTTTGCGTTTCCTACCCATAACTAAAGATAGAAAACAAGAGCACAAAATAAAAACTACTTAGTGATAAAGCAAACAAGCACACGAGAATATCAACCCCACGCTATTGCTCCCCGGCAACGGCGCCAGAAAAAGGTCTTGATAAGCCACAAGTATAGGGGATCAATTGTAGCCTTTCTCGATAAGTAAGACTGTCGAACCCAACGAGGAGCTAAAGGTAGAATTAATATTCCCTTCAAGTTCTAATGACCACCGATACAACTCTACGCACACTTAACGTTCGCTTTACCTAGAACAAGAATAAAACTACTTTGTATGTGTAAGGATAAGTTTGCAAGAATAAAACTAGAAGTACTTAGTGGGAATAAACTAGGAGTAATTTGCAAGATAATAAAAGTTATTTGTTTAGTAGAGAGCTTTTTGTAGAACGATGAGAAAGATTGTCCATAGGCAATTCAATATGACATGTGTGATAATTATTATATGCAATGAGGAAGAGGCATACGCTAACATACTTTCCGTACTTGGATCATATGCACTTATGATTGGGACTCTAGCAAGCATCCGCAACTACTAAAGATCATTAAGGTAAAACCCAACCATAGTATTAAGTAACAAGTCCCCTTTACTCCCATACGCAACAACCCACTTACTCGGGTGTAAGCTTCTGTCACTCTAGCCACCCACTATAAGCGAATCATGAACGTATTGCAAAACCCTACAGCGGGAATCCCAAACGCTTGCGTGACACAGAGGACACCATAGGACAACACCATATTAACATACAACTCATATCAATCACACCATACCACAATAAACCCATAGGACAAAAGAAATCTACTCAAACATCATAGGATGGCCATACATCATTGGGTAATAATATATAGCATGAAGCACCATGTTCAAGTAGAGAATTACAGTGGGAATAGAGAGGTTACACCGCTGCATAGAGGGGGAGAGAGTTGGTGATGACAACGGCAAAGTTGTTGGTGTAGATCGCCGTCATGATTGTTCCCCCGGCGGCGCTCCGGCGCCATCGGAAGAGATGGGGAGAGAGCCCCCCTCCTTCTTCTTCTTGCTTGGCCTCCCCCCTAGATGGGAGGAGGGTTTCCCCTCTGGTCCTTGGCCGCCATGGCTCCCGGAGGGCAGGAGCCCTTCCGAGATTGGATCTCTCCCTCTATTCTCTTATGTTTCTGCGTTCCTGTTTTCTGGCCCTTCACCGTTTCTTATATTCCTAGAGATCCGTAACTCCGATTGGGCTAAAATTTTGAGGGGATTATCCGGAAATTATATTTCTTGCGGTGAAAGAAGGGCCCCAACCGACATTCGAGGGAGTCACAAGGAAACACGACGTGACCCCAGGCCCGGTCCTGAGGGGGGGCAGGGGGCGGCCGCCCCGGGCCCCCCAAAGTCAGGGGGCCCCTCCGACCAGGACGCGGGTCAGTTCATCATCTAGGCATGCAGTGTTGGCACAACCTCACGCAAACGCAGCAGGTAAGAAGGCAACTGACGACAGACCAGACATGATTACGTCGCAATATTTTTCATCCTTTCGATCACAATGGGCCTACTAGCCAACCTACGTTTTTTGGGCCTGGCCCAGCTCGTGAAAAACGTCCCAGATGGCGCACAACGCCCTGCCCTAGCCCCCTTTTTTCTCCGTAATGGATTCCCACTGCCGATGCCAAACTTCAGTCTCCAATTGTGGAAATCACATCGCAGCCGATCCGCCGATGCCAGGACGGCGGCAACGTAGGAGGAGCGCGCCGGTAGGCTCGTCATCAGGCTTTGGTAAGAATCGCTTCGCATGTTTTTAACGAATCTTGTGGGGTTTGTATGGATTTTGAGATTACTCTCTTTCCCTGCTCCCGACGAGAAACATTACAGTCACCATGAGTAGGATTTTCTTTTGGCATTCAAAACTTAGGAACTGTGATGTTACAGATTGATTAAGAAAATTAGGAGTATGGGAGATGATGTCTACTGAAGTAGGATTAACAACTATAAGTTGTGTCGAAATCTTTGTGAACACGTCTATTATACTCCCTCCGTCCCAAAATAACTGACTCAACTTTGTACTAAATTTGTAGGTATTAACTTGGTGATCAATTTTATGGTTTTGTAGGGATGCTGCAAAAGCTTTATCTCAAAGGCGTTTGGATGGTTCCTTCCCAGTAGAAGATTTGAACTTAAATCTCCAGAATCAAAGTTGTCAGAAAATATTTCTTTTGGATCTGCAGATGATATCAAGTAATATACCAAATCTTCTGTTCAACAGTTTTCTCATATAGTTTATGAAACTATATGAAACTTAACTCATTACTATCTGTGTTATCACTAGGGCTTAGAAGATGGTTCTAATGCTTCATCAAAGAGGACATGTATAATGAGGTATTGGATGTGTTGATGATGGCCGAGGTATGCTGCTTTATTTGATCATTAATGTCCTACTGGAAGTAGCACGTGCATCTTTTGAAGAGGTATAGATTGAGGAAAAACAACGCGAGGTTGTAAATGTCCCGAGAGAGGTTAAATGGTTTGATAACTTTATGAATTTAGGAGACTGATATTCATACCATCAATGAACCTACATCTAAGAACTTTAGAATTTTTCTTAAGGTAAAATATTAATTATTTGATTTTTGATCGATTTTAAGTGTTTACTGATAATGTTTCACATATACATGTATTAAATATTATTTAAAAGTCTATATTTAGGGGGCCCGGATTTTAGTCTCGCCCCGGGCCCCATAAATCTCAGGACCGGCCCTGCGTCACCCCCCAGGGCCGCGCCCTGTGTCCTTGTGGCCACCTCGGGCACCGTCTTGCATTGATTCTTCTTCCTAAAAATCACATATATTCCAAAATAATTCTCCGTAAAATTTTATCGCGTTTGGACTTCGTTTGATATGGATTTTCTGCGAAACAAAAAACATGCAAAAAACAGGAACTGGCACTGGGCACTGGATCAATATGTTAGTCCCAAAAATAATATAAAATGTTGCCAAAAGTATATGAAAGTTGTAGAATATTGGCATGAAATAATCAAAAATTATAGATACGATGGAGACGTATCATCTGCACATTTGATACTTTTGGTTCTTTGTGCTTTACTCGATTTTTAATCTTATGCACACGAAGACATTCCGTAGACGCCCATTTTCCATTGTGCATATCATTATCTTCATATTATTTGTTAGAGCCACTGTGATTGGATTCCAAGATATAGGGGGAGTTCTCCATAATTAAAATCTGCCATGTGCATTTGCATTCAAAGGAAATATCTCATATGCACTGAGGGTGTCCCGGACTAGGGGCTACTCAGGCTGCCGGCCTATCTTTCATGGGCCGGACTGGTGGGCCGCTCCTTACTCATCGATGGAAGACCAGATTGTGGGCGACCCTGTGTACCAGAAGGAAATCTCCGAAGACTTGGCGCCTCCTCCAAGGAATAATTGACGTAACCAGCATGTTTATCCCTTGCTGGTAACCGACTATGTGTAACCCTAGGACCCCCTGGTGTCTATATAAACCAGAGGGTCTAGTCCGTAGAGACACAGAATCATAATCATCTAGGGTTTAGTCCATCCGATCTCGAGGTAGATCAACTCTGTAACCTTCATACAATCATCAATACAATCAAGCAGGACGTAGGGTATTACCTCTTCGAGAGGGCCCGAACCTGGGTAAATCGTTGTCTCTACTTTCCTATTACCCATTGATTCCTAGATCCACAGTTCGGACCCCCTACCCGAGATCTGCCAGTTTTGACACCGACTTTGTGATTTCATTGAGAGTTCCACCGTGGGTCGCCAAGGATCAATGGCTCGTCTTCTCATCAACAATGAGATTCGCAGCGGGGACATCTTCATCCCCGGATAACTCTTCGCGTTCGGCAACATTCTGCTACACGCTGGTCCGACTGTTCACCTTGACCGGGTCGACAGCTTCGCCCCTGAGCAGGAAGTCAGGTTTGGCAACCTGGTTTACATCGCCGATGCTTGGGGCGATCTAATCTTCACCGGATTCTTGGCTTTACCCGAGGAACAAAACAATTCGGAGGCCTTGACCTCAGATTCTCTCCACGCCCCTGTCGCTGCGCCGGGTTTCATGCCGGATCTAGCTTTGAGCATGGATCCGACCCCGGCGCCCGAAGACCAAGAGTCACCCTTGGCCGAGCACACTCCCAATGTCGGCGCTTCGGAGCTCAACTCCGATGGTCGCCCGAACACCAGCCCGGTTGACCTCTCGTTCTTAAACGAGATGTTAGATCGGATCCAGAATATGAACATCGCGGATGGCCCGTCCTCGGACCAGGTACAGGTCGGACAGAGAGCCAGCTGCGGGGAATTTTGCGTCCCACCCACCACCCACTTGGTAGCCACTGTTGAGGATTTAACCGACATGTTGGACTACATCTCCGAGGAGGATGACTACATGAACGAGGATATTGATGTCCCGCCTTATACAGCTCCCTCCCTCGCCACTTCCAACACCGGAAAGTGGACCGCCACCTCCACATACGACGTTTACATGGTCGACACGCCCAAGAAGGACGGTGACACGACTATGAAGGACGGCGACGGCCCCACCGAAGAACCGCCCAAACGTCGAAGACGGCGCGCCAGAGGGCAAGGAAAGGGCAAGGAAAACAACACAGACGGAACTAGAGACAATGAGACTCCAGTCGACACGGGGGACCTCGGCGATCGCACCCCCGAACAGAACCACGACGCCCCTGAAGGGCACGAAGACCAGGGTGACCCCGAGGACTTCGAGGATTCCGAAGACAGCAATTACCTCCCTCCGTCCGAAGAGGAGGACAGCCTCGGACCCGAAGACTTCATTGTCCCAGAGGATCCCCTGGAGCAAGAACAATTCAAGCGGCAGCTCATCGCCACTGCCAGAAGCTTGAAAAGGAAACATCAGCAGCTCAAAGCCGAGCAAGATAAGCTCAATGACAGATGGACGATGGTCCTAGCTGCCGAAGAGGGCCTTGACGATCAACGTCAGGGTCAATATAAGAGTTATCCACGGCAGCGCCTACTCCCAGAATTCGAGGATGAGGCCTTTGAGCCCATGCCTCCTAAACGAACCTACGCAAGCCAGCCCGACCGCCCCCCTCGAGGACGAGATAGGCTGGCTGCGGACGCCGAACTCCCACCCGTGCCCCATAGAGGACGAGACAGGGCGGCTGGGGAAGCCGAATATGCACCCGCACCTCCTCGCCGAGCAGGCAAAGACCCGGTTCAACCGGACGACAGATACGATCTGCATCGCAACCTAAACGCCAGAGGGATCCAATCAAGATCCATCTATGGATCCACAGTACACGCGCCCGCTAGACGGGATGGATACCAAGCCTGGCGTGATAGGAATGACAGAGCTCGGGAACAGCACCGTGCCCGGATGACAACTGATCTTCGGCGCGACATGGCCCGAGCCAGGGGCGCCGCACACCCAATGTGTTTTACTGACGAGGTAATGCAGCATCAGTTCCCCGAGGGGTTCAAACCCGTCAACATAGAATCTTACGATGGGACAACTGACCCAGCCGTGTGGATTGAGGATTTTCTTCTCCACATCCATATGGCCCGAGGAGATGACCTCCATGCCATTAAGTACTTACCGCTGAAACTCAAAGGACCGGCAAGGCACTGGTTGAACAGCCTACCCGAAAACTCCATCGGGAGTTGGGAAGAGCTCGAGGATGCATTCCGAGCTAACTTTCAAGGCACCTATGTTCGGCCACCGGACGCCGATGACCTGAGCCATGTCATTCAGCAGCCCGGGGAGTCAGCCCGGCAATTCTGGAACCGGTTCTTGACCAAGAAGAACCAAATCGTTGACTGTCCGGATGCCGAAGCGATTGCGGCATTCAAACACAATATCCAGGACAAGCCGAGAAAAATGTCGGCCCTTACCTCCCTAATGACCCGCTTTTGCGCTGGTGAGTATAGTTGGTTAGCTCGTCGAAGCAACCACCCCGAAGATCCCGGTACTTCAGAGGTCCGGGACGGGAATGGAAAACCCCGGCGCAACAGGAACAATAAGCGCCGGCACTCTAACAACGACGGTGAAGCCGATGACGCGGCAGTAAACGCCGAATTCAGCGGTTCGAAATCGGGACCGCAGAAGAAACCCTCTTAAGGGAACCGGGATGGCCCATCTGCACTTGACAGAATATTAGATAGGCCCTGCCAGATTCAAGGCACTTCGGATAAACCCGCCAAGCATACCAACCGTAACTATTGGGTAATCAAACAGGCCGGCAAGATCACTGCCGAAGAACAGGGCAAGGGCCCCCGCAACGAGGATGATGATGAACCTCGCGGGCCGAGTAATGGAGGCCAAAAGCAGTTTCCTTCAGAGGTTAAAAGCCTGAATATGATCTACGTCACGCATATACCAAAGAAGGAGCGGAAACGCGCACTTCGGGACGTCTACGCCGTAGAGCATGTAGCCCCGAAATTCAACCCGTGGTCGGCTTGCCCGATCACTTTCGACCGTTGAGACCATCCGACCAGTATACGCCATGGAGGAACGGCGGTTGTGGTGCTCGACCCCATCGTGGACAGATTTCACCTCACTAGAGTCCTTATTGACGAAGGCAGCAACCTCAACCTGATCTACTCCGACACAGTGAGGAAAATGGGGATCGACCCGTCAAGGATCAAACCCAGCAACACCACCTTTAAAGGTGTAATCCTAGGTGTCGAGGCACGCTGCTCGGGATCCGTGACATTGGAAGTAGTCTTCGGCTCGCCCGACAACTTCCGCAGCGAAGACTTGATCTTCGATATTGTACCCTTCCGCAGTGGTTATCACGCACTCCTCGGACGGACTGCGTTCGCCCACTTCAACGCTCTCCCGCATTACGCGTACCTGAAGCTCAAGATGCCAGGACCAAAGGGCGTTATTACCATCAATGGTAATACCGAGCGCTCGCTCCGAACAGAGGAACACACGGCGGCTCTAGCCGCCGAAGTCCAAGCCGTCAAAGAAGCGTCGCAAGCCCAGTCTGCTGTTAAGGCACTGGACGCATGCAAGCGCGCCCGAGCTATAGACTCAGCCCCCGAGCACTCCCACGCTCTCCCCAAATAGGGATACGCGCCCCACAGCACAGCCCGCCTAGTCGCAAAATACGTACCTCGAGTACACAATTTCACGCTCAAAATACCATGGGCAGCTGTGGGGACACATGAAACAAAGGCCGAGAGCTCGGCTCGACCGAGCAATGGCCAACAGATGTCTTCGAACCAACATCGATAACGGGCACCATCAAGGGCCCGATCAGTGTCACACTGACATATCACGGCGACTCCTTAAAACCCTTTCCAAAGGGCTTGTCCGCCGAACACACGGACGACAGCTTCGCTTATACGGAAGCTTCTTAAAGAGCAAAGGCGCAGACGTGCAGCAGGGCGTAGTAGGGACGTCAAACCACTCATGAAGGCCCTGTGTAAACCTTTACTCTAATGTATTCCTTTCTTAAGTATCTATCAAAGTTACTTCGGCAGTTCGGATTGTACGGTTGGACGTCACATATTCAAAGGAAATAAAGACAAATTTTTCTGGTAATTGTGCAGTCATTCACATTCCTTTCCGCTTTTTTTAGGCCGAACCAAACTATCACGATACATCCCCTTTTACCGGCTAATAGACCGGGGGCTCGAACATAAATCTTGCCTCAAACCTTATTCCGGCACTTACTTTTCCTTTATGTGCTCGGCGTCATGGATATTGCATTATATGAATCAGTTCCGAATTGCGTCTTTGGTCAATAGTTGGGTTGCCCGGCTCCTGTGCTTGCCTTCTTACGTTCCGCATTGTTCGGCTAAGAAGGTAAAGGGAGAACCACTGCGATTGTACTTCTGGCTAGCCTGGTTAAGTATCTCAGTGGAGAAAGACGAAAACTGACTGTCGCAATAAGCGAGAACTGGTCAGCGATCCGATGACTCGTGTCAAACCAAAAATTGTTGGAGGTTAGTCCGTGTTACACGAGGGGTCCTCTGTTACAGAAACCACGTGATAATGGTGTCAACCGTGGCTCGTCCGAATATCACAAACACTGGGGGCTAGTCACCAGCCCCCGCAGTCAAGCTCCTATGGCTAAGTGAAAGTACTAAAACCGCATAGTCTGATTGCCTTGTTTCCCGAACACACAACCGCCTCCGGGCACCGAGACGTCGGCTAAGGGTTAAGATGTAACGAGGAAACACCCCAGGCAGCATCTGCATAAGGGGCTGAAGCCGACGACTGGTAACTTTCAGTTAAAAAACGGCTGCACAGGAGTCAAAATTAACATAGCAG
Source organism: Elymus sibiricus (assembly GCA_039707655.1). NCBI lineage: Eukaryota > Viridiplantae > Streptophyta > Magnoliopsida > Poales > Poaceae > Elymus > Elymus sibiricus. The sequence goes on along the minus strand of CM077664.1, from coordinate 52,819,310 downwards.
ACATTATATACATCCAACACAGTGCATTCCAAATAAAGCACAAAGTTTTAAACTCCTCGGTTACAGAGGAAAACTACTCTACTCATAAATTACATCCTTTGAGCATTGGGCCTCTACTGCCCGAGCACCATCCATTACGATGGGAAAGTATTGCTCGGGGTGCCTATGCTCCTTCCCTAGCGGCGGAGGTCCGCTGGCCATCTCGGCTGGCTTTATCTTCGGCCAATGTACCATTGTCTTGCCGAAGGCCATCCGAGCCACCTCAATGCACGCGGAGCGCCTCCAGGCGTCGATCCGGGGGGTGGCGTCATATAGCCTCTGCACCAGACCGAAGTAGCTGCTCGGCAGTGGCTCTGTAGGCCATAGCTTGATGCAGAGGTCCTTCATCACCGGCTCCGCCATCCGATGCAGCTCCATGAGCTGCTTCATTTGGTTGTTGAGGAGGGGAGGGTGTTCGGGCGCTTGAAATTGTGCCCAGAACAACCTCTGCTCGGCCCAACCCTCCTGAGCAGCGAAGAACCTGGCCACATTCGCCGCACTCTTCGGGGTGTCCGTAAAGGCGCCTGGGGAACGCCATACTCGCATGAGCAACGCGGACCTGTTACCTCCAAAGATACTTTGCAGCAAGTATGGCTTACCGTCCGCAATGAGCCTGACTTGGCGGAGCTCCTCTTGGTAGCCGCGCGCCTCTGTACGCGCTTCCTTAGCCCCCGCCGCCAACGAGGTCAGCTCGGCGGCCTGCTCCTCATTCTTCTGCTCAAGGGACTCACACTTTGTGACGGCATCCCCGAGCTCTCTATAGCCAGTTCGGCGACGGCCTCCTCGGCCGCCGATCTCTGCTCGGCCGCTTCCTGCTGGGCCGTCCTCAGCGCGGCCTTGAGGTTTTCCACCTCCGCAGCGGCAGCTGTATTCAAATCGGTTAACTTTGTTAGGATACATTAACCCTACTTACACAAAAAAAACACGGCTGTAGTAATTACTACAGTTCGAACTTACTTTGCGCCTCATCAAACCTCCTGTTCACCAGGCTCAAGTCATCCTCGGAGCTCTTCAGCTTCCGATTCAGCTCGGCCAACTCTTCGGCGTTGGCGGCTGTGGCCGAAGATGATGCCTGTACATTATTCTATGAAGGTTAGTGTCCAAGATATCGATTGTTGATCCTCTGACCGGCTTTGTTCAAAACCAGTCCGAGTCTCGGGGGCTACTGGGTATGAGGCTATACATTTATGCAAACGAACTTTTCGAAGGAAAAAAGCATTACTTCGCTCACCTTGAAGCCTGTGAGAAGGCCATTGAAGGCCTCCTTCAGTCCGTTATCCACGGACCGAATACTTTGCAACACCGCGCCCATAAGGGCACGGTGCTCTTCGGCGATGGAGGAGCTGGTTAAAGCACCCTCCATCTCGTCCGGCCACCCGGTTGACGCCCGCTCTGGGGCAGGCGGGGGTGTCGGCGGCGCTTCGGTTTCTTCCCTCTTGAAGACCGGGGCTCCGGACTCTGGACGCCTTGACGTCTTCGGAGTCGTCCTCGGAGAGAGCTCGGCTTGTCCGGGCTCCTCCTCTTCGTTCACCAGAGGGGCCCTCCCCTCCTGGTCTTCGGCGACCGAGGTGTTCACCTCGGCCATGATGGTGTCGCCCCCTCCTCCCGTGTCCGGCACAGGAGGGGTCCTCCTCGACAGGACCTCCTCGGCCTCCTCGACGATTGGGGGAGGCGAGGCGTGGGATTCGGTCCCGCTCTCCGCTAGTGCCGCCGGTGGAGAATCCCCCTCTGACACTCGGTCAGTGGGAAGATCGCGCAGCGGGCTGCAAAATTACAAACAGAATTGTGATCGATACTAAATTTAGTTCGGCTAAGGACGGTCAAGCGGTTACTAGAACGCATACCTTTGAGCCTATGGCTTGGCCCTGGGGACCCTCCGGGGAACCTCTTCGGAGGCCTTAGAGTCCTCGGCAGAGGCCGAGCTGTCGCCGGACAAGGCTACCTTGGCCTTGCGCGGTTTCTTGGGAGCGGGTTGAGGCAGCTCCCCCTCGTCGTCCTCGTATGCCGCCCTCTTCCCTGTGCAGGAGGAATCATCTTCCTCCCCTTCCTCTCCTTGCTCCTTCTCCTCCTCTTGCGCGGAGGGAGCGTTGGTGTCCCCGGATCTAGCACCCGGGGGTCCTCGGGAGCGGAGGCCTTCTCTGGCCTCCCTCTTCTGGTCCTTCTTCTTCTCCTTTTTCTCCGGTGCCTCGTACGGCTCCACAACCAACATGGCTGTCAGTAGAGGCGTCCTAGGCCCCTCTGGCAGTGGTGCCGGACTGTCGATCCACTTGGCCTTCTTCAGCGAGCTCTGCGGATGAGAAGTAAAAAGGCTAAGTACCTTATCAAAAGGGAACAGTTCGGATATAAGAACAAGTACTAGTCATACCTCTCTTGGGGGGTTTGCGGCGTCGAGGCCAATGTCCTCCTCCACGGTCGGCCACTCCTTATGAGGTTTAAACAACACCTTCCACAGCTTCTCGTGGGTGGTGCCGCAAAAATGGAGCACGGTGGCTGGGTCTTCGGGCTTGTACGCCCACATGGGGGAAGCCCTGTCCTGGAAAGGAAGGATTCGGCGGCTGAGCATGATCTGGATCACGTTGACCAGCTCGACGCCCTTCTCTATCATCTTGGCGATCCGCTTCTGCAGCTCCGCCACCTCTTTATTCGACCCCCAATCGAGGCCCTTCTTGGTCCATGAGACCAGCCTCGTGGGAGGACCGGACCGGAAGGCCGGAATCGCCCCCCAATCTGCGCTCCTCGGCTCTGTGATGTAGAACCATTCCTTTTGCCAGATCTTGACGGTCTCGATGAAGGTGTCGTCTGGCCACTCCACTCGGGGGAGCTTGCTGATCATCGCACCCATGCAGTCCGCCTGCTGGCCATCCACTATCTTCGGCTTGACATTGAAGATCTTCAGCCACAGACCGAAGTGTGGCCGGACCCGGAGAAAAGCCTCGCAGACGATAATGAAGGCCGAGATGTGGAGGAAGGAGTTCGGCGCGAGGTCATGGAAATCGAGTTCGTAGAAGAACATAAGGCCCCTAACGAAGGGGTGAAGGGGGAAACCCAGACCATGGATGAAGTGAGGCACGAACACCACTCTCTCGCCCTGCCGCGGCATGGGGATGGCCTGGCCCGCCTCCGGAGCTCGGTGGGCGACGTTGGCCGGGAGGTAGCCGCGCTATTCAACTCCAAGTTGGCCCTGTTGGTGATGCTGGAGGCCTCCCACTTGCCCTTGGACCCGGAGCCCGCCATTGTTGAATTGAGCGGAGGGCTGGAGAGGCTCTTGAGTAGAAAGCAGATCTGGGCGCTGGAGCTCGAAAGATGGGGAAGGTAATGGCGAAGGGAGGAAATGAGAGCGTACGAAAGTTGTGAAGGCCGCGCCCCTTTTATGGGCTGTAAATCCCACGGTCCCTTTACAGCGCCGTAGTCCTCGCCATTTCCCCATGTAGCCGCGCCATTATGCGCGCGTGGGGGAGAACAAATTATTAATCATATCCCGTAAAAACAGGGCACGATCTCCATATCGATGGGACGTGCCAATGAAAACTGCCATGCGAATCGAGTTTTTCATAAACCAACTCGTGGTTGTGGCAAGGTGTGACCCTTCGGTAAAAGCTATCAGAAGTGGGCACTATTGATGTCTACTACGCAACTTTATTCTTGTAGACTCGTGTTGGGCCTCCAAGCGCAGAGTTTTGTAGGACAGTAGCAAATTTCCCTCAAGTGGATGACCTAAGGTTTATCAATCCGTGGGAGGCGTAGGTTGAAGATGGTATCTCTCAAACAACCCTGCAACCAAATACAAGAAATCTCTTGTGTCCCCAACACACCCAATACAATGGTAAATTGTATAGGTGCACTAGTTTGGCGAAGAGATGGTAATAAAAGTGTAGTATGGATAGTAGATATATGTTTTTGTAATCTGAAAATATAAAAACAGCAACGTAGCAAGTAACAAAAGTGAGCACAAACGGTATTGCAATGCTTAAAAACAAGGCCTAGGGTTCATACTTTCGCTAGTGCAATCTCTCAACATTGTTGACATAGTTGAATCATATGTAAATCCCTCACGTGCGACAAAGAGTTCACTCCAAAGTCACAAATAGCGAAGAACAAACGAGGAAATTGTTGCAGGGTATGAAACCACCTCAAAGTTATTCTTCCCGATCAATCTTATGAGCCATCCCCATTAATTGTCACGAACAGCCCTAGAGTTTGTACTAGAATAACACCTTAAGATACACATCAACCAAAACCCTAATGTCACCTAGGCACTCCAATGTCACCACGAGTACCCACGGGTTTGATTATACGATATGCATCACACAATCTCAGATTCATCTATTCAAACCAACACAAAGAACTTCAAAGAGTGCCCCAATGTTTCTACCGGAAAGTCAAGACGAAAACGTGTGCCAACCCTTATGCATAAATTCCCAAGGTCACGGAACCCGCAAGTTGATCACCAAAACATACATCAAGTGACTCAAGTGAATATCCCATTGTCACCACGGATATCCATATGCAAGACATACATCAAGTGTTCTCAAATCCTTAAAGACTCAATCCGATAAGAAAACTTCAAAGGGAAAACTCAATTCATCACAAGAAGATAGAGAGGGGAAAACTCATATGATTCATCTATATCAACAAAGCTCACGATACATCAAGATCGTTCCATCTCAAGAACACGAGAGAGAGAGAGATCAAACACATAGCTACTGGTACAAACCCTCAGCCCCGAGGGTGAACTACTCCCTCCTCGTCATGGAGACCGTCGGGATGATGAAGATGGCCTCCGGTGATGCCTTCCCCCCTCTGGCAGGGTGCCGGAAAAGGGCTATATATGGGATCTCTCTGGTACAGAGGCCTGCGGTGGCGCAAAAACTCATCTAGGTTAACTTTCGGGGGTTTCTGAATATATAGGATTTTTCAGCGTTGGAATCAGGTCAAGCGGAGCTTGGTGGGGCCCACGAGGCACCAGGGCACGCCTGCCCCCCAAGCGCACCCTGGTGGCTCGTGGGGCCCACCAAGGTCTTCTGTCCTCCCCTCGAAGCTTCTAGTATTCTTCTTGCCCAAGAAAAAATCTCCAAAAAGTTTCACTTTATTTGGACTTCGTTTGATATTGATTTTCTGTGAAACAAAAACAGGGCAGAAAACAGCAACTGGCACTGGGCACTAGGTTAATAGGTTAGTCTCCAAAAATGATATAAAATTGCTGTAAATGATTATAAAAACATCCAAGATTGATATTATAACAGCATGGAACAATAAAAAATTATAGATACGTTGGAGATGTATCAGCATCCCCAAGCTTAATTCCTGCTCGTCCTCGAGTAGGTAAATGATAAAAACAGAATTTTTGATGTGGAGTGATGCCTAACATATTTATCACATATTCTTTTCTCTTGTAGCATGGATATTGAACTTATATGATTCAAAGCAATAGTCTATAGTTTGACATGAAAACATAGATACTCAAGCATACTAATAAGCAACCATGTCTTTCAAAATATCAACGCTAAAGAGAGTTATCCCTAGCCCATTATGCTCAATCATTGATCCATTCATGAAACACACTCAAATATTAGCTACAACCAATGCACAAGTATGACAATAGTGTTCTCTAGTTGGTTCTTTTGTAAGAAAAGATGGAGACTCAAGAATTTTTTTTGCATAAAAGTAAATAGATAGGCCCTTCGCAGAGGGAAGCAGAGATTTGTCAAATGTGCCAGAGCTCAAAGCTGAAATTAAAGAGATAAAAATATTTTGGGAGGCATACTTTTCCTGTCAACGAAAACGACCGAGAATTCCCAATATTTTCCATGCTAGATACATCATAGGTGGTTCCCAAACAGAAAGTAAAGTTTATTTCCTTTCCACCATTTCTTTCACAATCCATGGCTAGCCATATCCACGGGTGCCCTCCATACCATCACTTTCCAAGGAATTTTGTTGTTATTAATTTTGATTTCATGCGGGGCTGGGCATCCCTATTACCAACCATACTCTCGTGCAATGACAAGTGAATAAACACTCATCGTGAGAATAACACACCTAGCATGGAAAATATCGGCCACCCCTGCCTCTTCATGAGCGGTACAGGCACACAAAACAGAAAAATTATTTTGCAAATTAGAGTTGGCACACGCAAATTTACTTGGAACGACATTGAAATACCGCATATAGGTAGATATAGTGGACTCATATGGCAAAACTGGGTTCAAGGATTTTGGATGCACAAGCAGTATTTCCGCTTAGTACAAATGAAGGCTAGCAAAATATTGAGAAGCAACCAACCAAAAAACGAAAACGGTCATAAACATGCATTGAACACAACTAACACCGAATAATGCACCATAAGTAGGATATAATTTCATTGCATAACTATTGACTTGACGTGCATGCATAGGGAATCACAAACCTTAACACCAATATTTTTACTTAATCACAATTACTCACTAACATGACTCACATATCATCATCTCCATATCGCAAAACTATTGCAAGGAATCACACTCATCATATCCAATGATCTATATGAAAGTTTTTATTATATCCCTCTTGAATATTCATTACTGTGGGACCAAATTCATATCTTGTGCAAATTACCATTACTATTATTAACTCTCAAAAAGATATAAGTGAAGCATGAGAATTAATGACAAACTACTCCAAAATATATAAGCGAAGATCAATGAGTAGTGAAACAATTAAGTAGCTATGTGAGGACTCTCTCTCATTTAAAAAGTTTCAGATCTTGATATTTTATTCAAATAGCAAAGAAAACAAAATAAAATGACATTCCAAGGATAGCACATATCATGTGAAGAAGCAAGAACTTAGGCTCAACCGAAACTGACCGATAGTTGTTGAAGAAGAAAGGTGGGATGCCTACCGGGGCCTCCCCAAGCTTAGATGCTTGAGACTTCTTGAAATATTGACTTGGGATGCCTTGGGCATCCCCAAGCTTGAGCTCTTGTGTCTCCTTAGTTCCTCTCATATCACGGTTTCTCTAAATCTTAAAAACTTCATCCACACAAAACTCAACAAGAACTCGTGAGATAAGTTAGTATAAATCAACTCAAAATCTTAACATTCTCTACTGTAACAAATCACATAAATTATAATTAAACATTGCATACTAAATGCCTCTGCATATTTAATACTCCTATCCTCAAATAGAATCATTAAACAAGCAAACATATGCAAACAATGCAACTATAATAGCAATCTGCCAAAACAAAACAGTCTGTAAAGGGTGAATAAGAATCCATACTTCCCTAAATCCAAAAATTATGAAAATTTACCACGTGACAGAGAACTCATGCATGCTTTCTGTGTAAAAATTTCAGATTTTATCATGTTCTGACTATTCAGAAATATTCTGGACATAACAGAAAACTTTCTGTTTTCAAACAGCAACACATAAACTTGCAAACTGAGCATGGTAAAGGCTATAATTGGCATTTTATTGAGCTAAAAGATACAAGACATGATTATTAATGACACAAAGCAAATATTAGCAGAAGAAAATGATGCTCCAAGCAAAACTCATATTATGTGACGAATAAAAATATAGCTCCAAGTGAGGTTACCGATAGTGTTGAAGACGAAAGAGGGGATGCCTTCAGGGGCATCCCCAAGCTTAGTTGCTTGGGTCTTCCTTGAATTTTACCTTGGGGTGCCTTGGGCATCCCCAAGCTTAGGGTCTTGCCGCTCCTTATTCTCCTCATATCGATATCTCACCCAAAACTTGGAAACTTCAATCACACAAAACTTAACGGAACTTCGTGAGAACGGTTAGTATGATAAAGAATAAACCAACACTTAGGTACGGTTCCAAGACAAGATTCATAATTGTTCCCATATAATGCCTACTGTATTCTATCATTTCCACAATTTATATCTCATAATATAAGCTATGGAAACATTAAAACAAGCAAATTATGTATTGAAAACAGAATCTGTCAAAAACAGAACAGTCTGTAATGATCTGAGCAACTACCATACTTCTGGAACTCTAAAAATTCTGAAAAATTAGGACAACGTAAAGAATTTGAAAAACAATTCCCTTTAAAAATTTCAGAATTTTTTGACGCTCCAGTAAAATCTGGGAAATTAAACACTGGAGGCAAAAGTTTCTGTTTTTGCACAGAATTGAATCAACAAGTATCGACACTATCCCAAAGGTTTTACTTGGCACTTTATTGAAAGAAAACATATAAAACATGATTACTACAGTAGATTAATAATGTGAACACACTAAAACAGAAAGTATACATATTGGGTTGTCTCCCAACAAGCGCTTTTTTAATGCCTTTTTAGCTAGGCATGATGATTTCAATGATGCTCACATAAAAGTAAAGAATTGAAACACAAAGAGAGCATCATGAAGCATATGACTAACATATTTAAGCCTAACCCACTTCCTATGCATAGGTATTTTATGATCAAATAGTGTATGGGAGCAAGAATCAACTAGCATAGGAAGGCTAAACAAGTATAACTTCAAAACTTTCAACACATAGAGAGGAAACTTGATATTATTGCAACACCTACAAGCATATGGTCCTCTCTCATAATAATTTTCAGTAGCATCATGAAGAAATTCAACAATATATCCATCACATAAAGCATTCTTGTCATGATACGTAAGCATAGAATTTTTATTACTCTCCAACAAGCAATTTTCTTCTCATTCATAATAGTGGGAGCAAACTCAACAAAATAACTATCATGAGATACTTGATTGGCATAATCAAATTGAACATTAAAATCATGATGACAAGTTTCATGGTTATCATTATTCTTTATAGCATACAAGTCATCACAATAATCATCATAGATAGCAACTTTGTTGTTATAGTCAATTGAAACCTCTTCCAAAGTAGTGGAATCATCACTAAATAAATTCATGACCTCTTCAAATCCACTTTCATCAATATAATCATCATAAATAGGAGGCATGAAACCATCATGACAAATTTGCACATCAAAACTTGGGGGACTAAAAATATCATCTTCATCAAACATAGCATCCCCAAGCTTATGGCTTTGCATATCATTAGCATCATGGGTATTCAAAGAATTCATACTAACAACATTGCAATCATGCTCATCATTCAAAGATTTTATGCCAAACATTTCATTGAATTTTTCTTCTATCAATTGAGCACAATTTTTCTTTCCATCATTTTCAAGAAAGACATGATAAAGACGAATAATATGAGGCAACCTCAATTCCATATTTTTGTAGTTTTCTTTTATAAAACCAAACTAGTGATAAACAAGAAACTAAAAGATTCGATTGCAAGGTCTAAGGATATACCTTCAAGCACTCACCTCCCCGGCAACGGCGCCAGAAAAGAGCTTGATGTCTACTACACAACTTTATTCTTGTAGACTCGTGTTGGGCCTCCAAGCGCAGAGTTTTGTAGGACAGTAGCAAATTTCCCTCAAGTGGATGACCTAAGGTTTATCAATCCGTGGGAGGCGTAGGTTGAAGATGGTATCTCTCAAACAACCCTGCAACCAAATACAAGAAATCTCTTGTGTCCCCAACACACCCAATACAATGGTAAATTGTATAGGTGCACTAGTTCGGCGAAGAGATGGTAATAAAAGTGTAGTATGGATAGTAGATATAGGTTTTTGTAATCTAAAAATATAAAAACAGCAAGGTAGCAAGTAACAAAAGTGAGCACAAACAGTATTGCAATGCTTAAAAACAAGGCCTAGGGTTCATACTTTCGCTAGTGCAATCTCTCAACATTATTGACATAGTTGAATCATATGTAAATCCCTCACGTGCGACAAAGAGTTCACTCCAAAGTCACAAATAGCAGAGAACAAACGAAGAAATTGTTGTAGGGTACGAAACCACCTCAAAGTTATTCTTCCCGATCAATCTTATGAGCCATCCCCATGAATTGTCACGAACAGCCCTAGAGTTTGTACTAGAATAACACCTTAAGATACACATCAACCAAAACCCTAATGTCACCTAGGCACTCCAATGTCACCACGAGTACCCACTGGTTTGATTATACGATATGCATCACACAATCTCAGATTCATCTATTCAAACCAACACAAAGAACTTCAAAGAGTGCCCCAAAGTTTCTACCGGAAAGTCAAGACGAAAACGTGTGCCAACCCTTATGCATAAATTCCCAAGGTCACGGAACCCGCAAGTTGATCACCAAAACATACATCAAGTGACTCAAGTGAATATCCCATTGTCACCACGGATATCCATATGCAAGACATACATCGAGTGTTCTCAAATCCTTAAAGACTCAATCCGATAAGAAAACTTCAAAGGGAAAACTCAATTCATCACAAGAAGATAGAGAGGGGAAAACTCCATACGATTCATGTATATCAACAAAGCTCGCGATACATCAAGATCGTTTCATCTCAAGAACACGAGAGAGAGAGATCAAACACATAGCTACTGGTACAAACCCTCAGCCCCGAAGGTGAACTACTCCCTCCTCGTCATGGAGACCGCCGGGATGATGAAGATGGCCTCCGGTGATGCCTTCCCCCCTCCGGCAGGGTGCCGGAAAAGGGCTGTAGATGGGATCTCTTTGGTACAGAGGCTTGCAGCGGTGCAAAAACTCATCTAGGTTAACTTTCGGGGGTTTCTGAATATATAGGATTTTTCAGCGTTGGAATCAGGTCAAACGGAGCTTGGTGGGGCCCACGAGGCACCAGGGCGCGCCTGCCCCCCAAGCGTGCCCTGGTGGCTCGTGGGGCCCACCAAGGTCTTCTGGCCTCCCCTCGAAGCTTTTGGTATTCTTCTTGCCCAAGAAAAAATCTCCAAAAAGTTTCACTGTATTTGGACTTCGTTTGATATTGATTTTCTGTGAAACAAAAACAGGGCAGAAAACAGCAACTGGCACTGGGCACTAGGTTAATAGGTTAGTCTCCAAAAATGATATAAAATTGTTGTAAATGATTATAAAAACATCCAAGATTGATATTATAACAGCATGGAACAATAAAAAATTATAGATACATTGGAGACGTATCAACTATTCACACCAGAGCGACTAGCCTTCGGGGCTAAGTTATTAAAACACTCCGGCAAGCCGAGATATAGTTTGGTGCATGTACGGCTGGTTTAACACTTGAATACAATTCGGAATGATGAAGAACTATTGTCAGAACGAACACAGATATTGGAAGGAACTCGCCACCCAAGCTGAAGACCCTTGGAGCATGAAGCTGCCGAAGACTGTCGACCTCGGCGTTGGAGGCTAGTTCGGGGGCTACTGAGGGTGTCTCGGACTAGGGGGTACTCAGGCTGCCGGCCTATCCCTGATGGGCCGGACTGGTGGGCCGCTCCTTACTCATCGATGGAAGACCGGATTGTGGGCGACCCTGTGTACCAGAAGGAAATCTCCGAAGACTTGGCGCCTTCTCCAAGGAATAATTGACGTAACCAGCGTGTTTATCCCTTGCTGGTAACCGACTATGTGTAACCCTAGGACCCCCTCGTGTCTATATAAACCAGAGGGTCTAGTCCGTAGAGACACATAATCATAATCATCTAGGGTTTAGTCCATCTGATCTCGAGGTAGATCAACTCTGTAACCTTCATACAATCATCAATACAATCAAGCAGGACGTAGGGTATTACCTCTTCGAGAGGGCCCGAACCTGGGTAAATCGCTGTCTCTACTTTCCTGTTACCCATTGATTACTAGATCCACAGTTCGGACCCCCTACCCGAGATCTGCCGGTTTTGACACCGACATGCACATCTTCAGGGGATGTTCCTTCTATATCATGGAACCAAAATCTCCAAGTCTTTACCTTCATATATTCTTATCCCCATTGAAAATTTTAACCAGATTGTCTTCAATCACCAAAAAGGGGGAGATTGTAAGTGCATCTAGTGCCACCCTTTGTTGGTTTTAGAGTATTGACGACAAACTTGGTTAAGGGACTAATGTGTTTGTGAGTATACACAGGATAACACATGTAGAAGTCCTTGGAGATTTGGTTTAACTGTCGAAGACGACCCCTAAAAATATCTGAAGACATTGAAGATAATGGTGGTGCGCGAAGACTTTCGCTTGAAGATAATGGAGCGTGAAGACAATCTTTTGGTAGTTTCATTTTCTTCTTTCTTGAGTCATAGGAACCACCGCACTGTTAAGTGGGGTCGAGGTGATATGAAGTCAGAAACTGACGTGATGCTCAACCTAAAATCCTATGTCTTCCAGTGAAGACAATGATGGAAAACCTCTTCCGAGTTGGTTGAGTCAACTTTTCTTGTAGCCCAAGTAAAGTTGTTGCGTGTGTTTGAAATCCGACCGTTGGTACACGTGTCAGTTGGCCATTGACCCAGGCTTATTTCGGTCATATCATGTCAGGTTGCCCTGGCTATAAATAGACACCCCTCCACCATAAGTTGGTGGCTGCTCTGAGTTATTACACGACTTTGTCGTTTGAGAGCAACCCACCTCTGAAGATTTTGAGATTTGAAAAACTCAAACACCCAGAGCCAAAAGTGATTGAGCATCACTAAAGACATTCTGTTCTGAGTGAACCGAAGACTTGTTACACTTGAAGACTGTGATCTTCCAGACGGTTAGGCATCATGTTCTGAGCATCTAAGAGTCATTGTGGGCTGCCAGTGAACGAGTTTGTGAAGGTTTCGGAAGTCTACCTTGAAGACTTACTTGAATGATTGAGTGAGGTCTAAGTGATCTCAGCTCAAGGGGAATAAGGTGAAGACTTGGTCTTCTGAGTTAAATCTCAGCCTCCCTAACCAGATGTACAGTTGTCACAACAACTGGAACTGGTCAAACAAATCCTTTGTGTTCACCGAGCAACTGGCTTTATCTCTTCACTACTTTACTTCCTGTCTTGTACTGTGAAGCCTTTGCTTACTCATCCCTGTGTGAAGACATTGCTTGAAGACATCTCCTGTGTTACTATTTTTTGTCTTCCTGTTTATAGTGCTCTAGGTTGTTTGCTTGTCTATTTGCTCGATATCCGTTTATTGCTTCTTAGTTTGCATGCTATCTTTCGTTCCCATGTCCTTAACTTCTCATAGTATGCATGCTTAGCATAGTTTAGTTTATGTATTGCTTCCGCATCTTTGAAGACATCACCTGTTTTCTAAGACTTTCATAAAAATCTCCCATTCACTCCCTCTGGTTGATAACTAGCACTTTCATCCACCATAGTATCATCTGAGTCAAAATGGAAAACAACATGAACATCATGAAATCGTACTAGCAAAACCTACAAGTCTAACAATCCATCACCACTATCTACCACAACATCACATGCTCACAGATTGACTGTTTACAATGCTACCACCTACTCACAGATCTATCCCTAGCACATGCTCACAGATCTAAGCGATCTAAGCTAGAATGAGTAGGGAGGGGAAGTGATAGAATTTACAGCCATCGGGGAGTAGGGAGGTGATGCGGAACTCGTCGGAGAAGAGGACAATGACGAACGCCGACTAGAGAAATGCACCGCCGCTTACCTGCTGGTCGGTGACGAATTCGCCCAGGACGGAGAGCGCGAAGGGGAAAAATAGTCGCGGGGCAATCGGTGGTGAGCCGAAGGGGCTAACTAGGGGCGTCCGATTCAGTGGAAGGTGACCCAATTCCTCCCACAGTTTTTATGCAAACGCGCGAGCTCGTGACATCCCCTCCTCGCATGAGCTCGGCGCCGCGTTCCTCTCCTCTACATGCCATGAGCCTGCCTAGGGGAAAACGACCGTTCCTAGCATGCCTGACTGGGGGGTGCTTTAAACTTCGTGCTATGCGGGTGAGGACCCACAAGTATAGGGGATCGCAATAGTCTTCGAGGGTAGTATTTCACCCAAATTTATTGATTCGACACAAGGGGATGAAAAGAATATTTATAAGCCTTAGCAGTTGAGTTGTCAATTCAACCACACCTAAGAAGTTATTTCCTTGCAGCAAAATATTAGTAGCATAGTAATATGATAGTTTGGATAGCAGCAGTAATAGTAGCAATAGTAACGGTAACAACAACAGTTTTGTAGCAATTGGAACAATAGCAGCAATAGTGATTCAAGCAAGACAATATTATGAAAATCGTAGGCATGGAGTGGCGATGGATATTTGGATGACATTCATAGAGCGATGCACAATAGCTCCAATTCATCAATCATATGTAGGCATGTATTCCGTATATAGTCATACGTGCTTGCAATAAGAACTTGCATGGCATCTTTTGTCCTACCATCTCGTGGCAGCGGGGTCCTAGTGGAAATCTAAGGGTGATTAAGGCACTCCTTTTAATAGAGAACCGGAACAAAGGATTAAAACAGTGAAATACATGAACTCCTCAAATTACAGTCATCCCCAGAGAGTATCCCAATTATTGTCACCTTGGGGTGTGCGGTTCAGAACAATAACAGGCGCATATAACTTACAGATAGGATCAAGAACTCAAATATATTCAGGAAAACATAATAGGTTCAGATCTGAAATCATGGCACTCGGTCCCTAGTGACAAGCATTAAGCATAGCAAAGTCATAGCAATATCAATCTCAAAACATAGTGGATACTAGGGATCAGCCCTAACAAATTGACTTGATTACATGACGAATCTCATCCATCTTCATCTACCTCTAGTATGCCTACGATGACATTACTCACTCCCGGTGGTGAGCATCATGAGGTTGTTGATGAAGAAGGGTTGTTGATGACGACGGCAACGATTTCCCCTCTCTGGAGCCTCGAACGGACTCCAGATCAGGCCTACTGGCTCTGTATCATAAAACGCGATGAAACTTTCTCTCTCATTTTTTTCTCGGGAAGACGGTACTTATGGAGTTGGGTTTAGGGCAAACGGAGCCTCGAGGGCCCCACAAGCTTAGCCGGCGCGCCCCAGGGGGGGCACGCCCCCTGAGTTGTGGCTCTTTGGTGACCCCCCTCTGGTAGTTCTCTGCGCCAGTATTTTTTATATATTCCAAAACAATTCTCCGTAAAATTTCGTCCAATTCCGATAACTTTTTATTTCTACACAAAAAATAACACCAAGGTAGTTCTGCTGAAAACAGCGTCTGTCCGGGTTAGTTTCATTCAAATCATGCAAATTAGAGTCCAAAACAAGAGCAAACGTGTTTGGAAAAGTAGATACATTGGAGACGTATCAGCGGGCCAAACACAGAACACAGGCTACCGAACGGCCCGAAGTTGCATCCAGCGGGCCTGGCTAAGGCTACTGGCAACCAAACATGCCCTTAGCCTAGCCGCTGCAGCGCCTCGTCCTCGTCGAAGGACCAGGTCCGCGGACGGTTCAAGGTCCCCCCCGCGTCGCCGGGAATGTCTGGACCGGTCCACAGACCAAGGAGGTACCGTGTTGGATGACAAAATGCATCCGAACCGCTTGGTCCGAACGGATATAGACGGTTTAGGGATCCGCGTTGGAGATGCCCCTAGCCTTCATATGATAAACAAAAAGGTACAAAATAAATATCGTGGTTTTGTTAGCCTAGCCGTTGCCTGCACACGGTCTGTCACCTTAGGCTTAGAGCAACTCTAGCAGATGTCGTATAATCGCTTGGCCCACAAAATAACCGCGGATATACGGTACCGGGACAAAAAAAAGTCCCGAAGAGGTACCATATATCGGCCCGACCCCGTAATTTTTTATGGCGAGCTCTAAAAATCGGCCTGCTTCCTCTATATCTCCGGTTCTCCCCTCCCTTTTGCGGTTCCCTCTATCCTTGGCAGGAGGGAAATTTTAGCACCAACCGCTCCTGTCGCAGCTAGTGCCACCAGAGCCGCCATCTCCCGAGCTCGATTCCGGCCAAATAAAAGTGAAGCGGTGGCCCTCGCCCTCGTGCCTCTACCCCGTGCCGCTCCGGCGACCCCCTGCCACCGGAGCCCTGCATGTTGTCGTGCTCGCGGCCTTGCACAGTCCCGCTCCACCAACGGACAACCGCCGCGCCGCCGTTCTCTTCTCCGGCAACGGGCGCCGCCATGGATGCCCGCCCCAAGCAGCCAGGGAGCGCGACACACACCCATGATCCGTCTCGTCTCTCTGTTCGCACTCAACGTGCGACGCACACCCGTGATCCGCCTCGCCGGTCGGAGGTGCGCAGGCGATGAGACGAGCTCCTGGGCGGGCCGACCAGCTGGCAGTGAGAGAGGAGGAGGATGCGTTGACGAGCGCCAGATTGAGAAGAGAGCCGAGGTTGACATGCCCTGCCGCCGCCGCTGATTTGAGGCAGGTCAGACCGCCGCCGCTGATTTGTCATATGGTGTAGGGAGGACGCGCGGAGGGGGCAGATGGAGATGGCTCGTCGCCTCTGGCGACCTTGCCTTGCGAAGGAGGCAGATGGATCCGCTGCGGTTGCTGCTCGTGGCCTGAATTGCGGCCGGCGGGGCATCTCAACCTCTGGAGCTCGAGGTGGCAGGCGCGGCAGGCCACAATGACCCAATTGAAATATAGATTTTGCTTTTAGGGGGCTTTATGTTATTTTGCAGGGACCCGGTTATAAATTCAACTACTGAATAGTGGGCTCCACATCTGACATGAAAGATTTTTACGAGATCTGTTTTGCTGGAACAAATGCCATACTGTAAAAACATGAAAAAACGTTTTATTACATACTGTAAAACCGATTTTGCGGTACGAGATTTCAGGGCATCTGGTAGAGTTGCTCTTAATAACCAGAGTGGCTAAATTTCGTGTTTTGACCCTTTTCGTATAGTTTTTCAGGATCTGACCCCCGTTGAGAAAAATTTCGGGATATGACCCTTTTCCTACCGCCAGGCAGCTTGGCGGTAGGGTATAATAGCCTACCGCCAGGGGCTTGGCCGTAGGCTATTATATGGGGTAAACGTTTACTGGTTAGCATTTAGAAAGAAGACTGCGGTCTTTCCGCGCCCATACCCATCGCCATCAGTCTCCACCCGTGACCCGTCCGTCTGAGCCCAACATAATGGACCCCCTTTCCTCTTCCTCACCCGAGTCTCCACCTCTCCTCCTCGTTACCGCCGACGCCGGAATCCCCACCCCACCCTTCTCGCTCGCGTGTCGCCGCCGTCGCCATTCACCTTCTTCCTCATCGCGCCCCTGCTGCATCCACCCCGTCCGCAAGCTCTGGCCATTGGGTTTTCATCAGGTATGGGGTTATTTTCGTCCAGCGACCCCACCGGCCTTCAGGGTTTCTGGTCACCGTCTAGATCCGCCCCTGATTCAGCGGTTCTACGCATAAAAGCTGAAATCTTTGCATTAGGTTTTCTCGCGGTTGTGCTTGGTTGCATTTTTATAGGAAAAAAAGTTTTTTTTGTTGCTTGTTTGTTTCCAACGGTCCTTTTCGGGGAAATTTAGTACGCTCTTTCTGCTTTCAAGTTGGGATCTGTAGCTTTCGTCCGCCGCTCCCGAGTCGTTGCATACAGATCTGATTTGCAGCGCACGGTGGTGGTCACTGCTGTTCCGAATTTCATTTAGTGCAGTTCCTTTTATCGGATTGTTGCTGGAACTCTCGAGGGTTTTCTCACAAGTTCATTTCGTTCATGGTGCTTGAATGGAAATATGGTACTAGTAGTTCCTAACTGATATCACCGATAATTGGTGTCCCGTGAAAATAAATAGCTTTATTTAAGCTTAACACTTGTTTCTGTGAGAAAATGATGCCTGTATCTGTATATTGGTTAATTTGTTCAACTTCCACAATTGCTATGCATGTAGGGTTTACTCAAGTTATGTACCAGAACTAGTGCTACGCACGGAATGCTTACATTTAGTTCACTTGGCATGTGCCTAACCTATGTGTTAACTTCATGTTCTATGCGGATCAGGAAAAAGCTTTTTATTTAATGTGCAGGACATGTGTTGATTTTTATTAGAAATATGAGGCTGTGGTTTGTCATCATTGTCTTCGACATCAGTGCTTGAACGATGCTTATAATGTCAAACTTATTTGACAAAGTACAGTAGTATTTCTCAATTGAATCAACTGGCACTAGTTTGTAGGAACAAAGCCATTGCAGAGTTGAAGCAGTTATGAATGAAGTTTGCAATGCCTTACTGTAAAATTGTGCGCAATATAAAAAATACAGCACTTCCATATTGTAATACTTGTAAGTCTTTTTCATGAAATATGTTTTTTTAACCTAACTGATGAGATTGCCACATTTGACATTTATGTGAAGTTTGGAGGTTTCTCTGAAAATTCTAGCATCCCAACTTCATATTGCTCCACCATCTCTTAAAAAAATGTTGAATCATACAAGGTGTGAAACTGATTTGGGATGCAATTCCTCGTTAAACTTTTTTCAGCCAAACAAACAGTGGATCTGGAATTCCAGGCCAGTTCGGCAGCAATGGATAAAATGCACAAGGACGAGGCAATGAAAACCACAAATCATGAAGATACTACCAGTACTGATGGATCAAGCACGGATGAATACGATCCATGGAATCCTCCGTATCCTCCATGCCCTCCTGGTGTTGGAAATAGCTTAATTGACAATATCCGTTTAGTAGCTAAGGTGCAGTAATTAACCAACTTTTTTTTTGAACTTTATGGCATTTCTATCTTATCATGTTTGCTTTCCCTAGTATAGCTCTTGACGCCCCCTCCCTCTCTTTGCAGTGGTCACGTGAGAAAGAAGCTGCAGTTGGTGCCCTCAGAGCATCCAGTATAATCTTCCCAGACCGCATCCCTAAGGTTCTCTGCATTTGAAAAAAATCATTTGGTTATTTACTTTTTTCCTGCAGTATTTTGTGTGTGCTACTTATGCAACATTTTTGTTTTGTTGTCCTATAGTGCACTGCTTGTTTCATTTTGCTTTGCTAATCGGATAACTGATTTCCTTTCACCTCTTTTGATCCTGATTAGGAGGTGAATCATCTCTTCCATGATAAAGTGCACCATTTGGCACCCATCCTGGATAAGGATAGCGTCCGGCGCTTTCTCCGCTATATGTGGGGGAATGGGCAGGGCATGCGATGGGGTTCGATCATCACCCCAGAGGCTTTGAACCATATGATCTCACAAAATGCGGTGAAATGTGTCAAAGTTGCCTTGGAGGGCCAGGCACCTGAGCTTGATGGGTGCCGAGCCGATCCCAACTGCATGAACCAGTATGGGTACTATCCCCTCCACCGAGCTGCTGAATTTTTTTCGGTTGACATGATTCAGTTGCTCGTCCGCCACGGCGCGTCCGCCAATCTACGCACAGCCGGTGCTGAGGTCATCGAGGGCCTTCTCCCACTCCATGTTGCAGTCGAGAACACGTGCATGCATAAGTATCTGGAAGACAGTCTATTTCCTAACCACGAGCATCGGGATTACAGTGAGGCAGATGCCAACTTTATCTTCAAGCTCATCCATCTTCTGTGCCTACCTGAAATGGTTTGTCTCAGATCCACCCCTTAACAGTTTACTACTCCAGCATAGCAAAGTCACATATCTTATAAATAACTGACATAGCAATAATACTAAAGGAACCTTAAATACCTACGTCTCCATTTTTCATAGTCGGAATTGTTTTCTGTGCTGTAGTGACATTTTTTAGCCTTCGACTCTTTGTTGAGAGAAAACAAACTCTATTTTTCTGTTAACAAAGAAAATAAGATTGTGATTTTATTTAGATTGTTGGTGAGAACAGTTTTAAGTTAATCAGCACTACCGTCTTGCCTATAAATTCTAAAAGGACTCAGTTTTTGTTCTGTGTTGGTGGTTTTTGCAGAAGATCTTCTTGGATACGACTCGGCTGATTGCAAAATACACAGATAATCTATTGGATGAGCTGTGGAATTACATAAAGGAGGGAAAGCTTGCCGAGACAGCCGTTTTGCTCATGGCAGCTCAAGAGCAGATACGCATGGGAACTTCTCGCAAGAGAAATGGAGATAGTAAGCCAGATGGGTTTGCTATTATCTGTGACCGTATTTGGAACAACAATATTGCTTTGCAGTCTGAGAAGGGTCAACAAGTGGAGGCAAGGATAAAGCTTAATAATATGGCATTGATGCTTGTTCATGTAATTTCCAAAGCTGGTGAAGGTCTTGATTCATACATTCAGAAGCATCTAGAGGTATCATTCTGTTGGTGCTTGCAGTTACAATTCCTCGATTTTCTCTGTTTTACAAAAAATGCATATATTGGTGTAGTATAAGCATTGGCTTTTTGGTAATTCCTGCATTATCTGATCAATATTATTTTTTTAGAAACACTGAACAAAATTTGTAATGTATCTACTTATTATAGGCTCAGTCAAGAATGTAAGATTTGTTTGGGGTCATTGGCAGCAAATACAGTTTGTAAAATGACTTTTAAAATATGAAGTTCATTTTGAGTCCCTCCTTCACGAAAACTTCTCGTTTTGGGAATTGTGGTTCAAATTAGCGTTAGGTGTGGTTGATGCAGCTGGTGTTCGCCTAGCGCTGCATAGGCGCTTCCTCTTACAGTTCTGTTTATCATGGGTGTATTTGGGTGCCTAGGCGGTTGTGCAGCTTTGGCTGGTAGGGGTGTATTTGGTTTGTTATATGTTTTTTAGGAACACAGTACAGACGCAGATGCACACTCACTCCTATGAACGCACGCATGCACACCCTACCCCTTTGAGCACATCCGAGACACTGAGGCGGCAGATCTTGAGATTGACGGAAGTCGTCATGAGCGCCTTGTAGTTGACATGCACGCTATACCACTGAAAGAGTATTCCACTACCTTCTGTTAGAATATGCTAGTAATACATTGAAACCTACTCTTAGCATCGCACAGAAGTTACGAAAATCAGCATCACTTTTACCATAGGACCTAATTGTTATCTTGCATTGTGCTAAATGTTATTGTTCATGGTGCATGAGTAGAGAACATCTGCTAGTGTCATCGCTCCTGATATACTTTGTAGATGCTTGGCACATATAGTGACCAGATAAATAATTGTATGCTCATCTTGCTATTTCATAGGGTTTTGTTCAATTTCTGTTGGAATAAGAACAGCAGGGGAGGACCGAACTCAATACATACTAAAAGTTGAAACAAATAGGAGTAGGAGATTTGTTACAAAAATAAAGTTGCCAAGGACAGACAGCAGCTTACAAAGCTCATTGTCCAAAAAAAGGGCAGAATCATAATAGTAAATGTTCCCTTTCTTTTTGGAGTAGTCTGCAAGCCATCTAAGTGCAGGTGTTTATAGCAACTTCCTTTTGTAATGAAGAGGCAGAGTTCCTGCTGGTTTCTTCGGAAAAAGAAGTCTTGTCCGGTTTACACAAACTCTGGGCAATCAGTGATTCACAGCTTCACATGTAATGAAACCTGTCTGGGCTGTTACTTTCAGTTAGATGGTGTGGACAATATGAACACACCACTCTTTTAAAAGCCAAAACTAAACAATTGGGGCAAATTTGGAAAACTAAAACAAAAATAATGCCGTATATCTAATTAACCCAAATAACTAAGACAAAACGTGTGTTCTGTACATGTATTGATGTCATAAAAAATACATTCATTCTACAATGTTATTAGTGTTCTTAAGTTTTTCTTTGGCCTTTCTACTTGTATTATATTAATACTGTTCCCACTGCAAACAATTCTTTCTGTCATATCTCAATCGTTATGATTCATGGTGCTCATGGCATATATCTCACAAGTTAAAATGGTCATGCAGGTGCCGTATTTCATGCAGGTGCCCCGTTTGGAGGTCATTGAACGTGTTTCGTCGATTCTCAAGGATAATGGTTTTTGTCCTACTAGTGAATGGATAGAAATTGGAAACCTGTATGTTTTGTTCAAGGACTGTTTTGTATACATACACAACTGATATGATCATTATTTAATTATTTCTTCCACTTGTTCTTGAAGCTGCCCCTATGAGGATGTGTTGTCCAGTGAGGATATACCTAACAAATCTGGTACGTATCTGTGTGTATTGATTGAAGCATTTCTTTCAAGATGTGAGGGAAAAAAATAACCCTAATTATTTTTTGATGGATATGATATGATGAAAATCAGGGGAAAGTGACACAAACAGGGAAGCTCTAGAAATGGATTATCTACAGACAGTAGTGAATAAGGTAAATATATGAAAACATCATTTCCAAAAGATTTATTTGTTTGAGTTTGATGACTACATATAATTTGGATTATTCAAGCTGAATTGATCTGACGCTCAAGAGCTATCCAATCTGTGTTATTCTGTATAGTCCCTCATATTTTGGCATCTCGGGAAATTTACTTGATGCTTCTCTCTAATATCTCAAGGTTTAGTGATATTACATTTTCCATAATCGTCCAAATAACATCTAATATCTCAAGGCAGTGTTGCCGGTAGGTTTCACTTTAGGCAACATGTGATGTTTTGAGGTTTCTAACATTCAGATCTTTATTGACTCTCAAGAGCCAGGCTGCGAGGAGGAAGAGAAAACCGAGACGATGGGAGCACAAACTCGCCAGGAGAAGCTTTTTCCCATGGTGGAGATCAGTGTTATCTGCCCGGTCTAAAGTCAAGATCATCCCCCACAAATGGGCTCGTCCTTCTGAATGCTTGGATCTCGAGATGGCTTGGAAGAAACCTACTCAAGGCTTGGATGGCAAGACAGCTTCAAAGAAGGCAACCGCCCAGGATGGGTCTGCTGCTGCAGCTCCTGGCGTGATGGGTCGATTTCCCATGGTGGTATATAGTAGCAAGCCCGGTGAGCTGTTTACTACAATACCGGTCGATGCTATACCCAAATACATGAGGCAACACAGAAGGCTGTTTAGTACAGCGGTTAATTATCAGCCCAGGATGGTGATTGGTACAGGAGTGAATCCTCAACCCAGAAGAAGGCTGTTTGGTACAGCGGCATTGATGCTGCTCAAAGTGTTGAAGAAGGCATGAGGAGTAGTATAGAAAGGTAAGGCCACCTTGAATGCTGGTTTTCTTGTTCAAATATCTGAGCATGCTCTCATGGTAGGGAACGTACATATGGTCATCTGATGCACCTTAGATCTGAACAAATAGAAGCATCTGCAGATTAGCCCCCTGTTATATATATGCGCCAGTCATCTTATGGTCGCGTTTTTTGTTTGCGCATGCAGGTTGCGGCGGCGAGGGTTGGGTGCTTGCTATATGGTCATCATCTTCCCGTCATCAAGTTATCTATCATTCCGTGCATGCTTTTGTCTCGAGGTCGGATGATTGTTTTGCACATGACGTAACCTTATTCAGAGTCATGATGAACTACTGATGTCCTAAATTAAATGTGCCATGCCTGGCAGATCCACGCTAGCTAGTGCAAGGCACCTACCTAAATAGCCAAGACTTGTCTGCGTATACTGCGGAGCACATCCGTGTTTGGTAATTCTTCTGTCGGCCAGTCTTGAATTCCTGTTAGGCAGCGGCCGTGCCGGGCCGGGCCGTACAATGAGACCCTTAACTGTTGTTGAACTGGTGCTTTCAAAACCGTGCTACTGTAATAATCGTCACGTGGACTGTGCATGCACCTTTTTTTTACTCCCTCCCTTCCTAAATGTAAGTCTCTCTAGGTTTCAATATTGACACATACGGAGCAAAATGAGTGAATCTACACTCTAAACTATGTCTTATATATCCGTATGTAGTCCATATAGTGAAATCTCTAGCAAGAACGTTTTTGACACTACATACGTTCTTATATTATATTATGGGACAGAATAAAATTGATTGGCCTGCGTGGAGGTGAGCGTGTGCTTGGCCATGGCAGCGACGGCCAACGGCGGCGGCTAGAATGTGCGCCTCATTTCCTTTTGATGATTAGCAACCAAACACCCAAAGGTCTGAAGCAGTGCAGCGTCTGACATCGTGTCCTGAACTTTTGCTTCAGTACTTGTAGTACTAAGTGCAGATATATATAGGTTTTTCTTCATAGCCAAAGTTTTGTTAAGTTATATGCATCGTGAGGTCCATTTGGGCACGTTAAAGTACATGTAAGTGAAGATACTGTAAATATGGAACAGTTCTGCTTAGTTCGGCCTCCTGCGATGCAATTGCAACGAAATGCAGGACGAGCCGTGTGGCCAGCCACCCGTTGTTTTGCGTCTGCAATTAGACTTGCTTAGAGCCAGGAACATGTCGCTGTTACAAATCTGAACTTTTGACCTTTTCGTTGGTTTGCCATTTCTTGCTGTACCGTTGATCTGTAACTCGTCTGATTGTCACAGCGGCTGCGTGCACTATTGCTGAATTTGGACGAATTAGATGGCTGCGTCGGCTGCGCTGCTGTTGTTGTTTTAATTTCCACAGAAGTTGCAATTTCCAATGGAATAAGTTGCCTCAATATAAATAGTACTTGCCTAAATCACTCGGTAAAAGTTTCCTACATACTATATGATCAGATTTTTTGGACGCCGATGCATGTAAAACACAAGTTGCCAAAGATTATTAGCAAAACGACTGCACAACCAGGGAGTCTGAACATCAAGAGCTAATTCATGGACCTAGCTCAGTCCCTTGTGTGTTTTGTAATAGGGCGGGGGGAGGGAGAGGTCGACGATGGAATGTCAGTTCACTAGCCTAGACCGCCTGCGTGCACACCTTTCGACCGTACCGTGCTCCATGACGGCCACCTTACCGTTGTGGTCCTCGACCCCCTCCCCCCACCCCCTGCATGGGGTTCGCCAGCATGCCCCGACCGCCTCCTCACCCACATTACGGTCGACCATTCCGATCATGTGGACAATGTTTACTAGGTAGTTGCCCGGAGAAGCACATTTCTCGAGTCATGATAGCCATATTAGAAAATCATTAGTTTAATAATAGTCATAATAGGCAACTTGACAACAAATTTGCTTCTTGTAGCACCAAAATTGCTCATCATAGCATCAAAGTTGCTTGAAAAAATAGTTTGTCGAAGGCAACTTAATATGTGATGCTAGTCAACTTGACGGTCATGATAGCCAACTTATGGGAGCATTGAGTTGATAGGTAGTCACTATAGGCAACATTGTAACAAAGTGCGTTATGTATCCCCAAAGTTGATAGGTAGTCATGGCAGGCAACTTACATGTGATGCTAGACAACTTGTTAGTCTTATTAGGCAACTCAAAAGAACATTGGGCTGATAGGCGATCATGATACATAACCTAACCGAAAGTTGCTTACCTTTTTTCAAAAGTTGCCTCCCCGTCCACCAAAGTTGTATATCTGACACGAAAAAAAGTTCATCAAAAGAAACTTCATAGGTGGCGCTAGGCAACTTGACGTTCATGATAGCCAACTTATAAAAGCATTGATTTGATATGTAGCCATCATAGGCAACTTACCGATGAGGTGCGTTATGTAGCACCAAAGTTGATAGGTAGTCATGGTAGGCAACTTACAGGTGATGGTAGGCAGCTTGGTAGGCAACTTATAGGTGATGGTGGGCAACTTGGTAGTCATCGTAGCCAATTCAAAAGAACATTTTGATGATAGATGGCCATGACAGACAACCTAAGCGAAAGTTGCTTACTGTAATACAAAAGTTGCCTCTCTGTGGCACGAAAGTTGCTTGAGAATTTTTTTCGTCAAAATCAATTTCATAGGTTACGCTAAGCAACTTGAGGTCATGAAAGCCAACTTTATAAGAGCATTGAGTTGATAGGTAGTCATGATAAGCAACAAGGTGGGTCATGTAGCACCAACGTTGATAGGTAGTCATGGTAGGCAACTTACAAGTGATGCTAGGCAATTTGGTAGTCATCGTAGCCAACTCAAAAGAACATTAGGATGATAGATGACTATGATACACAACCTACCAAAAGTTACCTCTCCGTGGCACCAAAGTTGCTTGAGAAAAAAAAGGATCGTCGAAAGCAACTTCATAGTTGACGCTAGGCAACTTATATGTCATGCTAGGCAATTTGGTAGTCATTGTAGCCAACTCAAAAAAATATCGGGATGATAGGTGATCATGATACACAACCTAACCGAAAGTTGCCTACTGTAGTTCAAAAGTTGCCTCTCTGTGGCAGCAAAGTTGCTTGAGAAAAAAAAGTTCATCAAAAGCAACTTCATAGGTGACGCCATGCAACTTGACGATCATGATAGCCAACTTTATAAGAGCATTGAGTCGATACGTAGTCATGATAAGCAACCTGGCAACAAGTGCTTCATATAGCAGCAAAGTTGATAGGTAGTCATGGTAGGCAACTTACACGTGATGCTAGGCAATTTGGTAGTCATCATAACCAACTCAAAAGAACATCCAGATGATAGGTGACCATGATACACACCCTAACCAAAAGTTGCCTACAGTAGTACAAAAGTTGCCTCTCCATGGCCCAAAGTTGCCCGAAGAAAAAAAGTTCGTCGAAACATATCGATATGTGATCTAGTTTTGAAGAGCTCGTCGCCAAGAATCTAACAGTGAAAATGGATCTTTATTTTGATGCTACGTTCAAAAGTTATGACTTAAAAAAAAATTGAAACCACAAAATAATTGCACATGGGACAAGATCTTTCTTTTTTTGGAGTGGATTTTGCATCATAGCATTAGGACAAAAACTTACCTTTTTTGGGTGTGTGCTCGGGAATGCTAAGAAGCACACGCGTGTTCCCTAGTCGCGTCCACTTTTTCCTTTTTAATCCTTTTTTTCCTGCTCGTATAGAGCATTTGACTGCAGGCTGGAGCCTGTCTGGCGTTTCAGCCTAGGCTAGCGCCGCCCTTACGATCGGGATAAGGAGACGATCGTTTCATCTCTGTTCGAGAGCAACCGCTCCCCCGATCCCTTTTTGCGGTGGTGGCCAAAAACCGTACCGCCACCACCATCTGCCGCCGTCGGCGGCTTCAGGCTCCGGCGCTGTAAGTGCATCAAGTGCCCCCTTAGTGGTTTTGGAGTATTGAAGACAAATAGGTTGAGGAACTAATGTGTTTGTGAGTATACACAGGAGACAGAGTCCCTGAAGATTTGGTTTAACACATGGAAGACGACCCCTAAAAATAGATTTCTTCAAGTGAAGAATTTGATGATGAAATTGGTACGGCCTTTGAAGAAATTGATGTGAAGAATTTGAAGCTTGAAGACTTTGGTTTTCGTAGTTTCTTTTCTTCCTATTTGAGTCATAGGAAAAACCGTACTGTTAAAGGGGGTCTAGGTGAAACATATTTCACATTTCCAAAGTGATGCTCATAACTTCTCAAACTTATACACACAAGCCGCTTCGAGTGAAGCCTTTGGAAATCTCCAGTACAGCTGACGCATTTGCTAGCGACAGTGACAAAGTTCATCTGGTCGCTGACGAATTTGGTCAAGCTGAGGAGTTAGGAGTTTGCCAGTGCGAGCTGCCTACCGTGAGGAAATTGAGTGCCCTGACGAATTTGAGAGTACAATTTTTCGACCGTTGCTGCGCCGCGTGCCAGCTGTCGAGTGGATCCTTATCCTGACAACGGTCGAATCAGTCAAGGGCATTTATGACATTTTATGTCGGGTTGCCCCCTGGCTATAAATAGCCGCCCCCCAACCAGTTATTGGTTGGCTGCTCCGAGAGAACTTGACACTTGTCATTTGAGAGCAACCCTTCCTCTGACGACTTTGTGAGAACCCAACTGAGGAAGAACCCAAGTGAGGAAAAACCCAACCAGAGCCTAAGTGATTGAGCATCACTGAAGAGATTGATCCGTGTGATCCGACGCTTGTTACCTTTGAGGATTGTCATTCCTCCAGACGGTTAGGCGTCATGTTCTGAGCACCCAAGAGTAATTGTGGCATGCCGGTGAACAAGTCTGTGAAGGTTTTAGAAGTCTACCTTGAAGACTTACCACGAGTGATTGGGCGAGGTCTAAGTGACCTTAGCTCAAGAGGAATATGGTGAGGACTAAATGTTCTCTGAGTTGCGACTCAGCCGCCTCAACCAGACGTACAGTTGATGCAGCAACTGGAACTGGTCTACCAAATTCCATTGTCTTCATCGAGCCAACCTGGTTTCAAATTCCTCACCTTCCCTTACTTTATTCCGCTGCTGAAGAATTTGTGATCTATCCTCTGACGAATTTGAACTGAAGTATTTGATCATGCTATCTTTTATTTCCTCAGTTCATATTCTTCATGCATGTATGATTGTATGATTGCATGTTCTTCACCCTTATGTATGCTGTTCGCATGTACTCTGAATCTGTGATGACTTAGTTTCCCATGCGTTTCTATTTCTTCACTCTGATCTTCGTCAAATTCATCAGAGTTTGACGAATTTCTAATAATCTCCCATTCACCCCCCCTCTGGGAGATAACCTGCGCTTTCAATTGGTATCAGAGCAAGGTGCTCCCTTGTTCTGTGTGATTTTGGTTTAACCACCTGGAGTTTTAGTTATGTCGACCGCAGGTATGATCAAGGTCTCCGCTGCGTGCCCCATCTTCGATGGCACAGACTATCCCTACTGGAAGGTCATGATGCGAACGCGTCTCCTTGCCACGAACAACGAATTGTGGACTGTCACTGAACTGGGATTAACTGATCTTTGCAAGAGGGCGAATGCTGAGGACATTCGCAGATATACTCAACTCGATGCTCAGGCCAAATACATCATCTGTTCTTGTCTGACCAAGGATGAGTTCACACGCATCTCCCATCTGAGCAATGCGAAGCTTATTTGGGACAGGATCTCTGATGTCTATGAAGGGGCATATAGACGTGATGATCCCTGGCTTGTGGAATTTGCGAATTTCCTCAGATCCCGGGAACCTGATGATGCCTCTACTTCGTCTGCAGTGTGTCTCATGGCACGAGGTGCAAAGGTAACCTCACGAGAAGCTTACTTTGAAACTTCCAGTGATGATGACTCTGAGTGTGAAGCTAAACCAAGCTATAAGAAACTTGCTAGAATTGCTACTGAGCAACAACATGCCTTGGAAAAGACTCAAAAACTGCTAGACAAAAGCGATGATCTGTTGAACGATGAAATGGAACGCTCACAAATCTTGACTGACGAAATCAAACGTCTTCAGTCAAAATTTGATGAACTTGAAAGTCGTCATGTGTCCCTCTCAGCTGAACATGAGAAGCTGTCCTATGAATTTCTTCAAAGGAAGCAAGATCTCGAGAAGCTGAGAGCGTCTCATGATGATCTTCAAAAAGAAATCGATTCACTCCTCGCTCAACAGACCAGTACCGCTCAGGAAGAATTTGTTGCACCATGCTTAAAATGCCTTGAACGTGATAATGCTAATTCTTCAGCTGAATGTTCAAATGCTTCTGTACTTGCAATTGCTTCAACTGCTACGGTGGCCACCAATCCCTCATCTGAGGAAGCCGCCAGTGGTACTGATGAAAATGCAGGGCTGAAGGAATTGCATGTCACTGGCATGTACAAAAACCTTATAGGGCATCAAGCCCTGTGTGACTTGCTCAAAAAGCAAATTCTTCACAGGAACCCTAGGAAAGAGGGTATTGCCTTTGAGAGAAAGCTCAACGCTGATGGTTTGTATTGGAAGCCTGAGCAGTATCCCAAAACCACATGGGTTGCTGCAAAGGGACCTCCAGTAGACCCATCTTCTTTATCTAGCTATACTTGTGATTCTTCATATTCTTCAGATGAGTCATTTGACTCCAATTATAAACTGTTCAAGAATCAGAATGGTGAGGTCTTTGCCAGATTCATTGGTACTAACTGCAGGAACGGTCCACCTGTGAAGAAAATTTGGGTTCCTAAAAGCCTTTTGGAAAATCTTCAGGTGAATGTCATCATGACACCACCGATGAAGAAGAAACTTCCCAGGGCAAATTCTTCACAGGGATCAAAGTCGTCAAATGGACGCAGACCCACTAATGGTCGCACTAATGCCTCTGTTTCGCAGGGAAACAAACAGCTATTTGATGAATATGAGCATTATTCTTCGAACCACTATGTTCATAAATCTTCGAAGAACTTCTCTACTTATTCATTCAATTACTATAACCCACCTGTGAAGAGAAATGCATATTCTTCAATGCCTAAGTTCTCCATCAATGCACTTCATCACATTGCTTCTCAGCCACCCATTCAGATGTGGGTGGTTAAGAAGAAGAACTAATCTCTTCTGCAGGGTCAGGTCTTCAGACAACTAAATGTCTGATGAATTTGCTGAAGACCTGACATAATGCCTGTTGGGATGCAGGCTAATCATGCTGGAATGAATACTTCATTTCACACATCCCTTATGCTGCTTGATACTATACATTGATGAAATTGTCTGACGAAATTGATCATCATCATATTCTTCACTTTGAAGCATATGAATTTGTAAGTCAGACTAATGCTTCTACAGGATGATACACCTTCAGCCACTGAATGGGTCTTGGACAGTGGCTGCACGAATCATATGACTGGAGATAGGAATCTCCTCACTGATGCTCCCCTTACTACGTCTCATCTGAATCATATCACTTATGCTGACAAAGGAAAAAAGCAAGGTATTGGGTCTAGGTAAGGTTGCCATTTCAAAGGATCGACACATGGAAAAAGTGATGCTTGTCGAGTCCCTTGGATTCAACCTCATGTCTGTCTCAATGCTTTGTGATCTTGATATGATTGTCATCTTTGGCAAATATAGATGCATTGTACTGTTGGAATCTGACAAATCCAAAGTCTTCGAAGGCTTTAGGAGAGGTGACTTGTATATTGTAGATTTTTCTACAGGTCCTCAGCCCGCAACATGTCTAATGGCAAAAGCTTCAGAATGCTGGCTATGGCATCGACGACTTGGACATGCTGGAATGAGGAATTTGAGCACACTCGTCAAGAAGAAGCATATCATTGGCGTCGAGGGTGTCAAAATCGTCAAGGATCATCTCTGTGGCGCTTGTGAGTCTGGAAAGATGACCAGAGCCAAGTACCAGGCGAAGACAATCGTGACCACTACTCGTCCTTTTGAATTGCTTCATATGGATTTGTTTGGTCCTACACATTATGCCACACTAACCAATGCAGCATCTCTCTACGGATTCGTCATTGTTGATGACTACTCTCGCTACACCTGGGTGCACATCATTACCTACAAGACTGAAGTTTAGAATGTCTTCAGACGATTCTCCAATCGAGCCATGACAAATTATGGTCTCAAGATCAAGCACATCAGGAGTGACAATGGCACTGAGTTCAAGAACACAGGCCTCGATGATTATCTTGATGAACTTGGTATTACTCATGAGCTCTCTGCTCCCTACACTCCTCAGCAGAATGGAGTCGTGGAGCGCAAGAACAGAACCCTCATCGAGATGGCGCGAACTATGCTTGATGAATACAAGACTCCTCGTCACTTCTAGCCCGAGGCAATTGACACTGCATGCCACATCATCAACCGGGTATATCTTCACAAATTCCTCAAGAAGACTTCATATGAACTCCTCACTGACAAGAAACCCAAT
Organism: Elymus sibiricus; assembly: GCA_039707655.1. NCBI lineage: Eukaryota > Viridiplantae > Streptophyta > Magnoliopsida > Poales > Poaceae > Elymus > Elymus sibiricus. Next base: position 52,787,972 of record CM077664.1, on the reverse strand, counting down.
GTGAGTTATTTCAAAGTCTTCAGTGCTAAATGCTGGATTAGAGATCCTCATCACAATTCTAAATTTGCACCGAAAGCACATGAAGGTTTTATGCTTGGTTACGGAAAGGACTCGCACACCTACAGAGTTTTCAACTCCTTCCACCATAAGGTAGTTGAAACTATAGATGTGCGGGTCGATGAAACTAACGGCTCGCAAAGAGAGCAGCTGCCTCCTGTGCTAGATGAAATGCCACCTGAGGAATCTATCAAGCTGATGGGCACTGGTGAAATTGTGCCCAGTGAAGAAATAGTTGCTGATGAAGAAGTGGTCGTTCCTCGTCGTGAAGAAAATGAACATGCTGATGAGAATGATGCTGAGGATTCTGCGCGGCAACAACAACATCAAGGCCCTCGTCCAGCACATCCACGAGTGGCAAATGAAGTGCAGATTGAGAAAATCCTCGACAACATCAATGCACCTGGTCCCCTCACTCGCTCAAGAGCTTCACATTTAGCTAACTTTTGTGGGCATTACGCATTTGTCTCTATTTCAGAGCCCACCAAAGTTGATGAAGCCTTTCTGGAACCTGAATGGATTCAAGCGATGCAAGATGAATTGCGTCAATTCGAGCTCAACAATGTGTGGGAGCTTGTTAAGCGTCCAGATCCACGCAAACACAATATCATCGGCACTAAGTGGATCTACCGCAACAAACAAGACAAAAATGGCCAAGTGGTGAGGAATAAGGCCCGTCTTGTAGCTCAAGGCTACACACAGGTTGAGGGTATTGATTTCGATGAAACATTTGCACTTGTTGCTAGGCTTGAAGCCATTCGTATATTGCTTGCATATGCTAACCATCATGATATCCTCTTATATCAAATGGATGTGAAAAGTGCATTCCTCAATGGTAAGCTTGAGGAAGAAGTATATGTTGCTCAACCACTAGGTTTTGAGGACCCAAAGCATCCTGACAAAGTCTTCAGACTCAACAAGGCTCTCTATGGCCTCAAGCAGGCCCCTAGGTGTCAGTGTAAAAACCGGCAGACCTCGGGGTAGGGAGTTCCGGGCTGCGGATCTAGGATCAATGGTAACAGAGACAAGGGAGACGATGTTTTACCCATGTTCGGTCCCTCTTGATGGAGGTAAAGCCCTACGTCCTGCTCTTGTTTATATTAATGGAGATGTATCGAGTACAGAGTTGATCTACCTCAAGATCGTAATATGTATCTAACTTCTAAGGCTAGGTGTTTGATATTACGTTTATGTCCCTATTACGGGCTAAACCCTTGGCTTATATACACGCCAGGGAGGGTATCTAGGGTTACAAAGTCGGTATGCTAGGAGAGAGGCGGCAGGAGAGATCTTGGAATACACGTCAAGTCTTCGGTAGAAACAGCCTTGATCATGCCTCCCACGTACAGTCTCCGGAGTCCATCTTGGTTATGTGCGGGGGTATATCGGCCCAAGCGAGAAGACAGGTCGGCCCGGTTAGCACACCCTATTCCAGGACACCGTCACTAGCCCCTGAACTGGTCTTCGATGCCGAAGTCGTCGTCCTTCACATTTCGGAGTCTTGGCTCGACAGACAAGTTCCCGTGCTTCTATTTTCCGAACGGAGTTAAAGACCTCGGCCGACCTTTAGAATTCGCCGAGAGCTCAATATCAGATGTTGAAACTCGTGCCACTTAGGGAATTGGGCCCCTTTATGGGAAAAACGTCGAAGTGTCAGCCCTTTCTACCCTTACTTAATAGACGCTCGACCCTTGCTTGTGGCTGTACGCCCTTGCAACCGCAGTGAGAAATTCCCCCTCCCTCCAGCCCCAGCTTAGGAGCCTGAAAAATGGCGAGCAGCGAGGGATCATCAAGGCGTCCTCACGGCCCGGATAGGGGGGACTGGGGGAGCTGTTTCGTCGCGCGCCTTCAACTGGAGCGTTTGGCGACGCAGGGATACCTGTCGGATGCGGATCTAGCCGCTACCCACCCCGGACTAACATCCATCGATGGTCAAGCCCATGCCGAAAACTACCCCTCGCCATAGGGGGATGAGCGAGTATGCTTCGTACCTTTCCTCCTCCGCGGTTTAGGGTTTCCAATCCACCCATTCCTCCGCGGCTTGCTGGAGTTCTACGGGTTACAGCTACATCATCTTTCTCCGAATTCAGTGCCACACATTGCGGGGTTTGTCGCGCTCTGCGAGCTACACCTCGGCTGTCAGGCACACTTCGGATTATGGCGGAAGTTCTTCTGCATCGTGCCCCGCTCTTCGACCGACAAGTTATTCGAGGTCGGAGGAGCCGAAGTCTGCCGAATCGACAAGACCGGCTACCCAGCGGGGACACCTCGGGAGGAGGCCGATTACTGGACTTCCGAGTGGTTGTATATCACCGACGTCCTATTGTACGAGCCAGTCCGGCCAGGCCTTCCACCCTTTTCCTTAGATCCGCCGAGGAAGCATTACAGCTGGAGGCCACTGAGTTCGGCTCAAGAGGAAGACGAAGCCGTGACTAGGCTAGCGGCCAAGGTAAAGCTCCTGTCAGGCGTAGGTCTCACCATCATTGATGTGATGGCGGTGGCTCTAGACCGGAGAGTCTAGCCTCTTTGGCAGCGCCAGCATTTATTGTGCGAGTATAACGGGTCCGAGGACGCCTCTCGATCCATCAAGGGGGCTTTTATGGACCAAATGACCCTCGGAGCTGTACTAGCCAGTATGTATCAAGGGTCAGCCGAGGAGTTTGCTAAACGCCAGTTCCAGGACGGGTTGTCGTACTACAACCCAGCCAACATCGTAAGTCTTTATTCCGGGTTTTCTTGTTTCACCTTGGAGTCTTTATCATTAATCCTTTATATATTGGTTGATCAGTGGTGGAGGCGTTGGCTCGAAGGGGTGAGCAGTCCAGCTCCAGAACCGGAGTTACACAGTCGCACAGAAGATCCTCTCTATCACGAGGACGAAGACCTGGGGCTTATCTACGAAGGGAAGAGTTTTTTCTTGGAGAGCCTTGACGGCTCAAAGGTAGTGGTCGTCCCTGATACACCGGGGACAAGACCAGCTTCATCGGTAACTCTCCCTTCCTCTAAGCGAAAGAGAGCCCCTCGTCCCCCAGTCTCTAGTCTTCTGACTTCTCCTCCAAAGGGGCGGCGCTCCCAACGCCTCCGCAGAGAAACAGCTCCACTGGCAAGGGCTCGACCAGAAGGTCAAGAAGCTCCGGCGAGGGCAAGCGAGAGTGTTCCATCCGTCATTAGGTAACATTTAGCTTCATGTCATAGAAAAGACATTTCGGGTTCTAACACTGCCGAATATTTGCAGACAGCCTCCACTCTCCACCGCACATGTGGAGGCCGAGGAAGGCGCGGCCCCGCTCAAGAAGGCAGAGGTCCAAAATCCTGCACGGGTTGACCCCGGAACCGCCCAGCCCAAGGACTCAGCGACATCGGCCACTCTGTCCGAAATTCAATGCGCCGCGAATTATCGTCGGCGAAAGGCTTCCTTGAATAATCCAGCCTTTTCGAACAGGGAGCAGAAGGCTCTCAGCGCAGTGGACGCATACCTTGGGGCGACCCGAGGTGCTTTTGATGAGTCGCTGGATGTACTGGCGCGAGGGCTGCGGGTAAGATTTTCAAAGACGAATATGACTACCAAGTATAGTAGTAGCCCCTAAGGCTTGATATGAGCCCCTGGGATCGAATCAAGACTTGAATAGCAACCCGCAATCGCTGTTTTAACAGGAAGCTCGCTTGAAGAACGAGCAATTGACCTCGCCGTTAGTCCAAACAAAGGTGCAGCTTGACGCGGCATTGTCCGAGGTTGAGCAGGTGAAGAAATTCACCAGAGAGGCGCACGGTAAGCGCTTACCCCTTGAAGTGGGTGACGTTAAAAAAGCAAAGCTGACGCCTAGCATTGCTTATAGCAGCGGAGGCCCTGGGCCATCTCGAAAGAGATCTGAAGCAGGCCCGTGAAGATCTGGCGTATGCGGAAGCGCAACGCCAGGCAAGTCAACATGTGGGCAACGTGAATGCGCTTAGGGCGGAAAACACTCGGCAGGCCCAGGAAATTGAGAGCTTAAAAACTCGCCTGGCTGCTGCAGAGGCCAAGAATCGGTGAGCGGACGATATGATTCATGGTAAGTTTAGAAAGCATGAAAGACAGTTGTCATGCAATTTGTCCAAGGAAATGTATCATTCGAAATGTGTTGTTGTTTGACAGTGTGCCTGACTGGCCTTCCTGCGGAGTCGCGGGGTCCGATGTCCGAAGACATGAGCAAACGTCTGTCCGAGGTGCATGAAGGAGCTCGGAAAGCGATGAAGGATGTGCACCAGGCGTTATGGCCCGAGGTGACGCCAGTCCCCGAGGACATGGACGCGCTAGCCGAACGTCTTAAGAGAGCGCGGCGCCGGATCCAAGCGTGGAAAGTATCAGCTTGCCGAGAGGGTGCCAGAGAGGCCTGGGCCATGGTGAAGACCCATTACACCGGTTTGAGGACAACAGAATTAGCAGAGGTAGGACCCCTGGGGCCGGATGGGGGAGAGATCCCGACCAGCCAGGCATATGAAAGTGTAATGCCCGCCGCCCGATTCTCGCAAAAGGATTGTGCACTAGACACCTTAATAGACGGGTTAGACCGTGCTTGAAAAGTGTTGTATGACTTTATGTACCGAGGTATTCCATGTCAAATATTTTCGCCCATGTAACCGAACTCTGTCAGCCAGCCGTCGGCTTCCGCCTCCTCGGACAAAGTCCGAGGAGTGTCCCATACTACTGGCCGAAGTTATCGAACCAGATACGTCAAGGGACCAGGCAATAGGGCTATGCGGCTCTAAATACAAGAGGGTAACGGAAGGTTATGTTATATTACTGTTTAACGTAAGAAACATCTTCCGAGGAAAATAGTTCTTCCAACAGTTCCTTTCCCCGGGGAATGTGTCGAACACGCCCATCCGAAGATGCATGACCTCGGGGTTAAAGCCCCTGGTCGGGGTTTGAAAAGACCCTTGCCACGTTAGTCCTATGTCATAGCCGACCAATTCGCATTATAAGACCGCTAGCTTTCGGCTTTATCCGTCTGAGGTACTACACCGGCTGACCCGGGAGTAACAATCACAGCGGTGCTCCCTTTGCCCCCTAGACGAAATATCGGAAATGTAAGGGGCAAGCACAGGAGCCGGGCAACCCAGCTTGGCCAAATCTTAAAGCGAATCGATGCATATAGTGGCTCGGAAGACAATAGTACATAAGGGGCAGAATAGCTATTGTTTTGAAAAGAACCAGCTAGATCGTCCTCGGGGTCGCAAAAGAACTTTCCGAGGTGAGAAGATAAGAAAGAAAAAAAGGTTAAATCGAAAGAAAATGCACAAGTTATTTACACAAACCGTATACTCGAAGTTATGCATAGAAGCGTCGGAGGAGCGCCGCGTTCCATGGGTGGGGCTCTAATCGGCCGTCCTCTGGATCTCGGATTCGATAAGCTCCTCCGATGAGTACTTGGTCAATGATGAACGGTCCGTCCCATCTAGGGGAGAGCTTGTGTTTTTGTTTTTCGGGGTGCAATCTCATTACGAGATCCCCGACGTTAAATTCTTTAGCACGGACCTCTCTACCGTGGTAGCGTCGAGCCTGTTGTTGATAAATAGCAGAACGATCCCGTGCGACGTTGCGCTCTTCCTCGAGAGCGTCTAAGGCGTCTTGCCGATCGAGTTCGGCCTCCAATTCCTCGTACATGCGCACCCGAGGTGCGTCATGTATAATGTCGCAAGGGAGGACCGCTTCGGCGCCATATACCATAAAAAATGGGGTGTACCCGGTGGACCGATTTGGTGTTGTACGCATGCCCCATAAGACGGAATCAAGTTCCTCAACCCATTTGCAATCGGCTTTTTTAAGGGAGCGAACTAGCCGTGGCTTAATTCCACTAAGGATGAGCCCGTTGGCTCGCTCTACCTGCCCATTAGATCGCGGGTGATAGACGGACGCGTAGTCGAGCTTACTGCCCATTTTCTTACACCATGCCTTAACCTCTTTAGCCGTGAAGTTGGTTCCGTTGTCTGTGATCAGACTGTGGGGGACACCGTAACGGTGAACTACCCCCGAAATGAATCCGATGACATGGATGGCCTCGGCCGAGGTGACCGGCTTTGCTTCGATCCACTTGGTGAATTTGTCTACCATAATGAGGAGGTACTTATTTTTGTTTGATCCACCCTTGAGTGGCCCAACCATGTCGAGCCCCCAAACCGCGAAGGGCCATGTAATTGGGATGGTGCGAAGAGCCATGGGGGGCATATGGCTCTGTTTCGCGAATACCTGGCAGCCCGGGCAACACTGTACTAATGCCGAGGCATCAGCACTAGCCGTTGGCCAATAGAAACCGGCGCGAAAGGCCTTGATGACCAGGGTTCGAGCAGCGGCGTGATGCCCGCTCATGCCGGAGTGTATCTCCTGCAGTACAAGTTGTCCTTCTTCCTCGGATATGCATCTCTGGAGGACGCCCGTTGTACTCATTTTATAAAGTTCCCCTTCATGAACCTTGTAGGCCTTAGACTGCCTTACGATCCGACGAGAGTCGGCTTGGTTATCAGGGAGTTCTTTTCGGAGTAGGTATGCAAGAAGCGGCTCAGTCCATTGTGCGATCACTGCCATGACGTCATGCACTGAATCCGTTTTCCGGATCATGGACCCGCCTATGATACCATCGTCCTTTTCGGGCGGGGGCTGTTGCCCGACATCGTTTGAGTCCGATGTTCCTGTACTGTCTTGCCAGACTACGAATGGCTTAAAAATCCGCTTGAGGAAGGTGTTTTCGGGAACCTTGTCCCGTTTTGCGCCCAGTCAGGCGAGAATGTCCGCGGCCTGATTGCTATCTCGGGGTATATGGTGAAATTCCAGCCCCTCGAATCTGGCCGAGATCTTTAGGATGGCATTTCGGTAAGCTGTCATCTTGGGGTCTTTAGCGTCGAACTCGCCGTTGATTTGCGAAATGGCGAGGTTCGAATCACCTCGGACCTCGAGGCGTTTAACGCCCATGGAGACCGCTATCCAAAGTCCGTGTAAGAGGGCTTCGTATTCGGCTGCGTTATTGGAGTCTGTGTACATAATTTGCAGTACATATCGAATGTTATCTCCCGTGGGGGACGTGAGTACCACGCCGGCCCCTAGGCCGGCGAGCATTTTGGAGCCATCAAAATACATCGTCCAATGCGAATAGGTACTGTACTCACGAGGGAGTTCGGCTTCGGTCCACTCAGCCATGAAGTCTGCCAACACCTGGGATTTAATTGCCCGGCATGGTTTATAGATAATTTCGAAAGGCAGGAGCTCTATAGCCCATTTGGCGATGCGCCCCGTTGCATCTCTATTGTTAATTATGTCACTTAAGGGGACGTCAGATGCCACGGTCACCTCGCACTCTTGAAAGTAGTGTCGAAGCTTTCGTGATGCCATGAAGATTGCGTACGCTATCTTTTGATAGTGAGGGTAACGTGTCTTACAGGGGGTTAAGACCTCGGACACGTAGTATACGGGTTTCTGGACTTGGAACTTATGACCTTCCATGTCTCGTTCGACCACGAGGACTGCGCTAACCACCTGGTTTGTAGCCGAGATGTATAATATCATCGGTTCGCAAACGCCTGGTGCTGCCAGGATTGGGTTGGTGGCGAGGAGGGCCTTAATGTCTTGTAGGGCCGTCGCAGCCTCCTTGGTCCATTTGAATGTTTTATTATGCTTTAACAACCTGTACAATGGTAAAGCTTTTTCACCAAGCCATGATATAAAACGACTTAGGGCTGCTACGCAGCCCGCTAGCTTTTGTACATCTTTGAGCTCCGTAGGGACCTCTAAGCGATCCAGAGCTCGAATTTTGGCCGGATTGGCCTCAATTCCTCGGCTAGATACAATAAAACCGGGGAGTTTGCCTGCCGAGACCCTGAAAACGCATTTTTCGGGGTTGAGTCTTATTTGATATTCCCGTAGGCTGGCAAATGTATCACGGAGGTTGTCCACCAGTTGGTCGACGCGTTTGGTTTTGACAACCACGTCGTCTACGTAGGCCTCCACAGTTTTTCCGATGTGGTCTTTCAGGCATGCTTGAATCATACGCTGGTACGTAGTGCCAGCATTCTTTAGTCCGAAGGGCATTGTATTGAAGCAAAACGGTCTGTAGGGCGTAATAAATGTTGTTGCTGCATGGTCCGATTCCTTCATTTTTATTTCATGATACCCTGAATAGGCATCTAGAAAGCACAATGCGTCGGGGCCCGCAGTGGCATCCACAATTTGGTCAATACGGGGTAGGGGGAAGGGGTCTTTAGGGCAAGCTTTGTTGAGGTGTTTAAAATCGACACAAAACCGCCAGGACCTGTCCTTTTTTGGCACCATGACCAAATTGGCTAGCCACTCGGGGTGTTTTATGTCCTTGATGAATCCTGCCTCCAGTAGGTTTGCCAGTTCCTCGCCCATCGCTTGACGCTTGGGCTCGGAAAAGCGCTGAAGTGTTTGTTTAACGGGCTTATAGCCTGCCAGTATGTTTAGGCTATGCTCTGCGAGCCTACGGGGTATCCCAGGCATGTCGGAGGGGTGCCAGGCAAATATATCCCAGTTTTCCCTAAGGAAAGCGCGTAGGGCCTCGACAACCTCTAGGTCGAGGTTAGCCCCTATGGACGCCGTTTTAGCGGGGTCCATGGGGTGAACTTGGAATTTAATGATCTCAACGGCCGGCTTGAAGGAGGTAGGTTTTGATCTTTTGTCGAGGATGACATCGTCCCGATCGACTTCGGCGCGTAGTGCGGTTAATTCTTCGGCCGCGAAGGCTTCGGCCAGGGTCTCGAGGGCGAGGGACGCCGTTTTATTCTCGGCTTTGAGCGCCCTGTCGGGATCGCTCGAAATGGTAATGATCCCTTTTGGGCCCGGCATCTTGAGCTTCATGTAGCCATAGTGCGGTACCGCTTGGAATCTTGCAAAGGCACCCCGTCTGAGGATGGCATGGTATCCTCTTTTGAAAGGCGCGATGTGGAATGTAATCTCCTCGGAGCGATAATTGTCCGAGGTCCTGAAGACTACGTCTAGAGTTATCTTTCCACTGCAGTGTGCCTCTCTCCCGGGCACTATTCCTTTAAAGGTAGTGGTGCTCGGTTCTATGCGTGTTTTATCGATGTGCATTTTATCCAGAGTGTCTTCATATATCAAATTTAGGCTGCTGCCTCCGTCCATCAGGACCTTATGGAGGTGGCAGCGGTCCACGATGGGATCGAGGACTAGCGCGGCAGGGCACCTGTCCGGGGCAGACCTCGGCTGATCATTCTAAGTGAAGGAGATCGGCGTGTCTATCCATGCATCCCGAGGCGATACCCGCCGGACGGCGTTAACCTCCCGCAGGGCCCGTTTGCGCTAGTTTTTAGACATAAATGTCTCATAAATCATTGGGACCTCGTCTTCATTTGAGGTCCGTCCAGAGTGGCTGGAGGCGCCCGCCAAGAGGGCGGGCCCCCCTTTGGCCACCTGCCTTAGCACCCAACAGTCCCGAAGGATGTGGGTTGGGTATGAGTTAACTAATACGGCATGGATCGGGCACGGTTTACCCAGAAAGCCGTCCAGGGCCGTTCTGGGGTGATCGAAGGTTTTCTTCTTCTTCCGGGGTCGATCACCCGTATTCTGCTTGGTTCGCCAGGCATCTTCAATGGTGCAAAATCGCGCTACCAAGTTGGTTAATTCAGGGAGTGTTCGGACGCAACGGCGGGCGAGGGCGTTCAGGACACCTTCATCCATCCATCCATGCTCAAAAGCGGCGATTATATCAGAGTCTTGGTACTCTAGTATCTTGCTCTTGACGATCAAGAACCTGGCCCAGTATTGCCGGATCGGCTCACCAGGGATCTGCCGTACGTAAGCTAAGTCCCAGATGTCGGAGGGGCCGGAGTCGTTGGGGCGATATTCTATACAAGAGGTGGGCTGACTAGATCCGGTCTCTAAAAACCGCGGGCTGAAGACCTCGTCCCGTTCACCTGACGGCGGATCCGTAGTTATCGGTTTAGCCGATTCGATCTGGGAGTCGGTCATCAGTAGGTCATCGTCCGATCCGATCTCCAGGAAGTATCTTACCCCCTCATCGGCGCGGGGGGCCTTCGTTGGAGCCAGGGAAGGGTCTCGATTCGCTTCCATGTTACGTGGGGGTGTCTGCGAGACCAAAGCTTTAGATGTGGAGCCATGCTCCGTGGGTTTGAAGCTGTTGACTGGCGATCCCATCGATCCCTCTGACGATCTCACAGCGGAACTCTCAATGAAAGAACCAGTGTCGGTGTAAAAACCGGCAGACCTCGGGGTAGGGGGTCCCGAGCTACGGATCTAGGATCAATGGTAACAGAGACAAGGGAGACGATGTTTTACCCCGGTTCGGGCCCTCTTGATGGAGGTAAAACCCTACGTCCTGCTCTTGTTTATATTAATGGAGATGTATCAAGTACATAGTTGATCTACCTCGAGATCGTAATATGTATCTACCTTCTAAGGCTAGGTGTTTGATATTGCGTTTATGTCCCTATTACGGGCTAAACCCTATGGCTTATATACATGCCAGGGAGGGTATCTAGGGTTACAAAGTCGGTATGCTAGGAGAGAGGCGGCAGGAGAGATCTTGGAATACACGTCAAGTCTTCGATAGAAACAACCTTGATCACGCCTCCCACGTACAGTCTCTGGAGTCCATCTTGGTTATGTGCGGGGGTATATCGGCCCAAGCGAGAAGACAGGTCGGCCCGGTTAGCACCCCCTATTCCAGGACACCGTCACTAGGGCTTGGTATGATACACTGAAGGAATTCCTGAAGAAAAAGGGGTTCAAGCCCGGTTCACTTGATCCCACTCTCTTTACTAAATCTTATGATGGTGAACTGTTCATATGCCAAATAAATGTTGATGACATTATCTTTGGTTGCACTAACAAGAAATACAGTGACAAATTTGCTCATATGATGCAAGAAGAATATCAGATGTCTATGATGTGGGAGTTGAAATTCTTCCTCGGGCTTCAAATTCATCAACAACCCAATGGCATCTTTATATCTCAGGAGAAATACCTCAAAGACCGCCTGAAGAAATTCAGAATGCAAGATTGCAAAGGCCTCATGATACCAATGCCAACAAATGGCCAACTCAACACTGACGAAAATGGTAAAGATTTCGATCAGAAGGTATATCGCTCCATCATTGGTTCGCTGCTTTACCTATGTGCATCTAGGCCAGATATTATGCTCAGCGTTTGCATGTGTGCCCGCTTTCAAGCGTCACCGAAGGAATCACACCACCAGGCTGTGAAACGAATTCTTCGATATTTGGCTCACACCCCAATGCTTGGATTATGGTATCCCAAGGGTTCATCACTTGATCTTGCTGGATATTCCGATTCTGATTATGCCGGTGACCGTGTGGATCGCAAGTCAACATCAGGCACATGCCATTTCCTCGGACAATCTCTTGTATGTTGGTCTTTGAAGAAGCAGAACTTCGTCTCACTCTCTACGGTCGAGGCTGAGTACATTGCTGCTGGCGCCTGCTGCTCTCAGTTACTATGGATGAAGCAAACCCTCAAGGACTATGGTGTCAACGTGAAGAAAGTGCCACTCTTCTGCGACAATGAGAGCGCCATCAAGATTGCCCACAACCCAGTGCAACACTCAAGGATGAAGCATATTGAGATTCGTCACCATTTTCTTCGTGATCATGTGCTGAAGGGAGACATCGTCATCGACCACGTGAAGACTTAAGACCAGCTTGCAGATATCTTCACAAAGCCCTTCGACGAGAGAAGGTTTTGCATGTTGTGGTGTGAGCTAAACATCTTAGAATCTTCAAATGTCCTTTGAAAAGGACACACATCCTAACGCTTATGCATTCCTGATGACTTTGATGCACAACACACGAAGTAACGTTTTTCTTCAATCAATGAAGACTAACCCTCCAAGTGTGAAGAAATTAATGAAGAACTTGATTCTCAGAACCCTACAACAATTGTACGCGGTGTCTGAAATCATCATAGTTCTTATACGGTGGGTAACGCCACCACCTCTTTTTTCTTCAAATTTGAGTTTTTCGTCATTTGCAATTTCGTCAAACTTTTAAAATTCATCATTTGAGGTTATTCTTCACTGCGTTTGGTTCCATACCTATATATATATATATATATATATATATATATATATATATATATATATATATATATATTTGAGTTTTTCATGTCCTCAACAGCATCCACATATAGCTAATTCTTCAATCGAGTTTTTCGTCATCTATGTGGATGTGATCGGACCCACTCCCCTCTATGCTAAACTCAACCCACTCTGTTCACAATTCTTCATATGCGTTCTATTTGACACTTTTCAAAGTCTTCACTGTGTCCTTGACAGCTGAAGAAATTGCGAACACAATTTGAAAATATTCCAATCAATTTTTGGCGGTTGCCACAGTAACTTCATCCCGCGCTTCTCTCACGAGGATAGAGATGAAAATGCATGTGTGACGCGTGTCACTCAGATGCAAATCGCCAGGGGCTTACCCGTCCAAAATCTTCGGGCCACTCGGTTTTTACCACACCTATATAAAGGCTTGACCCCGTCAACCTCAACTCCTTTCACTCTCGCCCCTGTCGCTCTCAAACCCTAGCGCCGCCGCTGGATCTCATCGTCGTCGGAGAGGAAGAGCTTCACTGCCTCGACTTCTTCGCCGTCGTACTCGTGCCGGCCACGGATTTCTTCACCTCCGCCGCCGTCGTAGACGTCTTTCGTCGCCAAGTTAGGGCACGGAAGATCTGAACTGACGATTTCCATCGCCTCGCCGTCCAGTTCGTCGAGTTCATCCTTGGGGTAAATAAAAGTTATTTTTACCGCCCCAGTTTGATCTGTTTTCTGCCACAAAATCTTCAAGTGCTGTTTTTACCTCATTTTCAATTCTTCAGCACTTCCTTCTGGCCAGTCTTGAGTATTTACATCTAAGTTTCACTGAACAACTAGATTCCTCAATTGTGCAATTGCTTCAATCTGTACAACTCTAGAACCTTTGTAAAGAACACTTAGTGAAATGCGTCAAGACGATAAGGGTCAATTTCTTCACCTGGTTTATTTTGAAAAATCTCTGAGAACGCATGTGACTCTTCCCTATTTCTTCGCAACTATACTCTATTCATAGGTACAATGTCTGTAGATGAATCACTAGGTTCTCATCAAATTAATTCATTTGCAGAATTGCTTGAGGAAAATCTTCAAACATCTTTAGAGTCCTCAAAGGTTCAAAAACCTCAGTTGAAGAAAATGACTGATGGGAAAAGGCCTCAGAAGGGAGGCAAGCGGAAAGAGGAACCTATAGCATTCGAGATTCCTGATGACCTATATGATGGTTATTGCACTCCAGATGAGAAAACTCATGGCAAGGAAATGAAGGAGCAGCGCAAAACACGCATGAAAAAGATCAAGAGGTTCTGGACATACCAGTAGAGGGACTACAAGTTCGTCACCTCCAAGTACATGAAGGAATTTGCTGTAAAGCAACCGTGCAACAGGCCACCACTTGCTGAAGGCTGAACTGCTGATCCGACTAGCATCCGTAGGGGTGAAGAGTTCCCCAAAGAATGGGCAAAGCAATAGGCTAAGTTGCAGAAACTGGCCAAAAAGGCCGTTGATGAATTCAACCAGGCTGCAAAGGCCTCAGCTGAAGCGGGCGCAAGCGGCAGTGCAAGTGCTTCGAAGAAAGCCATGCAGAAGAAGCCTGCCAGCAAACCAAAGCCGTCAGTCCCAAAGGCTTCAGCACCCAAGGTCACAAAACCTTCAGTGCCTACTCCTGCTACAAGTTCTTCAGTGGCGGCAGCAAAATCTTCAACACCGGTCGTGCTCGCATCTTGCCAGCACACCGAGGGCTTTGCAATAGCCACAATCGCTGCATCAAGTGCCTCAACTTGTGGGCAGTCATCATCTTCATTGCCCACGCTGAAGAAAAGGGCAACTGCTGGCCGTGGAACCAGGCCAAGTCCCAAGAGCAAGGCCGTCGTGCCTCAGGCTGATGAACACGGGCAAGCAGACGAAGATGAGCTTGCGGAGTTCCTCAGAAGAAAGCAAGAGCAAGCTGCCATTGCTAAGAATTCATCAGTACCAATGCTGCTGGATCCCAAAAAGCTGCTAGACTTCATTGACAACTGGTGCACCAAGCCAGACACGCCTCTTGACGATCTGAATCTGCCTCCTAGTCCGAGTCATGTGCCGTCTGCCTTCATTTTGAACGAGAAGCACAAAATAGCTCAAGCTAAAATGGTGAGGAAACAGCAGCTTCAGAAAGAGAAAGAGCTACCGAAGAACATGCTTTCCATTTCCCCTCAGCAGCTTGTAGCTTTATAGACTGAGATTCAACAACTGTCTGAGGAATTTGAAAGACAGTCTAGTCACTGCTGTGGTGTGCACGGCAGATTCATCACGGCAACCAACCAGGTTGTTGAAGACCACAACAAGCGCGAAACCGCCAAGTTTGGTACTGCACCACCCACAAGTTCTTCAGCTTCACCACCACCGGCTCCGGCCAGTGAGACTGCGCCTCTATCTCTGCCCAAACCAGAAAGGGCAACTGAAGAAGTTGTTCCTGGAGAAATTGCAAGGGCGACTGCATCAGTCGACCCTGAAGTAAATGAACCATCAAATGCCTCAGCAGCAGCACCTCCATTGTCTTCATCTATGAACAGAATCACACTTCCTTCTGCATCAGAAGTGAAGAAAACCAAAGCTGCTGAGAAGGAAGCAAAGAAGAGAAAAGCTTCAGCTCCTCCTGCCAACACTGCTTTAGTGAAGAAAGTGAAGACGGCACCATTGTCTTCAGAAGATCCGATTGATGCCGTACCGATCTCGTCAGCGCCCCCTACTCCTACCACTGGAAATCTAGAACTTGTTCCATATGGGGTGGAATATGAAATTCCTCAGGCTGATGTAGATATCACTGATGCCCACTCTGCTGCTACCACAAAGCAGGTGGATGAAGAAATTGAAGTCGAAGATGATGCTTCGCTTCACCAAGTTGTGTCACGGAAGCCCTCACCGGTTCCGATGACTGAAGAAAATGACACTGCTTTGTCTGCAAGCAGTGAAGCAACTGAAGAGGATGTGGACATAGATGGTGCTACAACCCCACCAATCGTTGATGACTTTTGGGAAGCTTTCCATCCAAACTCGCCCCTCGCCACACCTCTGACGCAAGTGCCACAGTCACCCGCCGTCACTGAAGAAATTCATACGGTCTCTGAGGAGAAACAACCATCACCCCTCCAGAGCATTCCTGAAGAAATTCCAGCTGCAGCAGCTAAAGAAACTGCTCAAGATGAGCCCTGTCGTGGTTTTTTCACGGCAGATGTCCTCATGAAAGGACTTAGTGGTGAGGCCATCGCAGCTAAGTGGTATCTTGAACGGGGTTGATCGGAATCGAGAAGACGCGAGTTTACCCAGGTTCGGCCCCTCACGGTGGAGGTAAAAGCCTACGTCCTGCTTGATTGATATTGATGATCATAATCACGATTACAAGGGTGCTGTTTCCCTGACTCTGTCTCGAGAGCTATCAAAACGTCTATCTTGAGACCTGCTCAAACATCTGTCCAGACTTATCTGTCTATCTAGACCTCTAAAAACCTTGTCCCTCTTGGGGTGCCCTGCCCCTCCTGGGGTGCCCTGCCCCTCCTTATATAAGTTGAAGGGGCGGCTTACATGAGATTCCGGGTTATACCCGTGATTGGAGTCCTACTCTAAGTCATCCGTGTCTTCCAAGTTTAAAGGGTCTCCATCTTGTATTTTGACTCCTCGCCCGGGTCACTGTAGCAGGCCGGGTTAACATCCTGGCGCTGTAGCAGGCCGGGTTAACATCCTGGCACTATAGCAGGCCGGGTTAACATCCTGGAACTGTAGCAGGCCGGGTTAACATCCTGGCACTATAGCAGGCCGGGTTAACTCCCTGGCACTGTAGCAGCCGGGTCTCATCTTCGGGGCTCATCTTCAGGACTCATCTCCAGAAATGACTAAGTATCAGGGCGGCTTAAGCCCAGAGATGACTTAAGTCTCAGGGTGGCTTAACGTCATGAGCTGGGTCATATCGTGGAGTTATATCCCCGACATTAGCCCCCAGATTAGCTTGGATTTATTCATGCTAAGCTCCTGAGTTTCTTCCATATCAATATGTTGATGCCGGTTCTATGCAGAAAAAATAACCCTGATGATATTTTTGAATTGTCTTCAAACTGTCTTGGCTTGATAAAAAGAAAAAATCCGTCTGATGTTGTGCCAACTTTCAATGCTTCAGACTTTGATGAATAAAAAATCGGTATGATGTTGAGCTGGCTTGTCTGAATAGCTTGGAGGAGATAACCTATAGCCCCCAAGTCTTAAGAGTAGAGCAAAGCGATAGCTTAAGACTTGCTTAAATATAAATATTGCAACTTTGGAGAAAAATCCGGGTTATCCGTCTGAGTCTTCAATCATGAACTGAAAGTTTTGCACTTCACATGTGTAGCCCCCAAGGGCCGGCTCATCCGTATATGATGGGCCGGGTCTTCAACTTGGACCTTTTGATTTATTTAAACAACTTGTATTGTTGTAGCCCCCAAGTGTCGGGTCGTTTGCTTGCAGCAACCTGGGACTTTGTATTTGTCTTATGCTCATAAAACTTCAGCCAGTGTAGCCCCCAAGGGCTGGGTCATTATGCAATAATGAGTAGGGACTTTTGCAGATCGGATTATATAACCTTGAAGAGCGATGTGTAGCCCCCAAGTGCCGGGTCATCAATATGTGATGGGCCGGGTCTTCCAATTGGGACCTTATGACTTTGGTAAAGAACTGAATGTTGTAGCCCTCAAGTGCCGGCTTAATAAGATAAGACTAGGCTGGGACTTAGAAAATGATGAAAGGCCTGCTCATCTCCTTGAGATAACCGGGTGTGTTGACAATGTGATGATTTGAAAAGCAACTTGCATTAGCCCCCAAGTGCATGGTGCATGCTTGCAATGACATGGGACTTGCATACTTTGATGTAATCTTAATTTGAATAATGTAGCCCCCAAGTGTCGGGTCGTGTGCCTGCAGCGACTTGGGACTATTCCTTCCATTGTAAAATAAATCATATTCACTGTATGGATGAAGTGCTAAATGCCTTGCATATCAATATTGAACCATGCTCCTTGCTGTAAGCTGGTATTTTTGGATGAGGAAATAATAACCATTTTTCTAAAGCGGCTTTTGAAAACCTCAATCATCCAATGCTGGTTATGATAACCATAATGAAAATCCAGCCATGTTGGCTATTAAAGATTTTGAATAATATAACTCGGTTTGAAAACCGGCTCCTGCAATATAAACCAAGATATCCATGCATATATGAAGCATGGTATGATGACGCCACGATGATGCAATGTATGATGCAATGCATGATGATGTATGATAACAGAGTATAAAAATGTCGGCTTTCGAGGCATGACATAAGACCGGCTTTCAAGGCTCGAGTCTTGGTTTCGCTTCCTGTGGAAGCAGGATTTTTGGCCTCTGTTGGTTTGTCCTATCTCTCTGAAAGCCGGCTCTCACGCAACCAATCGAGCGTTTTAACTCTAATGAATTCAGGGTCACCTTTGTGATTGACTCATCAGGCGTACGCCGGGTCACTTTTTAGGGAGTAGCATCTTGCTAACAGGCAGGTTTAACCAAGTATAATTTGGCTGGTTGATTTATCCTCGCTTTCTGAAAGCCGGCTCTCACACAACCAATCGAGCGTTTTAACTCCGATGAATTCAGGGTCACCTTTGTGATTGACTCATCAGGCATACGTTGGGTCATTTTTTAGGGAGTAGCATCTTGCTAACAGGCAGGTTTAACCAACTTACGGCATCTCGCCAGGTTAAAGGGTTTTGTAAGCTAAACTCGATGAGTTGAAAGCCCCCAAGTAACCATATGATCATGGAAAAAATGCTCAGCATAGCCAGCTTGATTCCTTTGACCATTTTTTGAGTAGGATACCGATGTTGAGACTGCGCATCATGGCGACTAGTCTTCTTTGGTAACCTTTTTTGCCGATACGGCAGCAGCCCCCAGATCCAGGTTGTCTCCCTTGCAATGATTCGGGGTTCTTGTGTTTGTTGAAACCGGCTGAGTTTTCCGGGTCATGTTTGTGTAGCCCCTAAGTCTTAAGTCGACTCGGGGAGTTGGCTTGAGACTCGTCACACTTGGTCGTGTCATAAACCGGCATATAGCTGACAGCTGAGAGCTGAATTTTATTGAAACCAGCGGCGTGTGGCGAGTTGATGATCTTCGCAACACTCGTTGTATGTCCTTGGTGTTGATGATGCGATGTGAATCCGCGAAAAGTTGAGGTCGACCGTGGCGGGTTATAGATGATCCCGTGTCAGTAATCCGGCCGATGGTTTGTCCTGGCTTTTTGTTGAAGTTAACCAAACCGCAGCGGTGGCAACTTGTGTGCCTATCCATTGAGCCATCCGGTGCAGGCGGGGTCTGATAATATGTTTTTATTTGCTTCAGAGTTGTTGGAATAGATCGGACAACGGGGGCGGTGGCGTCCGTTTGAGCAGTTCGTGCAGACGGGCGCGGATCCAGTGTGTTGATGTAGATATGGGAGTCGGCCGGTAACCTGGCACGGACACGGGGGTCGCCCGTGGCGTTGTAAGCGCGGACGCGTGAGTCGGCTGCGGGCGCGGACGGATGAATCGGCCGCGACGTGAGCGGATGAGTCGGCCGCGTGTTGATGTAGGCCGAACCGCATGGGCGGCGGTTTGCACACACATTCATTGAGCAGTACAGCACGGTCGGATGCTGGCGCATTATAATTTTGGCGTGAGCTTTATATCCGTGGCATGACGATCGCCCTTGCAGTGAATAATTGTCCTGCACAAAAAAAAATATCGCAGGCGAGAGTAATTGTTCTCAAAAGAAATAAAAATGTATCAAATAAAAATAGACCGGATTTCACCTGATTCGTCCGGATGTCAGATGATCCGTATATAGCGTCGTGGATCCCCTCCAGTAATTTCAACGGCGAGTTAGCCACTCTCTCCGGTGGAGATAAAGTGGCTTGCAGTGCGACCATAGCGGAACCGGAGCTAGGCGGCTCGGAACGGACTGGCGGGGCAGACCAGAGCAGCGGAGTCGAGTCCGTGCCTACATCCCGCGCCCTCCTCCAGGTATTACTGACCCTTTCACTTTTTTTTCGCACCTGGCCACTTTACTTTCTTCCAGCTGGCCTCCTCCTGTCTTTTTCTTCAGCCGGCAGGGGAGCGTGCGGTAGCAGCTGGCGCGGGGCGGGGCAGAGCCGGCTGCGGACTTGTGGGGGCAGCCGAGGAGCGCGCACGCGGACGACACAGCCGTGCGGCCGGGTGGTCGGGGTGGCTCGAGGCGGAGGCTAGAAGCCGGGCGTCACGCGGCAGAGGCGGAGGTGAGGCCGGCCACAGAGGCGGCGACGGCTCGATGGAGGCCGGTGGAAGCGGCGGCTCGCGGACGGGGCGACTCAAAGCGGTGGCGAAGCCGCTGCAACGGTGAGAGGGCAGGGCCGGCTCACGGCGTCTTGGCGCGACGGCGAGTGAAGCCGCGGGGGCGACTCGAGGGTGGCTGGGTCGCGGGGTTCCCCCACGGCAGCTTGAGCAAGAGGCTTGAGCGGGCGAGAAGGCGGAGGCGATTTGAGGGCGAGACGGCGACTTGCGGCAGCTCAGAGACGGAGGCGACCGCGAGGCAGGGGCGGCTCAAGCGAGACGGTGCGAGGCGCCGGCGACTCAACCAGGCGGCGACGGCGTATTGAGGCAGAGGCAGCCATGCAAGGCCGGTATGGCGACTCACCTTGCAGGTGAGGTGGCTTGGTGGCAGCGGGTCATGGCCGCAGAGATGGCGGCGGCTCGGCGCGGCTGCGGGTGAGGTGGCTCGCAGGGAACGATGGTGGCCGGCAGCTCAATGCGAGGCCGGCGAGGTGACGGCGGATGGAGGAGCAGCGCCGGAGCCACAATGGGCGGCTCAGGCGCGAGCAGGCCGGCGGGTGAGAGGCCTGCGGCAAGGCGGCCGTCGGTGATTTAGCGCGAAGTTTGTAGTGAGATCTAGCGGAGGTGGCTCGTCACGGAGGCGACTTGTCCACTCACGGCAGAGGCTGAGACCATGGCGGGCCGACATGCGAGGCGGGATCTATAGCTGCGGCTAAAGAAATTCCTGGCGAGGCGAGTTACAGCGGCAGTGGTTGAGGCCGGAGCGACTCAAAGTAGGCCGCGGCAGAAGCGAGCGGTCCGGGCGGCTCGGCGCAGGACGAGCCCGCAGCGGTGAGGCGGTTTGGAGGCGGAATAAAGCCGGGGCGGCTTGAAGGTGAGGCCGCAGCAGCCCCCGTGGTAGCCTGGCAGCTCGTGGCGAGGCTGCAGAGGCCGGCGACTCGGGGAGGGCGGCTCAGCGATGGCCGTGGCAGAGGCGGCGCGTCCGTGACGGCGAGGTGGCGGGCCATGGCGACTCTGCGAAGGCGAGTGGCGGCGGCTCGCGGCGAGGGCAGGCCATGGCGACTCTGCGGAAGCGAGCGGCGGCGGCTCCGGCCAGCAGCAGCTCGTGGCGAGGGCAGGCCCAGGGCGGTTCACGGAGGCGAAGCCGCAAGCATCGAGGTAGAAGCGGCTCGAGGCCAGCTCGACAGAGACCGGCAAAGGAGGCAGCTCGGGGCCGGTGGCTCGGTGTAGGCCATGACGGAGGTGGCAGCTCAGAGTAGACCACGACGAAGGCGGCGGCTCAGAGTAAGCCACGATGAAGGGGGCGGCTCGGAGTGGCGGAACCGAGCCGCTCGGCCGGGTTAGCTCATCACGGTCACAGACAGAGGCGAACGAAGCTGTTCTTGCTAGGCCGTCTTGGCTAGTTTGTGCACTCAGCTTGAGGTCCGGAGTTCGAGTACGTTCGGTGTGTTAGACCCCATCGAAACGGATACAAAGCAGGTAATCCGACCACAGAGCAGGCGGCTTATGTTTTTGTGTTATCCACCGACTGAGTCGTAGCACAGGCGCTTGTAAACTTCCTCACGGAACGGAGTACTAATTGAAGTAATACTTGTTTGACGGCTATGGATTGACTTGTAGCAGGCTTCGGTCTTCATGCCAGAAAATGGCAGATTTCTGTTTTACCCCGCGATTTGATCCTCTCGTGGAAAACAGCTGACGTGGATGTGAAGTACGGTAGGAATCGGACCCGGTCGCCAAATCCCGACATCTGACGTATACTGCTGTATGTTTGCTGTAGCGAAAACTTATGTCGATCTCAGCGACTTGCGGTGGTGCACAGACGCAGCCCTAACTTTCTTGAACTTAAATCATAGATTTATGAACTCGAAGCTGATGCAGATCTTTCCAAACCGGCTCTTCTTCATCCGAAAAATTGCAAACTTCTCGATCCTTGGGAGAGATCCCTCCAAGAACTCAACACCACCGTGAGCGAGCCCCACGGTGGGCGCCAACTGTCGTGGTTTTGTCACGGCAGATGTCCTCATGAAAGGACTTAGTGGTGAGGCCATCGCAGCTAAGTGGTAGATTGAACGGGGTTGATCGGAATCGAGAAGACGCGAGTTTACCCAGGTTCGGCCCCTCACGGTGGAGGTAAAAGCCTACGTCCTGCTTGATTGATATTGATGATCATAATCACGATTAGAAGGGTGCTGTTTCCCTGACTCTGTCTCGAGAGCTATCAAAACGTCTGTCTTGAGACCTTCTCAAACATCTGTCCAGACTTATCTGTCTATCTAGACCTCTAAAAACCTTGTCCCTCTTCGGGTGCCCTGCCCCTCCTTATATAAGTTGAAGGGGCGGCTTACATGAGATTCCGGGTTATACCCGTGATTGGAGTCCTACTCTAAGTCATCCGTGTCTTCCAAGTTTAAAGGGTCTCCATCTTGTATTTTGACTCGTCGCCCGGGTCACTGTAGCAGACCGGGTTAACATCATCGCACTGCAGCAGGCCGAGTTAACATCATGGCACTGTAGCAGACCGGGTTAACATCCTGGCACTGTAGCAGACCGGGTTAACATCCTGGCACTGTAGCAGGCTGGGTTAACTCCCTGGCACTGTAGCAGCCGGGTCTCATCTTCGGGGCTCATCTTCAGGACTCATCTCCAGAAATGACTAAGTCACAGGGCGGCTTAAGCCCAGAGATGACTTAAGTCTCAGGGCGGCTTAACGTCATGAGACGGGTCATATCGTGGAGTTATATCCTCGACAAGCCCACTGTTAATGTTGTCGATGCATCCCCTCCTTGTGCAGACTCAATTCCTTCAGCTGACACAGATACAGTTCCTACCGCCACTGCTGAAGAAATTGCCAAGTCTCTTGCAATAACAGATCCGAATGATTTTACTGGGTCTCCACGACCAGTGTTTGATGTCCACAAAAAGATGCATAACCTTCAGCCAGTGCCAGTAATGCCCAAGATTGGCAGAACCCTCATGCGGCCTCAGTTTGACAACGCCAAATTCTTCGAAGAGAAGAATTTCTTCATAGGCGAATCCCCATATGACTCAGCCCAGATCAGGCACCTGCGCTTCTGGACACGAATGCAGATGAATTACTATGCCTCACTGCTATTCGACAAGAAGAAAGTATTTCCTCATCGCCATATTCCTCACGTGGATATGGAGTCTCTACCGTGCTTTCGGCCAGTCTTGGCTATTCTTCACGATGCAGGATTACTTAGCTTCTGCTCTGACGTGTGCAATTGGAATGAAGAACTTATTCTTCAGTTCTACGCCACTGTGCACTTTTCTGGAGAGGCTGAAGACATTGCTACATGGGCACTGGAATGGATGAGTGAAGACACTCACTATAAAGCACCAATTGAAGAACTTCTTCGTGCTTTCCCAGTTGATCCGCCCCAAGATGAAGTGAAGAGAATATATGAAGAACCTGAGCTGCCCGACCACCTGATGCAAGTGCTGATGAAGCCTATCGCTGAAGGAAAAGCTCAAAGGACAACTTTCCTAGTGAAGGACTTGCTGTATGTGCCAAAGACTGTTTTTCGCATTCTGTCCAAAACCCTCAGTCCAATTAAGGGTCACAACTCCAACACTGAAGAAGTTGTGGGAATTATGAAGAACTTGTTGTTCCATATAATTCATGACACTCCCATAAACATTCATGACTTCTTTCTGAGGACTTTGGTCACAGTGGCACAGTCGCCTTTTGATCTGAAGCCATATGCACCATGGATAATGCAATTCATCAGATCCTGATCTGCTATAAACTACAAGGCTGACAGTCAGAATCATTTAAGCTATTTGCCTGAAGTCGAAGTTCTTCAAAGCAGCATCTCCTCAGTTCCTGGCAAGGGCAAGACACCCGTCGATGAAGGAATTCGTCCCCTTGATGGACAATTTCATCAACCAATCTCCAGCTCCAATGCTGATGACACTGCAAGCCAGAACACTGCAGCAAAAGCCTCAAGGACAAATACTTCATCAGAAGCACCACGTGTCATGACGGACCGTGAGCTGCTCATCAGTCTTCACCAGAAAGTGGACTGAAACCACAGATGGGTTAAGCGTCAGTTCGCTGCAGTCCAAGCCAACATGACCGTGACGCATAACTTAGTCCGCAAAAACCGCTATTATATTCATGAGATTTTTGACAGATCATGGGCCATCCTTTCGCATCTCAAGACCGATGAAGAACTTGCTGATTTGCACTTCCAGATGAACTTTGACTGGGCCGAACCGCCTCAGAAGAAGTTCAAGAACACCAAAGCTCCTCCCCTCATGCCAAGTTCAGAGTCTTCATCGCGCCGGACTGATGAAAATGAAGTTGTTGAAGACGATGCGACTGGTCCATCTGCTTCACGCGACCCCGACAACGCTGGCGCTCCCTAGTCTTCATCGCGATGATTTTCTTCAGGGGCGTTAGTCCTCACCTTTTCTCCTTTTGGTCATCTGATGACAAAGGGGGAGAAGTGTGAGTTAGTCTTCAAGCGGGTCGATATATGGGCTTTTTTTTGCTTAAGTTGCAACTCTTGGACTTTGCTTGATTTGCTTTTTGATAAGTTGTAACTTAAATAATGTTGGTTGTCTGACTCTTTTGCTACACTTATGATGCGTGCTCTGATCCTAATACATCTGTTCATTATGCATGCACAATTATGTCAGACACCAATTTTCATCATGCATTCATATTCTTCAAATCCTATGATCATGCATGATTGGATTCCAAAATATAGGGGGAGATCTCCACAATTTCAACCTGCCATGTGCATTTGCAATCCAAAGCAAATTCCTCATATGCACATCTTCAGGGGGAGTTCCTCAATATCTTGTAATCAATTTCTTCAAACTCTGTACTTACACTTCAATTATTTTTACTCCCGTTGAAAGCCTAACCAATTTGTCATCAATCACCAAAAAGGGGGAGATTCTAAGTGCATCAAGTGCCCCCTTAATGGTTTTGGAGTATTGAAGACAAATAGGTTGAGGAACTAATGTGTTTGTGAGTATACACAGGATACAGAGTCCCTAAAGATTTGGTTTAACACATGGAAGATGACCCCTAAAAATAGATTTCTTCAAGTGAAGAATTTGATGATGAAATTGGAACGGCCTTTGAATAAATTGATGTGAAGACTTTGAAGCTTGAAGACTTTGGTTTTCGTAGTTTCTTTTCTTCTTATTTGAGTCATAGGAAAAACCGTACTGTTAAAGGGGGTCTAGGTGAAACATATTTCACATTTCCAAAGTGATGCTCATAACTTCTCAAACCTATACAGACAAGCCGCTTCGAGTGAAGCCTTTGGAAATCTCTAGTACAGCTGAAGCATTTGCTAGCGACAGTGACGAACTTCATCTGGTAGCTGACGAATTTGGTCAAGCTGAGGAGTTCGGAGTTCGCCAGTGCGATCTGCCTACCGTGAGGAAATTGAGTGCACTGACGAATTTGAGAGTACATTTTTTTAACCGTTGCTGCGCCACGTGCCAGCTGTCGAGTGGATCCTTATCCTGACAATGGTCGAATCAGTCAAGGGCATTTATGACATTTTATGTCGAGTTGCCCCTGGCTATAAATAGCCTTCCCCAACCAGTTGTTGGTTGGCTGCTCCGAGAGAACTTGACACTTGTCATTTGAGAGCAACCCTTCCTCTGACGACTTTGTGAGAACCCAAGTGAGGAAGAACCCAACCAGATCCTAAGTGATTGAGCATCACTGAAGAGATTGATCTGTGTGATCCGACGCTTGTTACCTTTGAGGACTGTCATTCCTCCAGACGGTTAGGCGTCATGTTCTAAGCACCCAAGAGTAATTGTGGCGTGCCGGTGAACAAGTCTGTGAAGGTTTTGGAAGTCTACCTTGAAGACTTACCACGAGTGATTGGGCGAGGTCTAAGTGACCTTAGCTCAAGAGGAATATAGTGAGGACTAAGTGTTCTCTGAGTTGCGACTCAGCCGCCTCAACCAGACGTACAGTTGATGCAGCAACTGGAACTGGTCTACCAAATTCCATTGTCTTCACCGAGCCAACCTGGTTTCAAATTCCTCACCCTCCCTTACTTTATTCCGCTGCTGAAGATTTTGTGATCTATCCTCTGACGAATTTGAACTGAAGTATTTGATCATGCTATCTTTTATTTCCTTAGTTCATTTTATTCATGCATGTATGATTGTATGATTGCATGTTCTTCACCCTTATGTATGTTGTTCGCATGTACTCTGAATCTGTGATGACTTAGTTTCCTATGCATTTCTATTTCTTCACTCTGATCTTCGTCAAATTCATCAGAGTTTGACAAATTTCTAATAATCTCCCATTCACCCCCCCTCGGGGAGATAACCAGCGCTTTCAATTGGTATCAGAGCAAGGTGCTCCCTTGTTCTGTGTGATTTTGGTTTAACCAGCTGGAGTTTTAGTTATGTCGACCGCAGGTATGATCAAGGTCTCCGCTGCCTGCCCCATCTTCGATGGCACAGACTATCCCTACTGGAAGGTCATGATGCGAAAGCGTCTCCTTGCCACGAACAGCGAATTGTGGACTGTCACTGAACTGGGATTAACTGATCTTTGCAAGAGGGCGAATGCTGAGGACATTCGCAGATATACTCAACTAGATGCTCAGGCCAAATACATCATCTCTTCTCGTCTGGCCAAGGATGAGTTCACACGCATCTCCCATCTGAGCAATGGGAAGCTTATCTGGGACAGGATCTCCGACGTCTATGAAGGGGCATATAGACGTGATGATCCTTGGGTTGTGGAATTTGCAAATTCCCTCAGATCCCGGGAACCTGATGATGCCTCTACTTCGGTTGCAGTGTGTCTCATGGCACGAGGTGCAAAGGTAACCTCACGAGAAGCTTAATTTGAAACTTCCAGTGATGACGACTCTGAGTGTGAAGCTAAACCAAGCTATAAGAAACTTGCTAGAATTCCTACTGAGCAACAACATGCCTTGGAAAAGACTCAAAAACTGCTAGACAAAAGCGATGATCTGTTGAACGATGAAATGGAACGCTCACAAATCTTGACTGACGAAATCAAACGTCTTCAGTCAAAATTTGACGAACTTGAAAGTCGTCATGTGTCCCTCTCAGCTGAACATGAGAAGCTGTCCTATGAATTTCTTCAAAGGAAGCAAGATCTCGAGAAGCTGAGAGCGTCTCATGATGATCTTCAAAAAGAAATCGACTCACTCCTCGCTCAATAGACCAGTACCGCTCAGGAAGAATTTGTTGCACCATGCTTAAAATGCCTTGAATGTGATAATGCTAATTCTTCAGCTGAATGTTCAAATGCTTCTATACTTGCAATTGCTTCAACTGCTACGGTGGCCACCAATCCCTCATCTGAGGAAGCCGCCAGTGGTACTGATGAAAATGCAGGGCTGAAGGAATTGCATGTCACTGGCATGTACAAAAGCCTTAAAGGGCATCAAGCCCTGTGTGACGTGCTCAAAAAGCAAATTCTTCACAGGAACCCTAGGAAAGAGGGTATTGCCTTTGAGAGAAAGCTCAACGCTGATGGTTTGTATTGGAAGCCTGAGCAGTATCCCAAAACCACATGGGTTGCTGCAAAGGGACCTCCAGTAGACCCATCTTCTTTATCTGGCTATACTTGTGATTCTTCATATTCTTCAGATGAGTCATTTGACTCCTATTATAAACTGTTCAAGAATCAGAATGGTGAGGTCTTTGCCAGATTCATTGGTACTAACTGCAGGAGCGGTCCACCTGTGAAGAAAATTTGGGTTCCTAAAAGCCTTTTGGAAAATCTTCAGGTGAATGTCATCATGACACCACCGATGAAGAAGAAACTTCCCAGGGCAAATTCTTCACAGGGATCAAAGTCGTCAAATGGACGCAGACCCACTAATGGTCGCACTAATGCCTCTGTTTCGCAGGGAAACAAATAGCTATTTGATGAATATGAGCATTATTCTTCAAACCACTATGTTCATAAATCTTCGAAGAACTTCTCTACTTATTCATTCAATTACTATAACCCACCTGTGAAGAGAAATGCATATTCTTCAATGCCTAAGTTCTCCATCAATGCACTTCATCACATTGCTTCTCAGCCACCCATTCAGATGTGGGTGGTTAAGAAGAAGAACTAATCTCTTCTGCAGGGTCAGGTCTTCAGACAACTAAATGTCTGATGAATTTGCTGAAGACCTGACATAATGCCTGTTGGGATGCAGGCTAATCATGCTGGAATGAATACTTCATTTCACACATCCCTTATGCTGCTTGATACTATACATTGATGAAATTGTCTGACGAAATTCATCATCATCATATTCTTCACTTTGAAGCATATGAATTTGTAAGTCAGACTAATGCTTCTACAGGATGATACACCTTCAGCCACTGAATGGGTCTTGGACAGTGGCTGCACGAATCATATGACTGGAGATAGGAATCTCCTCACTGATGCTCCCCTTACTACGTCTCATCTGAATCATATCACTTATGCTGACAAAGGAAAAAGCAAGGTATTGGGTCTAGGTAAGGTTGCCATTTCAAAGGATCGACACATGGAAAAAGTGATGCTTGTCGAGTCCCTTGGATTCAACCTCATGTCTGTCTCAATACTTTGTGATCTTGATATGATTGTCATCTTTGGCAAATATAGATGCATTGTACTGTTGGAATCTGACAAATCCAAAGTCTTCGAAGGCTTTAGGAGAGGTGACTTGTATATTGTAGATTTTTCTACAGGTCCTCAGCCCGCAACATGTCTAATGGCAAAAGCTTCAGAATGCTGGCTATGGCATCGACGACTTGGACATGCTGGAATGAGGAATTTGAGCACACTCGTCAAGAAGAAGCATATCATTGGCGTCGAGGGTGTCAAAATCGTCAAGGATCATCTCTGTGGCGCTTGTGAGTCTGGAAAGATGACCAGAGCCAAGCACCAGGCGAAGACAATCATGACCACTACTCGTCCTTTTGAATTGCTTCATATGGATTTGTTTGGTCCTACACATTATGCCACACTAACCAATGCAGCATCTCTCTACGGATTCGTCATTGTTGATGACTACTCTCGCTACACCTGGGTGCACATCATTACCTACAAGACTGAAGTTTAGAATGGCTTCAGACGATTCTCCAATCGAGCCATGACAAATTATGGTCTCAAGATCAAGCACATCAGGAGTGACAATGGCACTGAGTTCAAGAACACAAGCCTCGATGATTATCTTGATGAACTTGGTATTACTCATGAGCTCTCTGCTCCCTACACTCCTCAGCAGAATGGAGTCATGGAGCGCAAGAATAGAACCCTCATCGAGATGGCGCGAACTATGCTTGATGAATACAAGACTCCTCGTCACTTCTAGCCTGAGGCAATTGACACTGCATGCCACATCATCAACCGGGTATATCTTCACAAATTCCTCAAGAAGACTTCATATGAACTCCTCACCGACAAGAAACCCAATGTGAGTTATTTCAAAGTCTTCGGTGCTAAATGCTGGATTAGAGATCCTCATCACAATTCTAAATTTGCACCGAAAGCACATGAAGGTTTTATGCTTGGTTACGGAAAGGACTCGCACACCTACAGAGTCTTCAACTCCTTCCACCACAAGGTAGTTGAAACTGTAGATGTGCGGTTCGATGAAACTAACGGCTCGCAAAGAGAGCACTTGCCTCCTATGCTAGATGAAATGCCACCTGAAGAATCTATCAAGCTGATGGGCACTGGTGAAATTGTGCCCAGTGAAGAAATAGTTGCTGATGAAGAAGTGGTCGTTCCTCGTCGTGAAGAAAATGAACATGGTGATGAGAATGATGCTGAGGATTCTGCGCGGCAACAACAACATCAAGGCCCTCGTCCAGCACATCCACGAGTGGCAAATGAAGTGCAGATTGAGAAAATCCTCGACAACATCAATGCACCTGGTCCCCTCACTCGCTCAAGAGCTTCACATTTAGCTAACTTTTGTGGGCATTACGCATTTGTCTCTATTTCAGAGCCCACCAAAGTAGATGAAGCCTTTATGGAACCTAAATGGATTCAAGCGATGCAAGATGAATTGCGTCAATTCGAGCTCAATAATCTGTGGGAGCTTGTTAAGCGTCCAGATCCACGCAAACACAATATCATCGGCACTAAGTGGATCTACGGCAACAAACAAGACGAAAATGGCCAAGTGGTGAGGAATAAGGCCCGTCTTGTAGCTCAAGGCTACACACATGTTGAGGGTATTGATTTCAAAGAAACATTTGCACCTGTTGCTAGGCTTGAAGCCATTCGTATATTGCTTGCATATGCTAACCATCATGATATCCTCTTATATCAAATGGATGTGAAAAGTGCATTCCTCAATGGTAAGCTTGAGGAAGAAGTATATGTTGCTCAACTACCAGGTTTTGAGGACCCAAAGCATCCTGACAAAGTCTTCAGACTCAACAAGGCTCTCTATGGCCTCAAGCAGGCCCCTAGGGCTTGGTATGATACACTGAAGGAATTCCTGAAGAAAAAGGGGTTCAAGCCCGGTTCACTTGATCCCATTCTCTTTACTAAATCTTATGTTGGTGAACTGTTCATATGCCAAATATATGTTGATGATATTATCTTTGGTTGCACTAACAAGAAATACAATGACGAATTTGCTCATATGATGCAAGAAGAATATCAGATGTCTATGATGTGGGAGTTGAAATTCTTCCTTGGGCTTCAAATTCGTCAACAACCCAATGGCATCTTTATATCTCAGGAGAAATACCTCCGAGGCTGCCTGAAGAAATTCGGAATGCAAGATTGCAAAGGCCTCAAGATACCAATG
Source organism: Elymus sibiricus (assembly GCA_039707655.1). Lineage (NCBI taxonomy): Eukaryota > Viridiplantae > Streptophyta > Magnoliopsida > Poales > Poaceae > Elymus > Elymus sibiricus. The sequence goes on along the minus strand of CM077664.1, from coordinate 52,757,720 downwards.
CCAACAAATGGCCAACTCAACACTGACGAAAATGGTAAAGATTTCGATCAGAAGGTATATCGCTCCATCATTGGTTCGCTGCTTCACCTATGTGCATCTAGGCCAGATATTATGCTTAGCATTTGCATGTGTGCCCGCTTTCAAGTGTCACCGAAGGAATCACACCACCAGGCTGTGAAACGAATTCTTCGATATTTGGCTCACACCCCAATGCTTGGATTATGGTATCCCAAGGGCTCATCACTTGATCTTGCTGGATATTCCGATTCTGATTATGCTGGTGACCGTGTGGATCGCAAGTCAACATCAGGCACATGCCATTTCCTCGGACGATCTCTTGTATGTTGGTCTTCGAAGAAGCAGAACTGCGTCTCACTCTCTACGGCCGAGGCTGAGTACATTGCTGCTGGCGCCTGCTGCTCTCAGTTACTATGGATGAAGCAAACCCTCAAGGACTATGGCGTCAACGTGAAGAAAGTGCCACTCTTCTGCGATAATGAGAGCACCATCAAGATCACCCACAACCCAGTGCAACACTCAAGGACGAAGCATATTGAGATTCGTCACCATTTTCTTCGTGATCATGTGCTGAAGGGAGACATCGTCATCGACCACGTGAAGACTGAAGACCAGCTTGCAGATATCTTCACAAAGCCCTTGGATGAGAGAAGGTTTTGCATGTTGCGGTGTGAGCTAAACATCTTAGAATCTTCGAATGTCCTTTGAAAAGGACACACATCCTAACGCTTATGCATTCTTGATGACTTTGATGCACAACACACGAAGTAACGTTTTTCTTCAATCAATGAAGACTAACCCTCCAAGTGTGAAGAAATTAATGAAGAACTTGATTCTCAGAACCCTACAACAATTGTACGCGGTGTCTGAAATCATCATAGTTCTTATACGGTGGGTAACGCCACCACCTCTTTTTTCTTCAAATTTGAGTTTTTCGTCATTTGCAATTTCGTCAAACTTTTAAAATTCATCATTTGAGGTTATTCTTCACTGCGTTTGGTTCCATACCTATATATATATATATATATATATATATATATATATATATATATATATATATATATATATATATATATATATATATATATATATATTTGAGTTTTTCATGTCCTCAACAGCATCCACATATAGCTAATTCTTCAATCGAGTTTTTCGTCATCTATGTGGATGTGATCGGACCCGCTCCCCTCTATGCTAAACTCAACCCACTCTATTCACAATTCTTCATATGCGTTCTATTTGACACTGTTCAAAGTCTTCACTATGTCCTTGACAGCTGTAGGATCGAGGAGATAGGTCTAGAGGGGGGGTGAATAGACTCCTAACTAGCCAAATTAGCAGTTTTTAATTTCTCTTGAAACTTAGGCAGATTTTGGCACAAGTTAAGATCACTCCAATACTTTCTACATATGCATACCTAGAGATTAAGCAGCGGAAATAGTAAAGCATGCAATAGTACGGAAAGTAAAGGGGTAGAGTATGGAAGATCAAACGCAATGAAGACACGGTGGATTTTTGGCGTGGTTCCGATAGGTGGTGCTATTGTACGTCCACGTTGATGGAGGCTTCAACCCACGAAGGGTAACGGCTGCGCGAGTCCACGGAGGGCTCCACCCACGAAGGGTCCACGAAGAAGCAACCTTGCCTATTCCACCATGGCTTACGTCCACGAAGGACTAGCCTCACTCGGGGTAGATCTTCACGAAGTAGGCGATCTCCTTGCCCTTACAAACTTCTTGGTTCAACTCCACATCTGGTTGGAGGCTCCCAAGCGACACCTAACCAATCTAGGAGACACCACTCTCCAAAAGGTAATAGACGGTGCGTTGTTGATGAACTCCTTGCTCTTGTGCTTCAAATGTTAGTCTTCCCAGCACTCAATCACTCCTCACAGATTTGGCTATGGTGGAAGAAGGATTTGAGTGGAAAGCAACTTGGAAAGGCTAGAGATCAAGGTTCAAATGGTAGGAATGGAATATCTTGATCTCAACACATGAGTAGGTGGTTCTCTCTCAGAAAATGTATGGTGGAAGTGTAGGCACGTTCTGATGGCTCTCCTTACTGAGAAGGATGGGGTGGAGGGGTATATATAGCCTCCACACAAAATCCAACCGTTACACACTTTTGACCCAACTCGGTGGCACCGAAACAATTATCTCGGTAGCACCGAACTATGTAAAAGATATGAACTTTAGGAATCTCGGTGGGACCGATACGAACAACTCGGATGGACCGAAGTGCAATGGCTTAGGGCAATCCTCATCTCGGTAGCACCGATTGCATCAACTCGGTAGGACCGAAGCGAAGCAATAAGGCAACAGAGACTTGGCAAGCCATCTCGGTGAGACTGATTTGCAAACTCGGTGAGACCAAAGTAAATGCAAACGAATACAGAGAGTTGGCAAGGCCATCTCGGTGGGACCGATATCCATTTCGGTGGATCCGATTTGTTAGGGTTTGGCAGTGGCTAAGTCTTGGATGAACTCGGTGGGGACGGATTGGAAATTTTTGTGGGGCCGAGTTGGACTTTAGGTTTAGGACATATTTGGGTAGAGATAGTGGTTGAGGGTTTAGGAATACTATCACTAAGCACTTGAGCAAAAAGACCATTAAGCAACACCTCATCCCCTTTTAATAGTATTGGCTTTCCTATGAACTCAATGTGATCTAGGATCACTAAACCAAAAATGTAGAGTCTTGATCTTTGCCAATTCTTGTCCTTAGCATTTTGAGGGGGTTCCACGTCCTCTTGTCCATGCCACGCCATTGTTGAACTTGTCTGAAATTCACTAGATAAAAGCATTAGTCCAACAATATGTATGTTGACATAAATTACCAAAACCACCAAGGGAGCAAATGTGCTTTCAATCTCCCCCTTTTTGGTAATTGACGTCAACATACATCAAAGCTTCAAATACAGATATAGTAGAGGTATGTATGAAAGCTTTGAAGAAAACATGTAACATGTATGAGCTCCCTTGAACTCCCCCTGAAGATGTGCATAACATGATGATATCTTATGGGAAATATACATGTAACATGTATCTTGGCTATATGCATCAGAGCAATATATATATATGACATTGGAGTATCCACATGTACAAGATTTTCTCCTTGCAAACAATATATACTTAGAAAGAGGTCAACCATGTACATGAGTGTGATGCATATACTTACCTTGAAGTTCTTGATCAAGTACCTGAAGAAATACACTTGAGAAAACAGGGTTAGATAACACAAGATAATTTCTTCAAGAAAAGGACACAAGGTTAACAAGAAACCAAGATTGGGATGGCATGTAGAAGAGAGTATCACTAGGTGAATACTTCTTTGAAGCAGACATGTCCCCAAAAGAAATAGTTGTCTCCCCTTAAGGAACTTCCTCTCCCCCTGAATCTGACATGGATATTGGGAGTAGGTAGGGTGAGAAAACTAGAACAACCAAAGAACAAACTTATCATGTTTCTCTCTCCCCCTAAAAGAAACATGTAACATTCTCTCCTCTTGTAAGGTGCATCTCTTTTATAGTGATAAGCTTTGATGTGTATTCCTCTCATAAGCTTTGATGTGTATTCCTCTCTCCCCCTTTGACATCAATTTCCAAGAAGGGACTTCAAGGTTATTGATCAAGTGGGTTTGGTCCTCGAGAAACACACTTGGCCATTGAGTGGCTCTAGATGCAAGTAGAGGGTAAGAATCATCGAGTGGAGCTAGAGCAGAAAAACTCAGGGAAAATTTGATAGAAAATTCCTTAGAGCAGTCAAAATCGGTGACACCGAGTTGAGACCATTCGGTGGAACCGAGTTTGATGCAATGGAATATTTTGTCAACTCAGCTCACTAGGCAAGGAAATCTCACAAGGATTTGTAATGAATTAACTGCAAATCAAACGAAAAGAAATGAAACAAAAACAAAGAAACGTCTAGATGAAGTTTTTTTTAACTTCATCTAGATGGGTCGGCGACTAGGTCACCTATGTTAGAGTATATTGACTTAGGAGTCAAGTGAGAATACTTGATCATAGGTCATACTCATCATTAAGCTCAAAATGGGGTTGCCATTTTTCCTTTAAGCTCTTGATGTATTCACATCTTGTTGAGTTGCTTTAGCTCATGTCTTTGAGTAGAGCTTCTCTAAGATGTGAGAACTTACATTGGTATTTGGTGAAGTCCATCATGTAGTTGAACTTGAAGTGGATGCTCATGAATTTAAGTTTGGAGCTATCCTATCATTTGTAGTTCATCTTCCTACATGGGTTAGATTTGCGAGGAACAACATGTGTACCCAAAATGACAAGAATGAAGCATAACTTAAATGTTGTCAAAGGATATGTTTAGGTTGTCTTGTTCCTTGTTACTCCATCAATTGTTGATACTTGGGTTATACAAGATTGCTCTAGATAAGAGTGAGATGCAATCTTGTGACAAGAAGCTTGTCCAAGTACCTACAAGGGTTAGATACCATACAAGGGAGCAGAATGTCCAGGATATAAAATGATCATAAAGGATATCATGGGTTAGTCAAGAATGCTCATGCCCTTGTATGCATCCTCATGAACCTCTAGTTCACGTTTGAAGCATCAATGATGTTCAATTCACTTCTCAAGTGACAAAACACTTTCTCATCAAGTGGTTTGGTAAAGATGTCCGCCAATTGTTTGTCTGTACGAACATGTTTAAGGTCAATATCTCCTTTCTCAACATGATCTCGAATGAAATGGTGACAAACCTCAATATGCTTAGTGTTGACACCTGATTTTGGCACGATGCAAAATGCAGTAAAGGTGGACTCAAGCAGGAAGATCTTTTGTGTGGAAGTTCATATTGCTGGCGTGAAAGGCTTGCCGGTGGAATCCTGCCGCCCAATTAGAAGCTTGCCACTGTAAAAGGCTTGCCGGTGAAATCTTGCCGCCCAAGTAGAGGCTTGCCGCTGTAAAAAGCTTGCTGGTGAGTGCTTGCAGATGACCCGGCAAGAGATGGCCCGGCAAGGAGATGGCCCGGCAAGGAGACGGTCCTATAGGAGGCAATTCGGCGAAGCGACAGCCCAGCAAGGCGACCCGGCAAGATCTTGATGGTAACCCCGGGAAGATGGCAGCCCGTCAAAGACCGAAGATCAAGATAAAACTGGAGTTGCCATGTCCCAATCGGCAAAGAAGATGGCCCGGCAAGGAGATGGCCCGGCAAGGAGATGGCCCGGCAAGGATATGGCCCGGCAAGGAGATGACCTGGCAAGGGATAATCCGGCAAGGCGACCCGGCAAGGTACCTTGATGGTTTCAGGCGAAGATGAATGCTTGCCGGTCCTCAAAGGCTTGCCGGTTTAAGTAAGAATCCAGACAGAGACCAGAGGACTTGTCGCCCGTCAGATCCCGACCTGAAGATAAAGATGGGCCTGGAGAGTCATCGAAACGGCCTTGTTTGGAGAATTGGCCCGCGTTCGCCACGACAAGGAGCAGGACGGGAAGGTGATGCGAATCCGGATAGGAGTCCAGCTTGGGAAAGACTTAGAGGTATTAGGACGTGATTTGGTATACTTTTCTTGTAAGGAAAGCTTAAACAAGTCCTTTACTTGTACGGGAAGTCCAGCCGCCCTTTATATATGTTGGGGGTGACGGCCGATTAAAGAATCAACAATCGATCAAACACAATCTACTTTTTACGTACCTTTACCTTTCGTTTACTGTCTTTTTCGCCAAACCCTAGAACCCTAGGGCGAGGTTTTACCCTTTGTTGCTTTGCTTGAAAAGCATCCGTGCTCCTCTCCGAAATTGAGGAACCCTCTTTGTTGCTTTGCTCGTAAAGCATCCGTTTATCGTACACAAAAGTACGGTTGGCGACTCCGTTATTCAAATACATTGCGCGGTGCAATCGTTGTGTTACGCGGGGAAAATTTCTTCGCCAACACAAATTGGCGACTCCGCTGGGGAACGAAGAACGCCGAGTACTTCCAATCTACTCGGCGACAAGAAGAACAAGGGCAGCATCCACGCGACAAGATGATCAACGATCCCAACAACAGCAGCGAAGTCAACCCCGACAACATCATCCCTGCCGCAATGGAGGATCTCTCGGAAGAAGACCGACTGGAGATTGAACGCGTACTTGAAGAGCAGAGGAGGATGATGCTGGCAGGATTCCAGAAGACTCGGAACGGCATCGTCAAGAAAATAGCTACGCCAAAGGCTATGCCGAGTAATTCAGATCTACTCGGCACTGAGGTAAAACAATCAACCGAAGAAATTGCTCATCTGATTGATACTTCCGTAGCTAGTAAATTTGGATCCAGCATGAACACAATTTCCAAATCTATGGCTGATAAATTTGAAGAGCTTAAGGAGCAACTTAGTAAAGATTTAGGAATTGTTTCATTAGGGCAATATGTTGAACGTGCATCAGCTAACATAGATCAAACTCATGTTGCTCTAAATAATGATCGAGGTGGCCGGAACCCTACCAATAGTTTGGTCCATAATTTTATTCCTAATGTTGCTCCTCCTATTGTTTCTACTTCGGTTACACAAAATTATGATAGCAATAACCGAAGTAGGGTTTTGAATTCAAATCTGCAACAACCCTATTATCAAACAGCAGCGTATACCACGCCACCGAGTTACAATCAACCCGGAGCAAACTCATCACCGAGTTACAACCAACTCGGAGTAAGCCCGTCGGGTTACAATCAATTCGGTACGAACCCTCACCGAATTGTAAATCATTCAGAGACCATGCCGCCAGCTGCCAGTACCGGGGTTCCATATGGGCCGGTACTTGATTCACATGTTAATGATCCTCCGTTGCAAACTTCATATGCTCAAACCGTATTGCCGGAGAATCCACAACATGCTGCTGTTACACGAGCAAATGCTCCATCATCTAATGATATTTGGAAAGATCAGTTGATTGACATACTGAGCGAATACGGTTTAGCACCGAAAGGTACGACACGTATCTATCGGAAACCATACCCCCAGTACTTTGAATCTACTCCTTATCCTCGTGGTGTTAAGATCCCTGATTTTGTTAAATTCACCGGGGAAGGAGGTAGATCTACTGTTGAACATGTGGCGCAGTTCTTAGCACAATGCAGTGAATTTGGTAATTTAGATGTTTACAGAGTTAGACTATTTCCTTTGTCTTTAACCGGCACTGCATTTACTTGGTTTTCATCCCTTGCTCCTAACTCTATTTTTTCATGGGCACAATTAGAGCAGCGATTTCATGAGTACTTTTATAGCGGTGAGACTGAGCTTCGGCTCTCTGACTTGACTATGGTTAGGCAGAGGTATAATGAGCCGGTGCATGATTACATTAGAAGGTTTAGGGATGTGAAGAACCGCTGCTACAGCTTAACTATAGCCGAAAAGGACTTGGCTGATCTAGCTTTTTCGGGATTGCTTGCTCACATTAAAGATAAGCTAGAAGGGCAAGAATTTATAGATATAAACCAAGTATTACAAAAGGCTTTGGCACAGGAAAACCGAGCTAGAGAGGTTAAGCAATCTAGTCGGTTCAGAGATAACAAAAAAGATAAGGTTATTCCTGCTGTGAATACTTTAGAATATGAAAATGATTCGGCTAGTGATGATGAGTCAGACATATGTGTAGCCGAATGGATCCAAACGCCAAAGTCCAAACCTTTTGTGTGTCCTGCTTTAAAACCTACACCTGCTAAGAGAGAGGAGATTAAATATACTTTTGATATTAGCAAATGTGATAGGATCTTTGACATGCTATTGCAAGGGAAACAAATAAGATTGAGAGGAGGGCATGTGATCCCATCTCCGGAAGAATTGGGACGAAAAGCTTACTGTAAGTGGCATCATTCTTTTTCACATGCTACTAATGATTGTAACGTTTTTCGTCGACAGGTGCAATCGGCCATTAACAAAGTATGATTGACATTCACAGAGGATGCCAAGATGAAACTCGATAGTGATCCTTTCCCTATTAATGTAATCGAGTTTGACGGCAAGAAGATGCTAATTCGGTCAGATCAGACCGAGTCAGCCAAGGAGAAAAATACTGTTGATGAGAATGCTCCGCCAAGAATGATTAAACCCAAGAATCCAGAGGTCGGAGTATGGAAGGTTAATGGAAAGAAAAAGCAAGGTCTAAGACCAAAGCCGACTGTCAACATGCTGTTGGAAAAATACACTTCACATAGAAACAGCAGTGTGTTCAATCGGCTCGGAGGGGTTAAGCGTCCGAGATCTCCTTCTGGGTTTGATCAGGGTCATGACCCGGCAAGAAACAACCCGGCAGGAAACGGTCCGGCAGGAAATGGTCCGGCAGGAAACGGTCCGGCAAGGGATGGCCCGGCAAGACGACCCGGCAAGATAACCTGCCAGACGACCCGCAAGACGAGCAACAGCCGTGTTTCCCGATGGAACCGGCTCATTGGGGACACCCACCTCCTATGTATCCTTACTTTCCTCCGTGTCCTCCGTGGGGGTTTAATCCATGGGCACCATACCCTATGGGACCACCGGTTTATTTTCAGCCAGAATGGAAACAGCCGAATGCTATACACAGGGGACCAGTGCGTCAGAAAAGAACTCGTTTCAATGAAGGTACGATTCGAGGGAATCGGTCGCCGGTGCGCCAAGTGGATGACAGAAACGGTACTGGTCGCGGGCTCACTTGGGTATGCAAGCCCGTGAAGGAACTTGAAGAAAATCAACCGGCTGGAGCTGCCGAAAACAATTCAAGAAGAGAGAACGTTGCCGGGTTGAAAGATAATTCAGTTCAAAGAAAAGATGCCAATGCACATACTGTATCTCCCGGCGTGGCTCGGAAAGCTGGATCGGTTGGCTTGATTATCGATCCACTCATTAGAGAGAACAGTCCACGTGTATCCCCTGGTCAGTCTCCCGTTACTTTTGGCTCATTCAATCAAGGTGGGGACCTGAATTCCAGCGGGAGCCATAGGTTTGCAATGGGGAGTGTATCTCGTCATAAGAAAGATATTCCTATTACTCAGTATAGGCCGGGTTACTCAGGGGGCAGCAAGTATGCCGGCAAGCTCTTTGCCCGGCAAGCTCTTTGCCGAGATACTCAGGAGGAAGTCAATACCAGCCGAGTAACTCGGGGTGCAGCAAATCTGTCGCTCCAGGGACTAAACCAGAGCCTCAGTGGTGTCCGACAGGACTGAATCACACTCAGAAACGCCGAGTGCAGCGGCTGCGAGCTCTGGAGATCAAGGAGGAGATAGCTGAAAAGGAGCGGGACAAGCTGTTCAATAAGGAGAGGCCAATAATACCCCGACTGGCGTGGAAAGAAAAGCAAAAGGTACGACACGTGCCTATCGGGAACCGTACCCCGGCAAGCTCGGTACCGGCAGGTGCGGCAAACCCGTCTCCGACAAGTCCAAACCCGGCAAGGCTGGCAAGCCCGGCAAGCCCAGTATGGAAAGAAAAAGGCATTGCCGGTAACTCAGTTGATGCTCCCCCAGGCTCGGTTGATGCAGTCACCAGTTGTTTGGAGGAAACCGCCCAGGACTCGGAAGGTGATGACAAGTACTCAGATGACGACATGACAGACGACAAAGCTGACGGCGTCAACTCGGAGAGCGGCAACAACACGTTCACGAATATGGATATTAACATGGTTTTTGCGTTGCCCGCCGAATTCCGCGCACCTGAGTCTGAAGTTGCCGAGTTGGTTCTTGGGCCGAGTAGAGCTATGTTTGAAAAGCCAGAGAAGCCCGACAAGCACTTGAAGCCGTTATTCATTAGGGGACATATTGACGGCAAGCCCATTGGGCGTATGCTTGTCGATGGCGGCGCAGGTGTTAATATCATGCCTCTTTCGGTGTTTACCAAGCTGAACCGAAAGGAGAGCGAATTAATGAAGACCAACATGGGACTCAGTGGGTTCTCAGGAGAACTATCTGAATCCAAGGGCGTTATATCCATGGAGCTTACAGTAGGAAGCAAGACCTTGCCGACTGCTTTCTTTGTAGTTGATGTCAAAGGCCGATACAATGTTCTGTTGGGGCGTGACTGGATCCATGAGAATTGTTGCATCCCCTCTACTTTGCATCAGTGCTTGATTCAATGGGTAGATGATGAAGTGGAAGTGGTTAGGGCAGACGACTCGACTTGCATAGCCTTGACGGAAGCGCCAGTTGATTGGCAACTTGGTGATATGCGATGCTTGACCGGTAGAGATCTATCGGACTATGATTACATTAGTATAGGTAGAGATGGTTTCGTGCCTATAAATGTACAGCCGGCTGATGTAGCTCGGCTTAACAATCTATATATATATATATAAATGATGAATAAAGAGGATAGCATTGGATGGTTACAAAAACGTACAGAAGAGTATCGTTCCGGCAAGAACGATATGCATGAAACTATTGAAGAATTTGAAGACATGGACAAGCTTGGGCATGGGTTCTCATCGGCTGATCCGCTTGAAGAAATAGACATTGGTGACGGAAGCACTCCGAGACCAACGTTCATCAATGCTAACTTGAAGGCCGATCAGAAAGGCAAGGTAACTGAGTTACTTAAAGAATTTGTTGATTGCTTTGCTTGGAACTATACCGAGATGCCTGACTTAAGTAAAGATTTAGTGGAGCATAGATTACCTATCAAACCTGGGTTTAGGCCGTATAAACAACCCCGTAGGAATTTTAATCCTGATATGTATGACCGGATCAAAGAGGAAGTTGATCGGTTGATAAAAGCAAAGTTTATTCGGCCATGTAGATATGCAGATTGGGTGTCCAATATTGTTCCTGTTGAAAAGAAGGGCACCGGCAAGATTAGAATATGTGTTGATTTTAGAGACCTGAATAAAGCTACTCCAAAAGATGAATATCCTATGCCTATTGCCGACATCCTTATTAATAATGCTTCGGGGCATAGAATAATCAGTTTTCTAGATGGTAATGCTGGTTATAATCAGATATTTATGGCCAAAAAGGACATGTCTAAGACTGCTTTTCGATGCCCTGGCTTTGTCGGCTTGTTTGAGTGGGTCGTTATGACTTTTGGGTTAAAGAATGCTGGTGCTACATATCAATGTGCCATGAATCTAATCTTTCATGATCTTCTTGGCATTATATTAGAAATATACATTGATGATATAGTTGTTAAATCGGATGGGTTTGAAAGTCATCTTGCCGATTTACGACTCGGTTTTGAAAGAATGCGCCGGTATGGATTAAAGATGAATCCTCTTAAATGTGCCTTTGGCGTGTCGGCTGGAAAATTCTTGGGGTTCATAATTCATGAAGGTGGTATAGAGATTGACCCTAAGAAAGTTGAGGCAATTAAGAGTCTAGAGCAGCCGACTTGCAAAAGAGATGTGCAAAAGTTATTGGGGAAAATAAATTACTTGAGACGATTCATATCCAACTTGGCGGGGAAGATTGAATCGTTTGCTCCAATACTTCGACTGAAGAATGAAGCCGAATTCACTTGGGGGGCAGAACAACAGGAGGCTTTTAATAACATAAAGAGATATTTGTTGAATCCTCCGGTATTGCGTGCACCCAAAACTGGTGCGCCGTTCAAATTGTATATTGCTGCACAAGACAGAGTGATCGGCGCGGTGCTGGCGCAAGAAGATGACAGGAAGGAATATATCATAGCATATTTAAGTCGTCGTTTGATTGACGCCGAAACTCGGTATGTGTTTATTGAAAAGTTATGCTTATCCTTATATTATGCATGTACCAAGTTTCGACCTTATTTGTTGTCCAGTACTTGTGTGGTAGCTTGTCAAGCCGACGTAGTTAAATACATGTTGCAAAAACCGATTCTTAGTGGTAGGATTGGTAAGTGGGCTTATGCGCTGATAGAGTATGATTTGACATATGAGTCGTTGCGTGCTATGAAAGGTCAAATTATCCCTACTTCATTGTTGATCATAGAGTTAGAGATGAGGAAGATATTAGTTATGTTAGCATATGCCCATGGAAACTTTATTTTGACGGATCGGTTTGTAGAGATGGACAAGGCGTCGGCAATGTTTTGATTTCTCCTAATAATGTTATATATGAAACATCGGTTCGCTTAGAATATCCTTGCACAAATAACCAAGCTGAGTATGAGGCTCTTTTATTTGGGTTACAAAATTTACTAGATATGGGCGTTAAGGATGTAGATGCTTTTGGTGATTCGCTTCTGGTGGTGCAACAAATTAAAGGCGAATTCCAGTGTTTTGATGGATTATTAAATAGCTACTTGGACCGATGTTTAGACATAATTGAGTCTCTAGATACGTTCACCATCCATCATATACCTTGAGAAGAAAATTCTAGAGCTAATTGTTTGGCACAGCAAGCATCTGGTTATCACATCAGTAGAGGGATGTTTTTTATACTAAACAAACCGATGCATGTTGACAAGTCCGGCCAACCAGATAAGCCCGGCAAGCTCGGCGCAAGCAGGCCCGGCAAATCTTTCTCCAGCGAGCCCGGCAAGCCTAGCGAGCCCGGCAAGTCTAGCGGGTCCGGCAAGCCTGTATTAGACCCTTTGCCGCATAATGTACCTGGTTTTGAGTCAGTTCAACATTTGGTTGTAAATTCGGTACATGAGTCACAAACAGCCGAATTAGCAAATAATTTAGAGCCAGGTGATTGGAGAACTCCTTTGATTAATCATTTAAAAGATCCGAGTCAGACGAGAGATAGGAAAATTCGGCGGCAAGCTTTGAAGTACACTCTGTTTAACGACGAGTTACATCGCCGAACTATAGATGGGCTACTGTTAAAATGTTTGGATTCTGACCAGTCTAAATTAGCCATGGGTGAAGTGCATGAAGGCCTATGTGGGACACACCAGTCGGCTCATAAGATGCGATGGTTGATAAAAAGAGCAGGTTTCTATTGGCCGACTTTGTTGGAAGATTGTTTCCGTTATTATAAAGGCTGCCAGGCTTGTCAGAAGTTTGGCAATATACAGTTAGCACCCGCGGCTATGTTGAATCCCATAATTAAGCCATGGCCGTTTAGAGGATGGGGCTTAGATTTTATTGGAGAAATACATCCTTCATCTTCTAAACAACATCGCTTCGTCCTGGTAGCCACTGATTATTTCACCAAGTGGACCGAAGCGATTCCTTTAAGAAATATGACTCATAGAGAAGTGATTAATTTTGTTGTAGAGCATATTATTCATAGATTCGGTATTCCTCAAACTTTGACTACTGATCAAGGTGCTTCTTTTATGTCTCATCAATTTCGTGAGTTTGCCGAATCTTATGGGATTAAGTTGTTGAATTCGTCGCCTTATTATGCCCAAGCTAATGGACAGGTCGAATCTAGCAATAAGACTTTGATCAAACTTATAAAGAAAAAGATTGAAGAACATCCGAGAAGATGGCATGAAGTGCTTTCGGAAGCTTTATGGGCTCATAGAATATCTCAGCATGGAGCTACTCAAGTATCACCTTTTGAGCTAGTGTATGGCCAGGAGGCAGTGTTACCCGTGGAAGTTAAATTGCAAGCTCTTAGGATAGCCAGACAAAATGATTTGTCGGCTGTGGAGTACACTGATTTGATGATGGACAAGATAGATGATATTCCCGAAGAAAGGCTAAAAGCTTTGCGAGAGATTGAAAAAGAAAAATTGAGAGTAGCCAAAGCTTATAACAAAAGGGTGAGGGAAAAATCGTTTCAAATTGGAGATCTAGTATGGAAAACGATTTTACCCATTGGAACTAAAGATAGGAAATTCGGCAAGTGGTCGCCAAGTTGGGAAGGTCCATATAAAGTTGTAGAGATTGTTCCTGGCAATTCATATTTTGTACAATCTTTGCAAGGGGGGAAGTTGTCTAAAGCCCTCAATGGAAAATATCTGAACAAGTACTATCCTAGCATGTGGCAAGAAGCCTAAATTAAGCGATGGCCGATATATGATTATCGCCCTTAGAACAAACATGGCGCAAGTTATTTTTCGGCATGCAAGCTTTGCCAAAAAATAGGGGGGCATGTGTTGACACCTGATTTTGGCACGATGCAAAATGCAGTAAAGGTGGACTCAAGCAGGAAGATCTTTTGTGTGGAAGTTCATATTGCTGGCGTGAAAGGCTTGCCGGTGGAATCCTGCCGCCCAATTAGAAGCTTGCCGCTGTAAAAGGCTTGCCGGTGAAATCTTGCCGCCCAAGTAGAGGCTTGCCGCTGTAAAAAGCTTGCTGGTGAGTGCTTGCAGATGACCCGGCAAGAGATGGCCCGGCAAGGAGATGGCCCGGCAAGGAGACGGTCCTATAGGAGGCAATTCGGCGAAGCGACAGCCCAACAAGGCGACCCGGCAAGATCCTGATGGTAACCCCGGGAAGATGGCAGCCCGTCAAAGACCGAAGATCAAGATAAAACTAGAGTTGCCATGTCCCAATCGGCAAAGAAGATGGCCTGGCAAGGAGATGGCCCGGCAAGGAGATGGCCCGGCAAGGAGATGGCCCGGCAAGGAGATGACCTGGCAAGGGATAATCCGGCAAGGCGACCCGGCAAGGTACCTTGATGGTTTCAGGCGAAGATGAATGCTTGCCGGTCCTCAAAGGCTTGCCGGTTTAAGTAAGAATCCAGACAGAGACCAGAGGACTTGTTGCCCGTCAGATCCCAACCTGAAGATAAAGATGGGCCTGGAGAGTCATCGAAACGGCCTTGTTTGGAGAATTGGCCCGCGTTCGCCACGACAAGGAGCAGGACGGGAAGGTGATGCGAATCCGGATAGGAGTCCAGCTTGGGAAAGACTTAGAGGTATTAGGACGTGATTTGGTATACTTTTCTTGTAAGGAAAGCTTAAACAAGTCCTTTACTTGTACGGGAAGTCCAGCCGCCCTTTATATATGTTGGGGGTGACGGCCGATTAAAGAATCAACAATCGATCAAACACAATCTACTTTTTACGTACCTTTACCTTTCGTTTACTGTCTTTTTCGCCAAACCCTAGAACCCTAGGGCGAGGTTTTACCCTTTGTTGCTTTGCTTGAAAAGCATCCGTGCTCCTCTCCGAAATTGAGGAACCCTCTTTGTTGTTTTGCTCGTAAAGCATCCGTTTATCGTACACGAAAGTACGGTTGGCGACTCCGTTATTCAAATACATTGCGCGGTGCAATCGTTGTGTTACGCGGGGAACAATTTCTTCGCCAACACTTAGTTCGAGAATGTTGCACGGGATTGTGTGCAATCTTAATAGCACTCTCATTGTCACAAAGTAATGGTACATGTCTCACATGCACACCATAATCTTTAAGAGTCTGTGTCATCCATAGTAATTGAGCACAACATGATCCCGCGGCAATGTATTCCGCTTCGGCAGTAGATAGAGATACGGAATTTTGTTTCTTGGAGGACCAAGACACAAGAGATCTACCAAGAAATTGACATGTACCCGAAGTGGATTTTCTGTCAACCTTATCTCCGGCATAGTCCGAATCGGAGTAGCCAACAAGATTGAAAGAATATCCTTTGGGATACCATATGCCAAAGTTTGGTGTATGTATCAAGTATCTCACAATTCTTTTCACCGCCTTAAGGTGACACTCTTTTGGTGCCGCTTGGTATCGTGCACACATGCACACACTTAGCATAATGTCGGGACGAGAGGCACATAGATATAGTAATGAACCAATCATAGATCGATAACCCTTTTGATCAACAATTGCCATCCTTGGTCAAGTCAAGATGTCCACTCGTGGGCATGGGAGTTTTCATACCTTTACTCTCTTGCATGTTGAACTTTTTGAATAAGTCCTTAGTATACTTTGTTTGAGAGACAAAGGTTACCTTCCCTAGTTTGCTTGATTTGCAAACCAAGAAAGAATTTGAGTTCATTCATCATAGACATCTCAAACTTCTCCGACATCAACCTTCCAAACTTTTCACTAAAAGAGGGGTTAGTATATCCAAAGATAATATCATCAACATAAATTTGGCATACAAATAATTCTCCATTAACCCTCTTAGTGAACAAAGTTGAATCAATCTTCCCAATTTCAAAACCTATTTCAAGAAGAAATTTTGTCAAGCATTTGTACCAAGCTCTAGGGGCTTGCTTGAGACCATAAAGAGCTTTACAAAGTTTGTACACATGATTAGGTTTCTTGGGATTCTCAAAGCCGGGAGGTTGTTTAACATACACTTCCTCCTCAATTTCACCATTTAAGAAGACACTTTTAATATCCATTTGGTAAAGAGTGATATCATGGTGATTGGCATAAGCAAGTAAAATGCGAATGGATTCAAGTCTTGCAACGGGGGCATAGGTCTCACCATAGTCCATACCTTCGACTTGTGTGTAACCTTGTGCTACGAGACGAGCCTTGTTGTGTACAACTTGTCCATCTTCATCTTGCTTGTTCCGAAACACCCATTTGGTTCCAATGATGTTTTGCTCTTCCTTAGGCTTCTCAACCAATGTCCAAACTTGGTTCCTCTAAAAGTTGTGTAGCTCCTCGTGCATTGCATTCACCCAATCGGGGTCCTTGAGAGCATCTTCTACCTTTAAGGGTTCAACACTAGAGATAAATGAGTAATGCTCACAAAAGTTAACTAAACGAGATTTAGAGCGAGTGATTCTCCCGGTTTGGATATCTCCAAGTATTTGTTCGACGGGATGATCCTTGTCGATTCTTGCTCTAACTCGAGGTAGCTTTTTCTTGGGTTGTGGTGAGGCTTCCTCATCATCGTCATATTCTTCGTCTTCGTTGGTGTTGTCGTTGTCTGTTTGTGCAGGTGGTGAAGGAGGTTGAGGTGGATCATCTTGTTGCACTTCCTCATTCCCATCGTCTTGACGTGTTCCACTTGTGGATGCCTCCATATCAACTTGTCGTTCACCTTGATGTGAAGTTGGGGCTTCCACTTGAATAGACGAGGTACTCTCCTTTACTTCCACGGGGCGAATCTTGCCAATGGGCAAGTCTTGGATTGCTTCCGATGGTTCTTTATCTCCTACATAAAGTGGCAATTGCTCGACTTACGAGCCGTTAGTCTCATCAAACTTCACATCTACCATCTCTTCAACTTTTCGAGTGAAGTTGTTGTAGACACGGTAAGTGTGAGAGTTCGATCCATAACCAAGTAGGAAACCTTCATGAGATTTAGGAGCAAATTTTGAACGACGATGCTTATCAAGAATGTAACATTTTGAGCCAAATACTCGAAAGTATCCAACTTGTGGTTTGTTACCGGTGAGCAGTTCATATGCCATTTTACCAAGAAGCTTGTGAAGATAGAGTCGATTTGTTACATGACAAGCTGTTTCAACCGCTTCTGCCCAAAAATGTCTTGGCGTCTTGTATTCATCAAGCATTGTTCTTGCCATCTCAATAAGTGTACGGTTCTTCCTCTCAACAACTCCATTTTGTTGAGGTGTGTACGTAGCCGAGAACTCATGTGAAATACCCTCCTCATCAAGAAAGGTGTCCACATTTGCGTTCTTGAACTCCGTTCCGTTGTCACTCCGAACCTTCTTGATCTTAACTTCAAATTGATTTTGAGATTTTCTTGCGAAGTTTTTGAAGATCTTTTGTACCTGCGATTTGTCATCAAGAAAGAACACCCACGTAAATCTGGAAAAATCATCAACAATGACTAAACCGAAAGAGTTACCACCAAGACTCTTATAGGCGTTGGGACCAAACAGATCCATATGAAGTAGCTCGAGTGGTCTCCTCGTGGTCATAATGTTCTTTACGGAATGGCTTCCTCCAACTTGTTTTCCTGCTTGGCAAGCACTACAAAGTCGATCTTTGTCAAATATAACATTTTTTACTCCAAGAATGTGATCTCCTTTAACAAGTTTATCTAGGTTACGCATACCAACATGTCCAAGTCTTCTATGCCATAACCAACCTTTAGAAGATTTTGCAATTAAACATGTACGAGGTTGGGCTCTCTTAGTGAAGTCAACAATGTAAAGATCACCTCTACGAATGTCGGTAAAGACTATATTATGATTATCTTGGCGAAGCACTTGGCAATCTACTTTGGTAAATAGAACATTACAGCCAAAATGAGCTAGTCTAGATACGGAAAGAAGATTGTATCCAAGAGATTCAACAAGCATAACATTTTGTATGGAGCTATCATTGGATATGGCCACCTTACCAAGGCCAAGTACCTTACCCTTGGAGTTGTCTCCAAAAGTCACATACTTGCGTGGACCATCATTTTTAGTAAGCTCACAAAACATGTCTCTATCTCCGGTCATGTGATCGGTACATCCACTATCAAGAATCCACTCTTTTCCTCCGTCCATATAATCTCGAAGATTTGCCATAAGACTGAGATTCCTCATGGTCTTCTCAAATTCAATATCAAAGTCTTCGTCTTCATCATAATAGCCGCGCTCAACATCATCATCATGCATGTGATTAACAGATTTATTAGTTTCATGATCATGACAATGTTCAAGTTCATGAATTCTAACAGTTTCCATGATAATATTGCTAATAGTTCTAACATCTCCTTTGGCACGCATGAGATCACGAAGCTCAAACAAGCAATCATCAAACTTAGGATCATTAGGACTTATTTTGTGAAAAACAACAGCCTTATGAAGAATCTTATCAAGACTCTTTAGAGAATAATCGGGATATCGCTTTTCTAAATCATGCCATAGAGTATAAGCACATGCAAAGTTTCGCATACAACCAAGCACAATCTTAGGTAATCCTCTAATGATAAGATTGACGGTTCTAAGATTACGAAGCATGTCAATTTCCTCTTCATGAGTAGGATGCAAGGGATCAATAGGGGGCACATAAGGATTATGAATATACTTGCTCAAGTTAAACTCATCAAAGATATCAAGTATTTCATCCCTCCAAAAGTTGTAATACTCCCCATTGAGAATAGGCACTCTATGTCTAATACTCCCGAATGTAGACATATCCATCTCCCTCTAATGGTGATGAAACCAAAGCAATGGAGACCAAAGCTCTGATACCAATTATAGGATCGAGGAGATAGTTCTAGAGGGGGTGAATAGACTCCTAACTAGCCAAATTAGCAGTTTTTAATTTCTCTTGGAACTTAGGCAGATTTTGGCACAAGTTAAGATCACTCCAATACTTTCTACACATGCATACCTAGAGATTAAGCAGCGGAAATAGTAAAGCATGCAATAGTACAGAAAGTAAAGGGGTAGAGTATGGAAGATCAAACGCAATGAAGACACGGTGGATTTTTGGCATGGTTCCGATAGGTGGTGCTATCGTACGTCCACGTTGATGGAGGCTTCAACCCACGAAGGGTAACGGCTGCGCGAGTCCACGGAGGGCTCCACCCACGAAGGGTCCACGAAGAAGCAACCTTGCCTATTCCACCATGGCTTACGTCCACGAAGAACTAGCCTCACTCGGGGTAGATCTTCACGAAGTAGGCGATCTCCTTACCCTTACAAACTTCTTGGTTCAACTCCACATCTGGTTGGAGGCTCCCAAGCGACACCTAACCAATCTAGGAGGCACCACTCTCCAAAAGGTAATAGACGGTGTGTTGTTGATGAACTCCTTGCTCTTGTGCTTCAAATGTTAGTCTTCCCAGCATTCAATCACTCCTCACAGATTTGGCTATGAAGGAAGAAGGATTTGAGTGGAAAGCAACTTGGGAAAGGCTAGAGATCAAGGTTCAAATGGTAGGAATGGAATATCTTGATCTCAACACATGAGTAGGTGGTTCTCTCTCAGAAAATGTATGGTGGAAGTGTAGGCACGTTCTGATGGCTCTCCTTACAGAGAAGGATGGGGTGGAGGGGTATATATAGCCTCCACACAAAATCCAACCATTACACACTTTTGACCCAACTCGGTGGCACTGAAACAATCATCTCGGTAGCACCGAACTGTGTAAAAGATATGAACTTTAGGAATCTCGGTGGGACCGATACGAACAACTCGGATGGACCGAAGTGCAATGGCTTAGGGCAATCCTCATCTTGGTAGCACCGATTGCATCAACTCGGTAGGACCGAAGCGAAGCAATAAGGCAACAGAGACTTGGCAAGCCATCTCGGTGAGACCGATTTGCAAACTCGGTGAGACCGAAGTAAATGCAAACGATTATAGAGAGTTGGCAAGGCCATCTCGGTGGGACCGATATCCATTTCGGTGGATCCGATTTGTTAGGGTTTGGTAGTGGCTAAGTCTTGGATGAACTCGGTGGGGCCGGATTGGAAATTTCGGTGGGGTCGAGTTGGACTTTAGGTTTAGGACATATTTGGGTAGAGATAGTGGTTGAGGGTTTAGGAATACTGTCACTAAGCACTTGAGCAAAAAGACCATTAAGCAACACCTCATCCCCTTTTAATAGTATTGGCTTTCCTATGGACTCAATGTGATCTTGGATTACTAAACCAAAAATGTAGAGTCTTGATCTTTTCCAATTCTTGTCCTTAGCATTTTGAGGGGGTTCCACGTCCTCTTGTCCATGCCACGCCATTGTTGTACTTGTCTGAAATTCACTAGATAAAAGCATTAGTCCAACAATATGTATGTTGACATAAATTACCAAAACCACCAAGGGAGCAAATGTGCTTTCAACAGCTGAAGAAATTGCGAACACAATTTGAAAATATTCTAATCAATTTTTGGCAGTTGCCACAGTAACTTCATCCCGCGCTTCGCTCGCGAGGATAGAGTTGAAAATGCATGTGTGACGCGTGTCACTCAGATGCGAATTGCCAGGGGCTTATCCGTCCAAAATCTTCGGGCCACTCGGTTTTTACCGCACCTATATAAAGGCTTGACCCCATCAACCTCAACTCCTTTCACTCTCGCCCCTGTCACTCTCAAACCCTAGCGCCGCCGCTGGATCTCATCGTCGTCGGAGCAGAAGAGCTTCACTGCCTCGACTTCTTCGCCGTCGTACTCGCGCCGGCTGCGGATTTCTTCACCTCCGCCACCGCCGTAGACGTCTTTCATCGCCAAGTTAGGCCACGGAATATCTGAACTGACGATTTCCATCGCCTCGTCATCCAGTTCGTCGAGTTCATCCTTGGGGTAAATAAAAGTTATTTTTACCGCCCCAGTTTGATCTGTTTTCTGCCACAAAATCTTCAAGTGTTGTTTTTACCTCATTTTCAACTCTTCAGCACTTCCTTCTGGCCAGTCTTGAGTATTTACATCTGAGTTTTACTGAACAACTAGATTCCTCAATTGTGCAATTGCTTCAATCTGTACAACTCTGGAACCTTTGTCAAGAACACTTAGTGAAATGTGTCAAGACGATAAGGGTCAATTTCTTCACCTGGTTTATTTTGAAAAATCTCTGAGAATGCATGTGACTCTTCCCTATTTCTTCGCAACTATACTCTATTCACAGGTACAATGTCTGCAGACGAATCACTAGGTTCTCATCAAATTAATTCATTTGCAGCATTGCTTGAGGAAAATCTTCAAACATCTTCAGAGTCCTCAAAGGTTCAAAAACCTCAGCTGAAAAAAATGACTGATGGGAAAAGGCCTCAGAAGGGAGGCAAGCGGAAAGAGGAACACACAGCATTCGAGATTCCTGATGACCTGTATGATGGTTATTGCACTCCAAATGAGGAAACTCATGGCAAGGAAACTAAGGAGCAGTGCAAAACGCGCATGCAAAAGGTCAAGAGGTTCTGGACATACCAGTAGAGGGACTACAAGTTCGTCACCTCGAAGTACATGAAGGAATTTGCTGTAAAGACACCGTGCAACAGGCCACCACTTGCTGAAGGCCGAACTGCTGATCCGACTAGCATCCGTAGGGGTGAAGAGTTCCCCAAAGAATGGGCAAAGCAACAGGCTAAGTTGCAGAAACTGGCCAAAAAGGCCGTTGATGAATTCAACCAGGCTGCAAAGGCCTCAGCTCAAGCGGGCGCAAGCGGCAGTGCAAGTGCTCTAAAGAAAGCCATGCAGAAGAAGCCTGCCAGCAAACCAAAGCCGTCAATCCCAAAGGCTTCAGCACCCAAGGTCACAAAACCTTCAGTGCCTACTCCTGCTACAAGTTCTTCAGTGGCAGCAGCAAAATCTTCAACACCGGTCGTGCTCGCATCTTGCCAGTGCACCGAGGGCTTTGCAACAGCCACAATCGCTGCATCAAGTGCCTCAGCCTGTGGGCAGTCATCATCTTCATTGCCCATGCTGAAGAAAAAGGCAACTGCTGGCCATGGAACCAGGCCAAGTCCCAAGAGCAAGGCCGTCATGCCTCAGGCTGATGAACATGGGCAAGCAGATGAAGATGAGCTTGCAGAGTTCCTCAGAAGAAAGCAAGAGCAAGCTGCCGTTGCTAAGAATTCATCAGTACCAATGCTGTTGGATCCCAAAAAGCTACTAGACTTCATTGACATATGGTGCACCAAGCCAGACACGCCTCTTGACGATCTGAATCTGCCTCCTGGTCCGAGTCATGTGCTGTCTACCTTCATTTTGAACGAGAAGCACAAAATAGCTCAAGCTAAACTGGTGAGGAAACAACAGCTGCAGAAAGAGAAAGAGCTGCGGAAGAACATGCTTTCCATTTCCCCTCGGCAGCTTGTAGCTTTACAGACTGAGATTCAATAGCTGTCTGAGGAATTTGAAAGACAGTCTAGTCACTGTTGTGGTGTGCGCGACAGATTCATCACGGCAACCAACCAGGTTGTTGAAGACCACAACAAGCGCGAAGCCGCCAAGTTTGGTACTGCGCCACCCACAAGTTCTTCAGCTTCACCACCACCGGCTCCGGCCAGTGAGACTGTGCCTCTATCTCCGCCCGAACCAGAAAGGGTAACTGAAGAAGTTGTTCCTGAAGAAATTGCAAGGGCGACTGCATCAGTCGACCCTGAAGTAAATGAACCATCAAATGCCTCAGCAGCAGCACCTCCAATGTCTTCATCTATGAACAGAATCACACTTCCTTCTGCATCAGAAGTAAAGAAAACCAAAGCTGCTGAGAAGGAAGCAAAGAAGAGAAAAGCTTCAGCTCCTCCTGCCAACACTGCTTTAGTGAAGAAAGTGAAGACGGCACCATTGTCTTCAGAAGATCTGATTGATGCCGTACCGATCTCGTCAGCGCCCCCTCCTCCTGCCACTGCAAATCTAGAACTTGTTCCATACGGGGTGGAATATGAAATTCCTCAGGCTGACGTAGATATCACTGATACCCACTCTGCTGCTACCACAGAGCAGGTGGATGAAGAAATTGAAGTCGAAGATGATGCTTCGCTTCACCAAGTTGTGTCACGGAAGCCCTCACCGGTTCCGATGACTGAAGAAAATGACACTGCCTCGTCTGTAAGTAGTGAAGCAACTGAAGAGGATGTGGACATAGATGGTGCTACAACCCCACCAATCGTTGATGACTTTTGGGAAGCTTTCCATCCAAACTCGCCCCTCACCACACCTCTGACGTAAGTGCCACAGTCACCCGCCGTCACTGAAGAAATTCATATGGGCTTTGAGGAGAAACAACCATCACCCCTCCAGAGCATTCCTGAAGAAATTCCAGCTGCAGCAGCTGAAGAAACTGCTCAAGATGAGCCCACTGTTAATGTTGTCGATGCATCCCCTCCTCGTGCAGACTCAATTCCTTCAGCTGACACAGATACAATTCCTACCGCCACTGCTGAAGAAATTGCCAAGTCTCTTGCAATAACAGATCCGAATGATTCCACTGGGTCTCCACGACCAGTGTTTGATGTCCGCAAAAAGATGCATAACCTTCAGCCAGTGCCAGTAATGCCCAAGATTGGCAGAACCCTCAGGCGGCCTCAGTTCGACAACGCCAAATTATTCGAAGAGAAGAATTTCTTCATAGGCGAGTCCCCATATGACTCAGCCCAGATCAGGCGCCTGCGCTTCTGGACACGAACGCAGATGAATTACTATGCCTCACTGCTATTCGACAAGAAGAAAGTATTTCCTCATCGCCATATTCCTCACGTGGATATGGAGTCTCTACCGTGCTTTCGGCCAGTCTTGGCTGTTCTTCACGATGCAGGATTACTTAGCTTCTGCTCTGACGTGTGCGATTGGAATGAAGAACTTATTCTTCAGTTCTACGCCACTGTGCACTTTTCTGGAGAGGCTGAAGACATTGCTACATGGGCACTGGAATGGATGAGTGAAGACACTCACTATAAAGCACCAATTGAAGAACTTCTTCGTGCTCTCCCATGTGACACCCTGATTTTTGGCAACTTTTTCTTTCCAAAAATTATTTGGATTTTATTTGCAATTTAGCTGGTTTTCAAAATTTCTTCAGTTGAGTTGACTTATGCCTTGCAAAAAATTTCTCCAAAACCTTTGTCATCTTGATAAAACCTTTTCATGCCTCTCTTGGATGATTTTCCAATATTTTATCTTTTCTTAAAATCATTTTCCTAATTTGGGAATTTAGGTCATCATTGTGGGTTGTGAAGCAACCTATAGTTTGGGTGGTCAATTAATTCCCAAATTTTCCCCCCACCTTCTTATCATCATGAGATTTCATATTCTTCAAAATATTCCATTGCCCAATGGGAAATTTTGGCCAGAATAATCATTTTGTTTCTGACCAGAATCTGTCCATTGTGAAGCAACCCTATTATTTCTATTCCAGAAAATTCCCAATAAATTCCCCAAGCTTCTGGAGATCCTATCTTGCCCCAATGTCCAAAAATATCATTGTGGCCAGTACAACTTTTGAGCAGCAGGGCTCTGACAAGTTTCTGCATTTTTGAAACCTTTGTGAAGGAAGTGCTAGCTAGAGATGCCTAATCATCCTGAGATTTTTATGGCATCTGCTATGTGAAAAATAACTCCCTTCCCCCAAGTTTCACCATTTGCAGAGCTTTTATGGGAGGGCCACAAGCTCATTTGTGTTCTGGACCAGAATGTTGGTTTTCAAAGCAACCCCATTCATTTCTTTCTCAAACCCTCTCAAATTTTGCCAGTTGCTAGTCCTTCCAATCCTGATGATCCTAGACATCTCAATTTGCTCCATCCCTATCTCTTCTTCTCTCCAGAACCTCCTCAAATTGCCAGCAGTAAACTGTTGGAGATGAGACCTCTCCTCTCAGTGGCCTATTGGGCCAGCTGGTGCCACTGGTGGGCTATAGTATGGAAGGACGACGCTCCAGACAAGGCGGGGCAGGCCAGCGCGCGCCACGGGTGCCCGCGCACGCGGTGACCGCGTGGCCAGCCTGCCAAAACCGCGCTCTGGGCGCCGCCAGGCTCGGGTCTCGTCGGAGCGAGACGCCCGCGTCGCCGTACTTCGTCCGCTAGTGCCAACTAGCTCCCCGACAGCCACCTAGCCCCTCCAGACCCTTCCTCCTCGCCGGAGAAGCCCTCGCCGGCCGCCACGCAGCGCCGCACTGTGAGACCCGTGCGGGCACAGTGGCATTTCTGCCGTCGTCTTCCCCAGTGAGCCGTCCCTTCGTGCATTGAATGCCCCTGCCCTCCTCCATCACCTCAGGCCACGCCGCGACGGCCAGCTCACCGTCCTAGCTCCAGTGGCCGGCCAGACCCTCGTCGCTTCGGGAGAGATCACCGCGCTTCGCACTCCGCCTATTTAAGGCCCTCCCCGTCCCTCCGAGCTCGTCAACCATCTCCTCATCCCCTCAATTGCTTCCCCGAGCAACGAGCCAAGGCCGAGAGGCCCTCTGGCCTCGAAACCTTGCCGGAGCTCCGCCATCTGAGGTCCCCACCTCGCCAGCAGTACCTCGCCCTCCCGAGCCCAGCCGACCTCTCCATCGAGCTCAGGGCAGTCCCCTGGTGCTCCCCAGCCTTCTGCCCGAGCCTCCCATCGCCGGAATCGTCGTCTTCGATCCCACCCGAGCGCCGCCGCCGCCGGAGATGAAGGGGACGACGCCGTCCGGCCATCCCTTGCCGTTTTGCGGGTACGTGCATGCTCACCGTCGAGCGCCCGATCCATTCCCCTCCTCTCCGAGCACAGCCGCCGTCTCTATCGCCGGCGACCATCGCCGGAGCGCCGCCCCTCCTCTGTTCCCTCCTCTCTCCTTCTGTTTAAATAGAGCCGACCCCACCCGTCAGTGAGTCAGCCGCGGCCGAAGCGGTACGTAAGTGGAGGCGCCTCCTCGACTTTACGCCTTCGACGTGGCCGGCTCTGGGAATTTCTGATTTTCTGTTAAATCTATTTTAAAACAGAATTTTGACTGAACTTTGACCTTGAATAACTTTTTATCTATAACTCCAATCCAGTTGATTCTTTTTGCATCATGTTTGTCTTGAGCCCCTTTATTTTCTGGTACATTTTGGTATTTTTCCAATGCTCACAGAATTTCTGTTTAGCAGAATTGCTTTATGTGACATTTCCAATTATATTTGAAAATATTTTCAGAAGGAGAATTTGGTGGTTGTGAAGATCCTGAGTGTTTGAACCACCCAACAGAGCAAGGCAAGCCATGATACCCAATTCATGCATGCATTTCCATAGCATTGCATTTTTAAATACATTATGATGATTTATTTGATATAGTGTAATTCATAATATTAATTAAATGCTCAAGAATTGTGATGAATCACTATAATGACTAAATGAACTTAGTGGTTGATCTTGAGTCACCTGTCCGGGAATAATCGTGCAACCACATTTGCCGGTATGGGACGGCCCTGACCGGGTCTGACTGCGTGATCTTTCACCGGTACCTCCAACGAGGGAGGGTTATGCATGGCGTGCTACCCTGATCAGGTAAGCGGTGATAACCCTGTGAGCCCAGTTGATAGTTGAGTTTATGCCGGCGTCCCCGTTTGGGACAGTAGGCCCCGTTTGGGTCTACAGAGTTTGGCCACGACGGTGGCAGGTGTCATGAGGACACAGGGGCCACCCAAGGCTGACCTCCGAGTGAGGAATAGTGCCGGTGGTACGATGAAAGAGTCACGAGTCAGACAGGTTTTGTTGAAGCAACGTTGGTCCACCCGAATGGGATCGCGAGGCTAGGTGCTTCATGGTGTGGGTAAAGTGCGCAACCTCTGCAGAGTGTCAAATCTATTCGAATAGCCGTGTCCACGGAAATGGACAGCCCGTCCAGACCTCAGTAGGAGATCAACCATAATAATGATATTAATGATGGAAGAACTCGTCGTGTGTTCGGAAGTACTCAGTGAGTATTCCGAGGGTTGTGGGACAACCCGGAAGAGAGTAAGTTGTTAATCAGTACAGTAAGTAAATTGCTTTACAATTTGATTGCCATGCTATTGTTTGCTGCATTTCTTGGTTGTCGTGAGCTTGCGAGTACATTCAAAGTACTCACCTGGCGTATCATGCCAGATGCAGGAGAATCCGAAGACGGAGATCCTGAAGGTGCTGGCTATGCTAACTAGACTGTGTCCACAGCGGTGTCCCTGTGGATGGAGTTGCGCTATGTTCTGCTACGCTGTAGAAGTACCTAGTATCCGAGGCCCTGCTATGTGACATAAATAATGTGGATATTGTCATAGCACCGAGGATGCTGTTGGCCTCGTTTCTATTGTAAGATATGCGCTTGTACTCGACTCTTATCAATAAAATTCAGTTTTGTTCTGTGCCAAGTTGTTGTGTGTTTCCAGAAGACATGATCTCTGGGTTGGAAACACTGGTAATCCGGTTCTCTAAGCCGGGGTGCCACAGCGCTTGGTATCAGAGCCGTGCTGACTGTAGGACACCTAGTTAGCCAGTGCTAGCACCGCGATTAGTATAGGATCCTGAGTATGCATTTGATTGTTGCATTTGATTGCTGCACTTGCTTGTTGCATGGCATGCATCATAATTCATGATTTTTCTAACGGTGGTCTTGTGAGTGTAGATGGCACCGGTTCCGTTCCATTACCAGTTTGAGCCTGCACCATTCACCTTTCCAGTTCTGCTCCGGAACGTCTGGCTTCGGCTGTACCCTCATGGCGAAGATCCAGTGTACCAGGTGTTTCGGGAGCAGCTTGCCGAGTCGGTGTACGAGTACCATGCAGAGGCTTTCATGATCGCGAGCTCGGACATTGGATGCTACTCTCGCTCTACCAAGGGCGGAACGGCTTCCACTCCAGAGTTGGCGATTGAGTTTGCCGCAATGGAGGCTCTCACTGACTTGCGCTTCCACGAGGTGGAGATGCAGACTCATCCAGGTTTCCTCTATTATCCCACCCTATCGCCTACGACAGGGCGAGTCATTTTCACTCGTGTTGACCCGGCATGTGACCGTGCGACGGCTGTGCTGTCTCGCTATCTGAACGCCAGCTACCGTACGATCATATCCCTGGCTGAGGAGCTGTCCCATGTCTTAGCGGCGCTTGCAGCCGTAGCCCCAGTGCCACCTCCACCTCAGACTACCTATCCACCCATATATCCACCACCAGTTCCACTGCCACCCAGATTTGATGCCCCTTCCACCTCCACTGTGCCACCAGGCTTTTCATCTGGTAGCCATCGTGAGACCCCGGCTGAGTGGGCCTCGCTTCTTGCCACTCCAGCAGCTCCGATGCTGAGGCGTCGTGCTCCTTCTACCCCAGAAGGAGAACCGTCCTAGCAGCGTCGTCGTGTTTCCTTTGATCCGGAGGATGAGATCCACATCATCAGCTCTGACTCGGACTCAGGATCAGATGACGAGGAGTCTGTGGTTTGGCTGCGTTCGTGCCATCATCGCCATTAGAATGGAGGCTTGAGTTGTTGAGCATGCATCTTTGCATATGTTAACTGTCGTATGAGCAGTCTAGCCATGTTATTCCCCTACTAGCTTGCCATGTATGATGTTGGGTTATCTTGTATAATTATGTGGTTTGCTTTATTCGCCTTCTTTTCGCATATTTTTCATTCTGGTGCCACATAACTGTGTTTCCCTGATGGATATTGCTCATCGAGTCGGTATTTTGGCAATGGGAACAAATTTAGGATGAAGAGAAGTTGCAGCCAAGGCGGCGATGGGACTCCCGTCCGTCGATCCGCCAGACAAGCAGGTCAAGCACCGGAAGATCTACCACCCCCACCGCCTCAAGCACCTACTACTGATCAGATTATGAGAATGTTTGAGGAAAGGAGAAACCAGAATCTTATGGAATTCCTGAAGAGTATGCAGGCTATGGTAGGTCAGAACCACAATCATAATGGGTCACACTCCAGGCTGTCTGATTTCCAGCGCACCAAGCCACCCAACTTTGGTCAAGCTGTGGATCCGATAGAAGTAGATGATTGGCTAAGGACTATAGAGAAGAAGCTGGAAATAGCCCGTTGTGAGGATTCCGACAAGGTTCCATTTGCCACTCATTACCTGGAAGGGCCAGCAGCCATATGGTGGGATAACACAAAGGCAACATGGTCTTCTGATGAAGAAATTACTTGGGAGAAATTCAAGGAATTGTTCCGCAAATATCATATTCCTATCGGCATAATGAAGGTGAAACAAAGGGAATTCCTTGCTTTGACACAAGGAAGCATGTCGGTAGCAGAGTACCTTAACAAGTTCAACAATCTGTCACGATACTCTACATATGATGTGGCCACCGAAGAGAGAAAGATAGATCGGTTCCTGGGAGGATTGAACCACTCTCTCCGTTGTCAGCTATGCATGCTAGACTTTCCCGACTTCCAGACGCTGGTGAACAAGGCCTTTATAGCCGAAAGGGAGCACAAGTCCGGGCAAGACAACCATAAGCGGAAGTTCGAACCCAAGAAGGACAACCGGGAGCCGTATGCTCAGAAGCCGCGCACCTGGCAGCCAGGCACTTCTGAATATAAGCCTACCTGGAGCAACGGTAGCAACAATAACAAGACAGTGAGCCAAACCAAGACCTTCGGCAAACAGCCCGTGATAGAAGACTGCCGCCGCAACAATACTTGCTTCACTTGCGGCCAGAGCGGACACTATTCCAAACAGTGCCCCGCCAACAATGGGAAGCCATCCACCGAAGTCAAGCCGCAGGTCAACACTATTGGACGCCGCCTCAATCGTAACCTCTGCCGTGGAAGCGTCCACCATATCTCCGCCGAAGTCTGCGAAGCTCCAGAAGTGGTCCTCGGTATGTTTCCTGTTAACGACATACCCGCAGTAATTTTATTTGATTCTGGGGCTTCCCACTCGTTTATTTCGCGGAGTTTTGCCACCTTGCACAAATTTTCGCCGTCGCTTTTAGACAAAATCATGGTGGTACAATCTCCTGGCTCCCTGCTCAGAACAAATTTGATCTATAGAGATCTGGAAATTTCAATACAAGGAGCTAAGTTCCCAACTGCCCTCATCGCAATTGAATCTTCGGGATTGGACGTAATACTGGGAATGGACTGGTTGGCACCGCATAAGGTGTGCATCAATTGTGCAAGCAGGGTCGTAACCCTGGTTAACCCAGCAGGACAAACCGTCCAATTCCTTGCCCGCAAGATGTTATCAAAAGAGGGAATGGCATATCAAGCTACCGCCACGGATATGAACTTGATTCCGGTAGTTTGCGAGTTTCCGGACGTATTTCCCGAAGAATTACCCGGAATGCCACCCGACAGAGAATTGGAGTTTGCCATCGAAGTAGTTCCCGGCACTGCTCCAATTTATAAGAAATATTACCGCATGCCAGGACCAGAATTGGCAGAGCTAAAGAAGCAATTGGATGAACTGTTGCAGAAAGGGTATATTCGCCCAAGTATCTCGCCATGGGGATCACCCGTGCTCTTTGTCAAGAAGAAGGATGGAAGTCTACGTATGTGCGTAGATTATCGCCAGCTGAACGAGGTCACTATCAAGAACAAGTACCCGCTCCCTCGTATTGATGACTTATTTGACCAACTGAATGGAGCCCGGGTATTCTCAAAGATTGATCTTCGAACTGGATATCATCAGCTAAAGATTCGAAAAGAGGATATCCCTAAGACAGCGTTTACCACCCGATACGGACTGTATGAATTCACAGTCATGTCATTTGGACTAACGAATGCTCCAGCCTATTTTATGAGCATGATGAATAAAGTCTTCATGGACTTTCTAGATAAATTTGTGGTGGTATTCATCGATGATATCCTGATATACTCCAAAGATGAGGAAGAGCATAAGAAGCATCTCCGTGCTGTCCTGGAAAGATTGAGAGACCACCGCTTGTATGCCAAGTTCAGCAAGTGTGAATTCTGGCTAAAAGAGGTGGGATTTCTGGGGCACATTCTGTCAGAACAAGGAGTAGCCGTCGACCCCAGCAAGGTAACCGCAGTATTGAATTGGAAGACCCCAGCCACGGTGACCGAAGTCCGCAGTTTCCTGGGATTGGCAGGCTATTACCGACGCTTCATAGAAGGCTTTTCTAAGATAGCCAAGCCTCTGACGGAGTTGCTCAAGAAGAACCAAAGGTTTGTCTGGACGGCGGAATGTGACAGTAGTTTCCTGGAATTGAAGACCAGACTCACTACCGCCCCTGTTCTAGTACTTCCAGACATACATAAGAGTTTCGATATATATTGTGACGCTTCCAGACGTGGAATCGGTTGCATATTGATGCAAGAAGGGAAGGTTGTAGCATATGCATCCAGGCAGCTACGACCTCATGAGGAGAATTACCCTACGCATGATTTGGAGCTAGCAGCCGTAGTGCATGCCCTGAAGATTTGGAGGCATTATCTCATCGGTCAACGCTGTGAAATATACATGGACCATAAGAGTCTTAAGTATATTTTCACTCAGCCTGATCTGAATCTCAGGCAACGAAGATGGCTTGAGCTAGTCAAGGACTATGATATTGGGATAAATTATCATCCGGGGAAAGCCAATGTGGTCGCAGACGCTCTCAGCAGAAAGCAAGGCACCGTGAATGCCCTAATGGGAAGGATGCACCCAAGGTTGCAAGAGGAGTTTGCTGAGCTCAACATGGTGCTATGCGGACCAACTAACTCGGACACGTGGGAAATTACCCCCATCCTTACGGAAGAAATCAAGAAGGCCCAAGAGCCAGATGAGGGAATCAAAAAGATCAAGGAGCTGATTTCAACAGGGAAAGCCAAGTCTTTCCACGTGGATGATCAAGGCACCGTATGGTTCGAGAAGCGGATATGTGTGCCCGATCAAGAAAATCTGAGACAGCGAATTCTCAAGGAAGCTCATGAGTCCTCATATTCCATCCACCCGGGAGGAACAAAGATGTACCAGGATCTGAGAGAGACATTTTGGTGGCCAGGAATGCGAAGAGATATAGCCTACTATGTCGCATGCTGCGACATCTGCAACAAAGTCAACGCGGAACACCAGAAACCCGCTGGGCTATTACAACCCTTACCGGTACCCCAGTGGAAGTGGGACGACATCTGTATGGACTTTATTGTTGGACTACCCAAGTCAACGTGAGGCAACGATGCTATTTGGGTCATCGTGGACATACTCACGAAAGTGGCTCACTTCATCCCAGTAAAGACCACTTTCAACGCAAATCAACTGGCACAACCCTATATGTCCCGGATAGTTAGCCTCCATGGAGTCCCTAAGTCCATCACTTCAGACAGAGGTTCCCTATTCACCTCAGCATTCTGGCTGCGTTTACATCAAGCCTTGGGAACCACGCTGAAGCATAGCACGGCATACCACCCGCAGACAGACGGGCAGACAGAAAGGGTGAACCAGATACTGGAGGATATGCTTCGGTCATGTGCCCTCACCCATGGACCCAAGTGGGAAGACAATCTACCTTATGCGGAATTCTCATACAACAACAGCTATCAGTCAAGCTTGAAAATGTCACCGTTTGAGGCATTATATGGGCGGAAGTGCCGCACTCCTTTGAATTGGTCTCAGACGGGGGATAGCCGAATATTTGGTACAGACTTGATGCTCGAGGCTGAGAAGCAAGTTAAGGATATCCAGGAACGTCTTCGAGCAGCCAAGTCTCGTCAGAAGAGTTACTATGATCCAAAACACCGGGAAGTAACCTTTGAACCCGGAGAATATGCATATCTCCGAGTAACCCCCATGAAAGGAGTGAAGAGATTCCATACTCGGGGAAAACTTGCGCCAAGGTATATAGGCCCATTTCCAGTGGTTGCTACAAGAGGAAGAGTGGCGTATCAGTTGGAACTACCGCCAGAACTGTCAGAAGTGCACGATGTGTTTCACATATCACAACTAAGGAAGTGCATTACACCACCGGTCAAGCAAGCGAACATGAGTGAGTTAGAACTGGCTAAAGACCTGACCTACGAAGAGAAACCTGTAAGGATCTTGGATGAGATGGAAAGCACCACCAGAAGCAAGGTAATCAGATTTTATAAGGTGTTGTGGGAACACCACACAGAGGAAGAGGCTACGTGGGAAAGGGAAGACTTCCTAAGATCTGCATATCCATACTTGTTCCCTGAGCAACCGAATCTCGAGGACGAGATTCATCCTAAGGGGGGTAGGTTTGTGACACCCTGATTTTTGGCAACTTTTTCTTTCCAAAAATTATTTGGATTTTATTTGCAATTTAGCTGGTTTTCAAAATTTCTTCAGTTGAGTTGACTTATGCCTTGCAAACTTTTTCTCCAAAACCCTCCAAAACCTTTGTCATCTTGATAAAACCTTTTCATGCCTCTCTTGGATGATTTTCCAATATTTTATCTTTTCTTAAAATCATTTTCCTAATTTGGGAATTTAGGTCATCACTGTGGGTTGTGAAGCAACCTATAGTTTGGGTGGTCAATTAATTCCCAAATTTTTCCCCCATCTTCTTATCATCATGAGATTTCATATTCTTCAAAATATTCCATTGCCCAATGGGAAATTTTGGCCAGAATAATCATTTTGTTTCTGACCAGAATCTGTCCATTGTGAAGCAACCCTATTATTTCTATTCCAGAAAATTCCCAATAAATTCCCCAAGCTTCTGGAGATCCTATCTTGCCCCAATGTCCAAAAATATCATTGTGGCCAGTACAACTTTTGAGCAGCAGGGCTCTGACAAGTTTCTGCATTTTTGAAACCTCTGTGAAGGAAGTGCTATCTAGAGATGCCTAATCATCCTGAGATTTTTATGGCATCTGCTATGTGCAAAATAACTCCCTTCCCCCAAGTTTCACCATTTGCAGAGCTTTTATGTGAGGGACACAAGCTCATTTGTGTTCTGGACCAGAATGTTGGTTTTCAAAGCAACCCCATTCATTTCTTTCTCAAACCCTCTCAAATTTTGCCAGTTGCTAGTCCTTCCAATCCTGATGATCCTAGACATCTCAATTTGCTCCATCCCTATCTCTTCTTCTCTCCAGAACCTCCTCAAATTGCCAGCAGTAAACTGTTGGAGATGAGACCTCTCCTCTCAGTGGCCTATTGGGCCAGCTGGTGCCACTGGTGGGCTATAGTATGGAAGGACGACGCTCCAGACAAGGCGGGGCAGGCCAGCGCGCGCCACGGGTGCCCGCGCACGCGGTGACCGCGTGGCCAGCCTGCCAAAACCGCGCTCTGGGCGCCGCCAGGCTCGGGTCTCGTCGGAGCGAGACGCCCGCATCGCCGTACTTCGTCCGCTAGTGCCGACTAGCTCCCCGACAGCCACCTAGCCCCTCCAGACCCTTCCCCCTCGCCGGAGAAGCCCTCGCCGGCCGCCACGCAGCGCCGCACTGTGAGACCCGTGCGGGCACAGTGGCATTTCCGCCGTCGTCTTCCCCAGCGAGCCGTCCCTTCGTGCATTGAATGCCCCTGCCCTCCTCCATCACCTCAGGCCACGCCGCGACGGCCAGCTTACCGTCCTAGCTCCAGTGGCCGGCCAGACCCTCGCCGCTTCGGGAGAGATCGCCGCGCTTCGCCCTCCGCCTATTTAAGGCCCTCCCCGTCCCTCCGAGCTCGTCAACCATCTCCTCATCCCCTCAATTGCTTCCCCGAGCAACGAGCCAAGGCCGAGAGGCCCTCTGGCCTCGAAACCTTGCCGGAGCTCCGCCATCTGAGGTCCCCTCCTCGCCAGCAGTACCTCGCCCTCCCGAGCCCAGCCGACCTCTCCATCGAGCTCAGGGCAGTCCCCTGGTGCTCCCCAGCCTTCTGCCCGAGCCTCCCATCGCCGGAATCGTCGTCTTCGATCCCACCCGAGCGCCGCCGCCGCCGGAGATGAAGGGGACGACACCGTCCGGCCATCCCTTGCCGTTTTGCGGGTACGTGCATGCTCACCGTCGAGCGCCCGATCCATTCCCCTCCTCTCCGAGCGCAGCCGCCATCTCTATCGCCGGCGACCATCGCCGGAGCGCCGCCCCTCCTCTGTTCCCTCCTCTCTCCTTCTGTTTAAATAGAGCCGACCCCACCCGTCAGTGAGTCAGCCGCGGCCGAAGCGGTACGTAAGTGGAGGCGCCTCCTCGACTTTACGCCTTCGACGTGGCCGGCTCTGGGAATTTCTGATTTTCTGTTAAATCTATTTTAAAACAGAATTTTGACTGAACTTTGACCTTGAATAACTTTTTATCTATAACTCCAATCCAGTTGATTCTTTTTGCATCATGTTTGTCTTGAGCCCCTTTATTTTCTGGTACATTTTGGTATTTTTCCAATGCTCACAGAATTTCTGTTTAGCAGAATTGCTTTATGTGACATTTCCAATTATATTTGAAAATATTTTCAGAAGGAGAATTTGGTGGTTGTGAAGATCCTGAGTGTTTGAACCACCCAACAGAGCAAGGCAAGCCATGATACCCAATTCATGCATGCATTTCCATAGCATTGCATTTTTAAATACATTATGATGATTTATTTGATATAGTGTAATTCATAATATTAATTAAATGCTCAAGAATTGTGATGAATCACTATAATGACTAAATGAACTTAGTGGTTGATCTTGAGTCACCTGTCCGGGAATAATCGTGCAACCACATTTGCCGGTATGGGACGGCCCTGACCGGGTCTGACTGCGTGATCTTTCACCGGTACCTCCAACGAGGGAGGGTTATGCACGGCGTGCTACCCTGATCAGGTAAGCGGTGATAACCCTGTGAGCCCAGTTGATAGTTGAGTTTATGCCGGCGTCCCCGTTTGGGACAGTAGGCCCCGTTTGGGTCTACAGAGTTTGGCCACGACGGTGGCAGGTGTCATGAGGACACAGGGGCCACCCAAGGCTGACCTCCGAGTGAGGAATAGTGCCGGTGGTACGATGAAAGAGTCACGAGTCAGACAGGTTTTGTTGAAGCAACGCTGGTCCACCCGAATGGGATCACGAGGCCAGGTGCTTCATGGTGTGGGTAAAGGGCGCAACCTCTGCAGAGTGTCAAATCTATTCGAATAGCCGTGTCCACGGAAATGGACAGCCCGTCCAGACCTCAGTAGGAGATCAACCATAATAATGATATTAATGATGGAAGAACTCGTCATGTGTTCGGAAGTACTCAGTGAGTATTCCGAGGGTTGTGGGACAACCCGGAAGAGAGTAAGTTGTTAATCAGTACAGTAAGTAAATTGCTTTACAATTTGATTGCCATGCTATTGTTTGCTGCATTTCTTGGTTGTCGTGAGCTTGCGAGTACATTCAAAGTACTCACCTGGCGTATCATGCCAGATGCAGGAGAATCCGAAGACGGAGATCCTGAAGGTGCTGGCTATGCTAACTAGACTGTGTCCACAGCGGTGTCCCTGTGGATGGAGTTGCGCTATGTTCCGCTACGCTGTAGAAGTACCTAGTATCCGAGGCCCTGCTATGTGACATAAATAATGTGGATATTGTCATAGCACCGAGGGTGCTGTTGGCCTCGTTTCTATTGTAAGATATGCGCTTGTACTCGACTCTTATCAATAAAATTCAGTTCTGTTCTGTGCCAAGTTGTTGTGTGTTTCCAGAAGACATGATCTCTGGGTTGGAAACACTGGTAATCTGGTTCTCTGAGCCGGGGTGCCACATCTCAGTTGATCCGCCCCAAGATGAAGCGAAGAGAATATATGAAGAACCTGAGCTGCCCGGCCACCTGATGCAAGTGCTGATGAACCCTATCGCTGAAGGAAAAGCTCAAAGGACAACTTTCCTAGTGAAGGACTTGTTGTATGTGCCAAAGACTGTTTTTCGCATTCTGTCCAAAACCCTCAGTCCAATTAAGGGTCACAACTCCAACACTGAAGAAGTTGTGGGAATTATGAAGAACTTGTTGTTCCATATAATTCATGGCACTCCCATAAACATTCATGACTTCTTTCTGAGGACTTTGGTCACAGTGGCACAGTCGCCTTTTGATCTGAAGCCATATGCACCATGGATCATGCGATTCATCAGATGCCGATCTGCTATAAACTACAAGGCTGACAGTCAGAATCATTTAAGCTATTTGCCTGAAGTCGAAGTTCTTCAAAGCAGCATCTCCTCAGTTCCTGGCAAGGGTAAGACACCCGTCGATGAAGGAATTCGTCCCCTTGATGGACAATTTCGTCAACCAATCTCCAGCTCCAATGCTGATGACACTGCAAGCCAGAAGACTACAGCAAAAGCCTCAAGGCCAAATACTTCACCAGAAGCACCACGTGTCATGACGGACCGTGAGCTGCTCATCAGTCTTCACCAGAAAGTGGACAGAAACCACAAATGGGTTAAGCGTCAGTTCGCTGTAGTCCAAGCCAACATGACCGTGACGCATAACTTAGTCCGCAAAAACCGCTATTATCTTCATGAGATTTTTGACAGATCATGGGCCATCCTTTCGCA
The DNA here is from genome assembly GCA_039707655.1 of Elymus sibiricus. Classification (NCBI taxonomy): domain Eukaryota; kingdom Viridiplantae; phylum Streptophyta; class Magnoliopsida; order Poales; family Poaceae; genus Elymus; species Elymus sibiricus. Next base: position 52,720,228 of record CM077664.1, on the reverse strand, counting down.
TCTCAAGACCGATGAAGAACTTGCTGATTTGGACTTCCAGATGAACTTTGACTGGGCCGAACCGCCTCGGAAGAAGTTCAAGAACACCAAAGCTCCTCTCCTCATGCCAAGTTCAGAGTCTTCATCACGCCGGACTGATGAAAATGAAGCTGTTGAAGACGATGCGACTGGTCCATCTGCTTCACGCGACCCCGACAACGCTGGCGCTCCCTAGTCTTCATCGCGATGATTTTCTTCAGGGGCGTTAGTCCCCACCTTGTCTCCTTTTGGTCATCTGATGACAAAGGGGGAGAAGTGTGAGTTAGTCTTCAAGTGGGTCGATATATGGGGTTTTTTTTGCTTAAGTTGCAACTCTTGGACTTTGCTTGATTTGCTCTTTGATGAGTTGTAACTTAAATACTGTTGGTTGTCTGACTCTTTTGCTACACTTATGATGCATGCTCTGATCCTAATACATCTGTTCATTATGCATGCACAATTTCGTCAGACACCAATTTTCATCGTGCATTCATATTCTTCAAATCCTATGATCATGCATGATTGGATTCCAAGATATAGGGGGAGATCTCCACAATTTCAACCTACCATGTGCATTTGCAATCCAAAGCAAATTCCTCATATGCACATCTTCAGGGGGAGTTCCTCAATATCTTGTAATCAATTTCTTCAAACTCTGTACTTACACTTCAATTATTTTTACTCCCGTTGAAAGCCTAACCAATTTGTCATCAATCACCAAAAAGGGGGAGATTGTAAGTGCATCAAGTGCCCCTTAGTGGTTTTGGAGTATTGAAGACAAATAGGTTGAGGAACTAATGTGTTTGTGAGTATACACAGGAGACAGAGTCCCTGAAGATTTGGTTTAACACATGGAAGACGACCCCCTAAAAATAGATTTCTTCAAGTGAAGAATTTGATGATGAAATTGGTACGGCCTTTGAAGAAATTGATGTGAAGACTTTGAAGCTTGAAGACTTTGGTTTTCGTAGTTTCTTTTCTTCTTATTTGAGTCATAGGAAAAACCGTACTGTTAAAGGGGGTCTAGGTGAAACATATTTCACATTTCCAAAGTGATGCTCATAACTTCTCAAACCTATACACACAAGCCGCTTCGAGTGAAGCCTTTGGAAATCTCCAGTACAGCTGACGCATTTGCTAGCGACAGTGACGAAGTTCATCTGGTCGCTGACGAATTTGGTCAAGCTGAGGAGTTAGGAGTTCACCAGTGCGAGCTGCCTACCGTGAGGAAATTGAGTGCCCTGACGAATTTGAGAGTACAATTTTCTGACCGTTGCTGCGCCGCGTGCCAGCTGTCGAGTGGATCCTTATCCTGACAACAGTAGAATCAGTCAAGGGCATTTATGACATTTTATGTCGGGTTGCCCCTGGCTATAAATAGCCACCCCCCAACCAGTTGTTGGTTGGCTGCTCCGAGAGAACTTGACACTTGTCATTTGAGAGCAACCCTTCCTCTGACGACTTTGTGAGAACCCAAGTGAGGAAGAACCCAAGTTTGGGAGTACCCAAGTGAGGAAAAACCCAACCAGAGCCTAAGTGATTGAGCATCACTGAAGAGATTGATCTGTGTGATCCGACGCTTGTTACCTTTGAGGACTGTCATTCCTCCGGATGGCTAGGCGTCATGTTCTGAGCACCCAAGAGTAATTGTGGCGTGCCGGTGAACAAGTCTGTGAAGGTTTGGAAGTCTACCTTGAAGACTTACCACGAGTGATTGGGCAAGGTCTAAGTGACCTTAACTCAAGAGGAATACGGTGAGGACTAAGTGTTCTCTGAGTTGCGACTCAGCCGCCTCAACCAGACGTATAGTTGATGCAGCAACTGGAACTGGTCTACCAAATTCCATTGTCTTCACTGAGCCAATCTGGTTTCAAATTCCTCACCCTCCCTTACTTTATTCCGCTGCTGAAGAATCTGTGATCTATCCTCTGATGAATTTGAACTGAAGCATTTGATCATGCTATCTTTTATTTCCTCAGTTCATTTTCTTCATGCATGTATGATTGTATGATTGCATGTTCTTCACCCTTATGTATGCTGTTCACATGTACTCTGAATCTGTGATGACTTAGTTTCCCATGTGTTTCTATTTCTTCACTCTGATCTTCGTCAAATTCATCAGAGTTTGACGAATTTCTAATAATCTGCCATTCACCCCCCCCCCCCCTGGGAGATAACATGCGCTTTCAGGCGCTTCATCTTCCTCCTCGGACGAGGATCCGCCCGGGAGACGCGTTCCGGGTTTGACCCGTTTGGAGTGCCTGTTCGCGAGTCCAAGTCTCGCCGGGCTCCACTCCACCAGCCGGCGATCGGTGCTGGCCCTTGCCAGCACGCCGCGCGGCATGATGAAGCGGCCACGGGCGGGAGATGGCGCTAGGGCGGTGGAGCTGCTCACCCCGTTGTCTAGGACGTCCCCATGCGCGGCGGTCGGCGCGGTGAGGCGCAGCCCGAAGCCGACGCTCGGCGAAGCAGCCCCGTCGTCCAGCGGTTCGTGCATCGCGGGCGCCTCAAGTACAGCCGGCAACCATCTTCGCAAAGCACACGAAGAAAATGTCCCAGGAAACCTGCAGACATGTTACCGATTATTGCTTTCCCTTCTGTTCTTCTTTTTTCCAGCGTGTTCGGCCAATTCGCTCTCTCGGCAGAGTCGAAGTGCTGATAACGTATTGCGAGTCGATTTCTAGAGCGAGAGACAAATGAATCGAACTGTTATCTATTCCATTGATGATCAACATATTTATACAAGGGGAACCGACGCTATGAGAAGATGCGTCTGTTCGTGGGGATGGGAGGAGCGGACGCGACGGTTGCCTGGAGAGGCTCCCGCACGTACGGTTATTTACAACAAGGATTATCTCTTATGTAATAATTAAATTCTAACACAGACCACATAAAAGAGAGGAAGACTGAGTTCTATCCTTACTGACATTAGTTTTCACTGCTGCACATTTGAGTGTTGAGGCCGTTCACCTACTCTCATTTATTGCGTCTCGGCCCCGGGAGCATGTGCTCCCGGGAGCCAAATTGAATTTCCACTCTATCCTTGCTCTATGTTTTATTTGCTCAGTATTATCTTATTAGGGTTCTTTGAAAACAATCATTTGTTCTTTACAATTCGCCTTGTTCCGTCAACAACCATGTATACTAGAGAAACTATTTGTTTTTCAAGTTCATATATCTGATAACAACAACCTTTTTCTATCTTTGCAATTAGGATGGCATGTCGTGTTTGCTACTCACCGCAAGGACCTTGCACAGAAATAAATAACCAGCACTCGTTTGTTACTATAGTTCTTCCACAAGGATTTGAGAAACGCTTTGTAAGCTAAATTACTTTTATTGTTTTGTTGGTTTCGTTTCTTTTTCTCTAGCTATATATTTTGACCTTGTGATTTCTGTTGTCGTTTTGTTTTCCCTAGTGTGTCCCTTGCACAGACGTCGGGCATTTCAATGATGTGATGGACGTGCTTGACACACGCACGGTTTTGATGAGAACACGCTTTGGCCAGGTTTATGTGGTTCGTACGAAAAAAATGTATAACGGCAGGAGAGTGAGGACAAAGATGTGTGGAGGAAATTTACACAGCATGATCTCCCAGTACTCACTCAAGGCTGGTGATTTGATTATCATCTTCCTTAATGACGCCCTGGATGGCTGGATGGTCAGTTTAGGATCTCTTTGCATGATGCGCAGGGCACTGAGAAGCGTCCAAAATTCTTGACCGATGGTTCGTTTTTTATCGGGCCCACTGTACCTTGATTTCCCGTCGTATCTTTAATTTTTGCGCAGAGTAAAAACTTATTGTATTTAAAGGTATGAGCTTCAGAAATTCGTCATAGCATATAATCCATCCTGATTTAAATACTGTGAAATAAAAATATGTAACACTAACACTGTAATGTAGTAGAATACGTGCGACAAAGCCCCCTTAATCCTTATTCTTTGGAATTGTTGTGGGTTTGTATCTGTCAAAAGTTCCCAATTTTATGTATATATTCTAGTAGAAAACAAAGTCTTTAACTTTGTGTATAGTTTTCATGCCAAGGCTGTATATGAAGTTTTTATACTTAGCGACAAAATTGTATACTGCTTCTGCTAAGCACTTGTCAGAGAAAACAACAACTTGTATTGTTAATTATTACTCGTCCGTAAGTTGAAGAAAGTTTAATTCCTGCTTTGTATTTGAAAACCAGTATATCGCCTTTTTTTTGGCACACCAAACATTACTCTGATTCTTTTAATTTTTTTGTTTCCTGTTTCAAAGAATTGCTTCTATTCTTAATAGTGGTTACTAAGAAATGATTGCACAATCGAGTTGAAAGTTGACATTTGATAGTGTTGGAAGCCCCCACCCGTAATTACCCATAAAACTCCATTGCCCGGAAATATAATGGGAAAAAAGGGGAAACCAAGGAACCAGGGACCAGGGAACACGATTACTGCCGGCGAGTAAGGGCGGCCGTAGATAGGCGGACGTGGCGAGTAAGCAGGCCTAGCGCGGGGCAAACGCGCGACGGAACCAGAGGGGCGGCGGCGAAGACGGCGACGCGAGAGGAAAACGGATCTGAGAAACAAATCAAAAGGCACAATAGAAAACCTAAAAAGTTTAAGGACTAAAGTGTAAAAGGGAAAACTAGAAAGCGAAAATCACAAGGGAGCTCCTACCCGCGCGACGAGTGTCGAACGCGGAGAGCCCCGGAAAAGTCTACCGAGCCTCAACAACGTGACACTTGTCGCACGGGGAGACCCCCCCCAAGCTAAGTTAATAAACACAAGTTAGGGTGAGTATTAGGCTAAGTTAATAAATGACACTTTAGACCTTGAGCTACCCCTTCTAGATCGTCAATTCATTTGGTCTAACTTGCAGTTAATAGTAGCTGTTAGAGTGAACCATGTTCAGAACTAAATCATGTCTAGTACGTAGCTGACAAGGTTATGCCTGGTCACAAATTTCACTATGAGAGCTATATTATACTACTCATTATAATTGTACTGCCCGCTACTGTTGTGCACTCATTTCATGGACACTATTCAAACAAATAACCGTAAATACTTAGCCACATGTAGTAGTTCTGAAGAAGAAGAAATAGTGATCCAACTAACACTTGGCCGCATGCATTGATAGTATCAAGGGAGGTAGCTGCCACAACTATTAAGGAAACAAATCCTGAAAATAGTGCAAATTTAGAGAGGGAGTTTACATATTGAATTCATAAGCTGATAATGGTAACTACAAGTGTTCGGTGTGCACTTGCTGAATTACAACAGTCTCAAATATTGCGACATTGAGTTGGTCTTGACTGAATCAAAGATTGAGACATGAAGTTGGTCTTGACAATCAAAGATTGCGACATGAAGTGTTCGGCGTGCACTTGCACACTGTCTCAAAGGTGCGCCTGAACCACAAAGTTCTTGAAACCGCTACTGCTGCAAAATTAGCAAACGAGTGTCACATGAAATGCAGAGCACAAGTTGCTTGCTAGTACATACATTGTTCCTACTTAACAGCAGAGTTATCCAGGTTAAGTTAACTAAGCACCACGCTTTTGGCCTGCTTTGAAACCCATCCAGTACCACTGGTGAGTGCTGACTGCTACCAAGTATTATTGATTCAATTAGCTCAGTCCTTAGTAACTGTTCATTGTGGTTTTTTCTAGGCAAAAGGAGTTTTTCGTTGTGAATCATGGAGAGGCTGAGATAGTGGTGGGAACAAAATCCACCTTCATTGAGTGGATTTCAGTTTGGACAAAGATAGGCGGAAGTTAGTTGCCATAAGGTTGCAGTAAGAGTTGGAGGGGGCATCTTTGTCTATGTGAGAGAGGAGGCTTCTATGGTGAAGGAACAAGTGGAAAAGGAGCAAGTTTGTGAACTAGTAAGGTCATCTTTAAAGGAAAAGAAAACAACACTATTTTGGAACATAGGGAGAATACTGCAGATATGGCTTTTGCCAAACATGCGAAGAATTCAAAAGCAGTTGTTTGATACTCAGCAGATCTCCAGATGGTTCCTCCTTTTTCTGTTCTTCTGTGATTTGCAAGCCCTTTTGGTTAGCATTTATGTCTACACAGGAAAAATGTAAGTTAGCATAAACCTCTCACACCTCCACAATTCTTGTTGTATTTGGGATGTTGATATGAACTCACATCTGTGAAACGATACATAGCTAACTGGGCTGAACAACTCGATGTTCAGCTCAGTCATGAGCGCCCTTTCGTTTGGCGTTGACAACACCACCACAAAGATATTTTGATCACCCATGAGGCAGTCCCTTGCATCTGCTGCGTCGAAGACAACAAACAGCCGCATCTTTGGCACAATATATGAATGCAGTGCTGGCCTTGGTACTTTCAAGAAGTACTGCCGCCCATCCTTCAAGGATATGTCGCAAGGCCCAAACATTCGAATGAACTGTTGTTCCAGCTCAGGCCTTGTTTCGAAGTCGTTGACAATCAGGTGGATGTCCTTGGCCCCAAGAGATGATATTATATGAAATAGAGCAGATAACTTATCGCTATCTTTCTCAACCTCACAATAACATCTGTTTTGAAACTCTTCCAAGATAATCCTATTGCTTGCTGCAATTGAAGAGTTGAGAAAACTAAAGTTTGTTTGCATTCAGTTTTGCAATAGGAGAGATAATCATAAGAGTAGACAGATGTATACCTAGTTTCTTTATCGCTGTAGTCGGACGTCCGCCAACCATGAACACCGGGGATCCTCTCAATGGTGGCGCCCACCTCTCCAACATGCTTTTCACATACTCAAGCGTGTACTTTGGTTGTGATATCTCCTTTAAAAGACTATCAGCAAAACTCAGCTTCTCTCTGGTTTCCAATCTTGGTATAAGCTCCTCGTATTGCGTTGTCAAAAACCGCAGTTGCATGAAGGAGTCATAGTTTGCATCAGAAGGACTGACTTGCTTCCATCCTTTGATTGTATTGATAACGGCTTCGCAATCTGATACAACTTCTAGCTTTTTGTAGGGAGCTCCTACCTTGAGAAGATAGGACATGGCAAGGGCCTCTGCATGCACAGAATCTTTACACGGAATGTCATAGCAAACAGCACAGCAAACTATTTGATCATCAAGCCATATTATTGCAGATATTTTGGCTAAGCCCGTGATTTGGTTGTATGAACCATCACATTCCCCACGATAGTACCCTTTTCCCCTATTTGGGCCAACTCGTAGACCATAGTCCTGTATGGTGTACCCCGAAGACGTATAGAACCTCTTATTCCAGTCTTCAATCACATATATGTGCTTCTTGCTTAAATCATCAAGGAGTGGTATCCATTTATTTGTTTCCGTTGTTATGAGAGCTACCATGATATCCAGACCGGTCATGTAGATTGGATATTGCTTGGTGATCCTTTTAAACCTATTGTGTACAAGTTGAGTTCTGGGATCATGCAATTGATATGGGAATACCATTCCTCTGGGCAACAGTGCCGGTCTGACCAGTTGATCATATACATTCTTAAGAGAGCTGGGTTCCAATGCATCTCTAACAACTGTGTTATCAACCTCCACAGCTTGAATGAAGTCCTCTGCAGGAACAGCTCGAATATAGAAAGCCTCTGTCTCAGACTCGGTAAAGGGCCGCACTACCTCCAATAGATTATCAGGAGGGGGCAGAGGTGGTGAAAGAGGTTTGTTGTGATCAGCTGGGACTGTTGAGAAACACCTCCTTGGTATGCCATATTCTATCATCTTGCTTCCCCAATTCTGGACCCTTTTTGGTATCACGCTTCCATCACATTGTTGAGCTGAGAATAACTTGTTCGAGCACTTCTGAATCAGAGCATGATCTGCACTGAAGGATCCATCTGAACTATGCTCTGAAAAGACTCTGCTTGCAGTGAATGATCCATTTGATGACAATGTGGATGGCTCCTGATTGCTTGGACTGTTTGAGGACCGCTTTTCTGGAAACATGGTAATTGCTGCTCCAAAAGAATCGTCTTTGCAAGACCTTGGCTGCTGGAACGGCTGAGGAAGTCTTTGATCTGAACCTTCTGAAAAAACTTTGGTTCCACTGAATGATTCATTTGATGACAACAGTGTGGACGGCTCCTGGGCAGAAATGAAGTCCATACCATGCTCCCCAAACGGCTTCATTTGTATGTCAACACTGCCACTGTATGGCCCTGGGTGTTCATCAAGTGTATCATGATTCGCAAGAGGAATCAGCTGAGGAGTGTTCTTGTTTCTGCAACAATCAACATAAGGAGATCATTATCATGATGGCGCCGCAAAGAAAATACAACGGCTTCGAAAATACGATGGTTTTGCTGTGGCTATATGGCACATTTGGGGACAGAAATAATAATAACAACTGAGCACACACAGAAACAATCTTGGAAATTGCAGTATCATTTTTCCATTGCAAATAACACAGATTTCCCACTGAAGTGAAACCTATTGAGCACAAACGAGACACGATGAAAGTGCAGTACCTTTGAACTCGAGGATGAGAAAAGGTTGTGTCCTTTGCTGGCGGGAATTCCTTTTCCTTCAAGCAGCCTGCGAGGGAGATGTCGCCGCTGGTAGGCGAAGTGAAACCTTGGTCGCTCGACCTGTCTGGAAGCACAGCAAGTGAGCGGGGAGGCCTGAGGTAGGAAGCCCCGACGTGGACGTCGAGGTCGCACTTCGGTGGTGGAGTGGCCAAGGTGGAAGGCCACCCTGGCGGACGACGCTTGGAGATTGCCGGACGAAAGCAGGTCGCTTTCTGCATGAGGCTCGGCGGGATCTTCGCGCTCGCGGCTTCGACGACGACGCCACCATCGGGAGGCCGCGTAGCCGCCGCCGTCGCTGGAGTGGGGTCGCACTTCGGAGGTGGAGTGGCCAAGGTGGAAGGCCACCCTAGCGGACGACGCTTGGAGATCGGTGGACGAAAGCACGTCGCCTTCTGCATGAGGCTCGGCGGGATCTTCGCGCTCGCGGCTTCGACGAGGACGCCACCATCGGGAGGCCGCGTAGCCGCCGCCGTCGCCGGAGTGGGGTCGCACCCGGCCGAACCCGGCTTGGTCGGCAACACTGCTCTACGAACAGGGACTTTCGGAGGCTGGGTATCCAACCATCGGCAGCTCCTCCGCAGCATCGCCTCCGGTGAGCCGCCGGCGGAGAGATTGGGGGGGAGGAGGAGCGCAGCAGCGGCTGTGTACTTTGGAAAGAGGGGGGGGGGGGGGGGGGGGGGGTAGTGGGGGTGTCAGGGGCTCAGGGCTCAGGGCGCGCCTCATATGAGAGCATCCCACCGTTTCCCCCAAAACCATTTTTTTTAAGCCAAAAGAAAAAGCTTTTCTTCTTTCAAATTGTTCCTCTCGTTGAAATTTTGGTTAGGAGAGGCAACTCTCGCTGAAAATGAGGAATGGCGCAGGACTTGTTTTTTTTTTTGAGCGGTCGCACGTCTTGGTTGGATACGGCCACCCCGGCCCACCCTGCCGCGCGGCGCCTCCCTCTCTCCATTGTCTCCCGCGATATCCCGGCAAAAAAAAACACTTTTTTTGTCTTGCCCGTCATCTCCGGCCACGGCGGCGCTCCTTCCTGTTGTCCCCAGCCATGAGCAAAGCACCACCAAGCATGGAGGAGCACCTATGGAGAAAACAGACAAAGAAACTCGATCGCCAGCCGCTATTCCCAATTTCAGAGAATCATCGCGTTCCGGACCACGCCATCGCGAAGAGGAGAATAATTCATTCACACGAAGAAGTGACCAAACGGTGGCTGGTGAAGGACGAATTTTATCTATTTTCGTGACTCCTTCGTTGCAGGCCTACGTCGTGTGCGGTGAGCCTCTATCAAGTTACTTTTGCAGATTCTCTATGCTAGGCCCTAGCAAGTTCATGGACATCATCTAGTGGTGAGAAGTCATTGTTGACCGCGTAGAAGAAAAAAGAAGGGAGAAGAACAGAGGGTTCCATGTGGTGTCATGTTTGGTCGAGGGATTAAGTTTGAGGAAGGACTACGTGCACAAAAGTTTAGTGCCGTGAAATTTAGAGGGTTAAAGAATAGAGAGGGGGGGGGGGGGTTGAGGGATGCGGGAAGGGCTACAAAAGTTCCACTTCGGAGGTGGAAGGCCACCGTAGCGGATGAAGCTTAGAGATCAGCGGACAAAAGCAGGTTGCCTTCTGCATGAGGCTCGGCGGGATCTTCGCGCTCGCGGCTTCGACGACGACGCCACCAACGGGAAGCCGCGTAGCCGCCGCCGTCGCCGGAGTGGGGTTGCACAAGGCCAAACCCGGCTTGGTCGGGAACACTACTCTCCAAACAGGGACTTTCCGTGGCTGGGTATCCAACCATCAGCAGCTCCTCCATAGCATCGCCTCCGGTGAGTCGCCGGCGGAGAGATTGGGGGGAGAAATACATACACATATACATGTAGACTACATATTTGTGAAATTTTATAATGATATACTTTCATATACGTTGGCGTGCAGAAAAAGAAAAGTAAATATGTGTGTAAGAAGGGCCATTTTTGTTGTTTGCCCGAGATTTTTTTTTGTAGCTTACAAATCATTATATAGTTTTAAACGAGTTTTTACATATCCGTAGTGAACACAAACAACTTTTCACATAAATAATTTTGAATTTTTTGAAACTTTTAAATATGCTTTTCGAACTTTTTTCAACAAAAAAAAGGCTCCATGGAGCCCCGTCCGGCACAACTTTGCACTCTATCCTTGACTTGCTACAATCACCCAACAAATTCACCCGCGCAAATGAAACATTAAAACATTGTTAAAACAAACAATGGCCCGGAGCATCAATTTTCGTCTGGTGGTCAGAATTGTAACCGCCTCTATGTCGACTATGGAGGCAGAGGGGTGCGGTTCGAAATGCAAACATGTAAGTAGAATTCAAATAATAGTGTCATTTATTGGCTACCCAGAAGTAATATAGGGTTGCAACCCAAACTTGATAGAAGTAGTATATGGTTAACCAGACAATTAATAAGTTCACTCATGCTACAAATGCCTTTTTGTTTTCTTGATTGAAATTTGATGTTTTCAAGTTGCCGCCAAGCGTCTGCCTTGGAAATGAGTGGCTGGAAGGCAAGGGCGGCAAAGGCTATCACGTGCGTGCGCGCGTCGGTCGCGTGAGGCCGGCTCGAAGAGGAAGGTTCAGCCTTTCCCTCCGCCAAGGGCCCCGATGAGCTTTCCCAACGGCAGAAGTAGCCAAAGCTGTGCACTGCGGGTATACCAACAGTCAACAAGCATCTCAAAGACTGGCCGGCCAGGCAGATTGGGTTGGGACCGGGCCAATGTCCAGTGGACAATGGCATGGTCCATCAGGGAGACCGGCAAGAAAAGACAACGAGACTGGAGCGGACCGGTGTCTCTCTCTCCCTCTATCTGTTGCTCATCAAAGAGGGAACCACGAGGTCAAATATTTTGTATCTATAACTCTGGAGTGCTCAAACGTCTTTTGTCTCTTGTTGACTATACAAATTAATGGTACAACAGATTCACCGCATCCACCATCGTTATCGAGCGTGCTTCATATTGACTAGATCGGGATCGTGCCTTGGCACGAGGGTGCCGGTCCCACCATTTTGGTCAAGCAAGTAATGGTAGTAAGAATCTACATTTAGCATATGTATTCAAACAAGAAAACAAAATAAAAGAAAGAAGAAACATTAACTTGTAATAGAAGCAAGACATCAAAAGATAACCACTTAGACATTAAGTAAAGGTTTAAGAGCGCAAACATGAGAGGAAGTACTAATCTTAAACAAAGATTTTTTTATATATATATATATATATATATATATATATATATATATATATATATATATATATATATATATATATATATATATATATATATAGAAAGTCTATTTAGGACCCAGGGTGAAGAATAAATAATTCTTCACCCGGTCGGACGAACCACTCCACGCCCCATCGAGAGGCAAGCCACGTACAAACATCCGTGCCTATCCATCGTAATTTTTATTTCAGTCAAAATAAAATTACACCGACGGTTGGTTCCCAATTCCCACATCCCACAGCTCTCGCCCCCATCTTCCTCGGAGAACCTTCTCTCTCCCCATGACCGGATGCGAGCGACTGCTCCGATCAACATCCCGACGGTTTTACGGCGAGTTGATTCGGCGACGGGAGGATTCGCGGCGTGGTGGTTGGCCTTGGCGGCGTGCAACACTTGGTGGACTGGTCAACGGTAGGCTTCACGGCGGACGGAGGGAAAGGAACGGCTTGCCCACCTGCAACCTCATCTCCGGCTGGAATCTAGGAGGGCCATGGCTCCCCGACCTCCCTCTCCACCAGCAGCCTGCCTGCTAGTACTTGATGATTGCCACTCGTACGTGAGTACTACCAGCCACCTGCAACGAGATTCCCTATCTCCAGATCCAAGTTCGCTCAACTTCGTATGCCTCCAAAGGTTAGGGAGATTTTCATTTCGGTCCAAGTTCCTCAACTTGCGACCCTGTTTTTAAAACATATAAAGATTTGTGACCCAGTTTTGTGACTGTAGGAGCAGTCTCGATTGTGAATATCCCCAATTGCGTCATTTTTTTCTTTCTTGCATCGAATTGTCTGAACCAGTCCAATTTTTGATATGGTGGATTAATACTGGGTAAGATTCTGTGATGGACATAAACTCAGTGTGAATGATCTGATGTAGATAGATTCAGTTGCAGGAGCTCAAGTTTCTGCTCTTGGTTGGATCAATCAAAATCAAGTTTATGTGCTGGTATTATGAACATAACAAGTGGAGATTTCGTATTGCAGGCAAGAAGAAGAGTACGCATTAATTATATTCTTATAATGATGATCTTGTTTGCTTTCAAAGTAGGTTGCCCATGCGTTTTTACAATACATACCCATGAGAAATGGTTCGGGGTTCATTCACCCATTCATCTATTTCCTTCCTACTAGCTATTTTGCATCAATGCGTGTGAGGGAGGTAGTTCTCTTTGTCTTCATGTGCTTGACGCATGGGGTGATCTCGAGGCTGAGTCCAACGATCTTTTTTTTAGTTGTCTGCTACAGATATTTGTTTCAGTTTTGTGGTCCAGTACTGTTTTTCATCGCGGCAGGCGTTTAACAGTTGTCATTTGATTTCATCCGTTAATGAAAGGGCTGCTAGTCAGGGAGGGCCGTTTGGATTTCCCCTGGTAGTCATCCATACATACTACGGGCTTGCTTTATTTGCAATTGCTCTTTTCTATGCAATTTCTATCAGTGCTGCCTTTTTTTCTTCTAGAATTATACAATTGTTACTAAAATCCTACTTGTTTAATCAGATGCCTAGTTATTTATTTTGATTTCAATTGACTGTCTCATATATAATTTTTTTAAGGTGTCACCATGAGAAGGAGAAGCAAGGGGAAGCTACATTTTTAAGCGGATGCCAACTGTTGCAACTGTAGTCAATAACTTGTTCTCACGGTATGCGCACTGTCGTTTATTTGTTTTCCTGGGTTTCCATGCCCATATGCTCTATGCTAGTTCATCATAGCCATAAGGCCCGTAACCATGGTTTGATTGTTCCTTTCTATTCCTCTGTCCCGAAATAAGTGTCTCAAATCTAGTACAACTTTGTACTAAAGTTAGTGCAAACTTAAGACACTTATTTTGGGACGGAGGTAGTATTTACCTGCAGACATGTGTAAACTATTTTTTTTTAATTTTGTCTTCATCCTAATTTATCTTGCACTTATTGACTAAATAGGTGAATGAATATTTTATCTTGTATGCTCTGTATACAAGTACTATCTACTTCAATGAATACTATTGAAAGTACAAAATTGATATGCAAAAAAATTTGCTCACCTTCTGTGTGTTGCAAGGAATAATTTCTTATGCATCATGTGATGAATTCTCAATTTTTCTTCTTCTTATCATGCTCATTGTTGCTACCAAAATATAATAGTACATGAAATTGGGCACATTTACTTGGAAAAAATCCTATTTGTCTAATATCTACTTTCTAGTAGAGCTTGCAGACTTAGCATGTATTTTGGCATACCGATCTCATTCTTTATGTATTGGCACTTGGTATTTCTTCCATGCGGGGTGTTTGTGTTAATGCCTGAGTGGGAATTGCTGCAACGTCAGTGATACAGTTCGGGAGAAATCTGGGATAAAGGAAGATGCGGGCTCAAAATTTCATTCACCAATTAGTTTTGAAAATAGGTTCCTGACCTTAGTATTTCCAGAATCCTACTTTGTGCCATTTATTACTAAAATAAGAAATCGGATTTGCCGGGTTCCTATTCTCTATTGGATCTTGAATATTTAGCATCTCTTTTGACACATTTTTTAAACATTGGAGCTTGAATATTTAGCATCTCTTTTGACACATTCTTTAAACAAACATAAAAAAAACATAACTTTATGTTTACTGCACAACAATTAATCCTATAGGGAAGGTCCATGCCGTCTTTTTTGCTTCAGATTATAATTGCCGTATGGCATTGATCTTGTTCATCTTTAACCTATTTACATGTCTCTCAGAGCTATCCGTTAAAATATGATTAATTCCTTGTAAGATTTATATCCCTCAGGTGATTTATTATTTTTAATGATTATTTTTGTGCTTTTCCATTAGATGCTTATCCAGTCTGCAATTGATAGTGTGGCGTTTACAAAGACTGTTTATGGGCTCCTGATTTATTTATATGAATTTTGTGCTTTTAGTTATTGATGGCGGCAGTCGTCTCAACAAGACAGTGAGTGCAAGGCGCCGGTTCCGTGTGATGTTCTGTTATGCAACACCGTTTTGCCTTCCATTTGTCGTCCAACAGACCAAAAGTAGTCTTGGAAGTAATGAAGGCATTGTGCTTGACACCTGTAAACTATCTGATTGACGAATTCTGAAACATGTGGTCCTGTGGAGACATTTTTGCAAGTTCCATAGATATACCATTAAACCTGGTAGGTATAATTGTATATAAGTACACCTATAAGAGTCATGTGAATCATCTGATATAGTGGATGCTCTCAGTCAATGTCTATACTTATAGTTGCCTTTGTTGTATGCTCTTCCCTTTCTTTGCAACAAGTGGCATTGTTTTAGTTCTGGTTCTTTCTTTGAAAAGAGCAAGCTATATACATCTTAGCTACAACATATTACACTGAATTAATCAAGCAAGCATGCAGTTCTTCTATGACTGCTAATGTTTTGGAATAACATCCAGGAAGGAATCCACGCATTACCATTACATTGGTCCATGACTATGATGCATGATTGATTACGTCCAGGAAAGAAGAAACCACGTTGGTACTGTTTATACGCCATGATTCCTAAGTGGCATAATTAGCGGCTAGCGGGCATGCCAAAACAAGGCAATATTTAATGATGTCATTAACAAAGATATTAAAATAATATTATTTATTACATGTTGTAATTTTCAGCAAATTAGAAAACATTGGCAATCTCGAAAAATGAAACATTGGCATTTCTTCTTGTACGGGATCTTCTTTGCCTCTGTAATCTTACGTTGGCTAGAGTGGTGGGGACTAGTAAGGTAATCTTACAACTCATACACCATTTCTTACGTTAGCTAGTGGGGAGGTAATCTTACAACTCATACACCGTTTCTTACTTTAGCTAGTGGGGAGGTAATCTTATTTTTGCGAGGGAGTGGGAAGGTAATCTTACGTCTCGTGTAAAATTTGGTGATTACGGGAGGCTGTTGGTTTGCGGTGGTGCATCATCTAGCCGGGGTGAGGAATAACAATTCTTCACCCTGGGTGACGAATAGTCGATCCCTATATATAGATATATATATAAGCAAGGCAGCTACCCATTACAGGCTAAATTTATACCAAAAGCAAATTCATTATGAAGGAAACATCTCAAAAAGCAATAAATAGTAAACACTTGCTAATAGTTACAAAACATTACATTAGTGAACGGTTCCACACCGAACGGCAATGCATCAAATATTTGATCCTATGAGTCCAGTCAAAGTAAATATTGCCCGGTATAATTGAGATGTATCAAGTTTGGCATAAATAAACAGACAAAAAAGCGACACAGTTGAATGTATCAGGATTACAGCAAGTCCTCTACACCGGGAGCAGTCCAAGCAGCATTCTCACTTCAGTCTTTCGTCCCACAAGCATGGTCATAATTGCCAAGAAAAAAACAGATTGTCAGCTAAGATAACACATGCACACACACAATAGTTGTAACAACAAAGAAAATACAGGCCAAATAAAAAACAGGGTGTCATCAAGAACGCCTAATTGTTCAAGTATATATTATGGGTTGGGCTCAACCAAACTTGTTTTTGATAACTTTTTAAAGAATGTGCAACTGCTTCGACATGTAATGTGAAACACATTCTCACATCCAAAGCCAGAAATTTGGTCAAAAGTACACAAGTGGGTAAATATAACAGAACAAATATTTGTGACAATAGATACGAGACATGATTGAGAATACATAATCAGTAAAGCACCACTACCCAACCATAAACATAAAGGAAGTAATATGAGCTGAAATCTCTGATGGCATAAAAAAATTTAGAGCATGTTTGACATATCATTTTGAAGCTACAAATACGAAATAAACTACAGCCAAGAAAGAAAACATTAAGTAGCTAGAGAGTATACACTAATCTCTAATAGGCAAGAAGGTAATTTAACTGGCAAGGTACTGCCACTGACTCCAACATGAAAGAACGAAGAAAACTTTTGTAATCAACATCTGCCATGCTCATGTTTCTTTTGTAATCAGTAGAGTAGTTGCAACCATGCGCATATCACCGAGCAAAAAAAGAGAAGGTCACGACTTACTTAATGTTTGCCGGCGGCAAGAGCCACGATGGCATTGGCGGCGGTGGTGGCGTCCGGTCGCCAACAACCATGGAGGGCCCCACCAGCGATGTGGCCAGCGGTGTTTCCCTTTTGGGCCGACTCGATTATAGAGCATCAATTAGTGAGCTTCAATTAGTGAACTATAGGTTTCTCCACACCATATAATCACTACCAAGATTACAGTTTAGCAGTTTAGATACTATAAATCATCCTAAAACCAACCTTCCATACTGGAAATTCACGTGGTTACTTTTTCTTTCCAGCACCTAAAATAGCGCTGATGGCATCTCCTGGTATCATGTCATTGCATATATCAAGTGCCATGATATGTGAAGCAAGACATAGGAATACAAGAGAGAAACAAAACAGAGGCACACATGATGCATACCTTACCATACAAACTTAAGGCAGCAAGAGAGGCCCCGAACTAAAAAAAAAGTTACCAACAAAATAGAAGTAATAGTATCACAATGAATTAAAACAAGCCATTCAACCGATAACTTGCTGGGAGCGAGTCTTTCTAGTATAACAAAGTGCAGCTTACTCTTAACCAGATTAAATCAAGGACCAACAACAAACAATAAAAGATCAAGAACAACTCATATGCAATAAAGGAATGAGAGAGAAGAAAACTTTACATGAGACGACTATAAACACTGGAGCATAAATAAGTAACACCTTTAAATACAAATAAAAAGGGTCCAGGGTTCATTGCATAGTGGGCTCAGATCTGCCTTTCCTCGATCATATAACCTACCCCCGTCATCTCTTATCACCAGATCAATCTGTTTATACAGTGGAGCTGCCCTGGTTATCACTCAACAAGAATGACCATCCAAGGACAGAACAATAAGTATCACAGGATCAAAAAAGATTCTAGAGACAAGAGGGAGGATCCAACTTGATACCCACAGGTGCCTCGATTGCTCAAAGGCACACTTATTTCAGCCACGGTTAATCATCATCGCCCTAGCACGAAAGCCACTGGAGCATAAATAAGCAACACCTTTAAATACAAATAAAAATGGTTCAGGGTTCATTGCATAGTGGGCTCAGATTCGCCTTTCCTCGATCATATAACCTACCCCCGTCATCACTCAACAAGAATGACCATCCAAGGACAGAACAATAAGTATCACAGGATCAAAAAGGATTCTAGAGACAAGAGGGAGGATCCAACTTGATACCCACAGGTGCCTCGATTGCTCAAAGGCACACTTATTTCAGCCACGGTTAATCATCATCGCCCTAGCACGAACGCCACTGATCAATTTAGCAAATCCAGGAGCATAGCTATAGGACCAGGGCATCCACATGTAAACCAGAGCATCACATGAGCTCCTATGATAGCAACTGAACATGAACAGCAACCTGCAAACCCTAGAATAGCATGGATCCACAACTACAGAGCTCAAGTAGGAACCGATGCATGAGTAGGGCATAGAGCATCAACCAGACGAGCACCACATAAATATAGCCACAGCCATGTCCCATACAGTAGTCGAAGCAGAGGAGCAGGAGGAAGATGGAGCTCACCGAGGGAGGTTGTAGCCGAGGAGAGAGGCGGCTAGGGTTTCACCACAGGCACGCCGTTATTTTATACGCCTATATGCGAAATGATGGAAATGCCCTCGGCGGGGCACTGCAATTACGCGCGATGGCACGAACGAGAGTGAAACTGTTCATTGCTACAGGAGCACGGGTTCGATCCGACGGCCCAGATCGCATCAAGCAACTCGATCGGATGGCCGAGAGTCCCTGAGCTCTGAGAGCGCCCGGCGTCTGCCTGGATTCGTTTTTCTGGATATCTGTTTATACAGTGGAGCTGCCCTGGTTATCACTCAACAAGAATGACCATCCAAGGACAGAACAACAAGTATCACAGGATCAAAAAGGATTCTAGAGACAAGAGGGAGGATCCAACTTGATACCCACAGGTGCCTCGATTGCTCAGAGGCACACTTATTTCAGCCACGGTTAATCATCATCGCCCTAGCACGAACGCCACTGATCAATCTAGCAAATCCAGGAGCATAGCTATAGGACCAGGGCATCCACATGTAAACCACATAAGACGGCTATAAACACTGGAACATAAATAAGCAACACCTTTATATACAAATAAAAAGGGTTCAGGGTTCATTGCATAGTGGGCTCAGATTCGCCTTTCCTCGATCATATAACCTACCCCCGTCATCTCTTATCACAGATCAATCTGTTTATACAATGGAGCTACCCTGGTTATCACTCAACAAGAATGACCATCCTAGGATAGAACAACAAGTATCACAGGATCAAAAAGGATTCTAGAGACAAGAGGGAGGATCCAACTTGATACCCACAAGTGCCTGGATTGCTCAAAGGCACACTTATTTCTTTTTCTTTTTTTTGCGAGGGAAAGGCACACTTATTTCAGCCATGGTTAATCATCATCGCCCTAGCACGAACGCCACTGACCAATTTAGCAAATCCAGGAGCATAGCTATTGGACCAGGGCATCCACATGTAAACCAGAGCATCACATGAGCTCCTATGATAGCAACTAAACATGAACAGCAGCCTGCAAACCCTAAAATAGCATGGATCCACAACTACAGAGCTCAAGTAGGAACCGATGCATGAGTAGGGCATAGAGCATCAACCAGACGAGCACCACATCAATATAGCCACAGCCATGTCCCATACAGTAGTCGAAGCAGAGGAGCGGGAGGAAGATGGAGCTCACTGAGGGAGGTTGTAGCCGAGGCAGTACTCAGTGGGCGCCGGGGTTTCGCCTGAACGCCGTCCAACCGGCGAGGAACCGCGTCGGAGTTGCGCCTTGCAGTCTTGCACCGTCCCGCCGACGAGCATGATTGCATCAAACAACCAAGTGACTCTGTGCACGGAATACATGTCAAACAATATAAACAATCAGATATGCTATCACAACAGGCGAATAAACATCTAGTATAACAGAACAATGTAATCGAAGCGGGGCTAGGCAATACAGAAAGCAATGCATATTTGATAGACCAGTTCATCTATCACTGGAACTGTAGAGTATTTAGATGACTGCTAATAATAGTATGTCACTGCAGATATATTTGTAAGTCAAATGGAATGTGTTTTGTTAAAAACCCAATTAATGGCCTGACTTTGATAAAGCCACATGACGCTACAGGGTTAAAGGATAGTTTTCATCAAGAATATGCGCATTGGGATCCACACACATGTCAGTAAATCAAGAAACTACATATGTTCCTATCTGGAGGCACCCATTCGTATTGCAAGCAAGACACTGAACAACAATATCAAAGATCTGCAGTAGAGTAGGACCGATTAATGGCTTAGGATATACCTTATGTGCCGGTGAACCTTAGATCTGAAAGCTCGTGCACCTGTCGAACAGAATGATTATTAAGAGAAGGATTTCAAAGTAACAATAACTGACAGAATGATTATTAAGCAACCAGGTACATAACAAATACAATGAATGTCTACATAGTACCCCATCTCACTGAATACTGAATACACGCATACTCATTTTGAAGTACATTTTAGGAGCAATGGAAAACCAGGAAAATAGAAACAACTCACAATAAAACTAAAAACTAAATATTGCACGCCGTCGAGACCAATCTGCGGTGCATCATCTGCCGCAGGAGAAGGACATCAGGGTCAATCAGCCAACCATGTAAGGGCACCACCGGACAGTTCAGAACTTCAGGAGGTGCTTACTATATTATCGATATAGCGATGCATCTTGTTAGAATCAGCAAACAAATTATATTAGAGGTGCAGTCCAAACATAGTACTAAAAGAAGAAGAAAATCATCAACTCCTCCAATTAAGAAACATGCTCGGAGCCTTGGCCACCTAATTATTCCAATGTTTCTCGCCTCTATTCACAAAAATTTCCACTATAATTGACAATAGTGTTTTCGGAACTACCTGCAACAGGAAGATCCCCATGGCGGTGGCCATTTCTTCATCATGACAAGGAAACAGTCCAGCCATAATCACACCAAAAGGACCGGCAGTGATGAATCAGCTATGCTGATCACTGCTCGCAACACATGCACACTACAAAGAAAAGTTTGCAGAATAGTCAAGCATTGCAAATACTTGGGATGGTCAGGTGGATCTGAGAATCACACAATTGTCCTCACCTTCTGCAGTATTGATTCAGCTGCTTGTGTACCTTGTCACCTCCTGTCAGTCACTCGGCACATGCTCAAAGATGGGCCAATGTACCTCGTCACCTCCTCCTCTGCTGGAGGGCGACCTCCCTGACGATGAAGAGGCAGATAAGGGAAGCAGCTGTGCGGCTGGTCGGCGTCCTGCCTGACAATGAAAGCCGTGCAGCGAGAAAAGGTCAGCTCATGGCCAAATGAAATGATCAGCATAATTTCTGCCACTCATGCAAAAACAGGACGACGTCGGCCGCATAAAAAATGATAGATGTGATGTGCAATCAATATACGGCCAAGAACGAGAAAAGGAAAATATAAACTCATTAAGAGCAATGATTGAAGCAGGAGGTATTGCATGTATGAAAAACCATAGTTTCATACATAATTCATCATCATCATGATAACAAAAGATGCAACAGCAAGATCATG
Organism: Elymus sibiricus; assembly: GCA_039707655.1. Taxonomy (NCBI): domain Eukaryota; kingdom Viridiplantae; phylum Streptophyta; class Magnoliopsida; order Poales; family Poaceae; genus Elymus; species Elymus sibiricus. The sequence goes on along the minus strand of CM077664.1, from coordinate 52,698,817 downwards.
CCTAAAAGGCAACACAAGATTTCAGAGAACACTGGCCTTGATTGGCCCAAACCTGTTCTGAAAAGTTACAACTAAAACATAAATTGCTGACAAAGGATATTCACACAAAATCGATGATGAAAGGCACATGCACATCTCTAGAAAATACATTTACCTGCAATGGATAGCAAAATATTTCTTGGGATATCCCTAGAGGCGTTGCAACCATTGATTGTATATATGAATTGATATTCCTGGGGGCATCGCAATCACTGACACTTCATACTTGCGCGCACCAAATGAGAGTAGGGAGTTCTGCAACATAGAGAAAAATTACATTAGAATCAGCCCCCCCCCCCCCCCCCCCAAAAAAAAAATATGTCCTCCTTGTGCAGATTGCACACATTAGCATAGGTTCTAGATTTCATGTAATAGTAATAAACTGACATTTCAGCCAAACCATAGTAATTTACTCCTTGAACCCAATGATGTTCATACATCAGCTGCTCCTTCGCTAGTAATTTACTCCTTCGGTAGTGACCTCCTAACAGAACGAAATCACCAATATAAAGACCAAAAAACTGGTACGGCCTGAACCTCTAATCACAGATGCAGCATACTGGAAAATTTTGCAAGCTCGTTCGCTAGTGATGTAGCTCAATACTCTAAAAGTCTCCAAAATCAGTAGCGTGCACAAAATTATAGATCCTCACAGCAGAGGGGTGGAAGAGCAAGAGGAGCTTACCCATCTTCTTGGATTACTAACAGCTAGAATCAAGATTGTGCACGAGTGTCAAACACAAGCGTCCACAACATCAGAAGATTATTGTATTTTAAATAAGAGATTGTTTCTTTAACTACCCGTTCCATAACCTGTCCAATCCATCTCAGGTAATCACAGACAGGGAAAAATTGCAAACGAATCTAAAAACTTGACTTGGCTCGACTTATCACAGGCAGGGAGGAGTGTAGATGCGGGGAGGGGGCTGAGCTTACCTCTCGGCGTAGTGGAACAGGCGGAGGTAGAGGTAGACGGGACGAGCGTCTTCATCTCAAGCAACTGCGCCACCACGTTCTTGACCGCCTGCGCAGCAAGCACGCACGCACACAATTCAGTCGCCGAAATCAGTGGGGTGAGATGAGACGAGACGAGAGGAGGGGGATGCTAGCCGGACCTGCGGTAAGAGGTAGGAGACGTCGACGTCCTGCGCGATGAGGGCGAGGAGGTGGTTGAGCGCGTCGAACTTGTCGCCGTCGAAGCGGGAGTCGAGGAGCGCCGGGACGGCGGAGTCGCTGGGGTCACCGTAGAGGTGCGCGTCCGTGGCTCCGTGCCCATCCGCACGCCACCCATGATGCTGCCGCGCTGCCGCCCGCATCCCTAACATCCCCGACCGCCCCGACTCTCCCCAGCGTGCCCTGACTCTCCCCGGCGAGGCTGAGGGTGGGCGCCGCGGATCTCGGCTGCCGACGCGGAGGGCAGTGAGCGAGAGAGGAGGGCCAAGCTCCTCCTGCCGTGCGCACGCGTGGAGGAGGAGACAACGCGACGGCGCGAGGGCGAGCGGAGGCGGCGGCGCGGCAGGGAGGCGCGGGCGGCGGCGCGGCAGAGAGGCGGGCTCGGGCCTAGGGTTTGGAAGGAGAGAGGCGAGGCGGGAGGAAGGGGAGAGGGGGCGGCGTGAGTGCGGGAGGAGACGGGGCGCTAGGTCTCCACCACTGGAGCCGCTTCCTTTTATACCCCTGTACGCGAAATGACGAGAATGCCCTCGGCGGGGCACTGCAATTACGCGTGGTGGCACGAACGAGAGTGAAACTATTCATTGCTACAGGAACACGGGCTCGATCCGACGGCCCAGAACGTAACAAGCAACTCGATCGAACGGCCGAGAGTCCCTGAGCTCTGAGAGAGCTCATGTTCAGCCGCTATGTATCTTATGGGATATGAAGGCCAAGACAGATGTGTGCAAATACAGAGTCGTCATAATGTGGTCTCATTTGTTTGATTTTTTTTGTCATTTTATTAAAAATGCAGGGGCAATTAAAGCTCGAATTAGACGTATCAAATACAAACTTTAATAGTGGACAAAATCCGCGGCATTACATATAGTTAGTGACTGCAAATGTCATTTAACGACATTTCAACCTAAGCAATATCACTAGTCGAGCGACATTACCAGCACGTCGGCGTCGCCGTCATCCTCCTCCTCCTCCTCCTCCGCAGACGAGATATCCTCCATCCAGGACTAATATCGGATTCACGAGCGGCTCCTCCTTGTCGGTGAGTGTGGAGCTGTACTCACAAATGGTCCACGCCTCGTTGCGAGCTAGGGTCGGCTAGGACCTTCTAGATCAGACTAACAAGCGGCTCCTCCTTGGCGATGGCATAGTCCAGCTCCGCATCAGGGTCAGCGATGATGGCGGCGTCCTCGAGCTCGATGTCGATCTTCTCAAATACATTGCAGTATGGCTTAAGATATCTGACAAGTCATTTGTGTGATTGTGTACATTATTTGCAGGCCTTGAGAGAAATTGCTGTGTATCATGCAGCTGATCTATGTTACCCATCAAACAGATATCTGGCAGTGACATGGCAAGGCGAGAATGTAAGCTGCTCGAGACATCAACGCATAGATACATAGGATGGTTGTGAATTTTAAAAACTGTTAAAACTACAATGAATGAAATGTTGCCTTCATACTTCTGTATTACAGTGTTTCATGTGAATATCATTAGTAGGGGCGGGTATTTAATGGAATAGATACCTAAAATACACAATGGAGGCGGTTTTGTTGGAAACCCACCTCTGACACATGAAGCATTGAAAAGCAGGTATACCTACGAAATCGTCTAAGGTGTCGAAGAAATTGGAGACGGTCCTGATAACCACCTCCGGCATATAGAGTATTAGGGATGCAAGCTTTGAGGCAAAATGGGGAACCGTCACCAGCCCATGTACCAAAACCGTTTCTGTCGGGGATATACCCCGCGGTATAACCCGGCCGGAAGTATGACCCGGCCGGGACTCGGCGACTCACTGCTGCGCGAGCTGAGCTTGGCGACTCATTGGAGCCCTGGCCGAACTTGACGATTCATTGGTAACCCGGCAGGAGGTATGACCAGGCTCATCAGTATGGCGGCTCATGGCGTCACCTCTGTTACCGGGTCACAGGACGACCAGGCCCATGGCCCGGCGTGCGAGCCGGTGCAAGACGGCTCATGGACGGGCCTGGATGGGTGGCTCACAAGAGAAGGCCCAAGGAGAGAAAGGAAAGACTCCTTCACAAAGGAAACAAGACCCGAATTAGGATTCAAGAGAGACTAGTCCTAATCCTACTCCTAGTAGGACTCTACATGTAAGCCGCCCCCTTCAACCTTTATAAGGAGGGGTAAGGCGCCCCAAGAGGGACAACTTCAAGTCATTAGAGATAGACAGATTAGAGGCTCTCAAGATTAGAGGGAGCAAGACAACACCCTTGTAATCAAGATCGCCCTCTTCATCAATATAGACACAAAGCAGGACGTAGGCTTTTACCTCCATCGGAGGGGACGAACCTGGGTAAACTCGCGTCTCTCGATTCCGACCAACCCCTCTCAAGCCGTCACATAGTTGCGATGGCCTCACACCTAAGTCCGTTAACCCGGACATCTTGCCATGACAAATCCACTACAGTTGGCACCCACCGTGGGGCCCAGCACACGGTGGTGTTGAGTTCTTGAAGGGCGCTCTCCCTGGGATCGAGAGGTTTGCGACTGGCCGGATGAAGAAGAACCGGTTCGGAATAATCTACCTCAACTCCGAGTTCCTCAGTCGAAATTGTTTCGGCGACAGTATACAGGTCAGAGTCAAGGAGCAATTTGTGACTCGCCATACCAACCCGGAGACAATCGTTCTATGCTACAATCAACAGATGAAACATGGCGCCTGCAGCTGTTCTACATGACCCGCCAAGTGGCCGCTGCTGTGTACAAGTTTTTAGTCACGAGTTGTTGCTACTGTGGGCAAGTTCAGAGTCCCAACATCGATCCGCCGAATTCAGCTACTGTTCAAATACGCACGCGGTCTGAGGTTGATTCCGATTATGACATGACGGCCGGGGCAAACACGGAAACAAGTCCTGAGTCTCCCCCGAGTCATCTCCGAGCCGCCGCCCCGGCCACGGCCGTGACCTCAACCGCCGGCTGTCTCAACGCTTTCGAGCCGCCTAGCCGAGCAGTCGCCAACTTATCTCGTCGGGGGGCATCCACAGCCGTGCCCTCGCCTCGACGGTTCCGCCTCTGTCATTGGTTTCGGCCTCCGCAGCCGTCGTCTTGAGCCGGCCTACCGCGGGCCGCCGCTACGGTCACGAGCCGCCCCCATGGCTTCACCCACCGCCGTCGCCGCTGCGACCTCGCGCCGAGCCGCCGCCGCCGTGGAGCCGTCGCCTCGCCGCGGGCTTCTTCACTAACAGCCGCGCCGAGCCGCCGCCGATGTGACTCGCCTCGCCTCCGGCCTCCCCAGCTGCGGCTGCCACCGAGCCGCCTCCGCCACTCTGGCCGCGGCCGCCGGCTCCACTGCCGAGGCCCCGCCTCAAGTCGTCGTCGCCTCGCGGCCCCCCCTCTGCCGCAGCTCGCCTCGCGGGCCCCGTTTCTGCCACGAGCCGCCTCCGAGGCCTGCCTCGCCTTCACGGCCGCGCCTTGCGCCTCTGCCGTGGCCGCGCCAAGCCGCCGCCGCCCCCCACAGTCGTCTTCGCCGTCGCACTACCGCCGCCGTGGCTCACCTCTGCCGCGGCCCACCTCGCGCCGCCTCGCCTCCACCTGAGCCGCCGCTGTGGTTCGCCTCTGCCGCGGCCCCCGACTCACCTCTGCTCCTCCAAGTCGCCTCCGCCACTTTCATCAAGCCGCCCCTGCCGCCGCGCTTTGAGCCGGCCCAGCCGCTACGGTCGGGCGCCTGAAGAAAGATAAAAAAGGGAGAGACTTCAGATGCAAAAAAAAAAGTAGCGGGCGGTACTACCGCTTATAGGCGGTACTACCGCTTCGCACTACCGCGCAAAACCCGACATGAAAGTCGAGTTCGCAGAAGCAAAAATACTACAGTTGAGTCTCATCAATCGACGGAAGGCCCACACATGGATCATCTGTTATCTTAAATCAAGTGCTATCTGTCTTATTTATTTTTTCAGCATATTATACTTCCTCTGAGAACAATCACTCTGGCTTGCGGTAATTTTTGATGCAGGACAATTGATCACTGCGAAGAGCGATGGCCGTGTCATGGATATATAGCTCGCGCAACCATTGTCATGCGCTGGCGTCTGACTGTGTCGTAATGTTCAATGAATGTATGTACAAGCCGCCGCCTCGGCGGCCCAATCTACATCAGCATGACGCGGCTGACTCGCTCGACCGCGCGGCTGACCGCGCCTGCAATTGACTCGGCCGTCCGCACCGGTTTACAATGCCACGGCCGACTCTCCGGTCCGCGCCGGTTTACAACGCCCACAGCCGACTCTCTTGTCCGCACCGGGTTACCGGCCGACTCCTGCATATATATCAAACAACTCAGAGCCACGTCTGCTCACACAAGCTGCCCAACGGACATGCGCAAGTCGCCGCCCTGCGGTTTGGTTTATTCCAACAACCCTGGAGCAGATCATAATATGTTATCAGCCTCCACCAGATGGCTCAATGGATAGCTCATACGGGATCATATATAACCCGCCGCGGTCGACCTCAACCTCCCGTGGATTTGCATCGCGTTATCAACGCCAAGGATATACAATGAGTGTTGCAAAGATTATCAACCCGCCACTTTGCCTTCGGCTTCAGCACATTCCAGCATTACGCTGTTCAACCTTATGCCGGTTTATATCATGGTCAAGTATGGAGAATCTCAAGCCGCCTCTTCGAGTCAACTTAAGACTCGGGGCTACAGACATGATTCAGCAAATGTTGCTAGTTTCAGTAAATTCAAGAACTCCGGATCACCTGATCTCGGGGGCTACTGCCACATTGGTGAAAGCTTAAAGGCTGTCAGAAAATTTCCAGCTAAAAAAGTGCCAAGCAATCTGAGAGTTCCGACTCAAAAGAAGGATTCCGGAGTTTCATAAAAGGTTCCGGTTTAAAACCCGGCTCAAGTGAAGTCTGTCTCTCACAAAGTTTTGAGATCTCGATATCTGGCTCAACATCCGGTTCAAAAGGAATTCATCTCTCGCAAGTTTGAGTTCTCAAGAAAATTTAAAGTCGCTCAAGAGGACGAGCCGCCATGATGCGACCGTTCAAACATGGGTGCCCTACCTTATTGGCGGAAGATTTAAAGTTGCCCAAGAGGACGAACCGCCGTGATGCACCATTCAAACATGGGTGCCCGAAGTTATTGGATCATCATAAAGTCACTTGGAAGCTTCTGCCGTTTCTTCATACAAGATGCCTGTTTGCCAGATGCTACTTCGACCCCCTGTACTCTCGATAAGTCAATCCGTATGGACCCTGAACTTATCCAGGTTAAAACATGATTGGGTCATATGAGAGCCGGCTTACCGAAAGCAAGGATACTCCATGGGCTATTAAGCCAGCTTCATTAAAACTTGGTTAAACCTGCATGTTTGCAAGATGCTACTCCGACCCCCTGTACTCTCGATAAGTCAATCCGTATGGACCCTGAACTTATCCAGGTTAAAACATGATTGGGTCATATGAGAGCCGGCTTACCAAAAGCAAGGATACTCCATGGGCTATTAAGCCAGCTTCATTAAAACTTGGTTAAACCTGCCTGTTTGCAAGATGCTACTCCGACCCCCTGTACTCTCGATAAGTCAATCCATATGGACCCTGAACTTATCTAGGTTAAAACATTGATTGGGTCATGTGAGAGCCGGCTTACAGAAAGCGAGGACAAACCAGTGGCTATCATGCTAGTTTTATTGAAGTAAGACTCGAGCCGCGAAAGCAGGCATTTTTTATCATATACATACATCATCCTGCATTTACATCATCATATCATGCATCATCATACATGCATATCCATATTTGTTTATGCTGCCGAAAGCCGGTCACCAAACCGGGTTACATCGTAACCTCTGCAGGAACAAATAGATCTTTAATAGCCAACATAGCTGGATCCTCATCATGGTTTATCATAACCAGTATTAAATGATTGGGGTTTTCTCAAGCCAGCTTGGAAAATTGATTATTCTTGAAGAGCTGCCCTATCAGTTATAAATCCGTGTCATTTAATTGACCGACTCTTGGTGCTCTGTGGTATACTACAGCACTCATGGATTTCTCAAATATATATTTGCCGGGTTGCACCGCAACCACGAGCAAGGATTTCACTATTCATACCGGGTTACAACCACGGTCAATGAGTCATATTATTCTTACACGGTCCCGAGTCGCCGTAGGCATGCAACCCGGCACTTGGGGGCTACATTATTCAAGTCCAGTTGATATCAAGTATACAAGTCCCATGTCACTGCAAGCACGCACCACGGCACTTGGGGGCTAATGCAAGCTGGTTTTCAAATCATGACATTATCAACAAGACCCTGTTATCTCAAGGAGATGAGCCGCCCTTTCTATATTTTTCTAAGTCCCAGCCCAGTATTTCTTACTGACCCGGCACTTGGGGGCTACAGTATTCAGCTGTCCAAGCAGATTATAAGGTTCAAATTGAAGACCCGGCCCATCACACGCTGATGACCCGGCCCTTGGGGGCTACACATGTGAAATTCAAGTCATTCAACCACATCGGGCGACTTAGATGACAACCCGGATTTTGTCCAAAGCTATATTCAACACCAAGTTCAAAGTCCCAGGCTGTTGCAGGCAAAACAACCTGGCACTTGGGGGCTACACTGGCTAAGTTTTATAAAGTATAAGAGAATTACAAGTCCCAGGCTGCTGCAGGCTAGACAACCTGGTACTTGGGGGCTACACAATCAAAGATATTACTACAACGCACCAAGTCATCATGCATAAACTTGGAGCTTGGGGGCTACAGGTAGTATGGATATATCAAAAAATTGAAGAGAATTTTCAAGATGTCAATTGTGAGTGAGACCGGTTCAACAGATTCTTATTTTAGTCGAAGTATTAAGAGACCGGCTCTACATCAGATGGATTTTCATCCCAATGTTTTTATCAAGTCAGCTGGAGTCTAGCTATTTGACCCGGTGTCACCAACAATACATGACCCGGCATCATCAATGATTATGACCCGGCGGTGATGACCCGCCAAGAGTGTTGGAGGCCGACTCAATGGCATATGGGTGTTGTATTCCCAATATTTTACTTCAAAGGACACTGACAAGCAAGACGATTGAGAAGACGGCTCGTTCATATGAAGAAGAAACCCGGATTTTTAAGGAGCTACTTCATTAAGCCGGCCAGTGGAGCGAGCCGGTCACTTAACGTATTTGTTACTTTTATTTCAGGAGCTTAGCATGAATAAATTCAAGCTAACCTGGGGGCTAATGTCGGGGATATACCCCGCGGTATAACCCGGCCGGAAGTATGACCCGGCCGGGATTCGGCGACTCACTGCTGCGCGAGCTGAGCTTGGCGACTCACTGGAGCCCTGGCCGAACTTGACGATTCATTGGTAACCCGGCAGGAGGTATGACCAGGCTCATCAGTATGGCGGCTCATGGCGTCACCTCTGTAACCGGGTCACAGGACGACCAGGCCCATGGCCCGGCGTGCGAGCCGGTGCAAGATGGCTCATGGACGGGCCTGGATGGGCGGCTCACAAGAGAAGGCCCAAGGAGAGAAAGGAAAGACTCCTTCACAAAGGAAACAAGACCCGGATTAGGATTCAAGAGAGACTAGTCCTAATCCTACTCCTAGTAGGACTCTACATGTAAGCCGCCCCCTTCAACCTTTATAAGGAGGGGTAAGGCGCCCCAAGAGGGACAACTTCAAGTCATTAGAGATAGACAGATTAGAGGCTCTCAAGATTAGAGGGAGCAAGACAACACCCTTGTAATCAAGATCGCCCTCTTCATCAATATAGACACAAAGCAGGACGTAGGCTTTTACCTCCATCGGAGGGGCCGAACCTGGGTAAACTCGCATCTCTCGATTCCGACCAACCCCTCTCAAGCCGCCACATAGTTGCGATGGCCTCACACCTAAGTCCGTTAACCCGGACATCTTGCCGTGACAAATCCATGACAGTTTCCAAAGCCCGATTCTGTTCTGGTGTCCATATTGTTGGAAATATGCCATAGAGGCAATAATAAATTGGTTATTATCATATTTCCTTGTTCATGATAAATGTTTATTATTCATGCTAGAATTGTATTGACCGGAAACTTAAATACATGTGTGAATACATAGACTACACCGTGTCCCTAGTAAGCCTCTACTAGACTAGCTCGTTGATCAAAGATGGTTATGGTTTCCTGACCATAGACATGAGTTGTCATTTGATAATGGGATCACATCATTAGGAGAATGATGTGATGGACAAGACCCAACCGTAAGCTTAGCATCAGATCGTTTAGTTTATTTGCTACAGCTTTATTCATGTCAAGTATATGTTCCTTAGACCATGAGATCGTGCAACTCCCTGACACCGGAGGAATACTTAGTGTGCATCCAAACGTCACTTCGTAACTGGGTGATCATAAAGGTGATCTACAGGTATCTCTGAAGGTCAGCTCCTCCCCCCGCTCCTCCTCCCACGTCGGCTCCTCTGAGGCGACTCGGGGGCAACCCTAGCGCCGCCGCCGCGCTTCCCCCTCCCTCTCCCTCCCCTCCGCCGCTGCCAGAGGGGCGCTCGGCGCTGGTGCGGGCCCCCAAGGAAGGTGGCGGCGGGGATCTGGCGCCTCCCCCTCGGATGGAGGGCTTCGGCTCCCGGGGCGGCGGCCCCGGCCGGTGGTGCGCGACGCGGCCTGGGCGACGGGCGGCGTCGGCGGGTGTTGGTGGGCGTCCTTCCATGGCTGTGCGAGCAGCGTGGAGGTCACGGTCGTCGGTGTGGCGGCGGCTCCTCGCAGTCCGCTGATAACCCACAAGTATAGGGGATCGCAACAGTTTTCGAGCGTAGAGTATTCAACCCAAATTTATTGATTCGACATAAGGGGAGCCAAAGAATATTTGCAAGTATTAGCAGTTGAGTTGTCAATTCAACCACACCTGGAGACTAAATATCCGCAGCAGAGTGATCAGTAGCATAGTAGTATGGTAGTTTGATAGCAATAGCAATAATAGTAACAGTAACAGTAACGGTAGCAGCAATAGTTTTGTAGCAATTGTGACAGTAGTAGCAACAGTAGTAACTTAGCAAAGAACAATATGTGAAAAGCTCGTAGGCATTGGATCGGTGATTATGTTGGATAACATTCATCATGTAATAATCATAACCTAGGGCGACACAGAACTAGCTCCAATTCATCAATGTAATGCAGGCATGTATTCCGTATATAGTCATACGTGCTTGCGATAAGAACTTGCATGGCATCTTTTGTCCTACCCTCCCATGGTAGCGGGGTCCATAAGGAAACTAAGGGATATTAAGGCCTCCTTTTAATAGAGAACCGGAACAAAGCATTAACACATTTTTGTGAATACATGAACTCCTCAAGCTACGATAATCACCAGAAAGAATCCCAATTATTGTCACCTTGGGGTATGCGGATCATAACACATAGCAGGTGTGTATAACTTGCAAGATCGGATCAAGAACACAAATATATTCATGAAAACATAAAGGGTTCAGATCTAAAATCATGGCACTCGGGCCCTAGTGACAAGCATTAAGCATAGCAAAGTCATAGCAACATTAATCTCAGAACATAGTGGATACTAGGGATCAGGGCCTAACAAAACTAACTCGATTACATGATAAATCTCATCCAACCCATCACCGTCCAGCAAGCCTATGAAAGAATTACACACTCCCGGCAGTGAGCATCATGAAATTGGTGATGAAGGATGGTTGATGATGACGATGACGGAAGATCCCCCTCTCCGGAGCCCCGAACGGACTCCAGATCTGGCCTCCCGATGAAGAACAGGAGGTGGCGGCGGCTCCATATCGTAAAACGTGATGAAAACTTCTTCTCTATTTTTTTCTCTGGAATTGTGAATTTATAGGCCCGAGATTAGGGTCAGCGGAGCCACGTGGGCCCCACAAGCCACCAGGGCGCGCCAGGGGGTGGCGCTCCCTGGTGCCTCGTGGGCAGCAGGTGGCCCCCTCCAATGGATCTTGGCTCCATTATTTTTTATTTAATCCATAAAAATCTCCAAAAAGTTTCGTCCAATTCCAAGAACTTTTATTTCTGCACAAAAAACAACACCATGGTAGTTCTGCTGAAAACAGCGTCAGTTCGGGTTAGTTTCATTCAAATCATGAAAATTAGAGTCCAAAACAAGAGCAAAAGTGTTTGGAAAAGTAGATACGACGGCTCGCTGGTGGGTCATCCTTCGCCGGTTCTTCGACTTCCTTGATCTGAAGATTATCGACATCCCAGTTGCAGCGTGTTAAGGCCTCAAACTGAGTCTGGTCAAAGAAGGGAGACGGGTCAAGATCAGGAGCAAAGAGCTGCTTACGACGTGCGGGAGTCAAACTCCTAGCTTCAAAGGTTGGGCCGCGCACTCATTTTCTCTCTGCATCATAAGCCGCCTGGTACGTGGACAGGTCAACTTCATTGGCAAGAATTGATGCAAGCACCCGAGAATCTTTCCTACACTTGGCGTAGTCGACTTCTGTGAAGTCTGAGCCGTCATCCTTCTTGGATGGAGACCCGTCCATCATTTCCTCCGCAGTTAGTTCAGGGGCAAAGGCCAGAGACCGGCTTAGAGCAACCATTGCGCCCTGCCTGGCGGCTGACCGTTTGAGCTCCTCGACCTGCTTGGGCAGGGTTGATAGAAGTTCTATCACCCCCTTCATATGTTGTGGGATGCCCTTCTCAGTCAGCATCGCCTTGATGGTGCAAAGGGCACCGCAATACAGCTGTTCTGCTAAGGAATAGACGGCTTTCAGCTTGACCAAGCTGTCAGAAGACAATTGACGGCTTCGTTCACCTGCAAGGTAGTTAAGCACTATAAGCCGCCTGCGCAGTTTTTCAACAAGACAAGGGAATTTTCAAGTGTTCAGTGCTTACCGAAGATTGCAGAAGTCATTCTGGAGATGTGGCGCTTGAGAGTCTGCAGTTCCTTTGATGCAACCTTAAGCCGGCCCTCAGCGTCATCGGCGCGTTTGGTCAGAGCGGCTTTTTCAGATTCAGCCGTCTTCTTGTAAGCAGCGAGCTCAGCCCGGGTTTTCTCAAGTTCTGTTACAGCAACTCGCCACTTCTGGTCCGCCTCAGACCTGGCGGTTTGTTGCGAGGCAAGATTTGACTCAGCGGCTTCTAACGCTTCCTGCATAACATAACAAAGCAGTTTCAAGACGTCAGGATGAGATTCATAAATTGATGAAGCTATTATACTACAAGTCTCAAGCAGATTGCAAGCAATATACTTGACACTTGGGGGCTAATGCCTGTGTTTTTCTCCAAGTCTACAAGGAAGTTCCGGCTCATCTTTGTTAAAGTTAAGCCGGCACTTGGGGGCTACACAGCGCTCTCAAGGTCTATAATGGAAATCCGGCTCAATATCTATATTAACCCGGACTTGGGGGCTACACTTGGATCAACCTCTTCAACTCAGTACCGGCTCAATATCTATATTATCCCGGTACTTGGGGGCTACAGGTATCGCGATCTCAAGTATGACAGGAATTATGAGACCCGGTCTACTAGTTGCAATACTAAACCGGCTCTTGGGGGCTACATAAGGGTATAAGGAAAGCAAGAGAGGGGGAGTACCTCATATTTTTTCTTCATCAGACCAACAAGCTTTAGTTCCATGTTGCGGCTTGCATTGAGGCGGTTCAAATAGCCGGCGTGAAGATCATCCACAGTCATTTTCTCTAAAGAGGGAAATGCAAACTCAGGCTTCTCTGGGGAGCTCTCTTTAGCCTCGCCGATATGTCTTATCAGTACATGAGAGGGGGATTGATAACCCGCCCCAGTGATAGCGGTGTCCTCGACGGCTGGAGATCTCGGCGTTTGAAAGTCAGCTTGTGGAGGGCTCGCAGGAGCGGCCATATCATGTTCAACCGGCTCATAGGGCTGAGGAGCGTCGGCAGGTGTTTCTTCCCTAGCCTCGGTAGGCTCAGCATGAGGTACAGGGGAGGCCGGCTTAGCTTTCTCCGGCTCTTGAACAGTGGGAGCAGCTTTAGACCCGCCGGTCCTCCTCCGTTTGGCTTGAACCCTGAAAAGCAAACATTGTCAAATAAAGGACAAGATTGAAGAAAGGTGCAGTGCAAGTGCAAAAATACATACTCCGGGTTGATCTTCAGTGGAGGCAGCTTAGATGCAGTTGACTCGCCAGATGAAGGGGGCGAGTCCTGGAACAAAGTTACAACGGTAAGAACAAGGTGAGGTTGCAATGCAAGACGGTTAAACAATCAGACTTGGGTAAAGAGTACCTCCGCAGGCCGTTTCCGAGGAGCCGGGGAGTTGGGTAAGCCGGTCATAAGCTCTTCAGAGCCGGCACTCCGGGTCTGATGCCTGGAGGTTTGCTGTTGCTTTTTCAAAAGAAAATGGGAGTCTAAATAAGCAAGAGGATGAGAAAATGGGACTTTTCGGATGACCCGCCGTATCTTCTCTGGGGGAAAATTTTCTAAGTCAGAGGAAATGTTGGTTACCTCAGGAGCGTCTACACGGCTGGTCTCCGATTCGTCCTGTGAATAAATACCATCAGTAAGCTGTATAAAGAGACGGCCAGAAGGAGTCAAGTTTTACCTCTGAATCGTCAGGCTCAGAGACCTCAGGAGCGGCGGTTTTCTTCCTCGGGGCAATGGTTTTACCCGCCCTGGGTCTCCTCACAGGAGGAGTGAGTTTCTTCTTCCAGAAATCAGAGTCGGCCTGTGCATAAGCCGCCAAAGAGATTAAAAGGTGCAAATTAAACGAGTAAGACAAAGATGACCAGTTTTCAAGGAGTTTTCTCTTACAAGTGGAGCCGGGTTCTTGGAGTAAAAGGGTTTCAGCCCAATCTTGTTACAAGTCTCTTGCTTTTTGCCGAGAAGACTCTTAACAGTACCGTTGACGTCTTGTTCTGTCAAGGGGGCGTCTGAGAAGCAGAGAGGGTCATTGGGCTTACCCGTGGATTCAGACATGAGCCGGTCACGCCGGCTCAGTGGAAAGATCTTCCAACTAACCCAGCAGCGGGTCAAGTCAACACCAGTTAATCCGTTCGCAATCAAGGCCCTGATCTTGGCGAAGGAAGTGGCATACTTTGCTCTCTCGGCGGTGGATAGCCGGTCTGGGAGCTCTCCGGAGTTGGGAAGCCGGGTAGGACGGTAACCCGGCAGTGGATTTTCACCCTCTGGAGAGGTATCTTTGCAATAAAACCAAGTCTTGTTCCAATTTTTAGGATGACTTGGCAGGGTAGCAGATGGATAAGGCAGATCTCTCCGCCTCTGGATAGACACGCCGCCGAGTTCCAAACTTGATCCACCCGCCTTTTCAGTCTGGCGGTTGATATAATGGTAATCACGAAATATGTCAACAGAGGGCTCTTCTTGCAGATACACCTCACACAAGACTTGGAATTGACAGATATTAGTGACAGAATTTGGGCCTATATCCTGAGGATGAAGCTTGAAAGAGTGCAGAACGTCCCGGAAAAATTTAGACCCGGGCGGGCTGAAACCGCGGAGGAGGTGGTCAGTGAAAACAACAACTTCTCCTTCCCGAGGTCTAGGTTTTCTCTCTGACCCGGGAACCCGCCACTGAATAACGTCCTGAGCCGGCAGCACGCCCATCGTCACGTAGTTTAGCAAAAGCTCTTCAGTGACTCCGGAGCCGACCCAGTCGCAGGACATCGTTGTGCTTGACATGATGGTGGGTTAAGTTCTGAAATTAAGAGCCAGCGGCATGTTGGCGGGTTAAGTGAAAGAAGCAATAACCAGAATCTATGGCGAGTTGCAAATTCTGTGCTAAGCCGCCCAAAAGATGAAGGGCGGGTCAATTACCTATGGATCCAAAGATGGCCGAAATTTTGCTAAGTGTGGGACAAACAAGTTTCACAATATGCAGCAGAGTTTTCGGATCTACGAGCAGTTCAAAAAAGGGAAAAATTGATAACCCTAGCAGACAGTGATGAAACAGCTAAAGTAAGAAATGCATTGGTTCTGAAGGGAATCAATCTACGCAAGATGCGTAACGAAGGCTAACCACTACCGCATTGTTTTCTGCTTCACGTTGGATTGGGGTGCCACTGCTAGCCCGAAGAACACGAAGAACAGACAAGAACTCCGGCGAACCCTAAGAATAGGCGAGATCTAATGCGAATCTATGGAAGGGAAGGAGCTGTACCTTGGTGCTGGATTGGAGAGCGGAGGTGCGCCGCTGTTGTCTGGTCCGATCAGGTCGACGCTGCGGCCTGTGTCGATGTTGCTGGAGAGGAGCGACGGTGGTGGAGCTTCTGGTCGCGTTCGCAGCAGGAGGAAGACAAAGAAGGAGAAGGTGACGGGGTAAGAGAGAAAGGGGGACAGCCCGTGCCTATTTATAAGGAGGAAGGTGACTGAAACGGCAGGCCCGACGATCAAGGAGGTGATATAATTATCACAACTGAAAGGGCGCCTCGATTTTCGGAACGGCGGGTTAGTGCAAGGATTCGATGCGACATCATGCTGTTAGATATGGCGGGTTGTGAAAGTCTATTCAAACGTTGCAGTCTCAGAAGAACTAAAGAAGACTCGCCAACCGGAGAGTGTAAATTGACATGAACAGGTTCAAATCAATTTGGGGCCTAATGTTGGGGATATAACCCCACGGTGTGACCCGCCCAGGAGGGGCCGGGTTACACCAGTTGGCGACTCATAGCAATGAGCCCAAGCAGGCCCAGAAAGACAAGACATGAAGACGGCGGCTCACAAGCGGGCCTGTTAAAGGCCCAAGGCCCGGAGGCGACTCAAGACCCGAAGGTGTAAGCCGCCGGACGATGACTTGCTCTGTAAGACTAGGAAAGTAGAACCAGGGTTGGTTACGTTGTGTGACCCGACCTGGACTCTTGTAAGCCCAGGGCCTCGGCCTATGTATATAAAGGCGAGACCCTACGGCGGGTTAGACTCGAGAAACCAAGTAATCGAAAGCTAGGGCAAGCAAGCCACCCCCTTGTAATCGATACACCAGTCAGTACGATATAAGCATGACGTAGGCTTTTACCTCCACCGTGAGGGGCCGAACCTGGGTAAACTCGTGTCCCTCGTCTTCGTCAACCCCTTTGAGTCCACATCCATGGCGATGGCCCCGAACCTAAGTCTTCGGACATCTGACATGACAAAACCACGACAACTAGCGAGCAATAATAAGATATCTCAAGTGCCAACACTTTGTCAAAACAATCATGATATAATATGACAACATGGTATCTCGCTAGCCCTTTCTGAGACCACAAAACATAAATGCAGAGCACCTCCAAAGTTTAAGCAGCGACTAAACATTGTAATTCACGGTAGAAGAGATCCAGTCATGATGCACACAACATTAACTATACACAATGCATGAGAATGACAATAGTGCTCTTAGGACTGGTGCTTATTTGAGAAGGTGATGACTCAATAATAAAAGTAAAATAACATAAAAGTAAATAGATGGGCCCTTCTCAGAGGGAAGCAGGGATTTGCATAGGTGCCAGAGCTCAAAGCTTAAATCAGAGATAAATATAATTTTGGTAAGTATGCCTTTCCTGTCAACGTCACGACCGAGAGTTTTCAATATCTTCCATGCTAAACACATTAGCGGCGGTTCCCAAGCGGTAAAGTAAAGTTTACTCCCCCTCCACTAACAAACACAAGCCATGGCTAGCCGAATCCTCGGGTGCCCTCCATACCAACAACTTTCCAGGGGAGTTTGTTTTATTATTTTGCAATTTTAATCATGGGACTGGGCATCCCGATTACCAGCCCCTCTCGTGCAAGGACAAGTGAATAAACACTCATCATGAGAATAACCTTCTTAGCATGGAAGATATTGACCGCCCCCTGTCGCTCCATGAGCGGTACGGGCACACAAAACAGATGTTCATTTGAATATTTAGAGGTGGCACATGCAAATTTACTTAGAACGGCAGAGTAATACCGCATATGGGTAGATATAGTGGACTCATCTGGAATAACTTTGGTTTAAAGGTTTTGATGCACAAGCAGTATTCCCGCTTAGTACAGGTGAAGGCTAGCAATTAGGTTGAGAAGCGACCAACTAGATAGCGAAAACGGTCATAATCATGCATTATGAATAATCAATATTGAATACTAGCATGAGTAGGATATAAGCACCATGAACATAAATATCATGGAGGCTATGTTGGTTTTGAATCAACTACATGCGTGAACATGTGCCAAGTCAAGCCACTCGAAACATTGAGAGGAGGATACCATATCATCATACTACATCACAAACATTTTAATGCATGTTGACACCCAAGATAAATCATTATCCACTCCTAGCTACTTAAGCATGGCATGAGCAACTATAATCTCTAATTGTCATCATAAACATGTTTAATCATAATATGCTGAATCATGGATACTGAGTTAAACATATTTACAAAAACAAAAAACAAGTTGAGTTCATACCCTCTTTTCCTTGCCACAGTCACTTCATCAAATCATCGTCATTATTGCCTTTCACTTGCACGACCGAATGATGTGAAAATAATAATAGTGCAAGAGTGTTGTGGACTAAGTTGGAATTTGCAAACATTTTATTCAAAGGAGAAGACAAGGTAATATGGGCTCTTTGTTAGATCAACAATAATGCATATGAGAGCCACTCAACATTTTCATCGTGGTCTTCTCCTTACAATGACTCAACAAAAGAAAAGAATTTCAGAGAAACACACTGAAATATTTTTGGAGTTTTTAGTTTTTTCTTGAAGGAAGCAAATTAAAGAAGACAAAACAAAAATGAGAAAAACTATTTACACGGGAAAGCTCCCAACAAGCAAAAGAAGAAACGAGAAATCTTTTTGGGTTTTCTTTTAATACTACAACTAATTAAGCTAGAAAGAAAAACCGAAAAGAAGCGAGAAGTGTTTTTGGATTTTCTCAAAGTTTTTCAAATACACAAGAAGAAAGCGAGAAAATAAAACTAACATAGATTATACAATGAAAAAGGATGAACACCGACAACTGGAATGAAATGTATGATCATGAATGTAATGTCGGTGAGAAATACGTACTCCCCCAAGCTTAGGCTTTAGCCTAGCTTGTTCTACGGCCATCCGTAGTAGCCATCCGGTCCCATGTGAAAGTGCTGAGGCGGCGGCACCCTAGCGTCCCAATCCTGGGCCACATCCTCTGCCGCTGCCAATGCGTTCCGGTAAGCAACGATGTCCGTTGGCATAACAGTATATCCGTTTCTGGCATGAGAATCAAACAAAGCAGGTGCATGCAACAGAATAATATCACGAGTATCTGTAGGGGAACGCAGCAGAAAACAAAAAAAATTCCGACCTACGTACCAGCCCAGGACCACTATGGAGACTGCATACAAGGTTTGATCTCTTTCGTTACCGACTCGTAGCGCAGCGGAAGTAGAGTCGATGACGAACGGCGGTGCAGATCTCCGCAGCTAGGATTTTACAACCTCCCAACCGCGAGGATGTATACCCTCATCTGCCCCGCGGACAGCCCTCCGGGAGGCGGTTGCACAGTCCCCCGGACGGTGTCGTGGACAGCCCTTCGGGAGGACATCCGAAACTCGGACTGTCACTCGGACAGCCCTTCGGGAGGACCTCCAAAACTCGAACGGTCACACGTACAGCCCTTTGGGAGGCACTCTCGAATTAAGACATAAACTACGATCTCTCTACAGAGTTGCACACATACGGTGTCATCTATCCGGCAGGGCTTCGCCGTCCAGAACTAGTTCCTGCCGGAACCTAGACAGCCTTTTGGCTCTACGAAACTATTTCGCTGGGAGGGAGAGAAGAATGCCAGATCATGCATGGCTTTGTGTATGAGAGCAAGAGTGTGTCTTATGGCAGCCCACACACCTCCTATTTATAGGAAACCCAAGGGGTAGGGTGGTTTTACAAGAAGACCCAAAACCCACATGGAAAGGAGTCCTTCCCAAGGACCTAAAAGGTGAAACCAAGGAACAAGGGGGACTCCATGAAGGAGTCCACCATGTGGCCGGCCACACCCTCATGTGGGGCCCCAAAATTGGCCCCTATCCATCCATGTCATCCCCAAGATCTTTTGGAGCAAAGCCCCAAAAGGTGGCTTTCCAAAAATATCCCAAAAAGCACTTTCACTATTCACGACGACATTTTTCAGCGTCTGATCGAACTGAAAATATTCATGTGGGCTTAGAACAATTCTAGTACCCACCAAAATAATTTTCAACGCGAGCCGGAACAATTCCGGTTTAGTGATTTCATCTGCGAAAAGCATCTGAAGCGGTTTCGGCAGCTCCGGAACATTTCCGGTTTTCATCCCGGAAAATTCCAGAAAGTTTCCAGAATGATTCAGGCACCCTCCAAGAATTATCAGGCATGTGCCAAAACCAATTTGACTTTATGGTATCCTCTGAAACAACTTTTCAGTTTCACCGGAACTCATCCGGTGACCTCTCTGCGGAACTTTTCCGCTGTCCGAAGCTTTTCCGGCGTCCGAAACTTTTTCGGTGATTTTCTCTCAGACTCCCTGTCTAGTATTCAGCAGATAGATGACCCTTAAGCGTGTGACCCTATAGGTTCGGTGAAGCATAGACATGACCCGGAACCCCTTCCGATCAATGATCAACATCGGAGCCGTGGACACCCATATCGATCCCTATACCCACACGAATAAATATTCGAGTGAACCTCCAGTTGCCGTGAGCTATTCCTGTTGCTTCGCGATATGTTACAATTACCCGAGGTGAGAAACATCGGCATCCTCGTGGATCAACACTTGTCCACAATGCCAGTTACCTCGTTGCCGGTATTGTTCTCTTTTCTCGTTCCCGTGTTCCGGCATCCCTGTGATCAAATCACCCTGTGTCTGGCCAGACGATGATGGATACCGTAACACCGAGAGGGCCCAGAGATATCTCTCCATCATCGGAGGAGCAAATCCCAATCTTGAGCTATCAAGTTACTTGACATACTTTTCCATTTACCCGTAAGCCGCCGTAATAGCCACCCATTTACGGATGACGTTTAACAAACCCCAAAGTTCATGAAGCAAGCATGAAGAAACTCGATACTCTCATGGTCTAAGGAATTATGCAAACGTTAACCATCTCTGTGTTATTAACCATTAACTAGTGACAAATGTATCTCATAGCATAACATCAATTCAGGTCGATTCAACACAAATGTTCTACTAACATTGTGCCCTCAAAATTGCCGGCATAGCCATGCCCATGATCAGGAAAACAGGATCATCATGCAATACTTGAGCCAGTCTTAGAGGCCAGACTAGGAATACATTTTACCGTTTATTATCCCACACGTGCACATGAGTTTCCCTCCAAGCCTCGTTTTATTTGTAGACTCGAGAATCATTGCAGTTATAGCATGGAACATAAACTTTAATTATGAACAGGGAGATAATCAATAACATTTATTATTGCCTCTAGGGCATATCTCCTACAGACTCCCACTTGCACTAGAGTCAATAATCTAGTCAATGCTAATGCACTTTACACCTATGGCATACTGGTGTAAAATATGCTTCGCTTGTGGTATAGCCTGATGTCCAACGGATCTGACAACTTCAGCTCCGTGTGTAACTTTGCATATCCTCGCGTTTTCACGCTTTCACAAAATTCATATTTTGTGTGGACTTGGCTTTGCATATGTGTGAATCATTGGTCGAAACCTGATTCCTCAGACTGAGCTATGTAGCAACTATCTGCAATAGTGTCCCATAGACCAAAGCCATCTTGGAATCATACTAAGTTCATGAATGAACTATATGATTCAACAACTTCTTTGTCGCTTCTCAAGCGTCAACATACTTAGCCTTTGTTATAGAATTCGCCACAGTATCTTGTTTGGAACAATTTCCAACTACCGTGCCACCATATTGTGTATACACAAAACCCTTAACTTAAATCGAAAATCGCATGTAGCATTGATGAAGACTGTATCGATGTAATTACTTACAACGAGCACTTCATAATCTCTGCTTGCGAGAAAACATGTCATCAGTACTACTCTAGTACTCAGTGACATCTTTCACTGTTGTCCTATGATCAGTACTTTGATCACTTTGGTATCTATACTCGCAACAACTTTGGAGTATTGGGCATATCTGGTTGTTTTACATACCATGGAATACATGATTAATCCAAACACAAGAGTGTGTGGAATCTCCATCATGTATTTTACTCATCAGTGTTTTGGGACACCGAGTCTTGCAAAAACTCTTTCCATGTGACTTCGGCAAGAATCACTCCTTGGCGTTTTAAATGCTAAAAAAAATTTAGCATCTTGTCAATATGTATTCATTGCTTAGCCCCATTAGGTAAATCTATCTCCATAGATCATCATGCCTAATATTGAGGCTATTTAGCCTAAGCACTTCATCGAAAAACTATTTTCTAATGAAGTCCTTATTCGTGTCAAGAAATGTATTTCCAATTAACAATGTGTCAAGTACACACGGTTTTTAGAAATATTATTATGCTCCCACTTAATTTCTTGAATCACAAGCATCTTCGATACCCATTTGATGAAGTCAAAACCCTTTTGACCATTCAATCAAAAACGAAGATTCCAACTCCACTTTGCTCTCTTCTGTCCATCGCTGGAACTCTGAAGTTTGCATACTTACTAGCATCCTCTGGATCGACAAATTACTTTGGACTGTATCACATACAAGTCCTAGGTTTCATTCCCATCAGATGGAAATCCTTTTGTCATCCATGTTTCATATCTCATGATTGAAATATGTATTAATTGCTAGTTCAACCCGAACCGACTTCAAGCATCGCTACGGTGAGACAATCTCATCGTAGTCAACTCTTTGAACTTGTTTTTGCAACAAGTCGAGCTTTATGGATAAAACATTTTTATCCGTATCAGTTTTTAGTTTCATAAATATTCGTTAGACTCTAAGCCTTCCGAAAGGTGTATCAAGATTTTAATCTTGAAACATTGATATGGAAACTATCTCAGATTGTATTGGCATTTAGCCAACTCCGGAGTCAGGGCCCATCATCGCTTCCTTATGTATCGTAGGTATACTGTTGTCCAACAACAATATCTCGTTTGCGCACCTGAGAGGTTTGCACGAGCCTTGCCTACGTGGTTCAGCTGCAAGTTCGACTGAAGTCCATACATTTTATTGTAGAGACTTCCGTATCAGTCGCAGTAGGAAACTCCGGAATCACTTCCAAGGTTTCTTTCCTTTGATCTGATGACGAAGATACTGGTTATCTCGTCGAGTTGCACTGTCCTCCCACTCGCCTTTTGTAAGAACTATTCTCTTTAAAAGCATACCGTTTTGCGGCAAAATCCTTTGCCTCGGTATAGTGGTGGGGAATACCCAATGACTTGGGATAACCTTACAAAGTAGCACTTGTCTGATTTGGAATAGGTTTGTAACCTTTTACACAAGCCCCATATTCCAAATGTTAAGAAAAGATATAACATGGTTGGGCGTACCATACCATGGCATCATTTCAACAGACCTGATGGATCTCTTTTCAGTGAAAAAGCCGCAGTCTCTAAAGCATCACTTTAAAAGGGATAATGGCAATTTTATTTATGTCATCTTTGATCTTACCATGTCATAAATGGTTCGATTACATCTCCACGGACTTTCCACTTGCAGTGGTGTTCCAGGAGGTGCAAGTTATGAAACCCCTTTCATAACTCATCAGACATTCGCTAAAGTTGTAACTCAAATATTCCTTTCTGCAATCGAATTGTAGAAACATAATTTTCTTGTTACAATAACTTCTACTTCATTTTTGAAAACCTTATGAATGAATTCAAAAGATCCAGACTTACGTCTCAACAAGTAAATATCCATATATCTACTTGAGTCATTTCTGAAGATAGACAAATCCACTACTTGCAACAACATTTATTGGACTACACACATCATAATGTATGATCACCAATATGTTCTTTGCTCGTTCCTTATGGCCTGTGAACGGTATTTCAGTCACTTCACTTTTCAGAGGAAAGTTGCAAGTGTCAGATGATTCAAAATCAAACGACTTCAAAATCCATCACAATGGAATTTTCCATGCGGGTTTCTCCAATGTGACCAAATGCAGTGCCACACTTGTGTGGTATTCTTTTAGTCTTGCGACATTTAGCGTCAGTGTTATGGATGTATGATATTTCCATCAATATTCATAACATACATCCCATCTTGTATGGAAGCATGACCCTTCATGTTATTCATAACACCGAACATCAAAAGTTCTCTTATGAATAACCTTCTTGCAAAATACCTTATGCAAAGGGCTAGAGTGTATGAAACTCTAAATGAATTATGAAAGTAAATACAGAGGTAATGTATTATTATCAATATTCATAACATACTTCTCATTCATAATGAAAGTATGGCCCTTTTGTTATTCATAACTCCGAACATTAAAAGTTCTCTTATGAACAACCTTCTTGCAAGATACCTTATGCAAAGGGCTAGAGTGTGAAACTCTAAAATGAATTATGAAAGTAAATACATAGGGAATACACCTATGGAAGGCATAGTAACATTTACTATGTTCCCTGCGTGTATCTAAACCTCATTCCTGGCTAGTCTTTCAGGCCATAGTAGTTCTTACATCGAGTTGCAACAGAATGCAATCGAGCGGGTATCTTTGCGACTAACTTACAATACCCAAGAATTAGTGATTAACATGTTTAACCATAATTCCCAAGAACTATATCTTTGACCAGCCTTCTATACATCAAAAACTTGTATGACATTCACACATGAGCTAGATATTCCAGTCTTCTTTCCTTTTGCCATTATACTTCTAACAGTTTAACTTTCAGTATTTCTCCTACTCTCAGAAGAAGCACCCAACTTAAGAGTGGCGATAGCCCCGGACTTCCTAGGCGTGAAAGTTTCACTAACACCCTTCGGACACTTCCTTTCTCTTTAAGTTGTTGTTTTATTCACCTTTCATCATATGACAGGCGTTCTCCTGGATCCCTCTCTTATCAGTCAAATGCCTAGCAAACACTTTTACTAATAGTTTGCAAACAAACAATGCTTTGGATATCTCATATCTTTTAGCCTTTGTCTGTCTCTGAAAATGATTTTCAGATTCCATGAATATCACATAACTATCCAAACTTTCGAAGTTCGGGTCTCATGGAAGCAAACATATTGCACTTGACTGAAACAGAATTCTAGCTTTTGGATCGAAGGACGAGAGCCACATGATCCATAGCATTTAGCGGGAGAATACCGAAAGTATGCGATAGGACAAAGTCCTTCTCGGCACTATTGAGGACAATCCTCACATTACGTTTACCAACCGTAACGTTTTAACCAGATATTTAACAGCTATTCAATTTTAATAGGGAAGGTGGAAACGCGAGCCATTATTCTACAACTATTTTGCAAATCACACTCAGACAGTGTTCAAAATTAATTGCAGTGAGAATTAAAAGAATTCAATTCTACAGTGCGCTCCCACTCAAATCAATATCTCTCATAATTGATTTTGAGTGATACAAGACCCAACTTTCAATTCAGCGTCAAGGATGCAACCATCTCAAGTGACGAGAATTTCAATTGGTAGGCCAACTTGCCAATCACATCTCGATGTGACTCTTGTTCATCTTTCGATGCGTGTGTTCCGAGCTCATGACTTTCATGCCTGAACGTCAAGACAACCAAGTGATCTCGCTGCGAGGTCTCAACTCACCCGCCTCACACTTCTCTAATCGTTCGTACCCATGCAACCATGTGATACCCCGAAGAGATAGGTGCCGTGACGGTGCTACACTTGGGAGAACACTAACTACTTGATATTTAAGTGAGAGATCACCCTAATAAAAAGCGACTACCGCGCAATCAAAAGGGTGCAACATAAGGGATAAACATCTCAGGCAATTCATAATTAGCATGATATGGTATAGCCCTTTCTGACGGAGAAGTCTCGTATTTCTTCGTCTCCGGCATTCGCGTCGGTGTTCACCTTTGCGAAGATTGCCACCACCTTGTCGATGCACCAGATAATATTGCTATCTCTATAGCTAATAAAATAAGTGCATTACATAAGGTTGACACGCAGGTCATTAAAGTGCAATCATATGGCTCCAGCCATCATGCCGAATCATGATACGCAGTTCATGTTAATATTACATCATATAGTCATCTCATACATAATCAAATTATTATGAGTACTGCTATACCACATCATATGCACATGCAAACCATCCTGCAAAACCAAGTTAGACGCCTCTAATCGGTTTATGCAAAAATTTATTTTACGTGGCTTTTAAGGTTTCGAAACAAACCGAAGCTACCAACGTCCATCATCAAGCATGATAATCCAAGTCGCTAGATTAACATTCCAGGGTGTATGAAACACGAGATAATAAAATCTCGGGCCCCATACTAAGCTTCGTCATACGCGTGACCCCCGTGCAGATCACATCTGCATTGCCCTTTCGTCTGCAAATTTTCTGTTGGGGAACGTTGCATGGGAAACAAAAAATTTCCTACGCACACGCAAGATCTATCCATGGTGATGAGCATCTACGAGAGGGAGAGTGAATCTACATACCCTTGTAGATCGCTAAGCGGAAGCGTTAAGAAACGCGGTTGATGTAGTCGAATGTCTCCGCGATCCAAATCGCAAGTCGTCCCTCGAACCGATCACGAACTAGTGACGAACGGACGGCACCTCCGCGTTCAACACACGTACAGCTTGATGACGCCTTCACCTCCTCGATCCAGCGAGCGATGGTGAAGTAGTAGATGAGTTCCGGCAGCACGACGGCATGGTGACGGTGGTGAGGAACAATCTCTGCAGGGCTTCGCCAAGCGCTACGGAGATTATGACGGAGGAACTAGAGGGTTAGGGTTGCCGGCACACGGCTTGGGGAATTCTTGATGTGTTCCGGGTGCTAGCCCTGCCCCTCTATTTATATGTTAAGCCCTGGGGTCGAAACTTGGAGAAAGAGCCTCCTCAAAGTCGGTTTGGCCCGCAAGGCAAGAGTCCTGCTCGGACTCCAGGACCAGACGCCAGGGTCCTCGGCGTCTGGCCCTAGACGCCAGGGTCCCTGGCGTCTGGCCCCTGGCCTCCGCAAAACTTCCTTTTGCACCTTCCTAAAGCCTCGTGGGCTTTACCCCTTGGCCCAAATAAAGTGTTCTCGTACCCGAACATTTCGGGAAACATCCGGAACCCCTTCCGGTGAATTCCGGAACCCTTCCGGAGACCAAACACTATTATCCCATATATCAATCTTTACCTCCGGACTATTCCAGAGCTCCTCGTCATGTCCGGGATCTCATCCGGGACTCCGAACAACTTTCGGTCACCAACATAACAACTCAACTATACTTATATCGTCACCAAACGTTAAGTGTGTAGACCCTGCGGGTTCGAGAACTATGTAGACATGACCGAGACACCTCTACGGTCAATAACCAATAGCGGGACCTGGATGCCCATATTGGCTCCTACATATTCTACGAAGATCTTTATCGGTCGAACCTCTATGTCAAGGATTCAGTTAATCCCGTATGCTGTTCCCTTTGTTCTTCGGTATGTTACTTGCCCGAGATTCGATCGTCGGTATCTCTATACCTAGTTCAATCTCGTTACCGGCAAGTCTCTTTACTCGTTCCATAATACAAGATCTCATGGCTAACACTTTAGTCACATTGCTTGCAAGGCTCATTGTGATGTTGTATTACCGAGTGGGCCCTGAGATACCTCTCCGTCACACGGAGTAACAAATCCCAGTCTTGATCCATGCCAACCCAATAGACATCCTCGGAGATACCTGTAGAGCACCTTTATAGTCACCCAGTTACGTTGCGACGTTTGATACACACAAGGTACTCCTCCGATGTCAGGGAGTTGCATGATCTCATGGTCATAGGAACAGATACTTGACATGCAGAAAACAATAGCAATAAACTGACACGATCTTATGCTACGTTTACAGTTTGGGTCTTGTCCATCACATTATTCTCCTAATGATGTGATCCCGTTATCAAATGACATCTCATGTCCATGGCTAGGAAACCTTCACCATCTTTTGATCAACGAGCTAGTTAACTAGAGGCATACTAGGGACACAGTGTTGTCTATGTACCCACACATGTATTTGAGTTTCCAATCAATACAATTATAGCATGGATAATAAACGATTATCACGAACAAGGAAATATGATAATAACTAAATTATTATTGCCTCTAGGGCATATTTCCAACAGTCTCCCACTTGCACTAGAGTCAATAATCTAGTTCACATCACCATGTGATTTACATTGTTCTAACACCCAATGAGTTCTGGGGTTCGATCATGCTTTGCATGTGAGAGAGGTCTTTAGTCAACGGGTCTGCGACATTCAGATCCGTGTGTACTTTGCAAATCTCTATGTCATACTGTAGACACTTCTACCACACTCCACTTGGAGCTATTCCAAATGGCTGCTCCACTATATGTATCCTGACTGCGCCTCAGAGTCGTCCGGATAGGTGTCAAAGCTTGCATCGACGTAACCCTTTACGACGAACTCTTCATCACCTCCATAATTGAGAAATATTTCCTTAGTCCTCTAGTTACTAAGGATAATCTTGACCGCTGTCCAGTGATCCACTCCTGGATCACTCTTGTACCCCTTGACAGAATCATGGCAAGGCACACATCAGGTGCGGTACACATCATGGCATACTATACAGAGCCTATGGATAGGGCATAGGGGATGACCTTCGTCCTTTCTCTTTCTTCTGCCGTGGTCGAGTTTTGAGTCTCACTCAACTCCACACCTTACAAATCAGGCAAGAACTCTTTCTTTGACTGATCCATTTTGAACTCTTTCAAAATCTTGTCAAGGTATGTACTCATTGAAAGTCTTATCAGACGTCTTGATCTATCTCTATAGATCTTGATGCCCAATATTTAAGTAGCTTCATTCCAGGTCTTCCTTTGCAAAACTCCTTTCAAACGACCCTTTATGCTTTCCAGAAATTCTACATCATTTCCGATCAACAATATGTCAACCACATATACTTATCAGAAATTCTATAGTGCTCCCACTCACTCTATTGTAAATACAAGTTTCTCATAAACTTTGTATAGACATAAAAACTTTGATCACCTCATCAAAGTGTATATTCCAACTCCGAGATGCTTGCTCCAGTCCATAGAAGGATCGCTGGAGTTTGCATACATTTTAGCATCCTTAGGACTGACAAAACCTTCCGGTTGTATCACATACAACCTTTCCTTACGGATACCGTTAAGGAAACGATGTTTTGACATCCATCTGCCAGATTTCATAATTGAAAAATGCAGCAACTGCTAACATGATTCCAACAGACTTTAGCATCGCTACGGGTGAGAAAGTCTCATCGTAGTCAACTCCTTGAACTTGTGAAAAACCCTTTGCCACAAGTCAAGCTTTATAGACGGTGACATTACCGTCCACGTCCGTCTTCCTCTTAAAAAATCCATTTGTTCTGAATGGCCTTACGCCCTTCAGGTAATACTTCCAAAGCCCATACTTTGTTTTCTTACATGGATCCCATCTCGGATTTCATGGCCTCTAACCATTTCTCGGAATCCGGGCCCATCATCGCTTCTCCATAGCTCGTAGGTTCATCGTTGTTCAACAAAATGACCTCTAAGACAGGGTTGCCGTACCACTCAGGAGCAGTACGCGTCCTTGTCGACCCACGAGGTTCGATAGTAACTTGATCCGAAGTTTCATGATCATCATCATTAACTTCCTCTTCAACTAACGTAGGCTCCACAGAAACAACTTTCTGCACTGCGCTACTCTTTGGTTGAAACAAAGGTTCAACAACCTCATCAAGTTCTATCTTCCTCCCACTCAATCTTTCGAAAGAAACTTTTTCTCGAGAAAGGACCCGTTTTAGCAACAAACACTTTGTGCTTGGATCTGAGATAGAAGGTTCACCCAACTGTTACGTTAGGGTATTCTATGAAGATGCATTTGTCCGCTTTGGGTTCGATCTCATTAGGTGAAAACCCTTTTTCACATAAGCGTCGCAGCCCCAAACATTAAAAAATGACAGCTTAGGTTTCCGCCAAACCAAAATTCATACGGTGTCATCTCAACGGACTTATGGTGCCCCTTTTAAAGTGAATGTGGTTGTCTCTAATGCATAACCCTAAAACGATAGTGGTAAATCGATAAGAGACATCATAGTTCGCACCATATCTAATAGAGCACAACTACGACGTTCGGACACACCATCACACTATGGTGTTCCAGGTGGCGTGAGTTGTGAAACAACTTCCACATTGTCTTAAGTTATATACCAAACTCGTAACTCAGATATTTACCTCCACGATCATATCGTAGACATTTTATCTTCTTGTCACGATGATCTCAAACTTCACTCTGAACTTTTCAAACGATTCAGACTTGTGTTTCATTAAGTAAATATACACTATATCTACTCAAATCATCAGTGAAGGTAAGAAAATAACGATATCCACCGCCCACTACAAAACTCACTGGACCGCATACATCAACATGTATCATTTCCAATAAGTCAATTGCCCGCTCCATCATACCGGAAAACGGGGTTTTAGTCATCTTGCCCATGAGGCATGGTCCGCATGTCTCAACCGATTCGAAATCGAATAAGTCCAAAGATCCATCAGCATGGAGTTTCTTCATGCGTTTTACACCAATATGACATTTAGCGGCAGTGCCACAAGTATGTGGTACTATCATTATTAACTTTGTATCTTTTGGCATCAATATTATGAACATGTGTATCACTACGATCAAGATTCAATAAACCACTCTTATTGGGTGCATGACCATTGAAGGTATTATTCATGTAAACAGAATAACCATTATTCTCTAACTGCAATGAATAACCGTATTGCAATAAACTTGATCTAATCACGTTCATGCTTAACGCAAACACCAAATAACATTTATTTAGGTTCATCACTAATCCCAAAGGTAGAGAGAGCGCGCGATGGTGATCACATCAACCTTGGAAACACTTCCAACACTCATCGTCACCTCACCCTTAGCCTCCGTTTATTCCGTAGCTTTTATTTCGAGTTACCAACACTTAGCAACCGAACCGGTATCTAATACCCAGGTGCTACTAGGAGTACTAGTAAGGTACACATCAATAACACGTATATCAAATATACTTCTGTCGACGTTGCCAACCTTCTTATCTACCAAGCATCTAGGGTTGTTCCACTTCAGCAACCGTTCTCCTCATAATAGAAGCACTCAGTCTCGGGTTTGGGTTCAACCTTGGGTTTCTTTACTGGAGCAGCAACTGGCTTGCCATCCATGAAGTATCCCTCCTTGCCCTTGCCCTTCTTGAAACTAGTGGTTTTACTAACCATCAACACTTGATGCTCCTTCTTGATTTCTACCTTCGCGGGGTCAAACATCGCGAATAGCTCAGGGATCATTATTTCCATCTCTGGCCTTTTATAGTTCATCACGAAGCTCTAGTAGCTTAGTGACAGTGACTTGGAGAACTATACCAATCACTATCTTATCTGGAAGATCAACTTCCACTCGATTCAAGCGATTGTAGTACCCAGACAATCTGAGCACATGCTCAACGATTGAGCTATTCTCCATCATCTTGCAGGCAAAGAATCTTGTTGGAGGTCTCATACCTCTCAACACGGGCACGAGCCTGAGATCCCAATTTCAGCTCTTAGAACATCTCATATGTTCCGTGACGTTCAAAACGTTTTGGAGCCTCAATTCTAAGCCGTAATGCATGACGCACTGAACTATCAAGTAGTTATCAGAACGTGCCTGTCAGATGTTCACAACATCTACAGACGACGCTTGAGGGGGTGGTGCACCGAGTGGTGCATTAAGGACATAAGCCTTCTGTGCAGCATTGAGGACAATCCTTAGATCACGGACCCAGTCCGCATTATTGATACCATCATCTTTCAAATCTATTTCTCTAGGAACATATAAAAATTCAAGGGAGCTACAGCGCGAGCTAGTAATCTACAACATAATTTGCAAAGACATTTTGACTATGTTCATGATAATGAGTTTAGTTAATCATATTACTTAAAAACTCCCACTCAAATTGACATCCCTCCGGTCATTCGAGTGTCACATGATCCAAATCCACCAACTCAAGTCCGATCATCACGTGAGTTGAGGTGGTTTCAATGGTGAACATCTTCATGTTGATCATATCTACTATATGACTCATGTTCGACCTTTCGGTCTCTTGTGTTCCGAGGCCATGTCTGTACATGCTAGGCTCGTCAAGTTTAACCCGAGTGTTCCGCACGTGCAACATGGCTTACACCCGTTGTATGTGAACGTAGAGTCTATCACACCCGATCATCACGGCGTGTCTCGAAACGACGAACTTTCGCAACGGTGCACACTCGGGGAGAACACAATTTATCTTGAAATTTAAGTGAGGGATCACCTTATAATGCTACCGTCGTCCTAAGGAAAATAAGATGCATAAAAGGATTAACATCACATGCAAATCATAAGTGACATGATATGGCCATGAACTCGTGCTTTTGATCTCCATCTCCAAAGCACCGGCATGATCTCCATCGTCACCGGCATGACACCATGATCTCCATCATCTTGATCTCCATCAACGTGTCGCCATGAGGTTGTCACGCCGACTGTTGCTTCCACGACTATTGCTAACGTTTAGCGATAAAGTAAAGCATTACATAGCGCTTAATGATTGACACGCAGGTCATACAATAATTAAAGACAACTCTATGGCTCCTGCCAGTTGCCGTACTCATCGACATGCAAGTCGTGATATTCTATACAACACATGATCATCTCATACATCACATCTATCTCATCATGTAATTGGCCATATCACATCACAACATACCCTGCAAAAACAAGTTAGACGTCCTCTAATTGTTGTTGCAAATTTTACGTGGCTGCTACGGGTTTGCAAGAACCGTTCTTACCTACGCAAAACCACAACGTGGTGTAGTGATTGCTTTTTGATCTTCTAAAAGAACCCTCTTCATTGAAATTGATTCAACTAAAGTGAGAGAGACAGACACCCGCTAGCCATCTTTATGCAACGAAGTTACATGTCAGTTGAAGGAACCTGTCTCGCGTAAGCGTACGCGTAATGTCGGTCCGGGCCGCTTCATCTCACAATACCGCCGAATCAAGTATCAACTAGTAACGGCAAGCAATATGTATACACCCACGCCCACAACTCGTTTGTGTTCTACTCGAGATCTCATCTACGCATAGACCTAGCTCGGATGCCACCGTTGGGGAACGTTGCATGGGAAACAAAAATTTTCCTACGCACACGCAAGATCTATCCATGGTGATGAGCATCTACGAGAGGGAGAGTGAATCTACATACCCTTGTAGATCGCTAAGCGGAAGCGTTAAGAAACGCGGTTGATGTAGTCGAACGTCTCCGCGATCCAAATCGCAAGTTGTCCCTCGAACCGATCACGAACTAGTGCCGAACGGACGGCACCTCCGCGTTCAACACACGTACAGCTTGATGACGCCTTCACCTCCTCGATCCAGCGAGCGATGGTGAAGTAGTAGATGAGTTCCGGCAGCACGACGGCGTGGTGACGGTGGTGAGGAACAATCTCTGCAGGGCTTCGCCAAGCGCTACGGAGATTATGACGGAGGAACTAGAGGGTTAGGGTTGCCGGCACACGGCTTGGGGAATTCTTGATGTGTTCCGGGTGCTAGCCCTGCCCCTCTATTTATATGTTAAGCCCTGGGGTCGAAACTTGGAGAAAGAGCCTCCTCAAAGTCGGTTTGGCCCGCAAGGCAAGAGTCCTGCTCGGACTCCAGGACCAGACGCCAGGGTCCTCGGCGTCTGGCCCCAGACGCCAGGGTCCCTGGCGTCTGGCCCCTGGCCTCCGCAAAACTTCCTTTTGCACCTTCCTAAAGCCTCGTGGGCTTTACCCCTTGGCCCAAATAAAGTGTTCTCGTACCCGAACATTTCGGGAAACATCCGGAACCCCTTCCGGTGAATTCCGGAACCCTTCCGGAGACCAAACACTATTATCCCATATATCAATCTTTACCTCCGGACTATTCCAGAGCTCCTCGTCATGTCCGGGATCTCATCCGGGACTCCGAACAACTTTCGGTCACCAACATAACAACTCAACTATACTTATATCGTCACCAAACGTTAAGTGTGTAGACCCTGCGGGTTCGAGAACTATGTAGACATGACCGAGACACCTCTACGGTCAATAACCAATAGCGGGACCTAGATGCCCATATTGGCTCCTACATATTCTACGAAGATCTTTATCGGTTGAACCTCTATGTCAAGGATTCAGTTAATCCCGTATGCTGTTCCCTTTGTTCTTCGGTATGTTACTTGCCCGAGATTCGATCGTCGGTATCTCTATACCTAGTTCAATCTCGTTACCGGCAAGTCTCTTTACTCGTTCCGTAATACAAGATCTCGTGGCTAACACTTTAGTCACATTGCTTGCAAGGCTCATTGTGATGTTGTATTACCGAGTGGGCCCTGAGATACCTCTCCGTCACACGGAGTAACAAATCCCAGTCTTGATCCATGCCAACCCAACAGACATCCTCAGAGATACCTGTAGAGCACCTTTATAGTCACCCAGTTACGTTGCGACGTTTGATACACACAAGGTACTCCTCCGATGTCAGGGAGTTGCATGATCTCATGGTCATAGGAACAGATACTTGACATGCAGAAAACA
The DNA here is from genome assembly GCA_039707655.1 of Elymus sibiricus. Lineage (NCBI taxonomy): Eukaryota > Viridiplantae > Streptophyta > Magnoliopsida > Poales > Poaceae > Elymus > Elymus sibiricus. The sequence continues at coordinate 52,664,968 of CM077664.1, read as the reverse complement.
ATAGCAATAAACTGACACGATCATATGCTACATTTACAGTTTGGGTCTTGTCCATCACATTATTCTCCTAATGATGTGATCCCGTTATCAAATGACATCTCATGTCCATGGCTAGGAAACCTTCACCATCTTTTGATCAACGAGCTAGTTAACTAGAGGCATACTAGGGACACAGTGTTGTCTATGTACCCACACATGTATTTGAGTTTCCAATCAATACAATTATAGCATGGATAATAAACGATTATCACGAACAAGGAAATATGATAATAACTAAATTATTATTGCCTCTAGGGCAAATTTCCAACAATTTCATCTTTCTTTTTAACTACGGTGGAATTCAATGAACTGTTAGCACTTCGTTGATCAATTAGGATCGCGGATTGCCAGAACATTGAAACTCCACCATACTGTTATCAAGATCAGAAATATGCAAATTCGAGGGAAGCAACAAGAACATCGGGTAACAGACTTCATCTGCTACCCGCACAAATAATTTTCAGCAATAGATCTCATCTACTACCTAATTATATTGTGCAACACCCATACATCTCTATGTATTCTAGATCGCAACCTGCATCTACGCATAGCCCGGCTCATGATGCCACTGTAGGGGAACGCAGCAGAAAACAAAAAATTTCCGACCTACGTACCAGCCCAGGACCACTATGGAGACTGCATACAAGGTTTGATCTCTTTCGTTACCGACTCGTAGCGCAGCGGAAGTAGAGTCGATGACGAACGGCGGTGCAGATCCCCGCAGCTAGGATTTTACAACCTCCCAACCGCGAGGATGTATACCCTCATCTGCCCCGCGGACAGCCCTCCGGGAGGCGGTCGCACAGTCCCCCGGACGGTGTCGCGGACAGCCCTTCGGGAGGACCTCCGAAACTCGGACTGTCACTCGGACAGCCCTTCGGGAGGACCTCCAAAACTCGGACGGTCACACGGATAGCCCTTCGGGAGGCACTCTCGAATTAAGACCGAAACTACGATCTCTCTACAGAGTTGCACACATACGGTGTCATCTATCCGGCAGGGCTTCGCCGTCCAGAACTAGTTCCTGTCGGAACCCAGACAGCCTTTCGGCTCTACGAAACTATTTCGCTGGGAGGGAGAGAAGAATGCCAGATCATGCATGGCTTTGTGTATGAGAGCAAGAGTGTGTCTTATGGCAGCCCACACACCTCCTATTTATAGGAAACCCAAGGGGTAGGGTGGTTTTACAAGAAGACCCAAAACCCACATGGAAAGGAGTCCTTCCCAAGGACCTAAAAGGTGAAACCAAGGAACAAGGGGGACTCCATGAAGGAGTCCACCATGTGGCCGGCCACACCCTCATGTGGGGCCCCAAAATTGGCCCCTATCCATCCATGTCATCCCCAAGATCTTTTGGAGCAAAGCCCCAAAAGGTGGCTTTCCAAAAATATCCCAAAAAGCACTTTCACTATTCACGACGACATTTTTCAGCGTCTGATCGAACTGAAAATATTCATGTGGGCTTAGAACAATTCTAGTACCCACCAAAATAATTTTCAACGCGAGCCGGAACAATTCCGGTTTAGTGATTTCATCTGCGAAAAGCATCTGAAGCGGTTTCGGCAGCTCCGGAACATTTCCGGTTTTCATCCCGAAAAATTCCAGAAAGTTTCCAGAATGATTCTGGCACCCTCCAAGAATTATCAGGCATGTGCCAAAACCAATTTGACTTTATGGTATCCTCTGAAACAACTTTTCAGTTTCACCGGAACTCATCCGGTGACCTCTCTGCGGAACTTTTCCGCTGTCCGAAGCTTTTCCGGCGTCCGAAACTTTTTCGGTGATTTTCTCTCAGACTCCCTGTCTAGTATTCAGCAGATAGATGACCCTTAAGCGTGTGACCCTATAGGTTCGGTGAAGCATAGACATGACCCGGAACCCCTTCCGATCAATGATCAACATCGGAGCCGTGGACACCCATATCGATCCCTATACCCACACGAATAAATATTCGAGTGAACCTCCAATTGCCGTGAGCTATTCCTGTTGCTTCGCGATATGTTACAATTACCCGAGGTGAGAAACATCGGCATCCTCGTGGATCAACACTTGTCCACAATGCTAGTTACCTCGTTGCCGGTATTGTTCTCTTTTCTCGTTCCCGTGTTCCGGCATCCCTGTGACCAAATCACCCTGTGTCTGGCCAGACGATGATGGATACCGTAACACCGAGAGGGCCCAGAGATATCTCTCCATCGTCGGAGGAGCAAATCCCAATCTTGAGCTATCAAGTTACTTGACATACTTTTCCATGAACCCGTAAGCCGCCGTAATAGCCACCCATTTACGGATGACGTTTAACAAACCCCAAAGTTCATGAAGCAAGCATGAAGAAACTCGATACTCTCATGGTCTAAGGAATTATGCAAACGTTAACCATCTCTGTGTTATTAACCATTAACTAGTGACAAATGTATCTCATAGCATAACATCAATTCGGGTCGATTCAACACAAATGTTCTACTAACATTGTGCCCTCAAAATTGCCGGCATAGCCATGCCCATGATCAGGAAAACAGGATCATCATGCAATACTTGAGCCAGTCTTAGAGGCCAGACTAGGAATACATTTTACCGTTTATTATCCCACACGTGCACATGAGTTTACCTCCAAGCCTCATTTTATTTGTAGACTCGAGAATCATTGCAGTTATAGCATGGAACATAAACTTTAATTATGAACAGGGAGATAATCAATAACATTTATTATTGCCTCTAGGGCATATCTCCTACAGTATCCTCACTAAAAACCAAGTTATAACGAATGTGGTGAGGAGGCTTAGGAGCATCAAGAAAGTGGTGATCCCGCATAGACTGGTGATCCAACTAAACTCTGGGCAACAAGTAATCATGTGGGCGTATGTTAATGTTAAAACGTCTCGCTAAGCGAGTAGCATAAATGCCACCATGAATTTTACCTTAGTCCTATTAGTGTGCAGGTGGCGTGCAATGATAGCCCCCAGGTTATAAGTGTTGTCATTATGCAGTGCGTGGCATAAAATGGCAAAGTCAGGTGCACATAGCGCACCACCTTGCTCTCTAGTAGTCAAGCATTTCCCTATGAATAGAGCAAAGTAATGAACAGCGGGAAATTGCAAGCTAGTGGCTCGGGCTTTCGACACGCCCCTTTCCTCATCCACAACGGAGGAAGCCCTCATACTCCTCCGGCCGAGGCTCTCTTATTTCTCCATCAAATGGGATCAAACATATCTCACAAAATTCAGCAAGCGGTATCTGATGATGTTCAACATATAAATCAAAGCACACCGCAGGGGGTTCGCGCCTATTCAGGAAATGAAAGTTTTGCACAAAGGAATTCGTAAGGATATGGTGCTGGTCACACTCATCTGCGAGGAAGTCGGTCAATCCGGCATTAGCAACAAATTGCGTGAACTCTTGGTAGAATCCGGCTTCGTTCATGAAGGCATTGTGCGACCATTCGCATGGCCGAACCTCCATCCTACGCGAAATGTTGAGGTCGCTGTCCGAGGAGTCCCCAAGGACTCCCTTGGCATTCCGCTTCGAAGAACTCCTCCGAAAGAAATTCATTTTCTCTACGAACAATTTCTGAAAATTTTTGGGCCACAAAAAGATATTAACAAAACATCACAAAATTGATAGCAACTACTCATATGGATGTCTAGAGGCCATATCAAGCATTCAAACTACTTGGAACTCAAAGAATTCAACATGCAAGCTCATTTTCAGTAGCACCAAGAGCAGCTAATCATGCAAAATATAATCCACTAGAGCAAAAACTAATTGGAGCAATGGAGGAGTCACATACCAAGTAGCAATCCCTCAAAACAGTTTCGGAAATGGAGCTCCGAGCAAAGAGATTGAAAATCTCAGGTTTGGAAGCAAGAACACGAGAGAGAGAGAGCTACCAGGAATTTTTGCTAGAGGTAAGAGACGAAGTGGGCTGAAGGGATAAGTGAGGGGGTCCCTGTGGGGCCCACAAGCCACCAGGGCGCGCCCCAGGGGGGCGCCTGTAGGAGATATGCCCTAGAGGCAGTAACAACATTTATTTTGTATCTCCGAGTTTGTAATGAATGTTTATGTTCCATGCTATAACTGCAATGATTCTCGAGTCTACAATAACCACGAGGCTCGGAGGGAAACTCATGTGCACGTGAGGTATAATAAACGGTAAAATGTATTCCTAGTCTTGCCTCTAAGACTGGCTCAAGTATTGCATGATGATCCTGTTTTCCTGATCATGGGCATGTCTATGCCGGCAATTTTGAGGGCACAATGTTAGTAGAACACTTGTGTTGAATCGACCCGAATTGATGTTATGCTATGAGATTCATTCGTCACAAGTTAATGGTTAATAACACAGAGATAGTTAATGTTTGCATAATTCCTTAGACCATGAGAGTATCAAGTTCCTTCATACTTGCTTCGTGAACTTTGGGGTTTGTTAAACGTCATCCGTAAATGGGTGGCTATTACTGCGGCTTACGGGTTCACGGAAAAGTATGACAAGAAACGAGATAGCTCAAGATTGGGATTTGCTCCTTCGACGATGGAGAGATATTCTCGGGCACTCTCGGTGTTACGGTATCCATCATCGTCTGGCCAGACACATTGTGATTTGATCACTGGGATGCCAGAACACGGAAACGAGTAAAGAGAACAAAACCGGTAACAAGGTAACTTGCATAGTGGACAAGTTGTTGATCCACGGGGATGCAATAAATCTCACCTCGGGTATTTGTAATATATCGTGAAGCAACAGGAATAGCACACGGCAACTGGAGGTTCACTCGGATATTCATTCGTGTGGGTATAGGGGTCAATATGGGTGTCCACGGCTCCGATGTTGATCATTGATCGAAAAGTGTTCCGGGTCATGTCTATACTTCACCGAACGTATAGGGTCACATGCTTAAGGGTCATCTATCTGCTGAATACTAGACGGGGAGTCTGAGAGAAAATCACCGAAAAAGTTTCGGACGAAACGGAAACGTTCCGGAGAGAACACCGGAATAGTTCCGGTGAAACTGAAAAGTTGTTTCAGGGTATTCCATTAAGTCAAATTGGTTCCGGCACACGCCTGGAAATTCTTGGAGGGTGCCAGAATTGTTCTGGTAACTTCTGGGATTTTTCCAGGACAAAAACCGGAAATGTTCCGGAGCAGCCGGAACCGCTTTGGTTGCTTTTCGCTGAAGAAACATTGTTCCGAAATTGTTTCGGAATGCGTTCAAAATTATTTTGGTGGGTACTGGAATTATTCTAGGCACACAAAAATAATTTGGGATTTAACGGACGCAGAAAAATGTCTTCGTGAATAGTGAAAGTGCTTTTTGGATATTTTTTGGAAAGCACCTTTTGGGATATTTCCCAAAAGGTTTCTAGAAGGACTTGGGAGCCAAGGCACCCCCATGTGGGGGGGGGGGGCTCAAGGTGGCCGGCCAAGGTGGTGCTCCTTCATAGAGCTCCACATGGCACCCCTTTTCCCTTTTATTATTTTATGTATGACATAAAGTGGGGGCACTTTTGGTATTTTTGAATACCATCTTTACCCCTTGGCTATCCTATAAATAGAGGTGAGGGGGCTGCCCCAAAACTCATCCTTGCTCTCATACACATGCCATTTGACTTGTCTGGCTTCTCTCTCCCTCCCAGCGAAATAGTTTCGTAGAGCCGAAAGGCTGTCTGGGTTCCGGCAGGAACTAGTTCTGGACGGCGAAGCCCTGCCGGATAGCTGACACCGTATGTGTGCAACCCCGTAGAGAGATTGTAGTTTCAATCTTTTGCCTGAGGGGCTATTCGAGTGTCCTCCCGAAGGGCTGTCCGAGTTTCGGTTCGAGATTCGAGTGTCCTCCCGAAGGGCTGTCCGCGACATCGTCCGAGGGACTGTCCGACCGCCTCCCGAAGGGCTGTCCGGTGAGGGAGTACATCCTTGCGGTTGGGAGGTTGTGAATCCTAGCTACAGGGATCTGCACCGACGATCTACACCGACTCTTCTTCCGCTGCGCTTCGAGTCGGTACGGATCAGATCAAACCTTGTATGCAGTCTCCATAGTGATCCTGGGCGTGCTCGCTGTACCAATTTTTTTTGTTTTCTGTCGCGTTCCCCTACAGTGGCATCATGAGCCGTGCTATGCATAGATGCAGGTTTCGATCTAGAATACATGGAGATGTATGGGTATTGCATAATATAATTTTGGAGTAGATGAGATCTATTGCTGAAAATTATTTATGCGGGTGACTGATGAAATATGTTACCCGATGTTCTTGTTGCTTCCCTAGAATTTGTGTATTTCTGATCTCGAGACAGCATGGTGGAATTTCACAAAGTTCTGGCAATCCGCGATCCTGGTTGATCAACGAAGTGCTAACAGTTCTTTGGGTTCCGCCATAGTCAAAAGAAAGATGAAATTCACAGACGAAAGGGCAATGCAGATATGATCTGCACGGGGGTCATGCGTATGACGAAGTTTAGTATGGGGCTCGAGATTTAACTATCTCGTGTTTCATACACCCTGGAAAGTTAATCTAGCGACTTGAATAATCATACTTGATGATAAAACGTTGGTAGCTGCGGTTTAAGTCAAAACCTTAGAAGCCACGAAAAATAAATTTTTGCATAAACCGATTAGAGGCGTCTAACTTGGTTTTGCAGGATGTGCATGTGATGTGGTATAGCAGTGCTCATATTAATTTGATTATGTATGAGATGACTATATGATGTAAATTCATTAACATGACCTGCGTGTCATGATTCGGCATGATGGCTGGAGCCATATGATTGTCACTTTAATGACCTGCGTGTCAACCTTAAGTAATGCACTTATTTTATTAGCTATAGAGATAGCAATATTTTCTGGTGCATCGACAAGGTGGTGGCAATCTTCGCGAAGGTGAACACTGACGCAAATGTGTCGGGGAACGACACCTATGGGATCGGGCGGATCCCTTTACGGTTCGGGAGGGGGAGAAGGCATGCACAAAGAGCGGAACCAACGATCAGCGCGCGGGGGATTTACCCAGGTTCGGGCCGCACGGATGCGTAAAACCCTACTCCTGCTTGATTGTATTAAGCGTGTTCTTGGCTCACGTTCTGGGAGCACTACAGCAGCTACACATGCAGAACGAGCCACCCAGGAGCGCTATGCATGCTCACTAGAGGCGAGTGTCTATTTCTGGAGGCATCTTCTAGAGCCCCCCCCCCCCAAAAGTCCTCCTACTGATACGCCATGGGCCTCCTTTTATAGCCAAAGGGGTCACCACAGTGGCGGACAGCTGCATACATGAGGTGTAAAGCAGCTACAGAATATCATGCTTATCTCTGACAACCCAGGACAAACGCCTTAAATGCTCTGTCCAGGTGTCCCTTGCTTTCTCGGGGATGGGAAAAGGGCCTGTCCCATCAGCACCGCTTAAGCCTTCTGTGGCCAGCACCATGCCACGCAACCAGGAGGACAAGCCCTCAGCGACAGGCTGTCGCTGCGCTGGAGCGGCGGTACTGTGCTGGAGGCGGTATCTTGCCGGGGCCTTGACGAGCCCGCCCGGCAAGATCTTGCCGGGCGCCCAGCCTTCGGTCTTATGATCATTGTCTTGAATGCTATCTTCCGACAAGCCTTGTCGAAGCTTGCCGGGGCCTTGGCTTGCCGGCTCGCGCCTTGCCGGCAAGCGCTATCTTGTGCTCGTTCCCAGTTGTCCTCCGGCAAGCATCTTGCCGGGAGTCCAACATCGGGTCTTCTCGGTGACCTGTCTGGAGGTCTCCTCCCAGGAAGGCTTGCTCCCCGGAATCTCTATCTTGTTCTTGCCGGCCTTGAGCTTGCTGGTGATCTGAGTCTTGGATATGTCTCATAAGTGGATTTCTCCTCCCGCCATGCCCTTCCCGCCTGGAGGCTGCAACTTGCCGGTGCATGTCCAGGGGTAATGGACACCCCCTGTTCAGTACACCGACAGGAGCCCCCGGGCCTGGGCCGGGCAAGCGTGCATAGTGCTGTCCGGGCTAGGCCCAAAAAGACATGCACCGGTACGCGCACGGCGAGAAGTAATCGACACTTGTTCTGGCTATGGTTCCGCCCTTATCAGAGCACTTGGCTCGATGACAAGAGTGAAAGCCTCTTTATCAGAGCGCATGGCTCGACGACAAGGTTGAGAGTTTCCTTGCCGGAGTGCATGACTCGACGACAAGGTTGGGAGCCCCCTTGTCGGAGTGCATGACTCGACGACAAGGTTCGCTAAGCTTGCGGTTTCAGCGGAGAACTTTGTCGTTCTCGATGCCGGCTTCCGGCAAGGATGTTGCCGGGAAGGCTTATGACTTCAGCGGAGAACTTCTACGTTCTCGACGCCGGCTTCCGGCAAGGATCTTGCCGGGAAGACTTATGACTTCAGCGGAGAACTTTGATGTTCTCGACGCCGGCTTCCGGCAAGGATGTTGCCGGGAAGACTTATGACTTCAGCGGAGAACTTTGATGTTCTCGACGCCGGCTTCCGGCAAGGATGTTGCCGGGAAGGCTTATGACTTCAGCGGAGAACTTCTACGTTCTCGACGCCGGCTTCTGTCTCGTGGCTTGCCGGGCCATGAGTTTGCCGGCGACGTAGGCAGACAAAGCGGGACAACAGCAGGAGTCGTGTGCCCGAAAGGAAGCGCCACACCACGCAATGAAGAGCCAGCCCCCGCACCTTCCCCACAAGGGGTACTGCGGGTGCCGTGCTCGATTCATACGGTCTTCCCTGCCGTCTCCGCCGTCTTGCCGGCATCCAGCGCGGCGCCCTGGGCTGTTTCGGCTGCCAAAGAAGAACTTTATCTTAGTCATACCATTCTTATGCATGCAAGGCATGCTGCTTTATGCTAAATGAATGCTCGCCCCCCTCTTGATTAATTTTGTCCTTGCGCTTATCTTATATCCTACGCTGTCTGGTAACCTCGCCGGCGCGAGCACGCTTGCCGCGAGCGCTGGGTTCGGGGCTTTAGCAGCCTGCTGGCGGTGCCTGCTACTGGAAAGGTGACTTGCCGGGACAGAACGCAGCTGCACAGTCTTGCCGAGCGGACTCGAGGCGAAACTGGAGCACGAACTGACCATGGCAAGTCCCTTCGTGTGCAGATTGATGTACAAGGACGAGGAATTAATCAAGACGGCTCATGCTTGCCGGAGAGCTTCCCGGTTCTAGAGCAGCTGCACACATCGCCAAGCGGACTCGAGGTGACATGGAGCGCAACTAGCCCCGAGGAAGGCTCCTTCGCATGTAGGTGTAAGGGGTAAATGAAGATAGCAAAAGGAATGCAATTGCTATAAGTTTCTATAACTTAGCTTTTCTTGCTGCTCATCTCGCATAGCGGGGCCGCGCTCGTGGCGATAACCGGCAACTCTCCAGAGGGCTACTCTCTAGGGCGCTGCCAGCCCCCGAGCTCGCCTTCTGTGCGAATTCCTGCAACGCTGGTCGCGACAGCGTTCAAGCACAACAAATTGATTAGCTTCTGGCTAATAACTAATTTATTGCAATCTTGATTCCCGCTAAACGTTCCCTTGCTTGCCAGAATCCTTTTCGTTGCGCACGATCCAGTCAGCAGCGCTTGAGGAACGGGTCCTCAGCAGCTTGCCGGGAACGCGCCGCCTCCCGAAAAGGTTTACCTTCTCGGTTTTAGCGCAGCTGCACACGTCGCCGAGCGAACTCGAGGCGACATGGAGCGCAACGCAACTGCACATATCGCTGAGCAGACTCGAGGCGACATGGAGCGCAACTAGCCCCGAGGAGGCTCCTCAGCATACGGGTTCATGCAGAAATCTGAAGATAAAACTCAATAGCAGAAAGTAATCAAAGTTTTAGAACTTAGCTTCTGTGAAGGTCATGGTGCCCTTCTCTTTGGACGCCATGACGACGAAGATGATCAAGATCTGGCGCGCTGACCGCTAGATCGGGTTCGCACAACCTCTCCCCCCTACCTGGCGCGCCAAAGATGTCGGGGAATGACACCTATGGGATCGGGCGGATCCCTTTACTGTTCGGCAGGGGGAGAAGGCATGCACAAAGAGTGGAACCAACGATCAGCGCGCGGGGGATTTACCCAGGTTCGGGCCGCACGGATGCGTAAAACCCTACTCCTGCTTGATTGTATTAAGCGTGTTCTTGGCTCACGTTCTGGGAGCGCTACAACAGCTACACATGCAGAACGAGCCGCCCAGGAGCGCTATGCATGCTCACTGGAGGCGAGTGTCTATTTCTGGAGGCGTCTTCTGGAGCCCCCCCCCCAAAAGTCCTCCTACTGATACGCCATGGGCCTCCTTTTATAGCCAAAGGGGTCACCACAGTGGCGGACAGCTGCATACATGAGGTGTAAAGCAGCTACAGAATATCATGCTTATCTCTGACAACCCAGGACAAATGCCTTAAATGCTCTGTCCAGGTGTCCCTTGCTTTCCCGGGGATGGGAAAAGGGCCTGTCCCATCAGCACCGCTTAAGCCTTCTGCGGCCAGCACCGTGCCACGCAACCAGGAGGACAAGCCCTAAGCGACAGGCTGTCGCTGCGCTGGAGCGGCGGTACTGTGCTGGAGGCGGTATCTTGCCGGGGCCGGATCTTGCCGGGGCCTTGACGAGCCCGCCCGGCAAGATCTTGCCGGGCGCCCAGCCTTCGGTCTTATGATCATTGTCTTGAATGCTATCTTCCGACAAGCCTTGTCGAAGCTTTCCGGGCCCTTGGCTTGCCGGCTCGCGCCTTGCCGGCAAGCGCTATCTTGTGCTCGTTCCCAGTTGTCCTCCGGCAAGCATCTTGCCGGGAGTACAACATCGGGTCTTCTCGGTGACCTGTTTGGAGGTCTCCTCCCAGGAAGGCTTGCTCCCCGGAATCTCTATCTTGTTCTTGCCGGCCTTGAGCTTGCCGGTGATCTGAGTCTTGGATATGTCTCATAAGTGGATTTTTCCTCCCGCCATGCCCTTCCCGCCTGGAGGCTGCAACTTGCCGGTGCATGTCCAGGGGTAATGGACATCCCCTGTTCAGTACACCGACAAAATGTCGAAGACGAAGAAATTAAAGACTTCTCCGTCAGAAAGGGCTATACCATATCATGCTATTATGAATTGCCTGAGATGTTTATCCCTTATGATGCACCCTTTTGATTGCGCGGTAGTCACTTTTTATTAGGGTGATCTCTCACTAAAAATATCAAGTAGTTAGTGTTCTCCCAAGTGTAGCACCGTCACAGCACCTATCTCTTCGGGGCATCACATGATCTCCATGGGTGCGAACGATTAGAAAAGTGTGAGGCGGGTGAGTTGAGACCTCGCAGCAAGATCACTTGGTTGTCTTGACGTTCAGGCAGGACAGTCCTGAGCTCGGAACGCACGCATCGAAAGATGAACAAGAATCACATAGAAATGTGATCGGCAAGTTTGCCTACCAATTGAAGTTCACGCCGTTTGTGTTCATCTCGAACCGTGGCGCTGAATGGAAATGTGGATCTTGAATCACTCATAATCAATTTTGAGAGATATTGATTTGAGTGGGAGCGCACTTTAGAATAAAACTGTTTATTCACTAGTGCCAAAATCATTATAAACAAAGTCTAAGTGAAACTTGTGTTTTCCGTTGTAGATCAAATGGGTCGCAACACCGCGTTCAACTTAGGCCTAATGTTAGAGAAAGAGAAGTAGGCTGCGACTGGAAACAACTGTGCGGACTGGGTCCGTAACCTGAGGATTGTCCTCAGGAGCGCTAAGAAAATGTATGTGCTTGAAAATGCTCTTCCAGCTAAACCGGAGGCTACTGCCACGTAAGATGAACAAAATGTCTGGGCCACTAAGGATGATGATCACAACTTTGTGCAGTGCCTCATGCTAGCTTGCATGAGTGCAGGGCTTCAAAAACGTTTTGAATTCCATAAACCCCGTGATATGATCCGGGATTTGGATGCCCTGTACAAGGAAACTACAAGGTCTGAACGATTTGATGTCATGAAGGCCTTGATGGAATGCAAGATGGCTGAGGGTAGTTCAGTTGGCGAACACGTAGTCAAAATGATTGGCTATGCTAAAAGGCTTAAAACCCTGGAGTTTCCACTTCCACCTGACCATATGATGGACATGCTGCTTTCTTCACTCCCCCCGTCTTACAACGGTTTTATCATGAATTACAACATGAGTGGGATGGAGAAGACACCGGAAGAGGTGCTCGCCATGCTGAAAACTACGGAAGGAGGACTGTGGAAAAATCACAAGCAAGTGTTGCTTGTGAATAAAACCGCCAGTTTCAAAAAGAAAGGCAAGCCAAAGAAGGGCAAGGGCACCGGTAAGACCGGCTCCCAAAGCAACTCTAAGGGCGGAGCCAAGAATGAAACTGAGTGCTTCTACTGCAAGGGCACAGGACACTGGAAGAGAAACTGCAAGAAGTATCTGGAAGATAAGAAATCCGGGAAAACCGGAAAACGTATAATTGTTATACAAGTTAATGTCATTGACGTTTTGCTTGCTAGTGAAAATTCTAAGTCTTGGGTATTTGATACCGGATCGGTTGCTCACATTTGCAACTCGATACAGGGACTTCAGAAGGTGCGCAAGCTAGCAAAGAATGAAGTCGTGATGCGCGTCGGGAACGGCACTGGAATCGCCGCTCAAGCCGTCGGCATTATGCCTCTACGTCTCCCTTCGGGATTTATCTTAGAACTAAATAACTGTTATTTTGTTCCACTGTTGTGTAGAAACATTATCTCCGGATCATGTTTAGTACACGATGGGTATTCATACAAGTCTGAGAACAATGGTTGTTCACTTTATAGTAAGGATATGTTTTATGGATTTGCACCCATTGTTGGGGGCCTTTTCATACTAAATCTTGAATGTGGAAATGATGTCTTTAACGTGAATGCTAAACGCCTTAAGAAGGCTGATACCACCACCACTTACTTGTGGCACTGTCGCCTTGGCCACATCGGAAAGAAACGCATGCAAAGACTCCATAAAGATGGAGTTTTACCGTCCTTTGATTTTGAATCATTTGACACATGTGAAGCTTGTCTGATAGGAAAAATGACCAAGACGCCGTTCATGGGTCATCTTGAACGGGCGAGTGAATTATTGGAAATTATACATAGTGATGTATGTGGTCCGATGAACACAGCCGCACGGGGTGGGTATTTTTACTTCGTGACTTTTACTGATGATTTAAGTAGGTATGGATATATCTACTTGATGAAGCACAAGTCAGAAACCTTTGAAAAGTTCAAAGAATTTCAGAATGAGGTAGAAAATCATCGTAACAAAAGGATTAAGTTTCTGCGGTCTGATCACGGAGGCGAATACTTTAGTCATGAGTTTGGCCAACATCTGAGTGACTGTGGAATCGTTTCACAGCTTACGCCTCCCGGAACTCCACAGCGAAACGGAGTGTCGGAACGACGTAATCGAACCCTGTTGGACATGGTAAGGTCGATGATGTCTCTTACAGATCTACCGATATCTTTTTGCGGTCACGCACTACTCACTGCCGCTTATACATTAAACAGAGCACCGTCTAAGTCTGTTGAGACGACGCCATTTGAATTATGGTATGGGAAGAAGCCCAATGTGCCGCATCTCAAAGTTTGGGGTTGTGAAGCTTATGTAAAACATTTACAACCAAGCAAACTCGATCCCAGATCAGACAAATGTTACTTTGTAGGTTATCCCAATAACACCATTGGGTATTCCTTCTACCAACAATCCGAAGGCAAAGTGTTTGTCGCAAGAGTTGGACACTTTCTCGAGAAAGAGTTTCTCGCTAAAGAATTAAGTGGGAGGACAGTACAACTTAATGAGATTAGTGAATCTTCGTCATCCGTTGATATGGCTAAGGAACTGGAAGAAAGTCCGCTAATTATCCCAACGACCGAGCCGGAAGTTGTCGCATGTGATGCGGAAACTTCAGACAATGTTGTAACTGAACAGCGCAGATCAGGTAGGGCCATCCAGCCACCTGAGTGGTTTCATAACGAAATCTTCATTCTTGAAGACGATGAACCTGCGCACTACAAGGAAGCGATGGCGGGGCCCAGCTCAAAGGAATGGCACAAGGCCATGAAATCCGAAATGGAATCCATGTACGAAAACCAAGTTTGGAACTTGGAAGAACTTCCTGAAGGCGTAAAGCCCATTGGTTGTAAATGGATTTTCAAAACAAAAACGGACACGGATGGTAACATTACCATCCACAAAGCTAGACTTGTCGCAAAAGGGTTCACGCAAGTTCCAGGAGTGGACTACGACGAGACTTTCTTGCCCGTAGCTATGCTTAGGTCTGTTCGGATATTACTAGCAATTGCTGCTTATTTCGATTATGAAATATGGCAGATGGACGTCAAAACGGCTTTCCTAAATGGAGACCTCAAAGAGGATGTATACATGATACAGCCAGAAGGTTTTGTCATTCATAAATATGCTAGAAAGGTATGCAAACTTCAGAAAGCCATTTATGGTCTGAAGCAAGCGTCAAGGAGCTGGAACATTCATTTTGATGAAGTGGTCAAATAGTTTGGCTTCATCAGGAATGACGAAGAATCTTGTGTTTACAAGAAGTTTAGTGGGAGCGCAAAAGCATTTCTAATCTTGTATGTGGATGACATATTGTTGATTGGAAATGACGTGAATTTTCTTAACAAAATAAAAGACTCATTGAAAAAGAGTTTTTCAATGAAAGACTTAGGCGAAGCAGCATATGTATTGGGCATTAGAATCTATAGAGATAGATCAAGACGCCTAATAGTGCTTAGCCAAAGCATGTACATTGACAAGGTGTTGAAAAGGTTCAACATGGAGAACTCCAAGAAAGGGCTACTCCCCATGTCACCTGGCACAGTGCTTTGCAAGAATCAGTGTCCTCGGACTCTTGATGAGCGAATACAAATGAATGATGTTCCATATGCCTCGCCAGTTGGTTCTATTATGTATCCCATGCTATGTACAAGACTGGACGTTTCCTATGCGCTAAGTGTTAGCAACTGGTACCAAAGTGATCCAGGATTGGAACACTGGGCCGCAGTCAAGGGTATTCTTAAGTACCTCAGAAGGACCAAGGATTTACTCCTTGTGTACAGAGGTGATGAAGAGCTCATTGTAAATGGTTACACTGATGCAGGCTTCATGACTGACCCAGATGACTTCAAATCTCAATCTGGCTATGTTTTCATATTGAACGGCGGCACAGTTGATTGGAAAAGTTCCAAACAAAAGACTGTAGCGGATTCTACGACGGAGGCGGAATATGTTGCTGCTTCAGAAGCCTCCAAGGAGGCGGTATGGATCAAGCAATTTCTTGAAGACCTTGGTGTGGTTCCAAGTGCTCTGGACCCGGTGGAGATCTATTGTGATAATAGTGGCGCCGTGGCTCAGGCTAGGGAGCCATCTTCGCACCATAAGACAAGACATATTGAACGCAAAAATAAACTCATTCGACATCATGTCGAAGCAGGTTTAGTGAAAGTACGCAAAGTTCACACGGATCTGAACGTGTCAGACCCGATGACAAAGCCTCTACCATGAGCAAAGCATGAGCAGCACCAGACAGCCATTGGTGTTAGGGAAGCCATGTAACTGGATTTTGACTCTAGTGCAAGTGGGAGTCTGTAGGAGATATGCCCTAGAGGCCGTAATAACAGTTATTTTGTATCTCCGAGTTTGTAATGAATGTTTATGTTCCATGCTATAACTGCAATGATTCTCGAGTCTACAATAACCACGAGGCTTGGAGGGAAACTCATGTGCACGTGTGGTATAATAAATGGTAAAATGTATTCCTAGTCTTGCCTCTAAGACTGGCTCAAGTATTGTATGATGATCCTGTTTTCCTGATCATGGGCATGTGTATGCGCGGCAATTTTGAGGGCACAATGTTAGTAGAACACTTGTGTTGAATCGACCCGAATTGATGTTATGCTATGAGATTCATTCGTCACAAGTTAATGGTTAATAACACAGAGATAGTTAATGTTTGCATAATTCCTTAGACCATGAGAGTATCAAGTTCCTTCGTACTTGCTTCGTGAACTTTGGGGTTTGTTAAACGTCATCCGTAAATGGGTGGCTATTACGACGGCTTACGGGTTCACGGAAAAGTATGACAAGAAACGAGATAGCTCAAGATTGGGATTTGCTCCTCCGACGATGGAGAGATATTCTCGGGCCCTCTCGGTGTTACGGTATCCATCATCGTCTGGCCAGACACATTGTGATTTGATCACTGGGATGCCGGAACACGGAAACGAGTAAAGAGAACAAAACCGGTAACGAGGTAACTTGCATAGTGGACAAGTTGTTGATCCACGGGGATGCAATAAATCTCACCTCGGGTATTTGTAATATATCGTGAAGCAATAGGAATAGCACATGGCAACTGGAGGTTCACTCGGATATTCATTCATGTGGGTATAGGGGTCAATATGGGTGTCCACGGCTCCGATGTTGATCATTGATCGGAAAGTGTTCCGGGTCATGTCTATACTTCACCGAACCTATAGGGTCACATGCTTAAGGGTCATCTATCTGCTGAATACTAGACGGGGAGTCTGAGAGAAAATCACCGAAAAAGTTTCGGACGAAACGGAAACGTTCCGGAGAGAACACCGAAATAGTTCCGGGAAACTGAAAAGTTGTTTCAGGGTATTCCATTAAGTCAAATTGGTTCCGGCACACACCTGGAAATTCTTGGTGGGTGCCAGAATTGTTCTGGTAACTTCTGGGATTTTTCCGGGACAAAACCCGGAAATGTTCCGGAGCAGCCGGAACCGCTTTGGTTGCTTTTCGCTGAAGAGACATTGTTCCAAAATTGTTTCGGAATGCGTTCAAAATTATTTTGGTGGGCACTGAATTATTCTAGGCACACAAAAATAATTTGGGATTTAACGGACGCAGCAAAATGTCTTCGTGAATAGTGAAAGTGCTTTTTGGATATTTTTTGGAAAGCACCTTTTGGGATATTTCCCAAAAGGTTTCTAGAAGGACTTGGGAGCCAAGGCACCCCCATGTGGGAGGGGGGGGGGGTGGCGCCTCAAGGTGGCTGGCCAAGGTGGTGCTCCTTCATGGAGCTCCACATGGCACCCCTTTTCCCTTTTATTCTTTTATGTATGACATAAAGTGGGGGCACTTTTGGTATTTTTGAATACCATCTTTACCCCTTCGCTATCCTATAAATAGAGGTGAGGGGGCTGCCCCAAAACTCATCCTTGCTCTCATACACATGCCATTTGACTTGTCTGGCTTCTCTCTCCCTCCCAGCGAAATAGTTTCGTAGAGCCGAAAGGCTGTCTGGGTTCTGGCAGGAACTAGTTCTGGGCGGCGAAGCCCTGCCGGATAGCTGACACCGTATGTGTGCAACCCCGTAGAGAGATTGTAGTTTCGATCTTTTGCCCGAGGGGCTATTCGAGTGTCCTCCCGAAGGGCTGTCCGAGTTTCGGTTCGAGTTTCGAGTGTCCTCCCGAAGGGCTGTCCGCGACATCATCCGAGGGACTGTCCGACCGCCTCCCGAAGGGCTGTCCGGAGAGGGAGTACATCCTTGCGGTTGGGAGGTTGTAAATCCTAGCTGCAGGGATCTGCACCGACGATCTACACTGACTCTTCTTCCGCTGCGCTTCGAGTCGGTACGGATCAGATCAAACCTTGTATGCAGTCTCCATAGTGATCCTGGGCGTGCTCGCTGTACCGAATTTTTTTGTTTTCTGTCGCGTTCCCCTACAGCACCCTGGTGCCTTGTGGGCACCTGGGGCATCCCCCTGGTATGTTTTTAGTGCCACAAATTCTTAAATATTCTATAAAAAATCATGTCAAAATTTTATTGCATTCTGAGCTCTTTTATTTTTGGGCCATTTTTTATTGCACGGATAATTCAGAAAATAGGATAATCATGGCATTTTATTTTATTAAACTATAATTAACAGAGAGCAAAAGGTAGGTACAAAAAGTTGTGCTTACTAAATTCATCAACCACACGCCCTTCAGAAAGAATCCATTAATAAGGTTGATCAGGTCTTATTAACAAACTATTTCTGAGTGACATGAAACCGAAGAATTTTCGTATAACACTAAGTTACCTCAACGGGGATATGCATCTTCCCAATTATAAGTGTTTCATATTTCCTTTTGTCAGCAGGAAGAGGGAGTTGAAAACTTCCAATAGTAATTGTCGGAGTCTTTTCAATAACATGAATACCGTTTACTTGAAATTGTTTCTTCGGAAAGTGCACCGTATGTTCATTACCATTGATATGAAAAGTGACCTTGCTTTTGTTGCAATCAATAACAGCCCCTGCAGTATTCAAAAAGGGTCTACCAAGGATAATCGACATGTTGTTGTCCTCGGGCATATCAAGTATAACAAAGTCCGTTAAAATAGTAACATTTGCAACAACAACGGGCACATCCTCACAAACACCGATAGGTATGGCAGTTGATTTGTCAGCCATTTGCAATGATATTTCTGTGGGAGTGAGTTTATTCAAATCAAGTCTTTTATATAAAGAGAAGGGCATAACACTAACACCGGCTCCTAAATCACACAAAGCAGTGTTGACATAATTTCTTTTAATGGAGCATGGTATAGTTGGTATTCCTGGATCTCCTAGTTTCTTAGGTACTCCGTCCTTGAAAGAATAATTTGCAAGCATGGTAGAAATTTCAGCTTCAGGTATCTTTCTCTTATTTGTGACAATGTCTTTCATATATTTAGCATAGGGAGGCATCTTTAAAATATCAGTCAAGCAAGTACGCAAAAAGATTGGCCTAAGCATTTCAGCAAAGCGTTCAAATTCTTCCTCATCCTTTTTCTTAGATGGTTTAGGAGGAAAGGGCATGGATTTTTGAACCCATGGTTCTCTTTCTTTACCATGTTTTCTAGCAATGAAGTCTCTTTTATCATAACGTTTGTTTTTAGGAGGTGGGTTATCAAGATCAACAGCAGGTTATATTTCAACATCATTATCAGGTTCTTTATCATTATCTGGTTGGGCATCCACATGAGCATCATCATTATTATTATCATCTTCATTACCAGATTGTGTTTCAGCATCAGAAATAGAAACATCAGTATTATCCTCTAAGGGTTTTTCTACCTCAGGTTCACTAGAAGTATTCAAAGTCCTATCATTTTTCTTTTTCTTTTTCTTTTTAGATGGACTAGGTGCATCAGCATTAATTCTTTGAGAGTCTTGTTCAACTCTTTTAGAGTGACCTTCAGGATAAAGTGGCTCCTGAGTCATTCTACCACCTCTAGTCATTACTCTAACAGCATGATCATTCATATTGTTATTCATTTCATTGAGTAATTCACTTTGAGATTTAGCAACTTGTTCTAACTGGGTTTGAACCATAGATGCATGTTTACCTACACCTTTGACATCATTAGCAATTCTAAACAACAAGTCACTCAAGTGATCAATCATGTAGGCATTTCGTTTCAATTGTTTCGTAACATTTGCATTGAAATGATCTTGCTTAATAATATAATTGTCAAATTCGTACAAACATTGACTTGGAGGTTTGTTATAAGGAATATCACCTTCATCAAACTTTATAAGAGAATTTACCTCTACTACCTGTGGCGGCATGTCAAGACCATGTATTTCTTCAATAGGTGGCAAATTCTTAACATCTTCAGCTTTAATACCTTTTTCCTTCATACATTTCTTTGCTTCTTGCATATCTTCAGGACTGAGAAATAGAATACCCCTCTTCTTCGGAATGGGTTTAGGCGGTGGCTCAGGAAGTGTGAAAGAACATGTGCTGCCCCCATGTTTGGTTTTGGTAATTGATGACAATCTCTATGGACTAATGGTTGCCTTGAGTTATATTTGAAGGGTTTGTCCATAGGCATTGCTTGAAGACCATTTGTTGGTTTCAAGGTTATTAGAAGAAGAATATGTGTTGACCAAGGTGCTATTCAAGGATTTATCCAAAGATTGGTCATGTGAGTGTTGAGCCTATTGCAAGCATGTCTTGAAGAAGAAGATTCAAGACATCATCCTAATGAAGAGAGTTGGAAAGATTCAAGGTTGATCAAGACTAAATATGAAGAGTGATTCAAGTTGATCAACACACAAAGCGTAGAAGATGTACCGAGTGGGATCAAGTGATCTCACGTTATGGTAAGCATTATCCATTACGCTTTGTGTACTAACCCATGTTCTATGCGAGAATTCTATGTGGGGTTAGGTATGTTTCCATGGGCTTGCGTCAAGAGGAAGATCTCATTCAACCCATGGAGGATGACATCAAGTGGTGATCGTCATCAAAATTGCGGTGTGCAAGTTCAAGTGGAGCATCACGAAGAGATCACATGCTTGAAGCTTGCCGTCCATTGTGGTGACAATGGACTTGTGAAGATGTGCCGAAGAGTGGCTCACCCATAGTGGAGTATGGGGGAGCAATCAACTAGTCTTCATCGAGCCGGCGCAATCAAGAAAGGTGGTCCAACTTGAGGAGGTCAAGATCGTCATCATCTAGCTCAAGTGGACTGTGCGCAAGGCAAAGGTTTGCCCTTGATAGGTTTTCTATTTTACCGGTCTCATGGTAGTTGTTGGGAGACCGGGTTATAGGATCGATAGCCGTACTATCAAGGGGGGCTCTCAAGTGAGTAGCTTTATCGTATCGTTCGTCGAGAGCTCAAACCATTGCATCCTTGCATCATCTTTCTTGGTTCGTGTTTGGTGTTTCTCTTTGTGAGTTTTTGAGCTTATGATCATCTTCATGACAAGCTCGAGTTCATCGAAAACGGAGTTCATGTGCATCTTCTATGATGTTTTTGATGTTGGAGTTTATGCCGGGTCTTCATTCATAGAGGTTTCTCATCTCTATATGTTAGGCATATCTCCCTTGCCACTTCTTATTATAACCAGTCGCTGTTTGGATAGTACTCGTTGTCTTCTATCCAACAAGCTTGAGTTTGCTCAATTCGGAGCTCATTTGCAGAAGTTATGGCAGTTCTGGTTTTATTTGTTTCCTCTGTTTTCTATGGATTTTCTGTGGCATGCAAGCGGTAGTACCGCTGGTGCCCACGGTAGTACCGCTTATGCGGTAATACCGCTGGGTACTTCCGTGGCACTGCCGCTTGGGGTTTCCCCGAGCGTGCAACTCTCTGTTGCCAGTTTGCCTTTCACGGTAGTTGCACGGTAGTAGCACGGTAGTACCGCTTTGGCGGTACTACCGCCCTTACTACCGCCGCCACTACCGCTTGCGGGGTTTCCTCAGTGCACGCTTCTGTTTCCATTTTCCCTTAAGCGGTAGTAGAGCGGTACTAGGACGGTAGTACCGCTTCGAGCGGTACTGCCGCCCTGGGTGCCTCTACTACTGCTGCCTCTCCTGGTCTTTTCCCCCTAAGCGGTAGTACCGCCAGGGGCAGCGGTAGTACCGCTCCGGCGGCACTACCGGCCTCTGTTCTGTGAACTGTTGTGTATTGTTTCCGGAACTACCGCCATAGCGGTAGTACTGCTCCTTGGAGCGGTAGTACCGCTGAGTGCGGGCTGCGGGCAGATAACGGTTGGATTTCCCCCCTCCTATAAAAGGGGGTCTTCTTCCCCCTTGAGCCCAATCTCTTTAGCTCGTGTTCTTCCCCCATTGTTGACCTTCTTGAGCTTGCCTAACTCTCAATCCCTCCAATGATTCTTGCTCCTTCTTGAGGGAAAAGAGAGAGGAGATCTAGATCCATCTTTCCACCAATCACTTTCTCCTCTATGTGAGGGAAACCTTGTGGATCTAGATCTTGGAGTTCTTGGTGTTCTCCTTGTTCTTCCTCTCACTTTCCTCCATAGCTTTTGTTGCTTTGGTGGGATTTGAGAGAGAGGGACTTGAGCACTTGGTGTGTTCTTGCCATTGCATTAGTTGCATCGGTTTGAGTTCTCCACGGTGATTCGTGGTGGTGAAAAAGTTGAGTAGCTTATTACTCTTGGGTGTTTGAGCACCCTAGAGCTTGTTACTCTTGGGTACTTGGTACCCTTGAGCTTGCTCCTCTTGGGTGCTTGGGCGCCCTAGACGGTTGGTGGTGTCTCGGAGCTCAATCATTGTGGTGTAAAGCTCCGGGCAAGCGTCGGGGTCTCCAATTAGGTTGTGGAGATCGCCCCGAGCAATTTGACGGGTATCGGTGACCGCCCCCAAGGGTTGCCAAAGTGTACGGGTTCGGTGACCGCCCTCAAGGGTTGCCATTTGTACGGGTTCGGTGACCGCCCTCAAGGGTCCCTTAGTGGAATCACGACACCTTGCATTGTGCGAGGGCGTGAGGAGAATACGGTGGCCCTAGTGGCATTGTTGGGGAGCATTGTGCCTCCACACCGCTCTAACGGAGATTAGCATCCGCAAGGGTGTGAACTTCGGGATACATCGTCGTCTCCGCGTGCCTCGGTTATCTCTTACCCGAGCCCTTTACTTATGCACTTTACTTTGTGATAGCCATAGTGTTTCATGTTATATATCTTGCTATCACACAGTTGTATATCTTGCTTAGCATAAGTTGTTGGTGCACATAGGTGAGCCTAGTTATTGTAGGTTTTGTTCTTGACAAATTAACCGCTAGGTTTATTCCGCATTTGTTCAAGCCTAAACCGTAATTATTTTAAAGCGCCTGTTCACCCCCCCTCTAGGCGACATCCACGATCTTTCAAAGTGTCCAATCATTATCATTCTTCAATAGTTCCTCAACTTGTTGAATACTTCGTTCCCTGAAAACACAACCAGCACAACTATCTAGGTAGTCCCTAGAAGCATCGGTTAGTCCATTATAAAAGATATCAAGTATTTCATTCTTCTTAAGCGGATGATCAGGCAAAGCATTAAGTAATTGGAGAAGCCTCCCCCAAGCTTGAGGGAGATTCTCTTCTTCAATTTGCACAAAGTTAAATATTTCCTGTAAAGCAGCTTGTTTCTTATGAGCAGGAAAATATTTTTCAGAGAAGTAATATATCATATCCTGGGGACTACGCACACAACCAGGAGCAAGAGTATTAAACCATTTCTTAGCATCACCCTTTAACGAGAAAGGAAACAACTTAAGGATATAGTAATAGCGATTTTTTTCCTCATGAGCAAATAGGGTGGCTATATCATTTAACTTAGTAAGATGTGCCACAACGGTTTCAGTTTCATAGCCATGGAAAGGATCAGATTCAACCAAAGTAATTAACTCAGGATCGACAGAGAATTCATAATCCTTATCAGTAACAAATATGGGAGAGGTAGCAAACTTAGGATCATATTCCATTCTCTCCTTCATAGATTTTTCTTTCATTTCAGCAAGCAATTTTATATCCTCATCTCTATCATTACAAGCAAGAATGGCTCTAGCTGTCTCCCTATCAAAGACATGTTCATCAGGTGACTCAACTCTAGTAGGAGAGCTAGGCATAATAGGTGAATTTCTTTAGCTTTAGCAAGTTGTTCATCAAGAAATTCACCAAGTGGCATAGCATTATCAAGCATAGTACTAGCATCATCATGAGTATCATTCATAGCAGAAGCAGTATCATCAATAACTTGCGACATATCAGAATGCATAACAGGTGGTGGTGTCACAAGTCTACTCAAAACAGAAGGTGAATCAAGTGCGGAGCTAGATGGTAGTTGCTTACCTCCCCTCGTCTTAGAGGGAACGATCTTGGTCTTAGCGTCTTTCAGATTCTTCATAGTGATCAACAGATATAAATCCCAAGTGACTCAGCAAATAGAGCTATGCTCCCCAGCAACGGTGCCAGAAAAAGGTCTTGATAACCCACAAGTATAGGGGATCACAACAGTTTTCGAGGGTAGAGTATTCAACCCAAATATATTGATTCGACACAAGGGGAGCCAAAGAATATTTGCAAGTATTAGCAGTTGAGTTGTCAATTCAACCACACCTGGAGACTAAATATCTGCAGTAGAGTGATCAGTAGCACAGTAGTATGGTAGTTTGATAGCAATAGCAATAATAGTAACAGTAACAGTAACGGTAGCAACAATAGTTTTGTAGCAATTGTGACAGTAGTAGCAATAGTAGTAACTTAGCAAAGAACAATATGTGAAAAGCTCGTAGGCATTGGATCAGTGATTATGTTGGATAACATTCATCATGTAACAGTCATAACCTAGGGCGACACAGAACTAGCTCCAATTCATCAATGTAATGTAGGCATGTATTCTGTATATAGTCATACGTGCTTGCGATAATAACTTGCATGACATCTTTTGTCCTATCCTCCCGTGGTAGCGGGGTCCATAAGGAAACTAAGGGATATTAAGGCCTCCTTTTAATAGAGAACCGGAACAAAGCATTAACACATAGTGAATACATGAACTCCTCAAACTATGGTAATCACCGGAAAGAATCCCAATTATTATCACCTTGGGGTATGCGGATCATAACACATAGCAGGTGCGTATAACTTGCAAGATCGGATCAAGAACACAAATATATTCATGAAAACATAAAGGGTTCAGATCTAAAATCATGGCACTCGGGCCCTAGTGACAAGCATTAAGCATAGCAACGTCATAGCAACATCAATCTCAGAACATAGTGGATACTAGGGATCAAGCCCTAACAAAACTAACTCGATTACATGATAAATCTCATCCCACCCATCACCGCCCAGCAAGCCTACGAAGGAATTACTCACTCCCGGCGGTGAGTGCTACTTGTAGCTTGCGTTGGTATTTTCCCCGAAGAGGAAGGGATGATGCAGCACAATAGAGGTAAGTATTTCTCTCAGTTATGAAACCAAGGTTATCAATCCAGTAGGAGAATCACGCAACACCTCGTTAGCAGCAGCTGCACACAAACAACAAACCCTTGCACCCAACGCAAACGAGGGGTTGTCAATCCCTCGGCGGTAATTGCAAGATTAAATTGTAAGTGATAGATAGATAGATTGAAACAAAAATACAAAATAAAATAAATAAGATAAAATTACAGCAAGTATTTTTAGGGTTTTAGTAAATGATAAAGATAGACCCGGGGGCCATAGTTTCCACTAGAGGCTTCTCTCAAGAAAATAGCATACGGTGGGTAGACAAATTACTGTTGGGCAATTGATAGAAAAGCAAATAATCATGACGATATCCAAGGCAATGATCATGTATATAGGCATCACGTCCGAGACAAGTAGACCGACTCCTACCTGCATCTACTACTATTACTCCACACATCGACCGCTATCCAGCATGCATCTAGTGTATTAAGTCCATAAAGAACGGAGTAACGCCTTAAGAACGATGACATGATGTAGACAAGATAAACTCACGTATGAATAAACCCCATCTTTTTACCCTTAATAGCAACAATACATACGTGTCATGTCCCTTTCTGTCACTGGTATTGAGCACTGCAAGATCGAACCCATTACAAAGCACCTCTTCCCATGGCAAGATAAATCAACTTAGTTGGCCAAACCAAATCAATAGATATGAGAAGAAATACGAAGCTATAATAATCATGCATAAAAGAGATCAGAGAAGACTCAAATAATATTCATGGATAATCTGATCAAAAACTCACAATTCATCGGATCCCAACAAACACACCGCAAAAAGTGATTACATCGGATAGAACTCCAAGAACATCGAGGAGAACATTGTATTGAAGATAAAAAAGAGAGAAGAAGCCATCTAGCTACTGCCTATGGACCCGAAGGTCTGTGGTAAACACAAATTTACTTGGAACGGCATGGAAATACCGCATATAGGTTGATATGGTGGACTCATTTGGCACAACTTGGGTTTAAGAATTTTGGATGCACAAGTAGTATTTCTGCTTAGTACAAATGAAGGCTAGCAAATAGATTGAGAAGCAACCAACCAAAAAACGAAAACGGTCATAAACATGCATTGAACATAACTAACACCGAATAATGCACCATAAGTAGGATATAATTTCTTTGCATAACTATTGACTTAACGTGCATGCATAGGGAATCACAAACCTTAACACGAATATTTTTACTAAATCACAATTACTCACTAACATGACTCACATATCATCATCTCCATATCGCAAAACTATTGCAAGGAATCACACTTACCATATCCAATGATCTATATGAAAGTTTTTATTATATCCCTCTTGAATATTCATCACTTTGGGACCAAATTCATATCTTGTGCAAATTACCGTTACTTTTATCAACTCTCAAAAAGATATAAGTGAAGCATGACAGTGCAAATATTTCTTCAAAATTTTATCAACTCTCAAAATAATATAAGTGAAGCATGAGAGTGCAATTTCTTCAAAATTTTAATCTTATCAACTCTCAAAATAATATAAGTGAAGCATGAGAGTTTATTTCTTCAAAATATAGCCACCACCGTGCTCAAAAAGATTTAAGTGAAGCACTAGAGCAACTGCCTAGCTCAAAAAATTTAAGTGAAGCACATAGAGTATTCTAACAAATTATGATAACGTGTGGCTCTCTCAAAATAGGTGTGTTCAGCAAGGATGATTGTGACAAACTAAAAATCAAACAAAGCAAAGACTCATATAATACACGACGCTCCAAGCAAAACACATATCATGTGATGAATACAAATATAGCTCCAAGTATAATTACCGATGGTTGGTAGAAGAAAGAGGGGATGCCTTCCGGGGCATCCCCAAGCTTAGACGCTTAAGTATTCCTTGAATATTACCTTGGGGTGCCTTGGGCATCCCCAAGCTTAGGCTTTTGCTACTCCTTATTCCTTCATCAATCGTGATCTCACCCAAAACTTGAAAACTTCAATCACACAAAACTCAACAAAACCTTCGTGAGATCCGTTAGTATAACAAAATAAATCACCACTTTAGGTACTGTTACAAACCCATTCATATTTTATTTTTGCATTATATTCTAACTTCTCCATGGCTTATACCCCCCG
This sequence comes from Elymus sibiricus, assembly GCA_039707655.1. Classification (NCBI taxonomy): domain Eukaryota; kingdom Viridiplantae; phylum Streptophyta; class Magnoliopsida; order Poales; family Poaceae; genus Elymus; species Elymus sibiricus. The sequence goes on along the minus strand of CM077664.1, from coordinate 52,638,135 downwards.
ATACAATCCATAGTTCCATCAAAACAAGCAAGCAACACATCAAAAACAGAATCTGTCAAAAACAGAACAGTCTGTAGAAACCTATTTAAAAGCTATACTTCTGTACCTCCAAAAATTCTGAAAAATTATGACAACGTGGGAAATTCATATACCAATACTTTGTAAAAATTTCCGAATTTTCTGACGCTCCAGTACAGAACCAAAATTCCAGCACCGGACGCAAAACTTTCTGTTTTGCAAACAGCATCAATTATACTATCTTTCAAATCATCCTAAAGGTTTTACTTGGCACAAACACTAATTAAAAACACAAAAACACAATAATAACAGTAGCATAATTGTGAAAACACACAATAACAGAAACAAAAGATAAAAATTTATTTTATTCATTGGGTTGCCTCCCAACAAGCGCTATTGTTTTATGCCCCTAGCTAGGCATAATGCATAGTTTCAAGTGTTGTCATCTTTCAAGTTGATTCCATAAGTGGCCCTCATAATAGATTCATATGGTGATTTAATTTTATTCCTAGGGAAATGTTCCATACCCTTCTTTAGTGGGAACTGAAATTTTATATTCCCTTCTTTCATGTCAATAACGGCACCTATGGTTCGTAAAAATGGTCTACCAAGTATTATTGGGCAAGAAGGATTACATTCAATGTCAAGTACAATAAAATCAATAGGCACATAGTTCCTATTTGCAAGAATAAGAACATCATTAATTATATCCAAAGGCTTTTTAATAGTAGAATCCACAAGATGTAAATTAAGAGAGCATTCATCTATATTGGTAAAACCTAGCACATCACATAGAGATTTTGGAATAGTGGAAACGCTAGCACCCAAATCACATAAAGCATTGCACTCATAATTTTTAATTTTAACTTTAATGATGGGTTCCCATTCATCATATAATTTTCTAGGAATTGAAATTTCTAGTTTAAGCTTTTCTTCTAAAGCTTTCATCATTGCTTCTACTATATGTTTAGTAAAAGCCTTGTTTTGCTCATATGCGTTGGGTGAATTTAGCATGGAATGTAACAAAAAAATGCACTCAATCAAAGAAAAATTATCATAATTAAAATCTTTGTAATCCAAAAGAGTGGGCACATCGCTAGTTAAAGTTTTTACCTCTCCAAACCCACTTTTAGCAATTTTCTTATCAAGATTTTCACCCTCCGAATTATGGGGACGCTCTTTAGCTAAAGTTGACTCTTCTTTAGTCCCCTTTTCATCAAGTTTAATATTGCTAAATAAAGAATCGATAGATGAAACACCAATCATTTTAATATCCTCATCATTACTACGATAAAAACCAGGAGGAATCGCTTTTTCTAAAAATTCTCGTTTAGCTTTTAGCATCGCGGTCCTTTTATTACTCTCATCCATGGAGACATATAAAGCTTTAATTGATTCACTAATATCAATTTTAGGTGGCAAAATTTTGGTCTTAAGATTTTTCACATCATGAATAATTCTATCAATGCTCCTAGACATATCATCAAGCTTACTCAATTTTTCTTCTATCGTAGTGTTGAAAACTTTTTGACCATTAATAAATTCTTTAATATTACTTTAAAGATCAGAGGGAATCCTATTATTATTATTATTATAAGAATTACCATAGGAATTTCCATAATTATTAGAGGAATTTCCAGGAAACGGTCTAGCGTTGAAATTACCTCTATAAGCATTGTTATTAAAATTGTTTCGCGAGACAAAATTCACATCAACGGGATCATTATTTTGCTAAATCAAAGTTGATAAAGGCACATCATTAGGATTAATAGGAGCATTTTTGCTAGCAACCAATTTCATAAGCGCATCAACTTTATCACTCAAAGTATTAATTTCTTCAACAGAATTCACTTTCTTACTAGTAGAAACTCTTTCAGTATGCCATTGTGAATAATTTGCCATAATATTATCAAGCAATTTAGTAGCTTCTCCCAAAGTAATTTCCATAAACGTACCACCCGCGGCGGAATCTAAAAGATTTCTAGAGACAAAATTTAATCCCGCATAAATTTTTTGTATGATCATCCACAAATTTAAACCATGAGTAGGGCAATTTCTTATCATTAGTTTCATTCTTTCCCAAGATTGGGAAACATGTTCATGATCATGTTGCTTAAAATTCATAATTTGATTTCTTTAGGAAATAATTTTCGCGGGAGGAAAATATTTAGTAATAAAAGCATCTTTACACCTATCCCAAGAATCGATACTATTTCGTGGTAAAAATGAAAACCAAATTTTTGCACGATCCCGTAATGAAAATGGGAATAATTTTAATTTCACAATATCATTATCCATATCTTTTTTCTTTTGCATATCACACAATTCTACTAAAGTGTTTAGATGGGATGCAGCATCTTCATTGGGACTACCGGAAAATTGTTCTTTCATAACAAGATTTAGCAAAGCGGCATTAATATCACAAGTCTCCGCACTAGCGGCGGGAGGAGCAATTGGAGTACTAATAAAATCATTATTATTAGTATTGGAAAAATCACACAACTTTGTATTTTCTTGAGACATCGTGGCTACGCAAACAAGATAGCAAACAAGCAAACAAGAAAAATGAAAAATATTTTTATATTTTTGTAAAAACTTTTTAGAAGGGGGGAGATGAAAACGAGAGGCAAATAAAGTAAATGCAAGGAGATGAGAGTTTATGCAAAGGTACTTGATAGATGTTGATGATGTCTCCCCGGCAACGGCGCCAGAAATTCATCCTGCTACTTGTAGCTTGCGTTGGTATTTTTCCCGAAGAGGAAGGGATGATGCAGCACAGTAGAGATAAGTATTTCCCTCAGTTATGAAACCAATGTTATCAATCCAGTAGGAGAATCACGCAACACCTCGTTAGCAGCACCTGCACACAAACAACAAACCCTTGCACCCAACGCAAACGAGGGGTTGTCAATCCCTCGGCGGTAATTGCAAGATTAAATTGTAAGTGATAGATAGATAGATTGAAACAAAAATACAAAATAAAATAAATAAGATAAAATTACAGCAAGTATTTTTAGGGTTTTAGGAAATGATAAAGATAGACCCCGGGGCCATAGTTTTCACTAGAGGCTTCTCTCAAAAAAATAGCATACGGTGGGTAGACAAATTACTGTTGGACAATTGATAGAAAAGCAAATAATCATGACGATATCCAAGGCAATGATCATGTATATAGGCATCACGTCCAAGACAAGTAGACCGACTCCTGCCTGCATCTACTATTATTACTCCACACATCGACCGCTATCCAGCATGCATCTAGTGTATTAAGTCCATAAAGAACGGAGTAACGCCTTAAGAACGATGACATGATGTAGACAAGGTAAACTCACGTATGAATAAACCTCATCTTTTTACCCTTAATAGCAACGATACATACGTGTCATGTCCCTTTCTGTCACTGGGATTGAGCACCGCAAGATCAAACCCATTACAAAACACCTCTTCTCATGGCAAGATAAATCAACTTAGTTGGCCAAACCAAATCAATAGATCGGAGAAGAAATACGAAGCTATAATAATCATGCATAAAAGAGATCAGAGAAGACTCAAATAATATTCATGGATAATCTGATCATAAACTCACAATTCATCGGATCCGAACAAACACACCGCAAAAAGTGATTACATCGGATAGAACTCTAAGAACATCGAGGAGAACATTGTATTGAAGATCAACAAGATAGAAGAAGCCATCTAGCTACTAACTATGGACCCGAAGGTCTGTGGTAAACTACTCACGCATCATCGAAGAGGCAGCAAGGTTGATGTAGAGCCCCTCCGTGATCGATTCCCCCTCCGGCAGATTATCGAAGAAGTACCCCAGATGGGATCTCTCGAGAACAGAAGCTTGCGGCGGCGGAAAAAGTATTTCGTGGACTCTCCTGAGGGTTTCTGATTTTTTGGGAATTTATAGTGGAGGAATTAAGTCAAACGGAGTTGGGGTGGGCCCATGAGGCACCAGGGCGCGCCTGGCCCCCCAGGCGCGCCCTGGTGGCTCGTGGCCACCTCCTCTGGCGTCTGGTCTTCTCCTGAAGCTTCTATTGTTTATCTTGCCCAATAAAAAATCTCCAAAAAATTTCGTGGCATTTGGACTTCGTTTGGTATTGATATTCTGTAAAACAAAAATAGGGCAGAAAACAACAATTGGCACTGGACACTAAGTTAATAGGTTAGTCTCAAAAATCTTATATTTACTAATTGGATGCACCATACGAGGCACCACGTTAATCCTCAAAATTAAGAATTTTCATCCGTATGATTGACATACGATCTATGTGTAGCCGTTGGATGAAAAGTTGAGACGTGCTCTCCTATCCCATTGTACGCGAGTCGTCCTCTACTTGGTCTCTCTCTCTCTCAAAAAAAAAAAACACAGCGTCCAGATAAAAGGGAAAACTTGCGTCATATCCTTTCCTTAAAAAAACGAGCATTGTCTCCAGATTTGAGGTACACGAGGCGCCCTCCCCTTCATCTCTCTCCATGTATCTCGAGAAAAAAGATCATGAGTGTAGTCTCCTCCAGATTTGTCCACACCTGCCTTGGATCTAATCAGCCATGGTGGAGAGGACACCTAGCCCTTGATGAAGTGGAGCCCCCGTCCACAATCGCCTTCCTTTCTCCTCGCACTCTTAATCCCAAGCCCTAAAAAACTCGCCCCTCCCCCCTGATGCCACCGTGGCTGCTGTTCCCACGAGGTCACATGTCTTGGAAGAGAAGTTCATAGGTACAACGTAGTGATGGGGGACTGTGACATTGATCTTGCACTGCACATCTGTCTGAATGAATTGTGGCGTAATCTTGTGCTGCAGATCTACCCAAAGATATCATTGAGAATGGAGGACATGGCTGGCCTGCACGAGGGTGATTTGATCGATCTCTTATTCTATTTTGTGTTCTTTGCAGCCAAGTGTACTAGAATTGTGGATTATTTCTTTCTTATCCGCCTGCATTTCTGACTGAATCTGTAAGTTCTACTCCATATGGTGGCAAACTACGCTGATGCAAGAAGCCAATAAGCCAAACACTAGAATTATAGCTTTGGGTTTCACTGCAGAACATGGGTGGAGCGCATCCTGATACTGCCTTTTCTCATTGTCTCACTTATGCATAGTGGTGTTGGTCTGATTGCTTTTGTTCAAGTACGTACAGTACATCAAATATATACTCGAAGTGAAACCCTTTTCTTAGCAATTCCGTAGTTCATATTTATATTGTAACATCCTACTCAATCCGCCTAGATCCATAAGGCATACTATTTTCTATGTCCCAATCTTTGAAATTCACAAAGTATTCTGATAAGACAGGAGGGTCATTAGATTCAGTAATCACATTATCTCTACTTCAAACAATAAGATATCATAAGTATGTCTACCTACACTATTAGATGTTATAATATTCAAATACATACTTATATAGATTTTCGTATATTCTATTTTTGAACAGTAATTCCTGACAAAGTTTTGAAAGCTAAATCATATTCTTAATATCCACGTGTTCTTCAAAATAGCTAGCACATTCAGGTACCCTGAAAACACGCTATGTCTTATTCGAATTAATTATCTGCTGACTTCTTAATATAACTGTATAAATAATCTGGACGTTTTTCCTTCTTTTTATTTGCAAGCTAACTGTTTAATTGATGTCGTGTTATTCAGTTCTTGCATGTCCTATGCATGGCCGAGGTGTATAGGCTGCTGCTCCATCTGTGGCGCGCGTCGTCTGCCCTAAATTTCGCCATAGCAGTAAGGCCCGGCTGGATATGTGCCGGCATCACGTCTCATGTTCAGGATGCATGCTGGAAGCGGTAAGAGTTTGTGTCACCATTGAGATCGTAGCAGCCTCACTTGCTATGGGAGATGTAATGGAAACAACTCAAGGTAATCTCCATAGTTTATGGTAAGCACTAACATAGCTCGCCTATGGTAATCTGCAAAATTCATGGTAAACATCAGCATAGCTCTCTCCTCCTAATTGATATTGTTAATATTCCTTCCCATCACAAGCTATTTTTAGTTGATAATTAAATAAGTTCTAATTAAAATAGTGTTACCTCCGTTCGGAAATAAGTGACGTAATTTTAGTTCACCGTTCGAAAATAAGTGACGTTGTTCAGCGTCACTTATTTCCAAACGAAGGGAGTAGATTACAGTGAGATATATTTATTGTCCTTGACCGTGTTGTCTGATGGCAATGGCCTTTCATGTGAGGAAGTAGAGTTAAGAGGCATGAAGCCGCAAGTTTGTCCAGTACACTTGCTGATCAAATTGTTTTTATAATGGCTAAGTTCCTGTGATTTTATTATATTAGAACTTCTTTCTCTAACAAATAATCAAGTACGTGCTAATTGACATCTCGATTTCTCGAGCTCCTACTATAATGATATCAGACAAGATAAAAATTTCCTGTGCTAGCTGCTCCTTTCAGCCTGTATAATTGTGATATTCCCTTACATATGCATGTATGTATAAAAGCTACTGAAAACTGAAACTAAAAACTATTAAAATATTTTGGATTGTTAATTCCATGATACTGCCAGTTGTATCAAGAAGTCTGTATCTTAATTTTTTTTTGTATTTGGTATTATGGACAAGTTAGAATAAGACCTTGGACAATAAGTCCATCTCATAAAACAAATTGAGACATGTTATTGGTACCACACGTTTGTGATTTCAGCTATGCAAGTCATAGGAGCTATTATGTGATCCTTTATTCCACTATACAAATAACACATGCAATGAGTTCTTTTTCTTTTCATCATAACTTTTTTAGCTATTATGTAAATTATCTCATACAAACCTAATGAGCTATCCCTTACAGAACAACGAAAACCCTTTACTACTACTTGCTTACTACATGGAAAGATATATTAAGTGAACAGATTAAATAAATCACATTGGGCTCTGGCATTAAACTGAATTAGTTGGTGGATGTATTTGCTACGTTCGTCTTGCATTTTGAAAATGTTCAGGTGTAAAATTTCCATTACTAGATTAAAGTTGTTTTGTCCCTTCTCCCTCATGTACATATGGCTCTATTACTACATAGGAGAGTACTATTGTTTTATATTCTCTGCTATATTTCAAAGGTCCAATCTTTTGCTGCATTTTACAACAAGATGGTCCATTGCAAAATATAAATGTACCTATTTTTCTTGCTTTATTTATCCCCATATTACTTTATCTAAGTGGTCATATGCAGGGCTGAATTAGGCCATTATGGTGACCCTGATGAATTGCATGGTCAATCAATATTATAACTCCATGAATATATCGTACCTTCTCTGTAATTTATATTGGGATTTAAATTGTTAAACTACACTGGAAGTACCATGTAGTACTAACTGCCATCCTCAAAACTAGAGGTTATTCATTCCCTCATTTTCAGCATCGCTTCATTTTTATGTCCTCACCAACTAGCAGATTGTAGTGGCATAGGTATATATAATGCGATTGTTTGTACTACTTAGCACCACAATTTTCATTTCTATGGTTAGCACAAAGTAATTTTTCCTAACAAAAGATTTTGTGCACAATAATAATATAATGTATTATATTATGAGGTTTGATCAGAGAGTACAGCTTACCATTATTTTGTACAGTTTGGTTGCGCTGTATTTATTTTGGCATGACACATAGTGGAACTGACCTTGGACCTTTTCTTTGGAGGTTAGCCGTCATTTGCTGACTTGAATAAGGTTATAATTTATAGCATTAAAAATGTACGCAAACTGTTGTTTTTCCAGGTGGAAGTTAAACCTACACCCCTACAGTAAGGAAACTGCTGGCTACCATGTACCTGGAGTAGCATGGCAACAGCACCAGTAGATGCATGATCGAGGAAATTGAAGCATTGCGCTTACCCATTGCTTCAGCGCGTCACAAATAATGATGTTACCATCAACTTTGACGACGTGATGCTACCAGTACATTGTGGAAGGAGTACTAGCACCAATGAAGAAATGAATAGGAGGTTAGACTATGGAGATGTTGCTATTTGTATGGTATAATTGTCAATCCAGGAAAGCAATTACCTGTTGGGAAAAGGTATTTCGTTTTGTTCATTTCTGATTTGGGAAATCAAGCTGAAATTGAAGGATAAGAAGGAAAAGGATAATTGTTGTTGGAACTCTTATAAACCATGTATCCACTTACCAAGAGGGTAATTTGACTCCATTTAGCACTGTATAAACAAGTTTAACATTTTTATTCTGTTGTGTGTTTAGTAGGAACATCTCAGATATTTTAAAGATATGTAATTTTTGTCCAATGCTTCGACAAATGATTAACAATTTCTTGGTCAACTAACATATGTTAGTTCTCTTTGTCAACATTAATACATGTCGATTGATATCTTCTCATTCCTTCAAACTTAAGACATTTCTCGGTGTCCCAATTGGATGTCTATTACTTTTGACGTAGAAATACTAAATAGCAAAACAGAGGCAATAATATAAATTTATCTCTCCCAAATTCTTAATGCAAGCACTTAAAATATTATAATTTTAGCATATGGACGTTATTTACAAGTTGACTATTAATGACATTATTAACACTAGCCCGTGCAGATGCATGGGTTGTTGACTAGTGATATATAATTGCTGTAAATGCATATAAAAACATCCAAGATTGATAATATAACAACATGGAACAATAAAAAATTATAGATACGTTGGAGACGTATCAGTGAGCATCATGAAATTGGTGACGAAGGATGGTTGATGATGACGATGACGGAAGATCCCCCTCTCCGGAGCCCCGAACAGACTCCAGATCTGGCCTCCCGATGGAGAACAGGAGGTGGCGGTGGCCTCTCGGTAATACAACATCGTAAAGAGCTTGCAAGCAATGTGGCTAATGAGTTAGCCACGAGATCTTGTATTACGGAATGAGTAAAGAGACTTGCCGGTAACGAGATTGAACTAGGTATGGAGATACCGATGATCGAATCTCGGGCAAGTAACATATCGCCGGACAAAGGGAATTGTATACGGGATTAACTGAATCCTCGACATCATGGTTCAACCGATAAAGATGTTCGTTGAATATGTAGGAATCAATATGGGTATCCAGATCCCGCTATTGGTTATTGACCGGAGAGGTGTCTCGGTCATGTCTGCATGTTCCCGAACCCGTAGGGTCGCACGCTTAACGTTCGATAGCGCTAGGGTAGTATTGAGATATTAACAGTGGAAAGTTTGAAGGTTGTTCGGAGTCTCGGATGGGTTCCGGTATATCACGAGGAGCTCCGTAATAGTTCGGAGGTAAAGATTCATATATGGGAAGTCCTATTTTGGTCGCCGGAAAAGTTCGGAGGTATATCGGTATTGTACCGGATGCACCGAAGGGGTTTCGGGGGTCCACCTGCCCCGGAGGGCCACATGGACAGCAAAGGGGGGCGCACTAGGCCCTAGCGGGCTAGGCGCCACTTTACCCCATGGGCCCATGCGCCTAGGGTTTGGGGAACCCTAGATGGGGGCACCCCCCCTTTGGCTTGGGGGCAAGCCACCCCTAGGGCCGCCGCCCCCTCCCATGGAGGAGGGGCTAGGGCCGGCGCCCCCTCCCCCTCACCCCTATATATAGTGGAGAGGGGCGCATGGGGCTGTGATACGTCTCCAACGTATCTATAATTTTTGATTGTTCCATGCTATTATAGTATCAATCTGGAATGTTTTTATATACATTTACAAGCAATTATATATCATTTTTTGGGACTAACCTATTAACTTAGTGCCCAGTGCCAGTTGCTGTTTTTTGCCTGTTTTTGGTTTTCCAGAATATCAGTACCAAACGAAGTCCAAATGCCACGAAATTTTTTGGAGATTTTTTTCTGGACATAAGAGACACTAGAAGCTTCGGGAGAGGGCCAGAAGACAGAGGAGGTGGCCATGAGCCACCAGGACGCGCCCTGGTGCCTCGTGGGCCCACCTCTGCTCCGTTTGACCTAATTCCACCTCTATAAATTCTCTAAAATCGGGAAACCAACAGAGGAGTCCACGAAATACTTTTTCCGCCGCCGCAAGTTCCTATTCTCGAGAGATCCCATCTGGAGGCCTTTTCCGGCACTCTGCCGGAGGGGGAATCGATCACGGAGGGGCTCTACATCATCCTTGCTGCCCTTCCGATGATGCGTGAGTAGTTTACCACAGAGCTTCGGGTCCATAGTTAGTAGCTAGATGTCTTCTTCTCTCTTTTTGATCTTCAATACAATGTTCTCCTCGATGTTCTTGGAGTTCTATCCGATGTAATCACTTTTTGCGGTGTGTTTGTTGGGATCCGATGAATTGTGAGTTTATGATCAGATTATCCATGAATATTATTTGAGTCTTCTCTGAACTCTTTTATGCATGATTGTTATAGCTTCGTATTTCTCTCCGATCTATTGATTTGATTTGGCCAACTAGATTGATTTATGTTGCAATGGGAGGGGTGCTTTGTAATGGGTTCGATCTTGCGGTGCTCAATCCCAGTGACAGAAAGGGACATGACACGTATGTATCATTGCTATTAAGGGTAAAAAGATGGGGTTTATTCATGCGTGAGTTTACTTTGTCTACATCATGTCATCTTGCTTAAGGCGTTACTCCGTTCTTTATGAACTTAATACACTAGATGCATGCTGGATAGCGGTCGATGTGTGGAGTAATAGTAGTAGATGTAGAATCATTTCGGTCTACTTGTTTCGGACGTGATGCCTATATACATGATCATTGCCTTGGATATCGTCATGATTATTTGCTTTTCTATCAATTGCCAAACAGTAATTTCTTCACCCACCGTATGCTATTTTCAAGAGAGAAGCCTCTAGTGAAAACTATGGCCCCCGGGTCTACCTTAATCATATATTGAAAATCCTAAAAATACCTTGCTGCAATTTTACTTTATTTATTTTATTTTGTATTTTTGTTCGATCTATCTATCTATCACCATACAATTTAATCTTGCAATTAACCGCCAAGGGATTGACAACCCCTTGTTCGCGTTGGGTGCAAGGATTTGTTGTTTTGTGTGCAGGTACTGCTAACGAGTTATTGCGTGATTCTCCTACTGGATTGATAACCTTGGTTTCATAACTGAGGGAAATACTTATCTCTACTGTACTGCATCATCCCCTCCTCTTCGGGGAAATCCCAACGCAGCTCACAAGTAGTTGGAATAATTTCTGGCACCGTTGCCGGGGAGACATCATCAACATCTATCAAGTACCTACGCATAAACTTTCATCTCCTTGCATTTATTTTATTTGCCTTTGCCTCTCGTTTTCATCTCCCCCACTTCTATTTTTTTTTTACAAAAACACAAAAATATTTTCCGTTTGCCTTTTTCTTGTTTGCTTCTTTGCTTGCTTGTTATCTTGTTTGCGTAGCCACGATGTCTCAAGAAAATACAAAATTGTGTGATTTTTCCAATACTAATAATGATGATTTTATTAGTACTCCAATTTCTCCTTCCGCCGCTAGTGCGGAGACTTGTGATATTAATGCCGCTTTGTTAAATCTTGTCATGAAAGAACAATTTTATGGTAGTCCTAATGAAGATGATGCATCCCATCTTAACACTTTCGTAGAATTGTGTGATATGCAAAAGAAAAAAGATATGGATAATGATATTGTGAAATTAAAATTATTCCCGTTCTCATTGCGGGATTGTGCAAAAATTTGGTTATCATCTTTACCACAAAATAGTATCGATTCTTGGGATAGGTGTAAAGATGCTTTTATTACCAAGTATTTTCCTCGTGCGAAAATTATTTCCCTTAGAAACAAAATTATGAATTTCAAGCAACTTGATCATGAACATGTTGCTCAATGTTGGGAAAGGACGACATTAATGATAAGAAATTGCCCTACTCATGGTTTAAATTTGTGGATGATCATACAATTTTTTTATGCGGGATTAAATTTTGTTTCTAGAAATCTTTTAGATTCCGTCGCGGGTGGTACTTTTATGGAGATTACATTGGGAGAAGTTACTAAATTTCTTGATAATATTATGGCAAATTATTCGCAATGGCATACTGAAAGAGTTCCTACTAGTAAGAAGGTGAATTCCCTTTAAGAAATTAATACTTTGAGTGATAAAGTTGTTGCGCTTATGAAATTGGTTGCTAGCAAAAATACTCCTATTGATCCTAATGATGTGCCTTTATCCACCTTGATTGAGCAAAATAATGATCCAGTAGATGTGAATTTTGTCTCGCGAAACAATTTTAATAATAATGCTTAAAGAGGTAATTTTAATCCTAGGCTGTATCCTGGAAATTCCTCTAATAATTATGGCAATTCCTATGGTAATTCTTATAATAATAATAATAATAGGATGCCCTCTGATCTTGAAAGTAATATTAAAGAATTTATTAATGCTCAAAAAGTTTTCAACACTATGATAGAAGAAAAATTAAGTAAACTTGATGATATGTCTAGGAGCATTGATAGAATTATTCATGATGTGGAAAATCTTAAGACTAAAATTTTGCCACCCAAAATTGATATTAATGAATCAATTAAAGCTTTATATGTCTCCATGGATGAGAGTAAGAAAAGAACCGCCATGTTAAAAGCTAAACGAGAATTTTTAGAAAAAGCAATTCCTCTCGGTTTCTATCGTAGTAATGATGAGGATATTAAAATGATTGGTGTTTCATCTATTGATTCCTTGTTTAGCAATATAAAGCTTGATGAAAAAGGGACTGAAGAAGAGTCAACTTTAGCTAGTAGGCGTCCCATAATTCGGAGGGTGAAAGTCTTGACGAAAAAATTGATAAAAGTGGGTCTGGAGAGGTAAAAACTTTAACTAGTGATGTGCCCACTCTCTTGGATTACAAAGACTTTAATTATGATAGTTATTCTTTGATTGAGTGTATTTCTTTGTTACAATCCATGCTAAATTCACCCAATTCTTATGAACAAAACAAGGCTTTTACTAAACACATTGTAGAAGCAATGATGAAAGCGTTAGAAGAAAAGCTAGAACTAGAAATTTCAATTCCTAGAAAATTATATGATGAGTGGGAACCCACCATTAAAGTTAAAATTAAAAATTATGAGTGCAATGCTTTATGTGATTTGGGTGCTAGCATTTCCACAATTCCAAAATCTCTATGTGATGTGCTATGTTTTACCAATATAGATGAATGTTCTCTTAATTTGCATCTTGCGGATTCTACTATTAAAAAGCCATTGGGTAGAATTAATGATGTTCTTATTCTTGCAAATAGAAATTATGTGCACGTTGATTTTATTGTACTTGACATTGATTGCAATCCGTCTTGCCCCATAATACTTGGTAGACCGTCCTTACGAACTATTGGTGCTATTATTGATATAAAATAAGGTAATATAAGATTTCAATTTTCACTAAAGAAAGGGATGGAACACTTCCCAAGGAAAAGAATTAAAGCACCCTATGAATCCATTATGAGGACCACTTATGGAATCGACTTGAAAGATGGCAATACTTGAAACTATGAATTATGCCTAGCTAGGGGCATAAAACAATATCGCTTGTTGGGAGGCAACCCAATGAATAAAATAAATTTTTGCTTTTTATTTATGTTCTTATGTGTTGCACGATTATGCTACTGTTATGATTGTGTTTTTATGTTCTAATTAGTGTTTGTGCCAAGTAATGCCATTGGGATGATTTGGAAGATAGTATAATTGATGCTGTTTGGAAAACAGAAAGTTTTGCGTCCAGTGCTGGAATTTTAGTTTTGTACTGGAGCGTTAGAAAATTTGAAATTTTTACACAGTATTGGTATATGAATTGCCCACGTTGTCCTAATTTTTCAGAATTTTTGGAGTTACAGAAGTATGGCTTTTAAATAGATCTTTACAGACTGTTCAGTTTTAGACAGATTCTGTTTTTGTTGCATAGTATGCTTATTTTGATGAATCTATGGATCGTATCGGGGGGTATGAGTCATGGAGAAGTTGGAGTACAGTAGAATTATGCCAATATTAAATATGAATCAATTTACTGCAGTACTTAGAGTTAAGGATTTATTTGTTATACTAACGGATCTCACGAAGGTTTTGTTGAGTTTTGTGTGATTGAAGTTTTCAAGTTTTGGGTGAGATCACGATAGATGAAGGAATAAGGAGTGGCAAGAGCCTAAGCTTGGGGATGCCCAAGGCACCCCAAGGTAATATTCAAGGAAGACTCAAGGGTCTAAGCTTGGGGATGCCCCGGAAGGCATCCCCTCTTTCTTCTACCAACTATCGCTAATTTTACTTGGAGCTATATTTTTATTCATCACATGATATGTGTTTTACTTGGAGCGTCGTGTATTATATGTGTCTTTGCTTTGTTTGCTTTTTAGTTTGTCACAATCATCTTTTCTGGACACACCTATTTGAGAGAGCCACACGTTTATCATGATTTGTTAGAATACTCTATGTGCTTCACTTAAATTTTTTGAGCTAGGCAGTTGCTCTAGTGCTTCACTTAAATCTTTTTGAGCACGGTGGTGGCCATATTTTGAAGAAATATTTGAACACTCATGCTTCACTTATATTATTTCGAGAGTTGATAAGATTAAAATTTTGAAGAAATATTTGCACTCTCATGCTTCACTTATATCTTTTTGAGAGTTGATAGTAGTAATGGTAATTTGCACAAGATATGAATTTGGTCCCAAAGTGATGAATATTCAAGAGGGATATAATAAAAACTTTCATGAAAGATCATTGGATATGATAAGTTTGATTCCTTGCAATAGTTTTGCGATATGGAGATGATAATATGTGAGTCATGTTAGTGAGTAATTGTGATTTAGTAAGAATATTGGTGTTAAGGTTTGTGATTCCCTATGCATGCACATAAAGTCAATAGTTATGCAACGAAATTATATTCAATGCATGTTTATGACCGTTTTCGCTTTTTGGTTGGTCGCTTCTCAATCTATTTGCTAGCCTTCATTTGTACTAAGCGAGAATACTGCTTGTGCATCCAATTCCCTAAACCCAAGTTGCGCCAAATGAGTCCACCATATCTACCTATATGCGGTATTTCCATGCCGTTCCAAGTAAATTTGCATGTGCCAACTCTAATTTTTCAAAATGATTTTCCGTTTTGTGTGCCCGTACTGTCGTGGGTGCAAGTCTGACAGTAGTGTGTGGGGGTAAGAATGAGAGGGCAGAGCCTAGCTACGGCGCAGGTGTTACACTCGGATTTACGAGTTCAGGCCCCTCAGCGGTGGAGGTAATAGCCCTACGTCTCGGTGCTCTGGAGCTGTATTGCTTGAGTGTATGATTACAACAGGTTGCGAACCCCTGGAATGGGGCAGGGGGCGGCTTATATAGTCTCGCCAGCCCTCCCATCAACGCCAGCCATTATAGGGGGTTAAGAGGGGTATAAGTGCGCCAGGTAACGGGCGTATTGATGACAATTAATACAGGAGAACGTGTGTCCCGACCGTTGCACTCCTGGAGACTCCTGGTCTTCTCTGGTCGAGTGACTGTCAGGTATTCCGAGTGAAATAGCTGGTCGAGTGGATTATTGGACTCCGAGTGAATGTCAGTCTGCGGAACTCTTGGTTGCTGATCTGGCCCTGGGGCCCAGTATAAGGCGTGCGGAGTCCTAGGGTAGGGTCTGTAGGTCAGGCCTGTTACCCTATCCCTGGTACATGCCCTCGTCATTAGCCCCCGAATCGGTCGAGGTTAGGCGGGTCGAGTCAAGGCGGATTCCCAGGCGAGTTGAGCGCTACGGAGGCGCTCAAGAACTCTTACTGGTCGTTAGACGCCCTTGTCTTCGGGCGGCACCTTGACGGATTCTGGACCGTGTGTCGTCCGAGTGAAATGAGTAGTCTCCATCCGAATGAAATGAGTAGCCTCCATCCGAGTGGAACGAGTAGCCTCTATCCGAGTGAAATGAGTGGTCTCCATCCGAATGAAATGAGTAGCCTCTATCCGAGTGGAACGAGTAGCCTCTATCCGAGTGAAACGACTGGTCTTCATCCGAATGAAATGAGTGGCCTCTATCCGAGTGGAACGAGTAGCCTCTATCCAAGTGAAACGAATGGTCTCCATCCGAATGAAATGAGTGGCCTCTATCCGAGTGGAACGAGTAGCCTCTATCCGAGTGAAACAAGTGGTCTCCATCCGAATGAAATGAGTAGCCTCTATCCGAGTGAAACTAGTGGTCTCCATCCGAATGAAATGAGTGGCCTCTATCCGAGTGGGACGAGTGGTCTCCATCTGAATGAAATGGGTCATCACGCGTCGGGCGACGGATCAGCTCCGAGCGTTTATGGAATGTCTTCATCCGATTGAATTGTGAACTGCGACTGATTATGTCGAGTGAACGTTGCGCTTGCAGATGTCATCCACGTCGGGGGCGACGATGAAGAGCCGTCGCGGAAGGATGCCGAGAAGGGGACCGCAGCTCCGACTGCTTCTCAGTCTACCACACGGAAGACGCCGCCGAGCAAAACGCCTCAAGTTCCCCTTGCACCTGCCGTGACCGTGTAGGAGATATGCCCTAGAGGCAGTAATATCAGTTACTTTTGTATCTCCAAGTTTGTAATGAATGTTTATGATCCATGCTATAACTGCAATGATTCTCAAGTCTACAATAACCACGAGGCTTGGAGGGAAACTCATGTGCACGTGTGGTATAATAAACGGTATATTGTATTCCTAGTCTTGCCTCTAAGACTGGCTCAAGTATTGCATGATGATCCTGTTTTCCTGATCATGGGCATGGCTATGCCGGCAATTTTGAGGGCACGATGTTGGTAGAACACTTGTGTTGAATCGACCCAAATTGATGTTATACTATGAGATATATTCGTCACAAGTTAATG
Organism: Elymus sibiricus; assembly: GCA_039707655.1. Classification (NCBI taxonomy): domain Eukaryota; kingdom Viridiplantae; phylum Streptophyta; class Magnoliopsida; order Poales; family Poaceae; genus Elymus; species Elymus sibiricus. The sequence continues at coordinate 52,621,314 of CM077664.1, read as the reverse complement.
GTTAAATAACACAGAGATGGTTAATGTTTGCATGATTCCTTAGACCATGAGAGTATCGAGTTTCTTCATGCTTGCTTCATGAACTTTGGGGTTTGTTAAACGTCATCCGTAATAGGGTGGCTATTACGGCTGCTTACAGGTTCATGGAAAAGTATGTCAAGTAACTTGATAGCTCAAGATTGGGATTTGCTCCTCCGTCGATGGAGAGATATCTCTGGGCCCTCTCGGTGTTACGGTATCCATCATCGTCTGGCCAGACACTTGTGATTTGATCACTGGGATGCCGGAACACGGGAACGAGAAAAGAGAACAATACCGGCAACGAGGTAACTGGCATTGTGGACAAGTTGTTGATCCACGAGGATGCCTACATGTCTCACCTCGGGTAATTGTAACATATCGCGAAGCAACAGGAATAGCATACGGCAACTGGAGGTTCACTCGAATATTTATTCGTGTGGGTATAGGGATCGATATGGGTGTCCACGGCTCCGATGTTGATCATTGATCGGAAGGGGTTCCGGGTCATGTCTATGCTTCACCGAACCTATAGGGTCACACGCTTAAGGGTCATCTATCTGTTGAATACTAGACAGGGAGTCTGAGAGAAAAACACCGAAAAAGTTTCGGACACCGGAAAAGTTTCGGACAGCGGAAAAGTTCCGCAGAGAGAGGTCACCGGATGAATTTCGGTGAAACTAGAAAAGTTGTTTCAGGGGATACCATAAAGTCAAATTGGTCTTGGCACATGCCTGATAATTCTTAGAGGGTGCCAGAATCGTTCTGGAAACTTTTTGGAATTTTCTGGAATGAAAACCGGAAATGTTCCGGAGCTGCCGAAACCGCTTCAGATGCTTTTCGCAGATGAAATCACTAAACCGGAATTGTTCCGGCTCGCGTTGAAAATTATTTTGGTGGGTACTAGAATTGTTCTAAGCCCACATGAATATTTTCAGTTCGATCAGATGCCGAAAAATGTCGTCGTGAATAGTGAAAGTGCTTTTTGGATATTTGTGGAAAAACACCTTTTTGGATATTTCCAAAAAGGTTTCTAGAAGGCCTTGGGGGCCAAGGCAGCCCCTCATGGGGGTCCCCCAAGGGTGTGGCCGGCCAAGATGGGTGGGGCACCATGGTGCTCCACATGGCACTCCCATATGGCATATTCCTTTTATGAAAGGGATATTCCATGGGCATTTTGGGGTTTTGTATGACAACTTTACCCCTTGGCTAGCCTATAAATAGAGGGGAGTGGGCAGCCCACTTCCTCATCCTTGTGCTCTCATACACATGCTATGCTTTGCTAGCTCTCTCTTCTCCCTCACACGAAAAGAGTATTTCGTAGAGCCGAAAGGCTGTCTGGGTTCCGGCAGGAACTAGTTCTGGACGGCGAAGCCCTGCCGGATAGTTGACACCGTATGTGTGCAACCCCGTAGAGAGGTCGTAGTTTCGATCTTTTGCCCGAGGGGCTGTTCGAGGGTCCTCCCGAAGGGCTGTCCGAGTTTCCGTTCGAGTTTCGAGGGTCCTCCCGAAGGGCTGTCCGTGACATCGTCCGGGGGACTGTCCGACCGCCTCCCGAAGGGCTGTCCGACGAGGGAGTACATTCTCGCGGTTGGGAGGTTGTAAAATCCTAGCTGCGGGAATCTGCACTAACGATCTCCACCGACTCTTCTTCCGCTGCGCTACGAGTCGGTACGGATCAGATCAAACCTTGTATGCAATCTCCATAGTGGTCCTGGGCGTGCTCGCTATACCGAAATTTTTTGTTTTCTGTCGCGTTCCCCAACAGACCGTGCCTCTAGGGCAGGGTTCTTCTCAGGCTGGAGCTGGTTCTGCTGCGGCTCTGTCGACTGCTCTGGCTTCGGTTCCGCCTCCTCCCATCAATATCTTCAGTCTGTACAAGGTGCCGGAGGACCAAACTGGAGCTAGCAATGAGGCGATGATCCAGGCGGAACTGATGATCCAACGGCTCAAGGAGATGTGCACAGCTGGGAAGCTGGCGTACGATGCCAGTGCCGCTCTCTAGGAGAACGTTCGAGTAAGTGCTCTTGTCAGTCGATCTCCAAGTCGTTTTTCTTCAGTAGGAATTTCAGTCGGAAAATATCCGGTACACCCACTGGGTGTTTTTTGTTTGGTCATCACTCGGAATGGGCGGACCGTTCCGAGTGGATACCGCTCCAGTGGGGGCACGCTGAGTGCACCCACTGGGTGTAGTCCCCGAGACTGACGTCGGCCGCGGGTGGTCGACGGGAGTTTTAGAACCTTTTGTCTCTTTGTTTTTGTTCGGCCATCATTCGGATCGGGCGGACCGTTCCGAGTGGATACCGTTCAAGTGGGGGCACGCTGAGTGCACCCACTTGGTGTAGTCCCCGAGACTGCCGTCGACCGCGGGCAGTCGGCGGGAGTCTTAGAACTTAGAATCTGATACTGGTCAAACTTGTTCCTCCCAGGAGAATTGGTCTTTGGAGTCTGAAACGGGTTTTAACTTAGGCGAAAGCTGGTTTGCAGCCAAGTCCCCGAGTGAGAGGGATGCTCGTCACTCGGAGTAGGTTTTTCACTTGGGCGAAAGCTGGTTCGCAGCCAAGTCTCCGAGTGAGAGGGATGCTCGTCACTCGGAGTAGGTTTTTCACTTGGACGAAAGTTGGTTCGCAGCCAAGCCTCCGAGTGAGAGGGATGCTCGTCACTCGGAGTAGGTTTTTAACTTGGGCGGAGCTGATTCGCAGTCAAGCCCCCGAGTGAGAGGGATGCTCTTCACTCGGAGTAGCGTTTTAACTCGGGCGAAGCGGATTCGCAGCCAAGCCCCCGAGTGAGAGGGATGCTCTTCACTCAGAGTAGCGTTTTAACTTGGGCGAAGCAGATTCGCAGCCAAGCCCCCGAGTGAGAGGGATGCTCTTCACTCGGAGTACGCTTTTTGACTTAGGCACACCCACTAGTGGTTGTAAGCCAGAGAATGCGTGCGAGTGAACTTGATGTGGAACTGGAGAAGTCATGCTTTTATTCATCAAATAACACTTGAGTACTTTTATTACATCTCATCATCAAGTATAAAAACGTCGAAGCAAGTCTGCATTCCAAGCGCGGGGCTCGTCTGACGGTCTTCCTCTTCTCCGTTTGCATACCGAGTGGCAATCTCCATCATTCGGCTCATGGTCAAGGATCCCGACCGACTGAATTTCAGGATAAGCTCCCTATATCTGACTCCTGCTTTGAAGGCACAGACTGCTAGATGCTCCGTGACATTCTCCACCACATGATGCAAGGTTGTCCACCGCTGAATGTACTCCCTCAAAGTTTCATTCGGCTTCTGTACACAATGCTGTAGCTCTGTTAATCCAGCTGGGCGTTTGCTCGTGCCCTCGAATGTTTTGATGAACACTCGGGCCAAATCTTCCCAGCAGTATATGCTGGCCGGAGTGAACTGATTGAGCCAGGCGCGGGCGGATCCTTCCAGCATCAATGGCAAATGCTTCATAGCCACATAGTCATTTCCTCCTCCAATCTGCACAGCCACTCGGTAATCCTCTAACCAAGTCTGTGGCTTGGACTCACCGGTGAACTTGCTTACTCCAGCTGCCAATCTGAAGTTGGGCAGGATGTCAGCGGCCCGAATGGCCCTGCTGAAACACTCGGGTCCGGAGACGAATGCTCCACTCCCACTCGGAAGATCTCTGTCCAAGTTTTCTCTCTGAGCTCTGCCTCTGTTGACCAGGTTCTGAGCGAAAACGGATCTCGCGTTGAACTGCGGGTCACGGTAGTCGACTGGCTCTCTCTGGCGATAACCGTCACCATGACGGGGAGGGCTGGCCCTCCGATCGTTGCCGTAAGGACGCCTGGCGTCGTACAGCCGGGGCGCGTACGAGCCATCCCGCGGAGGGGGCGACTGCATGCGGCGATGATCATCCTGATGCCGCGGAGGCGTATTCCGACTGCGACCCTGCCCCGAGTGCTGGTCTTGGTCGTTTTGCCGCAGAGGCGAGTGCCTGTTTCTCCTGGGAGACACTGGGCTCTGGGCCGACTGAACGGTGTCAGCCCGAATGGATTGCTGTGTATCCTGTTGCGTGACTGGGAAACCGCCGAATTTTGCTCCTCTACCGCCTTGAGCAGGGCCCGGATCTGCCGAAGACCTTCCCCCGCCTCGGATCGGGACGGCTCAATGGAATCTGCTATCCGAGTGGCCGCCGCCAGATTCTGGAAGGGAGTGCGGAATACTTGGAAATTCTGCTGCTGGTCATTCGAGAACAACTGCCGCTGCCGCCGACTGGAACTGGGCTGGTGCGGTCTGCGGGCGCGATCGTCGAGTGACTTCTGGAGCGCTTCCAGACGATTGCGCTCAGCCAAGTTGGCTTGGCGCACGGCCTCCATAGCCTGAGCCTTGGGGGTCGTCCCAACGATGGGCGTCCGGAGGGCCTGCTCGGTCCTGCGCTGTAGTTCCTCTCTCTGCTGCCGAGTGAGAGGTTGGGGGATGTACTCGTCGTACTCGTCGTCGTGCTGGTCCCTGCCACCGCCGAGATCGGCGCACGACGGGTCGCCGTTCTCCATGCCGCCACGACCGTACCCAGGCGGGCTGACTGGGGAATCAGCCATCAGCACCTCTGCAGCGGGATCGCTGGTCTCGCACTCGGATAAACTTTCCGAGTGCTCTTGAACGGAGGCGAACAGATCGAAGACAGGTTCTTCGGGCTCGATTGCCGCGACTTGCGGGGCCGTAGCCTGAAGGGCCACCGCGTGCTTGACCCACCGCTGAAGCCGAGAGCGCCCGGAGCGCTTGCGACAACGGCTGGTGGAGAGTGAAGACGTCGACTGATAAGGAGCCGACGGTTGTCGAAGAAGGAGGCCAAAGGAACTCGCGCGGAAGTGCGCCGCGCCGCGGACGGGCAACGCCTCGACATCCAGCGGGGCTTCCTGGAGCCACGCCGAATCGTCGGCGATGAAGCTGAGGACGCCAAAACGGATCTCGCCGCCCAGAGTCAGTCCGCCACCGGAAACCATGGTGATGATCGAAAAAATGCAACTACGCCGGAAGTCGCTAGACGCCTGCCCCACGGTCGGCGCCAACTGTCGTGGGTGCAAGTCTGACAGTAGTGTGTGGGGGTAGGAATGAGAGGGCAGAGCCTAGCTATGGCGCAGGTGTTACACTCGGATTTACGAGTTCAGGCCCCTCAGCGGTGGAGGCAATAGCCCTATGTCTCGGTGCTCTGGAGCTGTATTGCTTGAGTGTATGATTACAATAGGTTGCGAACCCCTGGAATGGGGCAGGGGGCGGCTTATATAGTCTCGCCAGCCCTCCCATCAACGCCAGCCATTACAGGGGGTTAAGAGGGGTATAAGTGCGCCAGGTAACGGGTGTATTGATGACAATTAATACAGGAGAACGTGCGTCCCGACCGTTGCACTCCTGGAGACTCCTGGTCTTCTCTGGCCGAGTGACTATCAGGTATTCCGAGTGAAATAGCTGGTCGAGTGGATTATTGGACTCCGAGTGAATGTCAGTCTGCGGAACTCTTGGTTGCTCATCTGGCCCTGGGGCCCAGTATAAGGCGTGCGGAGTCCTAGGGTAGGGTCTGTAGGTCAGGCCTATTACCCTATCCCTGGTACATGCCCTCATCACGTACCGCTCATGAAGCGGCAGGGGGTGGCCAATGTTTTCCATGCTAGGTGTGTTATTCTCATGATGAGTGTTTATTCACTTGTCATTGCACGAGAGAGTGGCAGGTAATAGGGATGCCCAATCCCGAAATGATTTTTTTTAATCTGATGATAATAATAAATTCCTTGGAAAGTGTTGGTATGGAGGGCACCCGTGGATACGGCTAGCCATGGATTGTGAAAGAATGGTGGAATGGAAATAAACTTTATTTTCTGTTTGGGAACCGCCTATGATGTGTCTGGCATGGAAGATATTGGGAATTCTCGGTCGTTTTCGTTGACAGGAAAAGCATGCCTCTCAAAATAATTTTATCTCTCTAATTTAAGCTTTGAGCTCTAGCACATTTGCAAATCTCTGCTTCCCTCTACGAAGGGCCTATCTATTTACTTTCATGCAATTTTTATTTTTATTTTGAGTCTCCATCTTCTCTTATAAAGCACCAACTAGAGAGCACTATTGTCATACTTGTGCATTGTGTGTAGCTAATATTGAGTGTGTTTCATGAATGGATCAATGATTGAGCATAATGGGCCAGGGATAACTTTCTTTAGCGTTGATATTTTGAAAGACTTGGTTGCTTGTTAGTATGCTTGAGTATTTATGTCTTCATGTCAAACTATAGACTATTGCTTTGAATCATTCAAGTCCAAATGTCCATGCTACAAAAGAAAAGAGTATATGATGAATATGATAGGTAGCATTCCACATCAAAAATTCTGTTTTCATCATTTACCAACTCGAGGACGAGCAGGAATTAAGCTTGGGGATGCTTGATACGTCTCCAACGTATCTATAATTTTTGATTGTTCCATGCTATTATAGTATCAATCGTGGATCAATCCCGGAGGGCCACATGGACAGCAAAGGGGGGCGCACTAGGCCCTAGCGGGCTAGGCGCCACTTTACCCCATGGACCCATGCGCCTAGGGTTTGGGGAACCCTAGATGGGGGCACCCCCCCTTTGGCTTGGGGGCAAGCCACCCCTAGGGCCGCCGCCCCCTCCCATGGAGGAGGGGCTAGGGCCGGCGCCCCCTCCCCCTCACCCCTATATATAGTGGAGAGGGGCGCATGGGGCTGTGATACGTCTCCAACGTATCTATAATTTTTGATTGTTCCATGCTATTATAGTATCAATCTTGGATTATTTTATATACATTTACAAGCAATTATATATCATTTTTTATGACTAACCTATTAACTTAGTGCCCAGTGCTAGTTGCTGTTTTTTGCCTATTTTTGGTTTTCCAGAATATCAGTACCAAACGAAGTCCAAATGCCACGATACTTTTTGGAGATTTTTTTCTGGACATAAGAGACACTAGAAGCTTTGGGAGAGGGCCAGAAGATAGAGGAGGTGGCCACAAGCCACCAGGGCGTGCCCCAGGGGGGGTGGCGCGCCCTGGTGCCTCGTGGGCCCGCCTCTGCTCCGTTTGACCTAATTCCACCTCTATAAATTCTCTAAAATCGGGAAACCAACAGAGGAGTCCACGAAATACTTTTTTCGCCACCGTAAGTTCCCGTTCTCGAGAGATCCCATCTGGAGGCCTTTTCCGGCACTCTGCCGGAGGGGGAATGGATCACGGAGGGGCTCTACATCATCCTTGCTGCCCTTCCGATGATGCGTGAGTAGTTTACCACAGACCTTCGGGTCCATAGTTAGTAGCTAGATGGCTTCTTCTCTCTTTTTGATCTTCAATACAATGTTCTCCTCGATGTTCTTAGAGTTCTATCCGATGTAATCACTTTTTGTTATGTGTTTGTTAGGATCCGATGAATTGTGAGTTTATGATCAGATTATCCATGAATATTATTTGAGTCTTCTCTGAACTCTTTTATGCATGATTTTTATAGCTTCGTATTTCTCTTCGATCTATTGATTTGGTTTGGCCAACTAGATTGATTTATCTTGCAATGGGAGAGGTGCTTTGTAATGGGTTCGATCTTGCGGTGCTCAATCCCAGTGACAGAAAGGGACAGGACACGTATGTATCGTTGCTATTAAGGGTAAAAAGATGGGGTTTATTCATGCGTGAGTTTACTTTGTCTACATCATGTCATCTTGCTTAAGGAGTTACTCCATTCTTTATGAACTTAATACACTAGATGCATGCTGGATATCGGTCGATGTGTGGAGTAATAGTAGTAGATGCAGAATCGTTTCAGTCCACTTGTCTTGGACGTGATGCCTATATACATGATCATTGCCTTGGATATCGTCATGATTATTTGCTTTTCTGTCAATTGCCCAACAGTAATTTGTTCACCCACCGTATGCTATTTTCAAGAGAGAAGCCTCTAGTGAAAACTATGGCCCCCGGGTCTACCTTAATCATATATTGAAAATCCTAAAAATACGTTGCTGCAATTTTACTTTATTTATTTTATTTTGTATTTTTGTTCGATCTATCTATCTATCACCATACAATTTAATCTTGCAATTAACCGCCAAGGGATTGACAACCCCTTGTTCACGTTGGGTGCAAGGATTTATTGTTTTGTGTGCAGGTACTGCTAACGAGTTGTTGCATGATTCTCCTACTGGATTGATAACCTTGGCTTCATAACTGAGGGAAATACTTATCTCTACTGTACTGCATCATCCCCTCCTCTTCGGGGAAATCCCAACGCAGCTCACAAGTAGCAGGCTGCACCCTTCGGCCTGGCGCCTCCCTCTCTCCCGTATACTCCTCCACCACCTTCCGGTACGCGCTTGGCGAAGCCCTGCTGGAATTCCGCTACCACCACCACCACCACGCCGTCATGCTGGCTCCGATCTCATCTACCTCCTCCCCCTCTCTTGCTGGATCAAGAAGGAGAGGATGCCATCGAGCTGAACATGTGCTAATCTCAGAGGTGCCGTCCGTTCGGCACTAGATCGGATTGGATCGCGATTGGATCGTGAAGAGTACGACTACATCAACCGTGTTATGACGCTAACGCTTTCGGTGTACAAGGGTATGTAGATACACTCCCCTCTCATTGCTTTGCATCTCCTAGATTAGATCTTGGGTGTTTCGTAGGAATTTTTTTGATTTTCATGCAACGTTCCCCATCAGTGGCATCATGAGCTAGGTCTTTGCGTAGATGTATTTGCACGAGTAGAAAACAAAGAAGTTGTCGGCGTTGATGTTCAAATTGCTTACTTCCTTTGTCTTATTTGGATTCGGCGGTATTGTGGGATGAAGCGGCTCGGACCAACCTTACTTGTCCACGCACAAGAGACCGGTTCCACTGACTCACATGCAACTTGTATTGCATAAAAGTGGCTTTGCGGGTGTCCATCTATCCCACTTTAGTTGAATCTGATTTGACGAGGGCGGTCCTTGTAGAAGGTTAAAAGGCAACTTGTATATCACCGTTGGGTTTTGCGTAGATAAGAATGGTTCTTATAGTTTGCCCTGGCAGCCACGTAAAAATTGCAACAACAAAGTAGAGGACGTCTAACTTATTTTTGCAGGGCATGTTGTGATGTGGTATGGCCAAAACATGATGTGATATATGTTGATGTATGAGATGATCATGTTTTGTAATAGGTTCACGACTTGCATGTCGATGAGTACGGCAACCGGCAGGAGCCATAGGGTTGTCTTTAATTTATTGTATGACCTGCGTGTCAATCATTAAACGCCATGTAATTGCTTTACTTTATCGCTATGCATTAGCATTAGTTGTAGAAGCAATAGTTGGTGAGACAACCACGTGACAACACGATGATGGAGATCATGATGATGGAGATCATGGTGTCATGCAGGTGACGATGGAGATCATGCCGGTGCTTTGGAGATGGAGATCAAAAGCACAAAGATGATAATGGCCATATCATGTCACATATTGATTGCATGTGATGTTTATCTCTTTATGCGTCTTATTTTGCTTAGGATGACAGTAGCATTATAAGATGATCCCTTCACTTAATTTCAAGATAAAAGTGTTCTCCCTAAGTATGCACCATTGCGAAAGTTTGTCGTTTCGAAGCACCACGTGATGATCGGGTGTGATAGACTCTACGTTCACATACAATGGGTGTAAGCTAGTTTTACACATGCAGAATACTTGGGTTAAACTTGACGAGCCTAGCATGTACAGACATGGCCTCGGAGCACGAGAGACCGAAAGGTCGAACATGAGTCATATAGTAGATATGATCAACATGGAGATGTTCACCATTGATGACTGCTCCATCTCACGTGATGATCGGACATGGGTCAGTTGATGTGGATCATGTAACACTTAGACAACTTGAGGGATGTTGATTTAAGTAGGAGTTCTTAGTAATTTGATTAGAAGAACCAATTATCATGAACTTAGTCTAATTGTCTTTGCAAATTAATGTTGTAGATCAATGGCTCGCGTTGTAGCTCCCCTGAATTTTAATGCGTTCCTAGAGAAAGAAAAGTTGAAAGATGATGGTAGCAACTATGCAGACTGGGTCCATAATCTGAGAATTATCCTCACTGCTGCATAGAAAGTATATGTCCTTGATGCACCGCTAGGTGATCCACCCGCTCCTGCAAATCTGGACGCTATGAACGTCTGGCAGACAAGGAATGATGACTACACGATAGTTCAGTGCGCCATGCTTTACGGCTTAGAACCGGGGCTCCAAAGACGTTTTGAGCACCACAGAGCATATGAGATGTTCCAGGAGCTGAAATTGGTATTTCAGGCTCATGCCCGGGTTGAGAGGTATGACACCTCCGACAAGTTCTTTAGCTATAAGATGGAGGAGAACAGCTCCATTAGTGAGCACGTACTCAAAATGTCTGGGTACTATAATCACTTGAATCAGTTGGGAGTTAATCTTCCGGATGAAGTAGCGATTAACAGAGTTCTCCAGTCACTGCCAACGAGCTACAAAGGCTTCGTGATGAACTATAATATGCAAGGGATGGAGAAAACGATCCCTGAGCTTTTTGCGATGCTAAAGGGCGCGAAAGTAGAAATCAAGAAAGAGCATCAAGTGTTGATGGTCAACAAGACCACCAGTTTCAAGAAGAAAGGCAAGGGAAAGAAAGGGAACTTCAAGAAGAATGGCAAGCCAGTTGCCGCTCCCGTGAAGAAACCCAAGGCTGGACCCAAACCCGAGACTGAGTGCTTCTATTGCAAGGGGAATGGTCACTGGAAGAGGAACTGCCCCAAGTACTTGGCAGATAAGAAGGCTGGCAACGTCAACAAATGTATATTTGATATACATGTTATTGATGTGTACCTTACTAGTGCTCGTAGTAGTGCCTGGGTATTTGATACTGGTTCGGTTGCTAATATTTGTAACTCGAAACAGGAGCTGCGAAATAAACGGACACTAGCTAAGGACGAGGTGATGATGCGCGTTGGAAATGGTTCCAAGGTTGATGTGATCGCCGTCGGCACGCTCCCTCTATGTTTACCTTCGGGCTTAGTTATGAACCTGAATAATTGTTATTTGGTGCCTGCGTTAAGCATGAACATTATATCTGGATCTTGTTTATTGCGAGACGATTATTCATTTAAGTCAGAGAATAATGGTTGTTCTATTTATATGGATAATATCTTTTATGGTCATGCACCCTTGGTGAATGGGTTACTTCTATTGAATCTCGATCATAGTGATACACATATTCATAATATCGTTGCCAAAAGATGCAAAGTTAATGATGATAGTACCACATACTTATGGCACTGCCGCTTAGGTCATATTGGTGTAAAGCGCATGAAGAAACTCCATGCTGATGGACTTTTGGAATCTCTTGATTATGAATCATTTGAGACGTGCGAACCATGCCTCATGGGCAAGATGACTAAAACCCCGTTTTCTGGAATAATGGAGCGGGCAAGTGACTTGTTGGAAATAATACATACCGATGTATGCGGTCCGATGAGTGTTGATACGCGCGGTGGATATCGTTGTTTTCTTACCTTCACAGATGATTTGAGTAGATATGGGTATATTTACTTAATGAAACACAAGTCTGAAACATTTGAAAAGTTCAAGGAGTTTCAGAGTGAAGTAGAGAATCATCGTAATAAGAAAATTAAATTTCTGCGATCTGATCGTGGAGGTGAATATTTGAGTTACGAGTTTGGTATGCATTTAAGACAATGTGGAATTGTTTCACAGCTCATGCCACCTGGAACACCACAGCGTAATGGTGTGTCCGAACGTCGTAATCGTACTCTATTGGATATGGTGCGTTCTATGATGTCTCTTACCGATTTGCCACTATCATTTTGGGGTCATGCATTAGAGACAGCCGCATTCACTTTGAACAGGGCACCGTCTAAATCTGTTGGGATGACACCGTATGAATTATGGTTTGGCAAGAAACCTAAGCTGTCGTTTCTTAAAGTTTGGGGATGCGACGCTTATGTCAAGAGGCTTCAGCCTGATAAGCTCGAACCCAAAGTGGAGAAGTGCGTTTTCATAGGATACCCTAAAGAGACCATTGGGTATACCTTCTACCACAGATCCGAGGGCAAAATCTTTGTTGCTAAGAATGGGTCCTTTCTAGAGAAGGAGTTTCTCTTGAAAGAAGTGAGTGGGAGGAAAGTAGAACTTGATGAAGTAATTGTACGTTCTCTCGAATTGGAAAGTAGTGCATCATAGAAAGAAGTTCCCGTGATGTCTAGACCAGAAGGAGAGGAAGCTAATGATGATGATCATGAAACTTCGGATCAAGTTACTACTGAACTTCGTAGGTCGACCAGGGTACGTTCCACACCAGAGTGGTACGGTAATCCCATCCTGGAAGTCATGTTGTTGGACAACGGCGAACCTACGAACTATGAAGAAGCAATGATGAGCCCGGATTCTGACAAATGGCTTGAGGCCATGAAATCAGAGATAGGATCCATGTATGAGAACAAAGTATGGACTTTGGTGGACTTGCCCGATGATCGGCAAGCCATTGAGAACAAATGGATCTTTAAGAAAAAGACAGACGCTGATGGTAATGTCACCATCTATAAAGCTCGACTTGTCGCAAAGGGTTTTCGACAAATTCAAGGAGTTGACTACGATGAGACTTTCTCACCCGTAGCGATGCTTAAGTCTGTTAGAATCATGTTAGCAATTGCTGCATTTTATGATTATGAGATCTGGCAGATGGACGTCAAAACAGCGTTCCTTAACGGGTTTCTTAAGGAAGAGTTGTATATGATGCAACCGGAAGGTTTTGTCGATCCTAAGAAAGATAACAAAGTATGCAAGCTCCAGCGATCCATCTATGGACTGGTGCAAGCATCTCGGAGTTGGAATATACGCTTTGATGAGGTGATCAAAGCTTTTGGTTTTATACAAACTTACGTAGAAGCTTGTATTTACAAGAAAGTGAGTGGGAGCTCTGTAGCATTTCTAATATTATATGTGGATGACATATTGTTGATTGGAAATGATATAGAATTTCTGGAAAGCATAAAAGTTTATTTAAACAAGAGTTTTTCAATGAAGGACCTAGGTGAAGCTGCTTACATATTAGGCATCAAAATCTATTGAGATAGATCAAGACGCCTAATAGGAATTTCACAGAGCACATACCTTGACAAGATTTTGAAGAAGTTTAAAATGGACCGGTCAAAGAAGGGGTTCTTGCCTGTGTTGCAAGGTGTGAAGTTGAGCAAGACTCAAAGCCCAACCACGGTAGAAGAAAGAGAAAGGATGAAAGTCATCCCCTATGCCTCAGCCATAGGCTCTATAATGTATGCCATGATGTGTACCAGACCTGATGTGTGCCTTGCCATAAGTCTGGCAGGGAGGTACCAAAGTGATCCAGGTGTAGATCATCGGACAGCGGTCAAGAATATCCTTAAGTACCTGAAGAGGACTAAGGACATGTTTCTCATTTATGGAGGTGACGAAGAGCTCGTCGTAAAGGGTTATGTCGATGCTAGCTTCGACACAGATCCGGATGACTCTAAGTCTCAAACCAGATACGTATTGTTGTGGGTATGACCATCTATGGGGCCATCTAGCCCCTTTGTGGTTCGTCTAGGGAGATCGACGAGCACAAAGAGTGGAATCAATGGAGGGCGCAAGGGATTTTACCCAGGTTCGGGCCACCGTGTGGTGTAAAACCCTACTCCTGCTTGGATGTTTTGGATGGGTGTGAGCACAAGTACAAGGAGCGCTTCTCCCAGCAAGGTGGGAGGAGCAGCTACGCATGCAAGACGTGCTAGGGTTCTGATCGCGTGACCCCTGTAAACGTTGCCCTGGCCCTCCTTTTATAGCTCAAGGGGTTACCACAGTGGCAAAACAGTAATTACAAGTTGATTAGATAGCAAACAGTGCTATCATACCTAACTCTGCCAGTTTAGGACAAAAGCATTAAATGCCCCGTTAGGTGTCATGTGAAGGAGGAGCTCCGGCAAGGTTCCTGCACCGCTCGCCCAACTACCTCCTATTAGCCTGATAGGCCTTCTGGACGGGTGTCATTAAAGGCAAATCTTATCCCAACGTGCTGACACGTGCCCGACAAACCTCACTAGCCGGCCTGCGCGGTCGACACCTCACCGATTAGCGACTAGCTGTCCGGTGAGGTGGAGCGCTGGAGAGCTGGCTAAAGCTTGCCGGCACGGAGCTTGCCGGGTCCTCGCCTTGTCGATTTAGCCTTGCCGGCAAGGAATGTCTTCATCTTCAGTACCAGTGGAGTGCTCGTTGGTGCTTCGTCTTGAGCTTCTCGCTAGTAGTTTCTGCAACTGGGTCTTGAATCTGGTTATTTGGCAAGTTCCAGCAAACCTTGGCCGGCAAGGAGGCTGCTACCGTCTGTGCATAAGTCAGGGTATAAAATACCCATGTTTTATACACCGACAGGAGACCCCGTGCCTGGGCCATACGCGCGTCTGAAGCATCGTTGAGCTAGGCCCAAACAATGCACAGACACGCGGCAGGAAAACTGCCGCTGTAATTTTCGTCATGATGGTTTTCACCTCTTGAGATCTTCTTTGCTTCTTCATTAATCTAGATTTGAGTGCATTCTTGGTCATCTTCTGTTGGTGCAATAATGCTGCCTCCTTATGTTTTGGAGATTGTTGACAAACAGTATGGGACTGATGTGTTTGCGAGTGCGCACAGAGTAACAGGTCCCTGAAGTTGAGAGGAGTTTGGATTCATATCTCCGAAAGTTTATACCCTGCGTTGCAGTGAAAGTTATCACCGAAGGATATGACGACAAGAGTGACCCTCAAAAATTGCTGACGTGAAGCAATTGGTTCGGTGCCTGTCCGAAGGAAGTGACTGTAGCCGAGGAAATTGAAGACGAACAGAAGTCGTAGCATTCTTTTCGTTGTTTCCGTTCCTTTCATTGAGTCATAGGACCACCGTACTATTAAGAGGGGTGTAGCGTTCGAAACTTTGATTCTCTGATGCCAAACCCAAATCCTATGAAAGATGCGAGAGAAATCTCTTTGTGTTCCGAGCAAATACGTGCCAGCAAGAGAGTGTGATCTTCTTCGCTGCGAGAGATTTGACTCTGACTGAGGAGTTAGCATTTCTTGCTCCGCAAGTAATGTTACCGTTGCTCCCAAATCCGACCGTTGTGAACGTGTCGGTTGGCCATTGGCTGGACCGCGTGTCCAAAATGGTCATTTCCCACCAGGGAAGGCTGCGGCTATAAATAGCCACCCCGCGCCGACGTTGTCCGGTGGCTGCTCCGTTTTGATTCTGAGAAGATTGTTGAGCAACCCACTCTCCGAAAGATTTGAGTTTAAAATCTACCGAAAGAAAAACCCTAGAGCCGAAGAATTAGATAGTGGTTCAGCATCACTAGAATCTAAGTCCAGTACGCTCCGCCTATTACTCTTGAGAGCTGCAACTCTCTAGACGGATAGGTGTCTGCTCGAGTGTCGAAGAGTAATTGTCTTCACCGAGCAAAATCTTCAGCAACCAAGAGTAATTGTGGTTCGCGAAGAGAGCTGAAGAGAGTTTATCTTCAGTGAAGGTTTGGAGATCGCCGTCAAGTATCTACCACGAGTAATCGACATTGGTTGACGAACCAATTGTCGAGGAGAATAGGGCGAAGAGAGTTTATCTTCTGTGTTAAATCACAACCCCTCCAACCAGACGTAGTCCTTGTGCAGAAGGGCGAACTGGTCTACCAAACACCTTGTCGCCATCAAGCATCACTGGTCACTTCTACTACCCTTCATTATATTCGAACTGTGACACTCCATATTTCAATCATGTGATTTACCTCGGTTCATGCGATTAGTTTCCATTCGGTAGTTTGTATTCGCTCACTATGTATTGTATTATCATTCATTCCGCTGCTGGGTTCCGAGAGTTTTGATATTTCCGAGAAAAATTTAAAACTCCCATTCACCCCCCCTCTGGTAGACATACCTCGATCCTACAATTGGTATCAGAGCAAGGTACTCCTTGACTCTGCTCATTTTGGTCTAACCACCTTGGAGTTTAAGTATGTCTTCAGTGAGCTACAAGTCGCACCTCAAGATTCCCATCTTTGATGGGATGGACTATCCCTTCTGGAAGGAGAAGATGAAGATCCGTCTCCGAGCTATTGATGATGATATGTGGAATGTGGTGCAGAATGGATTCACCGTTGAAGTACCCCAGGTTCCCACTGACCACGAGAAGAAACTTATCCAGATGGATGCTCAAGCTAAAGATGAAATTGGTGGCCATCTCTCTCGTGCTCAATTTCTTCGCTACTGTCAGTGTGAAACTGCAAAGGAATTGTGGGACATTCTCGAAAATATAAACGAGGGTGTTTCAACTCAGAAAGAAGCTTGCATTGATACACTTCGGGCCAAGTTCAATCGGTTCAAGCTTATTGGAAATGAAAGCTGTCAGCAAACTTTCGATCGTCTGAGTGACATTGCAAACGAGCTACAGGGTCTCGGTGCTAAAGACATCACTGATCATGAAGTTGTGAAGAAGTTGCTTCGGTCTCTTGAGAGTTCGTTCAACACACTCGTTTTGATGATTCGGGAACGGGCTGATTTCAAAGTTCTCGACTCTGCTGATATCATGGAAAGGCTAAACACCCACGAAGAACAAGAAGAAGAGAAAAGAGATCTCTATGGCTCAAGTTACCGAAAAGTCATGCTCTCAAAGCTGTGCCTGATTCTTCCTCGGAAGGAAATGCCGATGAAGATTCAGATGACACCGAAAGGATTAGTCAGGATCTTGCATTGATCACGAAAAGATTCCAGCGTCTTCATAAGAAATATCAATTCCATAAGAAAGGATCCAGCAACTCTGGCGGCTCCAAATCCTCATCAAAGCCAACAGGAGAATACACATGCTTCAAGTGTAGAAAGCCAGGTCATTTCATTTTGGACTGCCCTCTCTGGGAAGCTGAAATCCGTGCTAGTGGGAGATATGATTCAGGAAACCATGGCAAAAGCAAGAGCAAGAGCTACGACTCCGATGATGAAAAGAAAACAAAGAAGTTCTTCAAGAAGAAGGAGTCCTCCAAGTCTTCATTAAGATCTTCCTCGAAGAATCCCTCCAAGTCCTCGTCGAACCGCAAGAACACTTCACGCAAGGCCAAGGCGTACATCGGCAAGGAAATGGATTCCGAAGAAGAAGCATCTTCTGACGACGAAGAGGTTGATGAATCAGAGGAGGATTCCGACTCTGGCATGGCTGGCATAGCATGTGGCTCTACTCCTGCATCGAACTTCTTCGAAAATCATTCGAGCGACAACGAGTCTCCTGCGTACTGCTTCATGGCCAAAGCTTCGAAAGAAAAGGTATCCTCCAAACATCACAAGGTTCACTCCAGTGATCATTATTCTTTTGATGAGGATGACTATGCTAAGCTGATTAAGATTGCTAATATTCAACAAAACTCTCTCGAGAAATCTGAGAAAACCCTCAGGAAGACTGAAGGGTTGTTGGTTGAGGAGATGGAGAAAAATCAGTCGTTGACTGAAGAGTATTCCGCTCTCGAGTCTCGAATGATGGAACTCTCAGATCGTCATGATTTTCTCTCAGCTGACCACGAAAGGTTGACTTATGATTACCTGAAAAGGAAACAGGATCTCGAGTCGCTGAGAGTGGTTCATGATGATTTGATCAGAGAAAATTCTCTTATCACCCAACAACTCAAAGAGAAACCTGAAGTGTTTGTACCTCCTTGCTTAAAATGTCTCGAACGCAGTAATGCTGAATCAAATGCTGAAACTTCTGTGAATGCTAACCCCTCGGTCGAGGAAAATGGTTCTGTTTCTGATGAAAATGCTAGGTTGAAGGATCTTCTTCAGACAGGAATGTACAAGTCTCTCAAAGGCCATCAAACCCTGTGTGATGTCCTGAAGAAATCCATTCTTCACAAAAACCCCAGGAAGGAAGGTAACGGTTTCGAAAGGAAACTAAATGAGAATGGCTCCTACTGGGAACCGGATTAATATCCTCGCACTGTGTGGGTGCCTGCTAAGAGAAAAATGCTCGATCCAGCTTTACTCTCGGGATATGACTCCTCCTATCCCTGAATACTCATATGATGATTCTCTGGACAACTATAAGTTGTTCAAAAACCAACGTGGTGAGGCTGTTGCTCGCTATGTTGGACTGAACAGCAGGAATGTCCCCCCAAAGAAAGCTATTTTGGTGCCAAGGAAAACTATCGAAGCATTGCCTATTACTACGCTACTAACCATGCAGGCAGAAAATGCTCGATACTTCCTGGAAAAAGTTCGACGGAATGAGTACATACTTGCTTCACCAAACCACTATACTCATTCGTCAGGAAGAAACTTCAATGCTTATTCTTTCGATTATGCTCGTACTGACTCAACTTACAATTCACATAATGTTCGAAAGAAATCATATACTGCGCGCTCATATGTTTCGAAGCCACCTACAATGATGTGGGTGATTAAGAAAGCCTGATTTCTCTGCAGGACTATGTCTCCAGGTGTACCGAATGGATAATGGACAGTGGATGCACTAGTCATATGACCGGAGACAAGTCGTTGTTTGTCGACCCAAATTTAACTGCTTCATCTGAGAAGTACATTACTTTCGGCGACAACAACAAAGGAAAGGTACTTGGGCTAGGTAAAATTGCTATATCCAAGGATAAGAACATTGATGATGTTTTACTTGTTCAGTCTCTTGGATTCAATCTTATGTCTGTCGGCAAGCTGTGTGATCTAGGCATGCTAGTCCTATTTTCCAAATTCAAATGCATTGTCTTCATGGCCACTGACAATTCCTTCGTATTCGAAGGAAATAGAAAAGGTGATTTATATATTGTAGATTTCTCTAAGGGTCCCTCAGTCCGAACTTGTTTGCTTGCGAAAGCAACCGAAGGATGGCTGTGGCACCGAAGACTTGGTCATGCAGGTATGAGAAATTTGCAGACATTCGTGAAGAAAAATCATCTCCGTGGTATTCCTGATGTGAAATTCGACAAGGATCGTCTTTGTGCTGCTTGTGAGGCTGGTAAATTGGCCAAGGAGCATCATTCATCAAAAACTGTTATGACCACAACAAGACCACTGGAAATTCTTCATATGGATTTATTCAGGCCTCAAAACTATGCATGTTTCGGAGGCAGTCATTATGGTCTGGTTATTGTTGATGATTTTTCTCGATACACTTGGGTATTCTTTCTCAAAGACAAAACTTGCACTCAAGATATCTTCACAAGATTCGCCAAGAAAGCTGAAAATGAATATGAAGTGCGTATTAAACATGTCAGAAGCGACAATGGCACTGAGTTCAAAAATACTCGTATCGAAGATTTTCTTGATGAAAATGGTATTACTCATGAATTCTCTGCCGCATACACTCCCCAACAGAATGGAGTTGTTGAGCGAAAGAATAGAACTCTTATTGAAATGGCGAGAACAATGCTCAGTGAGTATAAAACTCCTATTCGCTTGCCATGTTGTGAATCGTGTTTATCTTCACAAATTCCTTAAGAAAACTTCATATGAGCTTATCACTGGCAAGAAACCAAATGTTTCTTATTTACGTGTTTTTGGTGCACCTTGCTATATTCGTGACATAAATCATAATTCCAAGTTTGCACCCAAGGCACATGAAGGATTTCTTCTTGGTTATGGCTCGAACTCGCATACTTATTGTGTCTATAACTCTCACCACGGGAAAGTTATGGAAACGGTAAATGTGCGGTTTGATGAATCTAACGGCTCCCAAAAGGAGCACCTGCCTAATGTGATAGATGAACCTCCGATTTCGGATGCTATTCGGCAAATGGCTATTGGAGATGTCAGGCCAGTCGAAGGAAATGCACCTGATTATTCCGATGATGATGCTCCAATAGCTCGACGAACACGCCAAGCTACCGCCGAAGCAAATGCCGCACCGAACACAAATGGCAACCCAAATCCAAATGCCGACCAAAATGGCAATCATGATGGAAATGACGATACTAATGCCAATCCTGATGATGACACTGAGGAAAATGAAAATCATGAAGAAAATCCTCACCCTCGAGTGGCTAGTCGAGTTGACCCTGCATTAATCCTCGAAGATCTCGAGAATCCAGGTTACAGACCCACAACTCGTTCTCGCACTCGTTTGGCTAACTACTGTGGCAGTTTCTCCTTCGTCTCATTGACAGAACCTACAAAGTATGAGGAAGCCATGAATGATCCCGATTGGATGAATGCCATGCAAGAAGAGTTGGTGCAATTCGAACTAAATGATGTATGGGAATTGGTTGACAAACCGAATCCTAAGAAGCACAATATCATCGGCACAAAATGGATTTTCCGAAATAAGCAAGATGAAAATGGCATTGTTGTGAGGAACAAAGCACGTCTTGTTGCTCAAGGGTATACACAGGTAGAAGGTATTTATTTCGGTGAAACTTATGCTCCTGTTGCTCGCCTTGAGGCAATTCGTATTCTTCTCGCTTATACAAATTACAATGATATTCTGCTTTATCAAATGGATGTGAAAAGTGCTTTTCTCAATGGTGAAATTGACGAGGAAGTATATGTTAAGAAGCCACCTGGCTTTGAAAATCCTCAGTTTCCTAACAAAGTTTTCAGGTTGAAAAAGGCGCTGTATGGATTGAAGCAAGCCCCTCGAGCTTGGTATGACACTCTAAAGAGGTTTTTGCTCGATAAAGGGTTTAAGCCAGGATCCACTGATTCCACTCTTTTCACTCGAGCTATCGATGGTGATCTATTCGTGTGTCAAATTTATGTGGATGATATTATTTTTGGCTGTACTAACAATGCTTGCAACATGGAATTCGGGCGAATGATGTCCGAGAAGTATCAAATGTCTATGATGGGTGAACTTAAGTTCTTTCTCGGACTGCAAATTCGTCAACAGGACAATGGAACTTTCATATCTCAGGAGAAATACCTGAGAGACTGTCTCAAGAAGTTCAAAATGCAGGATTGCAAACAGAAGGGTTACAAAACTCCCATGCGCATAAATGGCCAGCTGGACGCAGACGTGTACGGTAAAGATTATGATCAGAAAGCTTATCATTCGATGATTGGTTCTTTGCTTTACCTATGTGCATCCAGACCTGATATTATGTTGAGTGTTTGTATGTGTGCTCGTTTTCAAGCTGCACCGAAAGAATCGCATCAGCAAGCGGTCAAGCGTATTCTGAGATATTTGGCTCACACCCCCACCTTAGGTTTATGGTAACCTAAGGGAGCACAGTTTGACCTCGTTGGATATTCAGACTCAGATTATGCAGGTGACCGGGTTGACAGGAAATCTACTTCGGGGACATGCCATTTCCTCGGTAGATCTTTGGTTTGTTGGTCATCAAGGAAGCAGAATTGTGTCTCACTCTCTACGGCTGAGGCCGAATATATTGCTGCTGGTGCTTGTTGTACTCAGTTATTATGGATGAAGCAGACTCTGAAGGACTATGGCATCAAAGTCAAGAAGATCCCTCTATTGTGCGACAATGAGAGTGCGATCAAAATTGCACATAATCCTGTGCAGCACTCTCGCACCAAGCATATTGAGATCAGACATCATTTCCTTCGTGATCATGTTGCTCGGGAAGATATTGTTATCAGCCATGTCAATACTGAAGAAAATCTCGCCGATATCTTCACCAAGCCTCTCGATGAGAAAAGATTCTGTGCGTTACGGTGTGAGCTAAATATCCTAGATTCCGCAAACGTGCAGTAAGCTGGACTCGGCACCCGTACCAACACTTCCACATCTTAGAAGGAATGGGTGCATAATACTCGAAGAGTTTGAAAATTTCGACAAAGTGAAATTTTCTTTCTGAGAGTAAATACATTAACGAAGAACTAGACTATCCGGGTGCCACGATAATTGTGCGACGCTCGGGGTCATACAGTTCTTATACGGTGGGTAACGCCACCACAATCTCTCTTGGTTGAGCTGAAATTGAGGATTTCGTGTTTGTCTGAATGTATTTCACTCATAGCTTGTTTTTCGGGTTTTTGTGTTTTCTCGTCTGAGTGAAATGCCTAGGACCCTGTTTTCCCTCTATTCTATCTCATCCAGTCCATGCTATTCCGTTACGAATGCACAAACTTCATCTGTGAATGAAACTTTATCTGGTGTCCTTGACCACGTTAAAGGTTCGGTCCGAACTTAATCTGTTTTGGCAAAAGCCGTCCAAAATTTGGGGTTTCTCGCCCAGGTCTGGACCACGTTCTTTGGCGACGGTTGCCACGTGCTCATCATCTTCTGCCAGCTTATCCTATCCGTTGAAACGCAATCGTCCCCTATCTCCGTCCATCCGATCAGATCTACATGATGCGGTCGTGTTTCTTATAAATACTGCGCCTCCCTCTTTCCTTGATTCGTTTCGCGTCTTCACCCTCGCCTCTCTCCGAAGCCCTACCTCCCTGCTCCACCTCGAGCTCGACGACGCCGACCACCTTTGCTGCTTCACTGCCGGAAAGGGGTCGCCGGAGTCCTTCCTCGCCGCCGCGGATCATCTTCGTCTCCGCGCCGCCGTAGCTGCTGCACATCACCAAGCTAGGGTATGTGCAGTGCGAACTTGTTCTTCCGTCCATCCAGTTCAAGTTCGTCCGCAGTAGATATAACCTTATTTTACTGCTATTTATCAGATCCTTACTGCCAAGTAACTTTTGTGGATGTGGTTTGTAGTTGTCCCTCGCATCCGAAAGACTTCAGATCTAGGGTTTGTGTTGTGTCTCGTCCGAATGGAATGCTTATCATGCTTACTAGTATTTTCTTCGAACCTACTAGTTCGTTCTATACATTTCTTTCGCCTGAAACATTTCTCAAAGTCTGCATCTACCTCTTCATCAAAAGCGTTTTTTTTTAAATCTCAGCTGTGTGCATTCGTAACCCTGTCCCCATTTTCCCTCGCATCTATCTATGTTCACAAGAATATGCAGTCAGTTGCAGATTCAGCTCAGCGAAGCCAGCCTGAAAGAGATGATATTGTTTTGGGCACTGCTGATGAATCAAAAGCTCCGAATGCTAAGGGCCCAACGGTAGGCCCATCAACCAGCAAAAGAAAAAGGGGAGAACATGATGACGACGAGCAAGTAGAGACTGCTCCGAAAAAGAAGAAGGGTGGCAGACAGGCTCTCACAAACACAGCTGAATATATTTCTCATGACCGATACAACACTGTTCCAGGCGAATCCAAACATGAACGAGATACACGACAACAATGGATTCGACGCCACTGGGTGCGTAAATGGTTCAATTATGAGTTTGTTGCCCCTCACTTTGCTCAGAACTTTGCATTCCATCCACCATGGGGTGACTGCCGAGAACTCTCTTTAATCAAGTCAAATGGACCTCAAGAGATACCTCCTCCTCCGGCAAATGCTCATGAGTCCTCTCTTCGTACTCCGGCCTCATATCCCGATGAACTTGCTAAGCGTCAACGCAATGCTGTTAAAAGAGCTGAGAGGGCAGAAAAGAAAAAGGCTCGTGAAGAAGAAAACCTTCGTCTTCTAAAAGATGACTTGGAAAAGAAAAGGGCCGAAGGGATGCCTGAAGGACGCACCAAACATAAGCATGATCCCAATGCTGTAGCTCCGAAGAGAAAGCGTGCACCAAAGATGAAAAAGGCTATACCAGCAGATGAAGCAAATAGGATGACTCCTCTTCTGATAAAGATGATCCTCCGCTCACCAAAGAAGAGATTGCAGCTGCTCTCAGCGAGGATGTGAACATTACCACCTCAACCGTGCTGCCTGATTTACGGATCAATTTGGCACCATCGAAGAAGATGCCTGCCAGAAAAACGCCAGCTACAACTGTCACCATGAAACAACACGTGAACACAATTCCGCATCCAGATGCAATTGACTTGAAGGATTTGATAGTTGATGCTCCAGTAAATACTGCGAAGCCTGGCGAAAACATTCCCATACCTGCAGTGAGGAAGATCAAGACGTCTACCGAGCAAGAAGCCTCTCCATCCTCTGCTCCGAAGGAAGAGGTTGCTAAATTTGCACCTACACTGACTCAACCATTGGCTTCTAAGCCACCTTCCGAGCAAGTTCATGCTCCTGTTCAGACTGCTCCCTGTGGCAAGTCAGATGCTCCTCATTATTATGATCATATATTTATCATGGAGCAGCTCGATAAGTTTGTGGAGAACCCCTTCGATGGAGAAGTGGCATCTTTGCCTATCCCTGCTGAAGTCATTGCTCAAGCAACATCAGTAGTGCAAGAACTGAGAGATGATGCAGTTGAAATTAATTCCCTCTCTGCCGAACTACTGGATATTAATGACCGAATGAAAACTGCCTCATCCAAGTTCATCATCAACACACTCGAAGATTCCTACAAGGATATCAATCGAGCACTGAGTCTTCTACGTAGCAGAAGGTTGCGCTTTCACATAGATCTTGATGAAATTGTCCGCAAAATTTGTGATGAACATCAAGCCATAGTAACTGGCTACAATGATCTGGTTAAAGGCCATATTGATCATGTTGCGAAGCAAAATATCAAGCAAAGAAATAAAATAGCGAAGAAAATTGTCCCTCCGACTCTGAAGGAACCGTCGCCTGTCCGTCAAGATGCCCAGTCTCAAAAAGAAAAATCTCCTGAGCCTGCTATTCCTTCGCCACCACCTGTTAAGGACTCGGATGCTTCTCCCTCGCCAAGGCCAACTGAATCAGTGCCTGTGGCCTCTCCTGCTCGAGTACCAACCGCCCCTGCTGCACCATCTGTTGTGCCTCCTGCTCCCTCACCACTCAAATTATCCATCGATACTGTCACACGTATGGCAGATGCTGGTCCCTCCGAGCACAAATCTGTCTCTGTTCGCCGATTTGACTCCGTTGTGTACAGTGATGAAGTTATTTCTCCCGAGGAAGAACTTAAATATCCATATCCTCGTGAAGAATTGCCATTGTTCTCAACTGGCGCAGGCGCAAAAGGACCGCTTTTCAATCGGAATGCGCATCCCAAATTCTTTCAGGCCAGTCCGTATGATGGCCCGCGCACTTCTGAATCACCTCGGTTCTAGACCAAGGAACAAGCTATTTATTACTCTCGGGTCCTTTATGAAAGCAAGAAGATTTTTCCTCATGAATTTCTGGATATTCCTGCTATGCGAGCAATTGGCTGCTTTAATCAATTGCTACAGGATCTAGATGATTTCTGCCTCACAAAGATTTTTGAGTTCGAGCACCCATGGAACAGGGAAATCATTCTTCAATTCTATGCAACTTTGTACATCTCTGGTGATGAAAATGATAGCTCAAAATGGACCATGGAATGGATGACCGAAGGAAAATGCATCAAGTGTACTTCAACGGACTTTGTCTCGCACTTCCATTTTCCTCGATTCGAGCATGGTGACACTAACATTCGAGTTCACAACATTGACGTTATCTCTGATGAAGTTTTTCAGTGCACTATGGACAAAGACAAGATTCGTGACTACTCTGGTCCTCCTCGGCCTGAACATTTGACATTTGAGAATCAGACATTATTTCACATGCTCTCTTACACTATTTGTCCGATGGCCGGCATGAATCCAGACAACTCAATTTCAGATGTTCTTCGTAATGCGATATATGCAATCTCCGAACGATATATCTTCGATGTCGAAGACATGTTCCTGCATATCCTGAAGGATTCTGCTCAGTATCCATTTTGCATCAAGGTATATGCTCCCTGGATACAGAAAGTTATTGATCATGCGATGCGTACAGTGTATCTTGCGAAGGACAACCACAAAAGCTTCATTCCTCCAGTTCGCGATACTCTGCAAGTTATGGAAGAATTTTCTTTGGGCAAGTTGACTGCTTCAAGCTCCCGCGACTATCACAAGCATTTTGATGGGCCTCGTCTGCCTCAGCGCGACCGAAAGATTATGCCTCAACCTCCATCGCAACTCGAAGTCAGTTTGCGTACTCAACAGCTTCTCATGCAACGATGATAGACGTGAGAAAGAACATCTTGCCTCCGAGCTGAATGCAATTAACAATCGCACGAGGATAATGCATCTTATTGCTGATGAAAATAAGAAAAGACTCTGTAAATTGCTTCGCAAGTTCTTTACTGAAAAACAACTCCTGCATGTCAATCTCCAAGAGCTTTACGATTATATTGACAAAGGCTTCAGTCTCGAAGATTTTCAAGATAGGACTCCTTCTCTGCCTGTTCGTGAGCCTACAACTGATCGTCTTCATCTAAGGCTGCGTAAATTGCTTGATAAATCTGAAGCCACATCCCCAACAGAAAAACCTACCGAAGGCAATGTGCAGTCTCGTGTTCCTCTAGAGGTCGCTCCAGCTATTCCTTCGTTTGCTCAACCTCAAGCTATGGTTCTTGAAGAAAAATCTGTTGCTGCTGAAGACGAAGATGTTCCAGTCACTTCCGAAGAAGAACTCACCTCGGACAACTCATCTGGAGATGCCTCTGATTGATGCAAGACCTGCGTTTCTTCACTCATGTTATTCGTCACCTTTTTGACACTTGTTGACAAAAAAGGGGAGAATTACATTGAGTCTCGATAGAGTTGCTTTTGGTATTTTTTGTTTTGGCTTCGTTCGAGTTTGAAACATTCGGTTCTAGTTCCTTTGCTCCTTGTTGTCAAACTCGATCAACTTCTATGCTGTAATATTAATAACCCCTGCCGCTGCACCATTTCTCTCGAAGTACTTGTCTTGCAGGTGGAATTATTATCAGAAGTTAAACATTGATTGCACTAAGATCTCAATGGATTATATCTCATCAATGCGAATCAATTGTCTCGAATGATTGAAACTTCCTCCATATACGTCAATTATTGCAGGAGAATCTATCTTATATCTTTCGTCCCTGCATACATTTAGGGGGAGTTCATTTCATATTCGAGCAAGTAACGCTTACTCACTCTTGCTTGTTTCGTTTTACACTTATCTATCTTCACTTCGATGATTATCTGTTTTGTCATCAATCGTTCAAAAAGGGGGAGATTGTTGGTGCAATAATGCTGCCTCCTTATGTTTTGGAGATTGTTGACAAATAGTATGGGACTGATGTGTTTGCGAGTGCGCACAGAGTAACAGGTCCCTGAAGTTGAGAGGAGTTTGGATTCATATCTCCGAAAGTTTATACCCTGCGTTGCAGTGAAAGTTATCACCGAAGGATATGACGACAAGAGTGACCCTCAAAAATTGCTGACGTGAAGCAATTGGTTCGGTGCCTGTCCGAAGGAAGTGACTGCAGCTGAGGAAATTGAAGACGAACAAAAGTCGTAGCATTCTTTTCGTTGTTTCGTTTCCTTTCATTGAGTCATAGGACCACCGTACTATTAAGAGGGGTGTAGCATTCGAAACTGTGATTCTCTGATGCTAAACCCAAATCCTATTAAAGATGCGAGAGAAATCTCTTTGTGTTCCGAGCAAATACGTGCCAGCAAGATACTATGATCTTCTTCGCTGCGAGAGATTTGACTCTGACCGAGGAGTTAGCATTTCTTGCTCCGCAAGTAATGTTACCGTTGCTCCCAAATCCGACCGTTGTGAACGTGTCGGTTGGCCATTGGCTGGACCGCGTGTCCAAAATGGTCATTTCCCACCAGGGAAGGCTGCGGCTATAAATAGCCACCCCGCGCCGGCGTTGTCCGGTGACTGCTCCGTTTTGATTCTGAGAAGATTGTTGAGCAACCCACTCTCCGAAAGATTTGAGTTTAAAATCCACCGAGAGAAAAACCCTAGAGCCAAAGAATTAGATAGTGGTTCAGCATCACTAGAATCTAAGTCCAGTACGCTCCACCTATTACTCTTGAGAGCTGCAACTCTCTAGACAGATAGGTGTCTGCTCGAGTGTCGAAGAGTAATTGTCTTCACTGAGCAAAATCTTGAGCAACCAAGAGTAATTGTGGTTCGCGAAGAGAGCTGAAGAGAGTTTATCTTCAGTGAAGGTTTGGAGATCGCCGTCAAGTATCTACCATGAGTAATCGGCATTGGTTGACGAACCAATTGTGGAGGAGAATAGGGCGAAGAGAGTTTATCTTCTGTGTTAAATCACAACCCCTCCAACCAGACGTAGTCCTTGTGCAGAAGGGCGAACTGGTCTACCAAACACCTTGTCGCCATCGAGCATCACTGGTCACTTCTACTACCCTTCATTATATTCGAACTGTGACACTCCATATTTCAATCATGTGATTTACCTCGGTTCATGCGATTAGTTTCCATTCGGTAGTTTGTATTCGCTCACTATGTATTGTATTATCATTCATTCCGCTGCTTGGTTCCGAGAGTTTTGATATTTCCGAGAAAAATTTAAAACTCCCATTCACCCCCCCTCTGGTAGACATACCTCGATCCTACATCTTCCGGCAAACCTTGACGTCGGACGGGCAGCCGCTAGGCGTGCTCAGACCAGGAATACGCTCATATGCGGGGCGTTGTTGGTTCAGATTGAACCGGCGCACGGCTACGCGTGGTAAAGGATAACTGCCATATCTGTCTTTACTTCTCATTTTCCTGCGCCCTTCCATCACGCGCATTCGCATGCATGCAAAGCAACGGATTGGCGAAGAAGAGCGGTTGTTGGAGTGATGCGCCCGACCAGGGACGCAGGGCGCGGGATTGGCGAACTTGGACGGTCGCTGCAGTAATGTGCCCGGCCAGAAGTGCAGGGCGTAGGATTGGTGAATCTGGGCGGCCGCCCGAAGACAGTGAAGAGCTAGCCCCCCGCACTCTCCCTATAAAGAGGGGGCTGCAGGATGCGATGCTCATCCATCCCTTTTCGCTCCAATCTTCAGCAACCGTCACCTCCTTATTTTATCTTCTTCCTCCGCATCTGACGACGGCATGGTGAGGGGAAGAGGCCGCGGTCGTGTCTCCGCCGCCGCGGCGAGAGCTTCTCCTCGGCTCCATGCCCATGCCTCGGCCGTGGCTGCGGAAGCCGGCTCCAGCGCTCAAGGGAGGGGCCGCGGCCTGTGGTCATGGAAGACGCGGTGCCCGTGGTCGAGGCGGCCATGGCGGAGCGCTTACCGCTTCATCTTGAGCCCTTCCTCCCCCGATGGAAGGCCATACGGAGGACACGGTGCAGGAGTTCGTCGTGCAACTGTGTGATCGGCCGTGGAGCTGGCTGCGGCTTCCTTGCCCTTTCGCTAGGGAGATGGAAGGCCGCCATCTGCGCGGCTTGTGGCTGCGCGTGGATGGCTGCTGCAACGGCCCAGTCTGGGTGACTGTTGAGACCTCCAACAACGGCATTATGTACCTCACGTGCGGGTGGAAATCCTTTGTCCGTGCTCGTTGCTTAGGGCAAGGACACCTCCTTCACTTCAGGCTTGCCGGATCCGACACGCTTGTCGTGAAGTTCTTCGGGGCTTCGGGCGCTCGCCTGGAGTGCTACGCGGAAAGCTCGAGCGACAGCGACACTGCTTCCTCCAGCGAGGCCGAGGATGACGATGATGACGGTGATGACGATGGCGCTCCAGGCATGAAGATCGAGGACGACGATGACGAGTTTGGCTGAACGCCGGCAGCACCATCATCTGGTCTTCCGGGAGCGAGTCGGGCTTCGCCTAGGCGCTCCTTTTGCCCTTCTTGCACTCGATGTAAACCCTGGGGAAGGACCAATAAAATGTAACCGAGTACTTTTTTAATGAATATCTATTGTTTGTAGGGCTTAGATGAATGCATGCTATTCCCCTTGTTTTCCTTCGTTTTTGTATGGTTGCATACCCTACGCTTGCCGGTGTATGCACTTGCCGCGAGCGCTTGAGGAACGGATCCTTAGCGGCCTGCTGGTAGTGTTGCCACCGGCAAGGCAACTTGTCGATCATAGTGCGGCAACTTGCCACGAGCGCTTTGAGGAATGGGTCCTTAGCATCCTGCTGGAAGCACCGCCACCGACAAGGTAACTTGTCGGTCATAACGCGGCTACAGACCTTGCCGAGCGGACTCGAGGCAAAATTAGAGCGCGAACGATCACGAAAAGAGCGCGAATGATAGCGACAAGGTTCCTCCACGTGCAGGTTTTACATACAAACACAGAATCGTTCAAGGGAAACAGCGAACGTAACAAGGAAAAAGTTTCATAGTTTTTCAACTTAGCTTTTCCTTGCACTGCCTCTCTCGTCGTATGAAATGATCACTTGAACGTCATTAAAATGGTACCCCATCATCACTCCCCCCACGGAAACTTGCACGTGAGGGATCCTTCTGTCCTTTAAGAAAAAGAAAGAAGAGAAAAGAGTGGTTTGGGAACCTTGACGGTTCATTAGCCATTCCATACAAACTAAAGTGTAATCACAACATCACATGCACCCATATATAAATGACTATGTATGAAGAGTTGCGAAACACTTAGCTTTATTACGCACAGGATCTGCGCCTGGCTTTGTACAAAGGGTTACAAGTCTTGCTGACAAAGCTTGTACAAAAGGGGTTGCCGGGAGACCCGGCAACCATGCCTTATCGGTAGAACTTGCAAAGATGCTCAATATTCCATGAGTTTTGCACCGAAATGCCATCTTTGGTCTCCAGACGGACCGCGCCAGGTCTGGTGACTCGCGTTACCCGATAAGGGCCTTCCCACTTCGGCGTCAACTTGTTTGATTTCTTGGCGGACTGAACGCGCCGAAGAACAAGGTCGCCTTCCTCAAGGCTCCGGGCATGCACTTTGCGGCTATGATAGCGGCGCAAGGCTTGCTGGTACCATGCAGCTCGCACAGCTGCCCGAAGACGATCCTCCTCAAGGAGCGTTGTGTCATTTTGTCGCAACTGCTCTTGCTCAGCTTCATCGTAAGCGAGCACTCGAGGTGACCCGTATATGAGTTCCGTGGGGAGCACCGCTTCTGCACCATAGACTAGGGAGAACGGTGTTTGGCCAGTAGCTCGATTTGGTGTCGTCCTGAGTGACCAAAGAACCACCGGCAACTCATTAATCCAGCGTCTTCCACACTTGTGCAGCCTGTCAAAGGTTCTTGTCCTGAGGCCCTGCAACACTTCAGCGTTCATCCTTTCCGCTTGGCCGTTGCTTCTCAGGTGAGCAACAGATGCAAAACAGATTTTGCCGCCAAGGTCCTGGATATACTGCATGAAGGTGCGGCTCGTGAATTGTGTGCCGTTGTCGGTGATGATTCTATTAGGAACCCCGAAACGGCAAACTAATCCTTTGAAAGACTTGACGGCTGATTATGCTGTCACCTTCCTCACTGGCTCCACTTCAGGCCACTTTGTGAACTTGTCGATGGCGACGTACAGGAACTCAAAGCCCCCGGTAGCACGGGGGAAAGGGCCCAAGATATCAAGCCCCCAGACCAAAAAGGGCCAGGAGAGAGGGATTGTTTGAAGAGCTTGAGCTGGCTGATGTATGTTCTTCGAATGGAACTGGCATGCTTCACACTTGCTTACTAGCTCAGTTGCATCTTGGAGGGCAGTGGGCCAATAGAAGCCTTGCCGGAAAGCTTTGCTGGCAAGTGCCCTTGATCCTATGTGAGAGCCACATATGCCTCCATGTATCTCCGCCAATAGCTTCAGTCCGTCTTCCCGGCAAATACACTTCAACTTCACACCGTTTGGTCGCTTTATGTATAGAATGCTATCCACAAACTGATACATACTTGACTGACGGGCTACTTTCTCAGCTTCTTCTTGCTCATCGGGAAGTTCTCCTGTTTGAAGGAAATTAACTATCTGCTGTGCCCATGCCAGAGCCTGCGGCTCGACGACAAGGACTAAAGGCATCTCTTCGGCCGTGGGAGCGCTTGCCTCAGCGGCAAGAACCTGAGGTTCCGCGTGAAGCCGCTGCTCACCGACAACCGCATCATTATCCCTGGCAGCCTTCTTATCGGCGGCTTCAGGGAGCTCTGTCGGAAAGTAGTTGCCAGTATTCAACTTCCTTCTCTTACTGGCCTGCGTTGATGGAGTGGCTGATGGCTGATTCAAATGGAGTACAAAAGTTCCTGGTTCCACAAGTAGCTTTTGAGCAGCACACTTTGACAGGCAATCAGCAATGCTGTTTTCCGCACGAGGGATGTGCTCTGTTTGCAACCCGTCAAAGTGTTCCTCCAATTTTTTTACTTCTTCCACATACGCTTCCATCAACGGGCTCTGGTAATATTTGTTTACTTGCTTCACAACAAGCTGCGAGTCACCGCAGACGATCAATTTTCTGATCCCAAGGTCCACTGCGATCCTAAGACCGGCAAGGAGCCCTTCGTACTCAGCAGTGTTGTTTGTAGCTTGCTCCCTGGGAAAATGCATTTGGACCACATACTTGAGGTGCTCTCCGGTTGGTGCGACAAGCAGCACTCCGGCACCGGCGCCTTGCAGCGAGAAGGCACCGTCAAAGTACATGATCCATTCTTTGGCTGCCTCTTTGCTGGGGAGAGCCGTTTCTTGAATTTCTTCGTCTTGCGTTGGTGTCCATTCTGCAATGAACTCCGCCAAGGCTCTGCTCTGGACGGTTGAAGTGCTTTCAAACTTAAGTGCAAAGCTTGACAATTCCAACGCCCACTCCACTATCCTGCCAGTTGCCTCTGGATTTCTCAAGATGCGCTGCAACAGAAAGCGAGTGATGATGGTGATCTCATGTGCATGGAAGTAGTGGCACAGCTTTCTCGAGGCCATAAGAAGGCCGAAAAGTAACTTCTGTACCCCCAGAGTATCTCGATCTAGCCCCCTGCAAAAGGGAACTAACAAAAAACATGGGTCGCTGCACCACTTTCTTCTTCGGCACCACTTGTTGATTAGCTTCATTTGCTTGCGCTGTTTCTGTCT
The DNA here is from genome assembly GCA_039707655.1 of Elymus sibiricus. Lineage (NCBI taxonomy): Eukaryota > Viridiplantae > Streptophyta > Magnoliopsida > Poales > Poaceae > Elymus > Elymus sibiricus. The sequence continues at coordinate 52,588,574 of CM077664.1, read as the reverse complement.
TGTCGGCGTTGGACCTTGCTGGAGAAGATTCTGGTTTGTCACTGGACGGGCTTGCCGTGGCTGCTTCCTCGTCATCGATTTCCCTCTGCGCCACTAAAGCAGCACTAGCCACTTGTTTGTTGCCGCTACATATAGCAGCAATGGCTCTTGTGGTTTAGGTGCAACTAGTGTTGGCGTGGAGGAGAGGTATCTTTTCAAGTCCTGCAGCGTGGCCTCCGCTTCTGGAGTTCATTTCATCGGGCCTGCCTTTTTCAAAATCTTGAAAAACGGTAGGGCGCGCTCAGCAGATCTTGAAATGAACCTACTCAAGGCAGCAACACAGCCAGCAAGACGCCGTACATCCTTGACGCTTTTTGGTGCTTGAATCTGCTCGATTGCTTGGATCTTGTCAGGATTTGCTTCAATTCCACGCTGAGATACAAAGAATCCAAGAAGTTTGCCGGATGGAACACCAAATACACCTTCTCGGGGTTGAGCTTCAAATTGATCTTGCGCAAGTTTGCAAATGTTTCTTCTAAATCTTGAATGAGGGTTGATTTGTCGTTGGTTTTGACCACTATATCATCCATATATGCTTCCACATTCCTGTGCAGCTGGGGCTCAAAACCAATCTGGACTGCTCTCGCGAATGTTGAACCAACACTCTTTAACCCGAAAGGCATACGCATGAAGTAGTATGTGCCACATGGAGTAATGAATGCTGTTTTCTCCTCATCCTCCTTGGCCATGAATATCTGATGGTATCTAGAATATGCATCAAGGAAGGAGAGTAGATCACAGCCGGAAGTAGAGTCTACAATTTGATCGATGCACGACAAAGGGAAAGGATCCTTTGGACATGCTTTGTTGATATCAGTGTAGTCAATACAAAGTCTCCACTTTCCGTTTGCCTTGCACACCACAACTGGATTTGCCAACCAAGTTGGATGTAGTACACCTCTGACCAGGCCTGCTGCTTGAAGTTTCTTGATTTCTTCGGCAATGACCTATTGTTGCTCCAAAGCTTGCTTCCTGACCTTCTGCTTGACGGGCCGAGCGTGGGGACAGACGGCAAGGTGGTGCTCAATTGCCTCCCTGGGAACACCGGCGATGTCAGATGGTCGCCATGCAAACACATCGACATTCGCCCGTAGGAAGGCAATGAGCGCGCATTCCTATTTGCTATCAAGGGTGGCACTGATGGTGAAGGTACCGTCAGTGCCGTCCTCCCTCGCCAGCACCTTTGTGGTTTCTAGTAAAGTAGCCTTGGATTTCTTACTGGTAGAGCACTCCAGCGAGTCTTCAACAGGCGTGCAGCACTCCGAAGAGGCGCGCTTCCCGGAATCCTTGCCAGAGGTCTTGCCAGACTTCTTGCTTTCCTTCTTCTTGGCGGGAGCTGGCGCCTTGGCGGCTTCTACTGCAACCGCATCTCTGTACATTTTATTGACACAAATAACTGCATCTTTCTTGTCGGAGTTGATGGAAATCACACCCATCGGCCCTGGCATCTTCAACGTGTTGTAAGCATAGTGAGATGCTGCCATGAATTTTGCCAAGGCTGGGCGGCCAAGAATTCCATTATACGGCAAGGAGATCTTGACAACATCAAACACAATCTTTTCTGTTCTATAGTTCAATTCCCCGCCAAACGTCACCCGCAATGTGATCTTTCCCTTGGGCTGGCTTCTTCCCGGGTTTACTCCTTGAAAAGTGCCTATTTTCTCGAGCTCCTTGTCGGGAATCTGCAGCCTCTTGATTACTTCTGGAGAAATCAAGTTTAGGCCGGCCCCACCGTCAACTAACATTTTCGTGACCTGGAGGTTGCGAATTATTGGCAAAACCAACAACGGCAAACACCCGACCGCGGTTATGCGATCAGGATGATCCTCGGCATAAAAAATGATAGGCGTGTGAGACCACTTGAGTGGATTTTGAGAGCCTATTGCCGGTTCTGTCGCATTAACTTCACGCGCCCACTGCTTAAGCTGGCGGTGAGAGGAGTGCAAAGACACGCCTCCGTCAACGCACATGGCCCCGGTTGCCTTCTGGAATTTCTGTTCACTGGACTCTCCATCGTCCTCTTCTTCTTCACTTCCATCATCTTCCTCTTTCTTTTCACGGCCCCTAGCAGGTTTCTCTTTCTGCTGCTTGGCCTTGCCACGACGGCCTCCTCGACCACCACGGCCCTTTTTGCCAGATCCACTGGCACCATCTTGACCCTTCTCTTTGTCGCATTTTTCATATTCAGCCTTCTATTTTTCAACAAGGTGCTCGACTTCTCGGCACTCTTGGAGATCGTGGCCCTTGGTGCGGTGAATCTTGCAGTATGGCCCATCAGACTTGCCGGCCTTCTTGTTTGTCACCGCCTCCTGGCAAGCGGCGCATACAGCAGCCTCCTTGCCGGAGTTCTCAGTCTTAGCTTTGTTGGCGGACTCAGAGTTGCCGGAGCCCTCAACGGCCATAACAGTTTTGCCTTTGCGTTTCCTGTTGCGCTTTCGGCCCTTCTTCCTCGGCGTGGCAGCATCGTCGTCCTCGGAATCTACTTTGGCACCAGCATCTTCCCCGGGAAGCCTTCTTCCTTCCTCAGCGCGTGCGCACTTATCCGCCAATGTATAGAGCTCGTTGACGGTTTTGGGCAGCTTGACGTTTATCTTCTCCCGCATCCTCCGATTGCACACATTCGTGTGAAATGCGGCAATGACGACTGCAGGGTGCACATCTAGAATGTTGTGGTGCACACGGCTGAACCTCTGAATGTACTTGCGCAAAGTTTCACCATCTCTTTGCGGAATCACTTGCCGGTCGCTGGGCTGTCCAGGGGCCTTGTGGCCTCTGGTAAAGGCACCAACGAACTCATTACAGAGATCTGCCCACGAAGAAATGGAGTTCTCCGGCAAGTTCATCAGCCAATATCTCACGTTGGGCTTCAGCACCAACGGAAAGTAGTTGGCGAGGATTTTCTCATCTCTTCCTCCGGCAGCTTGCACGGCAATCGTGTAGATGCCCAGAAAATCTGCCGGGTTCAGCTTGCCGTCGTACTTTTCTGGTACTTCTGGCTTGAAGGCCCGGACGGACGGCCATTGGACTTGCCGCAGCTCATGGGTGAAGGCAAGACATCCAACCTCGTAAGGCAGATATCCGCCAACCCCTGGTGCTGGCTCATCAACGATGAGGCTGTTCTGCGCGTCGGATTGACTGTGCGCCTCCCGTCGCCGTTCAATGGTGGTGTGGGCATCTTCTACCCGCCTGTCTCACAGCACTTGCCACTGATCTTGCCGTGCTCGCATATCTGAAGAGGCCATCGACATCTCGTCGGGCTCAAAAGATCGTTGAGCTTGCCGCGGTTGTTGGCGTTAATGCTGTTGAGACTGTTGCCGCAGAGGTGATTGCACCATTAGCGCAGCACCGTCAACGCGGCCACCAGTTGGAGCTACTGGTGCTGTTTGCAGACGCTGAGAGGGCTCCGCTTGCTGTGACTTGCTGGCTTCGGCAAATCCAATCAAGCTTTGGATGGTGGCTATCCACTCATCCATCTTCTCCGCTGCCGGAGGGAAGTTTAGCAGCATTTGGGCTCGCGCCATCGCCTTTGCTATTGTGGCTGGCATGGCCAGAAGCGAAGAGCGCGACGTCACTCTACTCCTGGTAGAGCCAGTAGGAGCGCCATTGCGGTCTTGCTGCCATGGCACATGATCAGCAGCAGGTTGCCGTGGCGGAGGTGAAGCCTGGGGATCCGGAACCTGATCGACAAGGGTCTTGCCGTGCGGCCGCCGCTGCCCGGAGTTGTCGGTGCCGCTCGGAGTTGCGTTATGCCCATTGTGCGAGGGACGCGGCGTCTGTCCTGAAGCAGCATCTTTGGATGCCGCTGCGGTGGGATCTTGGCTCGCGCTGGCCTGGGCATTGCTGCTCCGGTGGCTGCGTTCGTCGGCGCGGCGAGGAGGAGGAGGAGGACGTCCATCTGCTCCGCCGATGCCATCTCGACTTTGTTCACCAAAGGGTCGAGGAAGTTGACCACCTCCAGCGCGCTTGTCTCCTGCACCGACCACAGTGGGCATGGCGACCGCGCCACCTACGCTGGTCATGCTAACCGCGGTACCCGCACCACCCGCATTGGTTGTGCCGCCTGCGCCGCCTATAGATACGTGCGAAGGGGCCGTCATCGTGATGCCCTTCTTCTTGGGGGCCATGGACGAGGAGGAGGAGGGTGACGAAGTTGATGAAGCTGACGCGCAATCCACTGATTCGGGTTCACGCAAGCGATCCCCCTACCCGGCGCACCAAAGATGTCGTGGGTACGACCATCTATGGGGCCATCTAGCCCCTATATGGTTCAGCTAGGGAGATCGACGAGCACAAAGAGCGGAATCAATGGAGGGCGCAAGGGATTTTACCCATGTTCGGGCCATCGTGTGGTGTAAAACCTACTCCTGCTTGGATGTATTGGATGGGTGTGAGCACAAGTACAAGGAGCGCTTCTCCTAGCGAGGTGGGAGGAGCAGCTACACATGCAAGACGTGCTAGGGTTCTGATCGCGCGACCGCTGTAAACGTTGCCCTGGTCCTCCTTTTATAGCTCAAGGGATTACCACAGTGGCAAAACAGTAATTACAAGTCGATTAGATAGCAAACAGTGCTATCATACCTAACTCTGCCAGTTTAGGACAAAAGCATTAAATGCCCCGTTAGGTGTCATGTGGAGGAGGAGCTCCGGCAAGGTTCGTGCACCGCTCGCCCAACTACCTCCTATTAGCCTGACACGCCTTCTGGACAGGTGTTATTAAAGGCAAATCTTATCCCAGTGTGCTGACACGTGCCCGACAAACCTCACCAACCGGCCTGCGTGGTCGACACCTCACCGATTAGCGACTAGCTGTCCGGTGAGGTGGAGCGCTGGAGAGCTGGCTAAAGCTTGCCGGGTCCTCGCCTTGCTGGTTCAGCCTTGCCGGCAAGGAATGTCTTCATCTTCAGTACCAGTGGAGTGCTCGTTGGTGCTTCGTTTTGAGCTTCTCTCTAGTAGTTTCTGCAACTGGGTCTTGAATCTGGTTATTTGGCAAGTTCCAGCAAGCCTTGGCCGGCAAGGAGACTACTACCGTCTGTGCATTAGTCAGGGTATAAAATACCCATGTTTTATACACCGACACGTATTTATATTGAATGGTGGAGCAGCCAGTTGGTGCAGTTCCAAGCAAAGCGTCGTCACGGGATCTTGTGACACCCTGGTTTTTGGCAACTTTTTCTTTCAAAATCTTTCTGGCTTTATTTGCAATTTGGATGGTTTTTGAAAAAATTTCAGTTGACTTTGGACTTAGGAAACTTACGAATCCCTCTCAGTGATCCAAAGCCCTCAACATCTGGCCAAAATCTTGCCACACACCTATTGGATCAAATTCCAATGTTCAATCTTTCCCAATAAGTTATTTTCTTCCTTTGGGAAAATCTGTCATCACTATGGGTTATGAAGCAACCTATAGTTCTAATGATCAGAAAAATCCCAAATTAATACCACACCTTCTTGTCATCATTTACTCCCACAATATTCAAAAACCTCTCATGGTCCAGTATAAAATGTTGTCCAGAAAACTCTATTTACCTTCTGGACAGTACTGGCCCTTTGTGAAGCAACTCATATTTTCCCAACTCAGAAAACTCTCAGATAATTCCCTGAGATACTAGGGAACCTATCTTGCCACAATATCCAAGAATATCATCTTGTCCAGTACAAATTTCCAGTAGCAATATTCTGCCAAGTTTCTGCTCAATTCAAACCTCTGTGAAGGAAGTACTACCTAGAGGTATTCAATTGAGCTGAAATTTTTATGACATCTTCTATCCACCAAATAACCCTCCCACACCAAATTTCAGCTCCAGCAGATCAACCAGATGAGTGCTACAAGATCATCTTGTTTCTAGACCAATGACAACAGTTGTACATGAACTGCATTCAAATCTTGGTGAAAATCTCTCAAATTTGGCCAGTTTGGAGTCCTTCCAAAGTAGATCATCCCAGACATCTCTACTGGCTTCATCTTCTGCTCATCTTTTCTCTAGAGCTCTCCCAAAGTTTCTGTCAGAAACTGTAGCTGAAGCTACACTTTGACTCAGAGTGAACCTAGCCAAACCAAGGGCACAGGGGCACTAAGTGATCAAAGGAGAACGTGCTGGACATGGTGTGCCAGACTTGCGTGGCCTTCAGGTGCCAGACACCGTGGTGAGCACGGCACTGGCATGCCAGTGCGCGCGCTCTGCACATCGCCCGTGTCTGGTGTGACCATTCCAGCCGTCCCGCGTTGTCATTCGGTGTCTGGTGGTGCCGACGTCGTTACTCCCGTCCACGTACCCCACTCCCGAACCCTCTCCTCGCCGGAATCGTCCCCGGCGGCCGCCACCGCACACAGGCACTGTGGCACCCGTGCGGGCACAGTGGCCCTGCTGCTCGTCGCCTTCCTCCGCAAGCCGCCACCGCCGCATTAACTCCCTCTGCCCTCTCCTATCCCGTCGCCCACGCTGAGCCAGCCAGCGCGGCGTCCGGACTCCGGCGACGTGGCTGAGCTCCACCAGATTCCAGAGAGCTCGCCCCCGCCTAAAAAAGGCCATGGCTAGCCCTCCTAGCTCCTCACCACCCTCCACCACCTCCCAATCGATCTCCCGAGCATCGAGCCAAGGCCGAGAGGCCCTCTAGCCTCGCATCTCGCTAGCGATCCGCCGCCACCCGAGCTCCGCCACCTCGCCGTTCCACTCCACCCGAGCCTCCACTGACTCCACGAGCGAGCTCCACTCACTCCACTGACCCCGCCCAACCTCTTCCTCGACAGAAACCCTGCCGGAATCACTGTCTCCGGCGACGCCTGAAAGCCACCGTCGCCGGAGAGGAAGGGGACGACGTCGTTCGGCCATCTCTCGTCACGCTGCGGGTACGTACGTGTTCGCCTCTGTGAGCTCGTTCCATCCCCGTAGTCACCCGACCTCACCGTCGACTGCATCACCGGCGACCATCGTCGGAGAGCCGCAGCTCTCTGTTCCCTCTCCCCCCCTTTTAAATCTAACAGCGGGGCCCGCACGTCACTGGCCCGCCTCGCGCGCCGAAGCGGTAAGTGGAGGTGCCCTGGCGAAATACGCCTTCGACGTGGCCCTCTGCCGATTTTCCTATTTTATGTTTTTAATTCAAATTTGACCAGGAACTTTGACCACTCATAACTTTTTATCCATAAGTCCAAATCAATTGATTCTTTTTGTATTGGGTTTGTCTTGAGCCCCTCTATTTTCTGGTAAGTTTTGGTATTTTTCCCATGCTCACAAAATTTCTGGTGAATAGAACAGTGTTATGTGACATTTTTCCTTTGCCTTTTTAAAATATTTTTAGAGGGAAATCCTTTTGACTTTGAAGCCCAGGAGTTTGTGGACAACCCAACAGAGCAAGGCAAGCCATGTCATCCATTTCATGAAGCATTTCAATAGTGTTGGTTATTTAATTGAATTATATGCATTATTTTAACATGTGAAATTCATAGTAAATTACTTGGATGCCTAGCTACTGCCATGTTAAGTTATTTATAATGAAAATCCATGCTTGATAAGTACTTGACAACACTAACCTAATTGGTTGATCAAGTGCCACCTATCCGGACTTATCCGTGCAGCCACATTTGCCGGTATGGGACGGCCTTGACTTGGTCCGGCTTTGTGCTCTTTTATCGGTACCACCAAAGAGGGAGGGTTATGCATGCGTGCTACCCTGATCAGGTAAACGACGATAATCCTGTGAGCCCAGTTGAGTTATTTTGCCGGCGTCCCCGTTTGGGACAGTTTAGTTAGCCACGACGGTGGCAGGTGTCACGGGGTGACACATGGGCTACCCAGGACATGACCCTGGGAGGGTATGATTGTCGGTGGTACGATGGAGGAGTCACGGGTTAGGCAAGTTTCGTTGGAGCAGCACCGGTCCACCCGAGAGGGAAGTGTACCGAGGTACGGGACCAGGAGCTCCATAGTGTGGGTAAAGTGCGCAACCTCTGCAGAGTGTAAGAATCTATTCGAATAGCCGCGTCCACGGTATTGGACAGTCCGTACTAGGCCACTGATTGGTCAACCGCAATAATGATAATAATGATGGAAGAACTTGTCCTATGTTCGGAAGTATTCAATGGATCATGAATATCTTGAGGGTTGTGGGACAACCCAGAGGAGAGTAAGTTGGTAATTGGTAGCAGTAAGCACCTAAGCATTTATTGTGACCATTGCCATGCTATTGTTTGCTGCATTATTATGGTTGTCGTGAGATTGCGAGTACATTCCAAGTACTCACCTGGCGTATCATGCCAGATGCAGGAGAAGCCGAGGACGGAGGTCCCGATAGTTCGTGCTACGCTAACTAGGCCGTGTCCCAGCAGTGTCCCTGTGGATGGAGTTTTCCGCGCTATGTTCCGCTACGCTATAGAGTCACCTAGTAGTATCGAGGCCCTGCTATGTTCCATAAATAATGTAGATATTGTCATAGCACCTGTGTGCTTCTGGCCTCGCTATCAATGTAAATTATGAGCTTGTGCTCGAGTTATATCAATAAAGATCAGTTCAGTTCTATTCCAAGTTGTTGTGTGTTTCCAGAAGACATGATCTCTGGGTTGGAAACACAGGGTAAACCGGTCCTCTGAGCCGGGGTGCCACAGATCTACATGTGAAGCGGAATATATAGCTGCTTCGGAAGCAGCGCAAGAAGGAGTCTGGATGAAGGAGCTCATATCCGATCTAGGAGTAATACCTAGTGCATCGGATCCAATGACTATCTGTTGTGACAACACTGGAGCTATTGCCATTGCCAAGGAGCCCAGGTTTCACAAGAAGACAAAGCACATCAAGCGCCGCTTCAACTCCATTCGTAATTACATTTAGGATGGAGACATAGAACTTTGCAAAGTACATATGGATCTGAATGTGTCAGACCCGTTGACTAAACCTCTTCCACGAGCAAAACATGATCAGCACTAGGACTCCATGGGTGTTAGATTAATTACAATGTAAACTAGATTATTGACTCTAGTGCAAGTGGGAGACTGTTGGAAATATGCCCTAGAGGCAATAATAAATTGGTTATTATCATATTTCCTTGTTCATGATAAATGTTAATTATTCATGCTAGAATTGTATTGACAGGAAACTTAAATACATGTGTGAATACATAACTACACCGTGTCCCTAGTAAGCCTCTACTAGACTAGCTCGTTGATCAAAGATGGTTATGGTTTCCTGACCATAGACATGAGTTGTCATTTGATAACGGGATCACATCATTAGGAGAATGATGTGATGGAAAAGACCCAACTGTAAGCTTAGCATCAGATCGTTTAGTTTATTTGCTACAACTTTCTTCATGTCAAGTATCTGTTCCTTAGACCATGAGATCGTGCAACTCCCTGACACCGGAGGAATACTTAGTGTGTATCCAAACGTCACTTCATAACTGGGTGATCATAAAGGTGCTCTACAGGTATCTCCGAAGGTGTTTGTTGGGTTGGCACGGATCGAGACTGGGATTTGTCACTTCGTATGACGGAGAGATATCTCTGGGCCCTCTCGGTAATACAACATCGTAAAGAGCTTGCAAGCAATGTGGCAAATGAGTTAGCCACGGGATCTTGTATTATAGAACGAGTAAAGAGACTTTCCGGTAAGGAGATTGAATTAGGTATGGAGATACCGACGATCGAATCTTGGGCAAGTAACATATCGCCGGACAAAGGGAATTGTATACGGGATTAACTAAATCCGTGACATCATGGTTCAACCAATAAAGATCTTCATTGAATATGTAGGAATCAATATGGGTATCCAGATCCCGCTATTGGTTATTGACCGGAGAGGTGTCTCGGTCATGTCTGCATGTTCCCGAACCCGTAGGGTCGCACGCTTAACATTCGATAGCACTAGGGTAGTATTGACATATTAACAGTGGAAAGTCCGAAGGTTGTTCGGAGTCTCGGATGGGTTTCGGGATATCACGAGGAGCTCCGGAATAGTCCGGAGGTAAAGATTCATATATGGGAAGTCCTATTTTGGTCACCGGAAAAGTTCGGAGGTATATCGGTATTGTATCGGATGCACCGAAGGGGTTACGGGGGTCCACCTGCCCCGGAGGGCCACATGGACAGCAAAGGGGGGCGCACCAGCCCCTAGTGGGCTGGGCGCTGATACGTCCCAGACGTATCTACTTTTCCAAACTATTTTGCTCTAGTTTGGACTCTAATTTGCATGATTTGAATGGAACTAACCCGAACTGACGCTGTTTTCAGCAGAATTGCCATGGTGTTGTTTTTGGGCAGAAATAAAAGTTCTTGGATGGACCTGAAAATTTATGGAGAATTATTTCATAATATATAAAAAATACTGGCGCAAAGATCCACCAGAGGGGGGGGCACCAGGTGCCACAAGCCTGGGGGGCGCGGCCACCCCCCAGGGCGCGCCTGGCAGGCTTGTGGGCCCCTGGCAGCTCCGTTTGACCTAACTCCAATGCTATAAGTACCTATTCATGGAGAAAAAAATCAGAGAGAAAGAATCATCATGTTTTACGAGACGGAGCCGCCGCCACCTCCGGTTCTTCATCGGGAGGGCTGATCTGGAGTCCGTTTGGGGCTCCGAAGAGGGGGATTCGACGATGTCGTCATCATCAACCATCCTCCATCACCAATTTCATGATGCTCACCACCGTGCATGAGTAATTTCTTCATAGGCTTGCTGGACGGTGATGAGTTGGATGAGATTCACCATGTAATCGAGTCAATTTGTTAGGGCTTTGATCCCTAGTATCCACTATGTTCTGAGATTGATGTTGCTATGACTTTGCTATGCTTAATGCTTGTCACTAGGGCCCGAGTGCCATGATTTCAGATCTGAACCTTTATATTTTCATGAATATATTTGAGTTCTTGATCCTATCTTGCAAGTTATATGCACCTGTTACGTGTCATGATCCGCATACCCCAAGGTGACAATAATTGGGATTCTTTCCGGTGATTGCCATAGTTTGAGTTGTTCATGTATTCACTATGTGTTAATGCTTTGTTCCGATTCTCTATTAAAAGGAGGCCTTAATATCCCTTAGTTTCCTTATGGACCCCGCTGCCACGGGAGGGTAGGACAAAAGATGTCATGCAAGTTCTTACTATAAGCACGTATGACTATATACGGAATACATGCCTACATTATATTGATGAATTGGAGCTATTGTGTATTGCCCTAGGTTGTGACTGTTACATGATGAATGTCATCCAACATAATTATCCATCACTGATCCAATGCCTACGCTTTTCGCATATTGAGCCTTGCTAAGTTACTTTCATTGCTGTTGCTGTTACAATTACTACAAAACTGCTTCTGTTACTGTCACTACTGTTACTATTGCTCTTGAAACTATCATACTATTGTGCTACTAAACACTTTGCTGCAGATATTTAGTTCTCCAGGTGTGGTTGAATTGACAACTCAACTGCTAATACTCACAAATATTCTTTGGCTCCCCTTGTGTCGAATCAATAAATCTGGGTGAAATACTACCCGCGAAAACTATTACGATCCCCTATACTTGTGGGTTATCAAGACCTTTTTCTGGCCCGTTGCCGAGGAGCATAGCTCTATCTGTTTAGTCACTTGGGATTTATATCTGTTGATCACTATGAAGAATCTGAAAGACGCTAAGACCAAGATCGTCCCCTCTATGACTAGAGGAGGTAAGGAACTGCCATCACACTCTGCACTTGATTTACCTTCTGTTTTGAGTAGGCTTGTGACACCACCACCTACTATTCATTCTGATATGTCGCAAGTTATTGATGATACTACTTCTGCTATGAATGATACTTATGATGATGCTAGTACTATGCTTGATAATACTTTGCCACTTGGTGAATTTCTTCATGAACAAATTGCTAAAGCTAAGGAAACTGAAAATGTTGAAACTCTTGAAAATTATGATTCACCTATTATGCCTAGCTCTCCTACTAGAGCTGAAATGCCTGAAACATCTGATGGACATGTTTTTGATAGAGAGACAACTAGGGCAATTCTTGCTTGTAATGATAGAGATGAGGTTATAAAATTGCTTGCTGAGTTGAAAGAAAAATCTATGAGGGGGAGAATGAAATATGATCCTAAGTTTGCTACCTCTCCCATATTTGTACTGATAAGGATTATGAATTCTCTGTCAATCCTGAGTTAATTACTTTGGTTGAATCTGATCCTTTTCATGGTTATGAAACTGAAACTGTTGTGGCACACCTTACTAAGTTGAATGATATTGCCGCCCTATTTGTTCATGAGGAAAAAATTTGCTATTACTATATTCTTAAGTTGTTTCCTTTCTCATTAAAGGGTGATGCTAAGAAATGGTTTAATACTCTTGCTCCTAGTTGTGTGCGTAGTCCCCAAGATATGATCTATTACTTCTCTGAAAAATATTTTCCTGCTCATAAGAAACAAGCTGCCTTATAGGAAATATTTAACTTTGTGCAAATTGAAGAAGAGAATCTCCCTCAAGCTTGGGGGAGGCTTCTCCGATTACTTAATGCTTTGCCTGATCATCCTTTTAAGAAGAATGAAATACTTGATATCTTTTATAATGGACTAACCGATGCTTCTAGGGACTACCTAGATAGTTGTGTCGGTTGTGTTTTCAGGGAATGAACTGTTGGACTGGCTGAAGTACTATTGAATAATATATTGAGAAATGTTGATGATTGGACACTTCCTGAACCACCACCTAAGCCAACTCTGAAGAAGAGAGGTATTCTATTCCTCAGTCCATAAGATATGCAAGAAGCTAAGAAATCTATGAAGGAAAAAGGTATTAAAGCTGAAGATGTTAAGAATTTACCACCTATTGAAGAAATACATGGGCTCGACACCCCGACACAGGCAGTGGAGGTAAATTCTCTCACTAGATTTGATGAAGGAGATATTCCGTATAATAAATCTGCTAGCCAATGCTTGTATGAATTTGATAATTACATCATTAAACAGGAACACTTTAATATGTATGTTAGAAATCAACTAAAACGGAATGCCATCATGATTGAACGCTTGAGTGATTTGATGTTTAGAACTGCTAATGATGTTAAATGCTTGAGTAAACATGCTTCTATGGTTCAGACTCAGTTAGAACAAATTGCTAAGTCACAAAATGATTTGCTTGATGAAATAAATAATAAAAAGAACGATCATGCTGTTAGAGTTGTTACTAGAGGAGGTAGTATGACCCAGGATTCTCTATATCCTGAAGGTCATCCTAAAAGAATTGAACAAGATTCTCAAAGAAATAATATTGATGCACCTAGTCCATTCTTTCGTCCAATTTGCATCATGATTTCCTACTGTTATTTATTATGTTTTTGATCATTATTTAGCTTTATGGTAAAATTCTTATGCTTTTTCTCTCTTATTTTGCAAGATTTACATGAAGAGGGAGAATGCCGACAGCTGGAATTCTGGACTTGAAATAGCCACATCAGAGATACCTATTCTACAGAGCTCCAATTAACCTGAAATTTCACGGAGATTTTTCATTGAATATATAAAAAATACTGGAGAAAAGAAATACCAGAGGGGACCCACCAGTTTCCCACAAGGCAACAGGGCGCGGCCCGCCTGGGCACGCCCTGATGCCTTGTGGAGCCCACAGCTGGCCTCTGGCCCCCTCCTTCCACTATATGAAGCCATTTGCCCTAGAAAAAATAAAGAGAAGACTTTAAGGACGAAGCGCCGCCGTCTCGAGGCGGAACATGGGCAGGAGCTATTTTGCTCTCCGGCGGAGCGATTCCGCCGGGGATACTTCCCTCCGGGAGGGGGAAATCGAAGCCATCGACATCACCAACGTTCCTCTCATCGTGGGAGGACCAATCTTCATCAACATCTGTACCAGCACCATCTCATCTCAAACCCTAGTTCATCTCTTGTATTCAATCTTTGTCTCAAAACCTCAGATTGGTACCTGTGGGTTGCTAGTAGTGTTGATTACATCTTGTAGTTGATGCTAGTTGGTTTATTTGGTGGAAGATTATATGTTTAGATCCTTAATGCTATTCAATACCCCTCTAATCTTGAACATGAATATGATTTGTGATTAGTTACTTTTGTTCTTGAGGACATGGGAGAAGTCTTGTCATAAGTAATCATGTGAATTTGGTACTCGTTCGATATTTTGATGATATGTATGTTGTTGCTTCCTTTAGTGGTGTCGTGTGAACGTCGACTACATGACACTTCACCATCTTTGGGCCTAAGGGAAGGCATTGTGGAGTAGTAATTAGATGATGGGTTGCTAGAGTGATAGAAGCTTAAACCCTAGTTTATGCGCTATTCCGTAAGGGTCTGATTTGGATCCATATGTTTCATGCCGTGGTTAGAGTTATCTTAATTCTTCTTTCGTAGTTGCGGATGCATGCGAGAGGGGGTAATCATAAGTGGGAGGCTTGTTCAAGAAAGAACATCACCCAAGCACCGGTCCACCCACATATCAAATCATCAAAGTAGCGAACGCGAATCAAACAAACATGATGAAAGTGACTAGATGAAATTCCCATGTGTCCTCGAGAATGCTTTGCTTATTATACGAGTTCTTTCCGGCTTGTCCTTTGCTACAAAAAGGATTGGGCCACCTTGTTGCACCTTTTGTTACCATTACTACTTGTTACTTGTTACGAATTATCTTGCTATCAAAACTATCTGTTACCGCTACTTTCATTACTTGCAGAGAATACCTTGCTGAAAACCGCTTGTCATTTCCTTCTGCACCTCGTTGGGTTTGACACTCTTACTTATCGAAAGGACTACGATTGTTCCCCTATACTTGTGGGTTATCAAGACTCTTTTCTGGCACCATTGTCGGGGAGTGAAGCGCCTTTGGTGAGTGGAATTTGGTAAGGAAACATTTATATTATGTGCTGAAATATATTGTCACTTGTCTCTATGGAAAGTAATCCTTTGAGGGGCTTGTTCGGGGTATCTTCACCTCGACCGGAAGCAATAAGAGTTGCTCCTCAACCTATTGAACCTATTGAAAATATTTATTATGAAATTCCTTCAGGTATGATAGAGAAACTGCTAGCTAATCCTTATGCAGGAGATGGAACGGTACATCCTGATATGCATTTGATCTATGTGGATGAAATTTGTGGATTGTTTAAGCTTGCAGATTTATCCGGAGATGGAGTTAAGAAGAAATTATTTCCTTTATCTTTGGAGGGAAAGGCATTGACATGGTATAGGCTATGTGATGATACTAAAACGTGGGACTGGAACCGGTTGAAGCTGGAATTCCACCATAAATTTTATCCTATGCATTTGGTTCATTGTGATCGGAATTATATATATAATTTTTGGCCTCGTGAAGGAGAAAGTGTCGCTCAAGCTTGGGGCAGGCTTAAGTATATGTTGCACACATGCCCCAATCATGAGCTCTCAAGAGAAATAATTCTTCAAAACTATTATGCTTGGCTTTCTTATAATGATCAATCCATACTTGATACTTCTTCTGCTGGTCCCTTTCTGAAGAGAACTATTGAATCCAGATGGGATCTTCTAGAAAGAATTAAACGTAACTCTGAAGATTGGGAAATCAACAAAGGTAATGAGTCAGGTATAAATCTTGAGTTTGATTGTGTTAAATCTTTTATGGAAACTGATGCTTTTCGTAAGTTTAGTACTAAATATGGACTTGACTCTGAGATAATAGCTACCTTTTGTGAATCTTTTGCTGCTCATGTTGATCTCCCTAAGGAGAAATGGTTTAAATATCACCCACCTATTGAATTGAATGAAGAACCTGTTAGTGTTAAAGAAGAAACAATTGTTTACCATGTTGATCCAGTTGTGTATACTGCTTATATTGAGAAACCTCCTTTCCCTATTACTATTAAGGAACACGCTAAAGCTTCAACTGTGGTTAATAAGAGTGATATTAGAGCACCTAGACCTTCTGAACAAATTAAAGTTGAACCTAGTGTTGCAATGGTTAAAGATATTTTGGTTGATAACATTGATGGACATGTCATATATTTCCGTGATGAAGCAACTAGAATTGCTAAGCCAGACACTAAAGATAAAAACAAACCTGCAGTTGGCTTGCCTATTATTTCTGTTAAAATTGGAGATCATTGCTATCATGGTTTATGTGATATTGGTGCTAGTGTGAGTGTGATACGTCTCCATCGTATCTATAATTTTTGATTGTTTCATGCCATTATTCTACCACTTTCACATATTTTTGGCAGCATTTTATATTATTTTTGGGACTAACATATTGATCCAGTGCCCAGTGCCAGTTTCTGTTTGTCACATGTTTTTTGTTTCGCAGAATATCCATATCAAACGAAGTCCAAATGCAACAAAATTTTATGGAGAATTATTTTGGAATATATGTGATTTTTGGGAGGTGAAATCAACGCAAGGCGGTGCTCGTGGGCCCCACGAGGCACCAGGGCGCGCCAGGGGGGTCCGGCGTGCCGTGGTGCCTCGTGAGGCCCTCGTAGGTCGGTTAGTGCCCTTTTTCAGCCGCAAGGAAGCTAATATCCAAAAAAATCGTGTTAAAATTTCAGTGCAATCGGAGTTACGGATCTCCGGGAATTTAAGAAACGGTGAAGTGCCAGAAAACAGGAACGCGAAACAGAAGAGAACATAGAGAGAGATCCAATCTAGGAGGGGCTCCTGCCCCTCCGCCGCCATGGCAGCCATGGACCAGAGGGGAAACTCTACTCCCATCTAGGGGGTGGCCAAGGAAGAAGAAGAAGGAGGGGGGGCTCTCTCCCCCTCTCTTCCGGTGGCGCCGGAGCGCCGCCGGGGGAACCAACATGATGGCGATCTAGACCAACAACTTCGCCGCCGTCAACACCAACTCTCTCCCCCTCTATGCAGCGGTGTAACCTCTCTTTTCCCGCTGTAATTCTCTACTTGAACATGGTGCTTAATGCTACATATTATTATCCAATGATTTGTGGCCATCCTATGATGTTTGAGTAGATTCGTTTTGTCCTATGGGTTGATTGATGATCGTGATTGGTTTGAGTTGTATATTTTATTTTGGTGCTGTCCTATGGTGCTCTCCGTGTCCCACAAGCATGAGGGATTCCCGCTGTAGGGTTTGCAATACGTTCATAATTCTATTATGGTGGGCGGGTAGAGTGACAGAAGCTTACACCCGAGTAAGGGGGTTGTTGCGTAGGAGTAAAGAGGACTTGATACTTAATGCTATGGTTGGGTTTTACCTTAATGATCTTTGGTAGTTGTAGATGCTTGCTAGAGTTCCAAAGTGCATATGATCCAAGTACGGAAAGTATGTTAGCTCATGCCTCTCCCTCATATAAAATTGCAACAATGATTACCAGTCTAGTTATCGATTGCCTAGGGACAAATCATTCTCTTGTGTTACAAAAGGTTTCTACTAAACAACTAACTTTTATTATCTTGCAAATTACTCATAGTTTTATTCTCGCAAAGTACTTCTAGTTTTATTCTTGCAAACCTATCCTATCACCTACAAAATAGTTTCATACTTGTTCTAGGTAAAGCGAATGTTAAGTGCGCGTAGAGTTGTATCGGTGGTCGATAGAACTTGAAGGGAATATTAATTCTACCTTTAGCTCCTCATTGGGTTCGACACTCTTATTTATCGAAAAAGCTACAATTGATCCCCTATACTTGTGGGTTATCAGAGTGCTATTCCGTTTACTCTCTATTAAGAAGTCATGAATGATATTGCACCTGTTGAGATTGAAGATATTGATGTTACTATTAAGCTTGCAAATAGAGATACTATTTCACCGCTTGGGATTGTTAGAGATGTTGAAGTCTTGTGTGGTAAGATCAAATACCCTACTGATTTTCTTGTTCTTGGATCACCACAAGATGATTTTTGTCCCATTATATTTGGTAGACCCTTCTTGAATACTGTTAATGCTAAGATTGATTACACTAAAGAAATTGTTAGTGTTAATTTTGGTGAGATGTCTCATGAGTTTAATTTCTCTAAGTTTCGTAGACAACCTCATGATAAAGAATTGCCTAGTAAGGATGAAAATATTGGTCTTGCTTCCATTGCTGTGCCTCCTACTGATCCATTAGAACAATATTTGCTTGAGCATGAGAATGCCATGCATATGAATGAAAGAAATGAAATAGATGAATTATTCTTTAAACAAGTACCTATCCTTAAACATAATTTGCCTATTGAAACCTTGGGAGATCCATCTCCACCTAAGGGTGATCCTGTGTTTGAATTAAAGCAATTACCTGATACTCTTAAATATGCTTATCTTGATGAAAAGACGATATATCCTGTTATTATTAGTGCTAACCTTTCAGAGCATCAAGAAAAGAGATTACTTAAAATTCTGAGGAAGCACCGTGCCGCTATTGGATATACTCTTGATGACCTTAAGGGCATTAGTCCCACTTTATGTCAGCATAAAATTCATATGGAGCCGGATGCTAAACCCGTTGTTGACCATCAAAGAAGGTTGAATCCTAGAATGAAAGATGTGGTAAGAATAGAAATATTAAAGCTTCTGGAAGCAGGTATAATTTATCCCATAGCTGATAGTAGATGGGTAAATCCTGTTCATTGTGTTCCTAAGAAAGGAGGTATTACCGTTGTTCCTAATGATAAAAATGAACTTATCCCACAAAGAATTGTAACTGGTTATAGGATGGTAATTGATTTCAGGAAATTAAATAAAGCTACTAGAAAAAATCATTACCCCTTGCCTTTTATTGATCAAATTTTAGAAAGATTGTCTAAGCATACACACTTTTGTTTCCTAGATGGTTATTCTGGTTTCTCTCAAATACCTGTATCACCTGAAGATCAAGAGAAAACCACCTTTACTTGTCCTTTTGGAACTTATGCTTATTGTCGTATGCCTTTTGGTTTATGAGATGCACCTGCTACCTTTCAAAGATGTATGACTGCTATATTCTTTGACTTTTGTGAAAAGATGTATGATTTCTCCGTTTACGGAACTTCTTTTGATGATTGCTTAAGCAACCTTGATCGAGTTTTGCAAAGATGTGAAGAAACTAATCTTGTCTTGAATTGGGAGGAGTGCCACTTTATGGTGAATGAAGGTATAGTCTTTGGGCATAAAATTTCTGAAAGAGGTATTGAAGTTGATAAAGCTAAAGTTGATGCTATTGAGAAAATGCCATGTCCTAAAGATATCAAAGGTATAAGAAGTTTCCTTGGTCATGCTGGTTCTATAATAGGTTTATAAAAGACTTCTCTAAAATTTCTAGACCTCTTACCAATCTCTTGCAAAAAGTTGTTCCATTTGTTTTTGATGATGATTGTGTAGAAGCCTTTGAAATACTTAAGAAAGCCTTAATTTCTGCACCTATTGTTCAACCACCTGATTGGAACCTACCCTTTGAAATTATGTGTGATGCTAGTGATTATGCTGTTGGTGCTGTTCTAGGACAAAGAGTTGATAAGAAATTAAATGTTATCCATTATGCTAGTAAAACTCTCGACAGTGCTCAAAGAAATTATGCTACTACTGAGAAAGAATTTTTAGCAGTTGTGTTTGCATGTGATAAATTTAGATCTTATATTGTTGATTCCAAAGCTACTATTCACACTGATCAGGCTGCTATTATATACCTTATGGAAAAGAAAGTTGCTAATTCTAGACTTATTAGGTGGGTTCTTTTGCTACAAGAATTTGACTTGCATATTATTGATAGAAAGGGAGCTGAGAATCCCGTGGCAGATAATTTGTCTAGAATGGAAAATGTTCTTGATGACCACTTCCTATTAATGATGATTTCCCTAATGAACAATTAGCTTTGATAAATGCTTCTCGTAATACTCCTTGGTATGCAGACTATGCTAATTACATTGTTGCTAAATACATACCACCTAGCTTTACATATCAACAAAAGAAAACGTTTTTCTTTGATTTAAGACATTACTTTTGGGATGACCCACATCTATATAAAGGAGTAGATGGTATTATTAGACGTTGTGTACCTGAGCATGAACAAGAACATGAACAAATCCTTCGTAAGTGTCACTCCGAGGCATATGGAGGACACCATGCGGGAGACCGAACTGCACACAAGGTATTACAATCTGGTTTTTATTGGCCTACTCTTTTCAAAGATGCACGTAAGTTTGTCCTTTCTTGTGATGAATGTCAAAGAATTGGTAATGTTGGTAGACGTCAGGAAATGCCTATGAATTATTCACTTGTTATTGAACCATTTGATGTTTGGGGTTTTGATTATATGGGACCTTTTCCTAAATCCAATGGGTATACTCATATTTTAGTTGCTGTTGATTACGTTACTAAGTGGGTAGAAGCTATTCCAACTAGTAGTGCTGATCATAACACTTCTATTAAAATGCTTAAAGAAGTTATTTTCCCGAGGTTTGGAGTCCCTAGATATTTAATGACTGATGGTGGTTCACATTTTATTCATGGTGCTTTCCGTAAGTTGCTTGCTAAATATGATGTTAACCATAGAATTACATCTCCTTATCATCCTCAGCCTAGTGGTCAAGTTGAATTAACTAATAGAGAAATAAAATTGATTTTGCAAAAGACCGTTAATAGATCCAGAAAGAATTGGTCTAAGAAACTTGATGATGCATTATGGGCTTATAGAACTGCATATAAAAATCCTATGGGTATGTCTCCGTATAAAATGGTTTATGGAAAAGCATGTCATTTACCTCTTGAATTAGAACATAAAGCTTATTGGGCAATTAAAGAACTTAATTATGATTTTAAACTTGCCAGTGAGAAGAGGTTATTTGATATTAGTTCTTTAGATGAATGGAGAACCCAAGCCTATGATAATGCTAAGTTGTTTAAAGAAAAAGTTAAAAGATGGCATGACAAAAGAATTCAAAAACAGGAATTCAAAGTAGGTGATCATGTTCTATTATACAATACTCGCTTAAGGATTTTTGCAGGAAAACTTCTCTCTAAATGGGAGGGGTCATATGTCATCGAAGAAGTTTATCGCTCTGGAGCCATCAAAATAAATAACTCCGAAGGCAATAATCCGATAGTGGTGAATGGGCAAAGAATTAAGCATTATATTTCAGGTACTCCCATCAATGTTGAAACTAATATTATTGAAACAATTACACCGGAAGAGCACATCAAAGAGTCCTTCCGGAACGCTCCAGAACCCTGAAAAGGGGTAGGTATGTGATACGGTAAGTAAATCGACTCCAAAAATTCCATAAAAATTATTTCTGTCAGTTTTGGAATATTAGAAAAATTACAAAAAAAGAAATAGCCGAGGGGACCCACATGTCGCCCACAAGGCAACAGGGCGCGACCGCCCTGGGGGGCGCCCTGATACCTTGTGGGCCCCACGTGTGCCTTCCCGACTCCGTTTTCTTCCCGTATGCTTGTTTTGCAAGATAAACATTCTTTATATATACTCCCATATGTTTTGACCACCGTATCACAAGTTTTCCCTCTTCTCTTGTTTTGTGCTGTTTTCTATCTGATTTCGAGGCCAAGCATCATGTCTTCCTCTTCCTCCAACAATGTGGGAGACGATGCTTGGTTGCTGCGGATGGAGCTCAGGAGGGAGGTGGAAGAAGAGGTTACAATGGAAGAAGATGATGGAGATTCGCTTGAGGTCCACCCTCCGGCTTCTGAGAGGGGTACCCTTGCCGGCATCTCCACAATTGAAAATCCTCATCAAGCCGGGAGAAGCACTACAAGCCATGGGAATCCAGAGGTACAAGGAGGGCTCCCTCCTCAAAGGCCCTTACACAGGTTACATCAGAACAACTTTCATAACTTGGTTCACAATTATGGGGTTGACAACACTCCTCGTATGCACATACCTTCCAATTGGGACATCTCTCGTCCAAGTGAAAGTGATGCAGGAAAGAATGCTTGGGGGCCAGAGAACAAGCATATTATGGCCGAAGTCCAAAAGAATACAGAGATGATACAGCATGTGCTTCGAGAAATTCAGAGCCTAAAAGAGATCCTAATTAATGTCGTGAAGGACAAGCCTACCTCTTCATCACCACCATCACCAAAGAAGGAGACTTGAGTACATGGGTATGGGCACTCCCCTGGGCTTGTGCCAAGCTTGGGGGAGGCGCCCCGGTATCGTATCACCATCACTTTTTCATCATCATTATCTATCTTAGTTCGATCCTTAGTTATTTCATGATTTAGAGGAATAAAGTTTTAGTATGATTTAGTTTCGAGTGCTTGCTTTGTGATCTATCTATCTATGTAATCGTGTGTGAAAGTTATATAATAAAGAGTAGTTTGAGTTGAGTGTTTTACTTTTGATGATCCAATCTTAGAAATAAAGAAAGAATAAAAATAAGATCACATGCTAATCCCATGTGGAGTGATGACTTCACATAAAAGAAGTATAATTGATAAAACTTGTTGGAAGATGACAAACATAGCATTGGTCATTGTAGCAATTCATGAAAAAGTAATAAAGGAAGAGAGGCCTCACATATAAATACACTATCTTGGACATCTTTTATGATTGTGAGCCCCCATCAAATATTCTATGTCAATTAGTTGACGTTGGACAAGGAAGACAACGTAACGAGTTATGTTTGCTTATATTCACATAGAAGTTATATTGTTTTGGATCCTCTAACATGTGGTGTTTGCCCCTATCTTTGCTAGCCATAATTCCTCACTAAGTAGAGATACTACTTGTGCATCCAAAACCCTTGAACCCTGTTTCATGTCATGAGAGTCCACCATATCTACCTATGGATTGAATAAGATCCTTCAAGTAAGTTGTCATCGGTGCAAAATCAATAAAAATTGCTCCTAAATATGTTTGAACTTTTATTGTAAGGGAAAATAAGCTTTGTACGATCTTGTGATGGTGGACCAATAAAAGCGACAGACTGCCTAATAAAGGTCACTATCACAAGGGGCAATATAAAGTGACGTTCCTTTACATTAAGAGCTTGCACATCCAAAAACAAAAAGCGCATGACAACCTCTGCTTCCCTCTGCGAAGGGAATATCTTTTACTTTATGTATTTACTTTCATGCAAGAGTCAATAGTATTCTTCTCTATTCTGTTTTATTTTCTCTTTTGGCAAACATCATGTGGTGGGAATTGATCCATGCATATATATCTAGTTGAATGTAGGTGATCATGAGTTATTATTGTTGACATTACCCTTGAGGTAAAAATGTTGGGAGGCAAAATTATAAGCCCCTATCTTTCTATGTGTTCGACTGAAACTTTTGCCCCATAAGTATGACGTGAGTGTCAGCAATCATAGAAGACTAAATGATAGTTGAGTATGTGAACTTGCTAAACAAAGCTCTTACATAGACTCTTCCTGATAATATGATGAATTGCAATTGCTTCAATGACTGAGATCATAGTTTGTTAGTTTTCAATTCGGTTTATGGTTCATACTTTAACTTGTGGATGAATTGTCACTTTTTCATGAGAAGTTTTATGATGATAGATTGTTGTTATAATAAAGATCATGATGGTCCATGTTCGTATTTTATTTTTATCGACGTCTCTCTCTCTCTAAACATGTGGTCATGATTATCGATTTTGACTTTTTGCTTGAGGGCAAGCGAGGTCTAAGCTTCGGGGAGTTGATACGTCCAATTTGCATCATGATTTCCTACTATTATTTATTATGTTTTTGATCATTATTTCACTTTATGGTACAATTCTTATGCCTTTTCTCTCTTATTTTACAAGATTTACATGAAGAGGAAGAATGCCGACAGCCAAAATTCTGGACCTGAAATAGCCACATCAGAGATACCTATTCTACAGAGCTCCAATTGACGTAAAATTTCATGGAGATTTTTTATTGAATATATAAAAAATACTGGAGAAAATAAATACCAGAGGGGACCCACCAGTTGCCCACAAGGCAACAGGGCGCCCCCCTGGGCGCGCCCTGATGCCTTGTGGGGCCCACAGCTGGCCTCTGGCCCCTTCTTCCACTATATGAAGCCATTTGCCCTAGAAAAAATCAAGAGAAGACTTTCGGGACGAAGCGCAGCCGTCTCGAGGCGGAACCTGGGCAGGAGTTATTTTGCTCTCCGGCGGAGCGATTCCGCCGGGGATACTTCCCTCCGGGAGGGGGAAATCGAAGCCATCGACATCATGAATGATCCTCTCATCATGGGAGGACCAATCTTCATCAACATCTTCACCAGAACGATGTCATCTCAAACCCTAGTTCTGTTGGGGAACGTTGCATGGGAAACAAAAAATTTCCTACGCACACACAAGATCTATCCATGGAGATGAGCATCTACGAGAGGGAGAGAGAATCTACATACCCTTGTAGATCGCTAAGCGGAAGCGTTAAGAAACGCGGTTGATGTAGTCGAACGTCTTCGCGATTCAAATCGCCGAGTGTCCCACGATCCCATCACGATCCGTCTTGCAATCCAATCACGATCCGTCCCACGATCCCATCACGATCCGTCCCGCGATCAAATCATGAACCATCTCGCGATCCTGATCACGGTCCTTCCGATCTAGCGCCGAACGGACATCACCTCCGCGTTCAGCACATGTACAGCTCGATGACGATCTCTGCCTTCTTGATCCAGCAAGAGGGAGCGGAGAGGTAGAAGAGTTCTCCGGCAGCGCGACGGCGCGGCGGCGATGGTGGTGGAACAATTCCGGCAGGGCTTCGCCTAAGCACCACTGAAACTAGACTAGAGGAGAAACCGATCTAGATGAAGTAGAGGGAGCACGTGGAAATTAGGGTTATTTTCTCCTCTAAATCCTCTAGTATATATAGGAGGGAGGGAGGGGAGGAGGCAGCCTCAAACCCTCAAGGGCTGGCCGAAATTGGAGGTGGAGGAGTCCTACTCCAATCCTACTAGGAGTAGGATTCCTCCTCTCCACTTGGAAACACTTTCCACCTTTCCACCTTTGGGTTTTTTCCACCTCCAGCCACATGGGCCTTAGTGGGGGACTTGGCCAGACCACTAAGGGCTGGCTTGACTCCTCCCACAGCCCATGAGGCCCCTTGGGTCGAAATACCCCTCACGATGGTCCCCGGTACCCCTCCTGGCACTCACGGTACACTACCGAAGTACCCGAAACTTTTCCGGTGACCAAAACGGGACTTCCTATATATCAATCTTTACCTCCGGACCATTTCGAAGCTCCTCGTGACGTCCGGGATCTCATCCGGGACTCTGAACAACCTTCGGTCACCACCATACATAACTCTCCTATACCGAAACGTCACCGAACCTTAAGTGTGCAGACCCTGCGGGTTCGAGAACTATGTAGACATGACCGAGACACCTCTATGGCCAATAACCAATAGCGGGACCTGGATGCCCATATTGGTTCCCACATATTCTATGAAGATCTTCATCGGTTGAACCTCTATGTCAAGGATTCAGTTAATCCCGTATGCTGTTCCCTTTGTTCTTCGGTATGTTACTTGCCCGAGATTCGATCGTCGGTATCTCTATACCTAGTTCAATCTCGTTACCGGAAAGTCTCTTTACTCGTTCCGTAATACAAGATCATGTGGCTAACTCTTTAGTCACTTTGCTTGCATGGCTCATTGTGATGTTGTATTACCGAGTGGGCCCTGAGATACCTCTCCATCACACGGAGTAACAAATCCCAGTCTTGATCCATGCCAACCCAACAGACACCCTCAGAGATACCTGTAGAGCATCTTTATAGTCACCCAGTTACGTTGCGACGTTTGATACACACAAGGCACTCCTACGGTGTCAGTGAATTGCATGATCTCATGGTCATAGGAACAGATATTTGACATGCAGAAAACAATAGCAATAAACTGACACGATCATATGCTATGTTCATAGTTTGGGTCTTGTCCATCACATCATTCTCCTAATGATGTGATCCCGTTATCAAATGACATCTCATGTCTATGGCCTGGAAACCTTGACCATCTTTGATCAACGAGCTAGTTAACTAGAGGCATACTAGGGACACAGTGTTGTCTATGTACCCACACATGTATTTGAGTTTCCAATCAATACAATTATAGCATGGATAATAAACGATTATCATGAACAAGGAAATATGATAATAACCAATTTATTATTGCCTCTAGGGCATATTTCCAACAGTCTCCCACTTGCACTAGAGTCAATAATCTAGTTCACATCACCATGTGATTTACATTGTTTTGAATCTAACACCCAATGAGTTCTGGGGTTCGATCATGCTTTGCATGTGAGAGAGGTCTTTAGTCAACGGTCTGCAGCCTTCGGATCCGTGTGTTCTTTACAAATCTCTATGTCATACTGTAGATACTGCTACCACACTCCACTTGGAGCTATTCCAAATGGCTGCTCCACTATACGTATCCTGACTGCTACTCAGAGTCGTCCGGATAGGTGTCAAAGCTTGCATCGACGTAACCCTTTACGACGAACTCTTTATCACCTCCATAGTCGAGAAATATTTCCTTAGTCCTCTAGTTACTAAGGATAATCTTGACCGCTGTCCAGTGATCCACTTCTGGATCACTCTTGTACCCCTTGTCAGAATCATGGCAAGGCACACATCAGGTGCGGTACACAGCATGGCATACTATACAGAGCCTATGGATAAGGCATAGAGGACGACCTTCGTCCTTTCTCTTTCTTCTGCCGTGGTCGAGCTTTGAGTCTCACTCAACTCCACACCTTACAAATCAGGCAAGAACTCTTTCTTTGACTGATCCATTTTGAACTTTTTCAAAATCTTGTCAAGGTATGTACTCATTGAAAGTCTTATCAGACGTCTTGATCTATCTCTATAGATCTTGATGCCCAATATTTAAGTAGCTTCATTCCAGGTCTTCCTTTGAAAAACTCCTTTCAAACGACCCTTTATGCTTTCCAGAAATTCTACATTATTTCCGATCAATAATATGTCAACCACATATACTTATCAGAAATTCTATAGTGCTCCCACTCACTTTATTGTAAATACAAGTTTCTCATAAACTTTGTATAGACTCAAAAACTTTGATCACCTCATCAAAGCGTATATTCCAACTCCGAGATGCTTGCTCCAGTCCATAGAAGGATCGTTGGAGTTTGCATACATTTTAGCATCCTTAGGACTGACAAAAACCTTTCGGTTGTATCACATACAACTTTTCCTCACGGATACCGTTAAGGAAACGATGTTTTGGCATCCATCTGCCAGATTTCATAATCGAAAAATGCAGCAACTGCTAACATAATTCCGACAGACTTTAGCATCACTACGGGTGAGAAAATATCATTGTAGTCAACTCCTTGAACTTGTGATAAACCCTTTGCCACAAGTCGAGCTTTATAGACGGTGACATTACCGTCCGCGTCCATCTTCCTTTTAAAGATCCATTTGTTCTGAATGGCCTTACGCCCTTCAGGTAATACTTCCTAAGTCCATACTTTGTTTTCATACATGGATCCCATCTCGGATTTCATGGCCTCTAACCATTTATCGGAATCCGGGCCCATCATCACTTCTCCATAGCTCGTAGGTTCATCGTTGTCCAACAACATGACCTCTAAAACAGGGTTGCCGTACCACTTAGGAGCAGTACGCATTCCTTGTCGACCTACGAGATTCGATAGTAACTTGATCCGAAGCTTTATGATCATCATCATTAACTTCCTCTTCAACTGATGTAGGCTCTGTAGAAACATCTTTCTGCGCTGCGCTACTCTCAGGTTGAAGTAAAGGTTCAACAACCTCATCAAGTACTATCTTCCTCCCACTCAATCTTTCGAAAGAAACTCTTTCTCGAGAAAGGACCCGTTTTAGCAACAAACACTTTGTGCTTGGATCTGAGATAGAAGGTTCACCCAACCGTTACGTTAGGGTATTCTATGAAGATGCATTTGTCCGCTTTGGGTTCGAGCTCATTAGGTAAAAACCCTTTTTCACATAAGCGTCGCAGCCCCAAACATTAAGAAATGACAGCTTAGGTTTCCGCCAAACCAAAATTCATACGGTGTCATCTCAACGGACTTAGATGGTGCCCCTTTTTAAGTGAATGTGGTTGTCTCTAATGCATAACCCTAAAACGATAGTGGTAAATCGATAAGAGACATCATAGTTCGCACCATATACAATAGAGCACGACTACGACGTTCGGACACACCATCACACCATGGTGTTCCAGTTGGCATGAGTTTTGAAACAACTTCCACATTGTCTTAAGTTGTATACCAAACTCGTAACTCAGATATTCACCTCCACGATCATATCGTAGATATTTTATCTTCTTGTCATGATGATCTCAAACTTCACTCTGATTTTGTTTGAACTTTTCAAACGTTTCAGACTTGTGTTTCATTAAGTAAATATACCCATATCTACTTAAATCATCAGTGAAGGTAGGAAAATAACGATATCCACCGCACACTATAATACTCACTGGACCGCATACATCAACATGTATCATTTCCAATAAGTCAATTGCCCGCTCCATCATACCGGAAAACGGGGTTTTAGTCATCTTGCCCATGAGGCATGGTCTGCATGCCTCAACCGATTCGAAATCGAATGAGTCCAAAGATCCATTAGCATGGAGTTTCTTCATGCGTTTTACACCAATATGACATTTAGCGGCAGTGCCACAAGTATGTGGTACTATCATTATTAACTTTGTATCTTTTGGCATCAATATTATGAACATGTGTATCACTACGATCAAGATTCAATAAACCACTCTTATTGGGTGCATGACCATTGAAGGTATTATTCATGTAAATAGAATAACCATTATTCTCTAACTTAAATGAATAACCGTATTGCAATAAACATGATCTAATCACGTTCATGCTTGATGCAAACACCAAATAACATTTATTTAGGTTCATCACTAATCCCAAAGGTAGAGAGAGCGCGCGATGGTGATCACATCAACCTTGGAAACACTTCCAACACTCATCGTCACCTCACCCTTAGCTAGCCTCCGTTTATTCCGTAGCTTTTATTTTGAGTTACTAACATTTAGCAACCGAACCGGTATCTAATACCCAGGTGCTACTAGGAGTACTAGTAAGGTACACATCAATAACACGTATATCAAATATACTTCTGTCGACGTTGCCAACCTTCTTATCTACCAAGTATCTAGGGTTGTTCAACTTCAGCGACCGTTCTCCTCTTAATAGAAGCACTCAGTCTCGGGTTTGGGTTCAACCTTGGGTTTCTTTACTGGAGCAGCAACTGGCTTGCCATCCATGAAGTATCCCTCCTTGCCCTTGCCCTTCTCGAGACTAGTGGTTTCACTAACCATCAACACTTGATGCTTCCTTCTTGATTTCTACCTTCGCGGTGTCAAACATTGCGAACAGCTCAGGGATCATTATTTCCATCTCTGGCCTTTTATAGTTCATCACGAAGCTCTAGTAGCTTAGTGACAGTGATTTGGAGAACTATATCAATCACTATCTTATCTGGAAGATCAACTCCCACTCGATACAAGCGGTTGTAGCACCCAAACAATTTGAGCACATGCTCAACGATTGAGCTATTCTCCATCATCTTGCAGGCAAAGAAACTTGTTGGAGGTCTCATACCTCTCAACACGGGCACGAGCCTGAGATCCCAATTTCAGCTCTTAGAACATCTCATATGTTCCGTGACGTTCAAAACATTTTGGAGCCTCAATTCTAAGCCGTAATGCATGACGCACTGAACTATTAAGTAGTCATCGGAATGTGCCTGTCAGATGTTCACAACATCTACAGACGACACTAGAGGGGGTGGCACACCGAGCGGTGCATTAAGGACATAAGCCTTCTGTGCAGCAATGAGGACAATCCTCAGATCACGGACCCAGTCCGCATTATTGCTACCATCATCTTTCAACTCTATTTCTCTAGGAACATATAAAAATTCAAGGGAGCTACAACGCGATCTAGTAATCTACAACATAATTGCAAAGACACTTTGACTATGTTCATGATAATGAGTTTAGTTAATCATATTACTTAAAACTCCCACTCAAATTGACATCCCTCCGGTCATTCGAGTGTCACATGATCCAAATCCACCAACTCAAGTCCGATCATCACGTGAGTTGAGGTGGTTTCAATGGTGAACATCTCCATGTTGATCATATCTACTATATGACTCATGTTCGACCTTTCGGTCTCTTGTGTTCCGAGGCCATGTCTGTACATGCTAGGCTCGTCAAGTTTAACCCGAGTGTTCTGCACGTGCAACACTGGCTTGCACCCGTTGTATGTGAACGTAGAGTCTATCACACCCGATCATCACGTGGTGTCTCGAAACGACGAACTTTCGCAACGGTGCACACTCGGGGAGAACACAATTTATCTTGAAATTTAAGTGAGGGATCACCTTATAATGCTACCGTCGTCCTAAGCAAAATAAGATGCATAAAAGGATTAACATCACATGCAAATCATAAGTGAGATGATATGGCCATGAACTTGTGCTTTTGATCTCCATCTCCAAAGCACCGGCATGATCTCCATCATCACCGGCATGACACCATGATCTACATCATCTTGATCTCCATCAACGTGTCGCCATGAGGTTGTCGCGCCGACTGTTGCTTCCACGACTATTGCTAACTCATAGCCATAAAGTAAAGCAAAAAGGCGAAAATAATTAAAGACAACTCTATGGCTCCTGCCAGTTGCCGTACTCATCGACATGTAAGTCGTGATATTCTATACAATACATGATCATATCATACATCACATATATCTCATCATGTAATTGGCCATATCACATCACAACATACCCTGCAAAAACAAGTCAGACGTCCTCTAATTGTTGTTGCAAGTTTTACGTGGCTGCTACGGGTATCTAGCAAGAACAATTCTTACCTACGCAAAAACCACAACGGTGATATAAAAATTGCTTTTCAACCTTCTCAAGGACCGCCTTTGTCAAATCCGATCCGACTAAAGTGGGAGAAACAGACACCCGCTAGCCATCTTTATGCAACGAAGTTACATGTCAGTTGAAGGAACCGGTCTCTCATAAGCGTACGAGTAATGTTGGTCCGAGACACTTCATCCCACAATACCGCCGAAACAAGAAAAGACCAAGGGAGGAAGCAATCTAAATATCAACGCCCACAAACTCCTTTGTGTTCTACTCGAGATCTCATCTAGACATAGACCTAGCTCAGATGCCACTGTTGGGGAACGTTGCATGGGAAACAAAATTTTTCCTACGCACACACAAGATCTATCCATGGAGATGAGCATATACGAGAGGGAGAGAGAATCTACATACCCTTGTAGATCGCTAAGCGGAAGCATTAAGAAACGCGGTTGATGTAGTCGAACGTCTTCGCGATTCAAATCGCCGAGCGTCCCGCGATCCCATCACGATCCGTCTTGCGATCCAATCACAATCCGTCCCACGATCCCATCACGATCCGTCCCGCGATCAAATCATGAACCATCTCGCGATCCTGATCACGGTCCTTCCGATCTAGCGCCGAACGGACGGCACCTCCGCGTTCATCACACGTACAGCTCGATGACGATCTCCGCCTTTTTGATCCAGCAAGAGGGAGCGGAGAGGTAGAAGAGTTCTCCGGCAGCGTGACGGCGCGGCGGCGATGGTGGTGGAACAATTCCGGCAGGGCTTCGCCTAAGCACCGCTGAAACTAGACTAGAGGAGAAACCGATCTAGATGAAGTAGAGGGAGCACGTGGAAATTAGGGTTATTTTTCTCCTCTAAATCCTCTAATATATATAGGAGGGAGGGAGGGGAGGAGGCAGCCTCAAACCCTCAAGGGCTGGCCGAAATTGGAGGTGGAGGAGTCCTACTCCAATCCTACTAGGAGTAGGATTCCTCCTCTCCACTTGGAAACACTTTCCACCTTTCCACCTTTGGGTTTTTTCCACCTCCAGCCACATGGGCCTTAGTGGGGGACTTGGCCAGCCCACTAAGGGCTGGCTTGACTCCTCCCACAGCCCATGAGGCCCCTTGGGTCGAAATACCCCTCCCGATGGTCCCCGGTACCCCTCCCGGCACTCCCGGTACACTACCGAAGTACCCGAAACTTTTCCGGTGACCAAAACGGGACTTCCTATATATCAATCTTTACCTCCGGACCATTCCGGAGCTCCTCGTGACGTCCGGGATCTCATCTGGGACTCCGAACAACATTCGTTCACCACCATACATAACTCTACTATACCGAAACGTCACCGAACCTTAAGTGTGCAGACCCTGCGGGTTCGAGAACTATGTAGACATGACCGAGACACCTCTACAGCCAATAACCAATAGCGGGACCTGGATGCCCATATTGGTTCCCACATATTCTACGAAGATCTTTATCGGTTGAACCTCTATGTCAAGGATTCAGTTAATCCCGTATGCTGTTCCCTTTGTTCTTCGGTATGTTACTTGCCCGAGATTCGATCGTCGGTATCTCTATACCTAGTTCAATCTCGTTACCGGCAAGTCTCTTTACTCGTTCCATAATACAAGATCCTGTGGCTAACTCTTTAGTCACTTTGCTTGCAAGGCTCATTGTGATGTTGTATTACCGAGTGGGCCCTGAGATACCTCTCCATCACACGGAGTAACAAATCCCAGTCTTGATCCATGCCAACCCAATAGACACCCTCAGAGATACCTGTAGAGCATCTTTATAGTCACCCAGTTACGTTGCGACGTTTGATACACACAAGGCACTCCTACGGTGTCAGTGAATTGCATGATCTCATGGTCATAGGAACAGATACTTGACATGCAGAAAACAATAGCAATAAACTGACACGATCATATGCTATGTTCATAGTTTGGGTCTTGTCCATCACATCATTCTCCTAATGATGTGATCCCGTTATCAAATGACATCTCATGTCTATGGCCAGGAAACCTTGACCATCTTTGATCAACGAGCTAGTTAACTAGAGGCATACTAGGGACACAGTGTTGTCTATGTACCCACACATGTATTTGAGTTTCCAATCAATACAATTATAGCATGGATAATAAACGATTATCATGAACAAGGAAATATGATAATAACCAATTTATTATTGCCTCTAGGGCATATTTCCAACAAGTTCATCTCTTGTATTCAATCTTTATCTCAAAACCTCAGACTGGTACCTGTGGGTTGCTAGTAGTGTTGATTACATCTTGTAGTTGATGCTAGTTGGTTTATTTGGTGGAAGATTATATGTTTAGATCCTTAATGCTATTCAATACCCCTCTAATCTTGAACATGAATATGATTTGTGATTAGTTACTTTTGTTCTTGAGGACATGGGAGAAGTCTTGTCATAAGTAATCATGTGAATTTGGTACTCGTTCGATATTTTGATGATATGTATGTTGTTGCTTCCTTTAGTGGTGTCGTGTGAACGTCGACTACATGACACTTCACCATCTTTGGGCCTAAGGGAAGGCATTGTGGAGTAGTAATTAGATGATGGGTTGCTAGAGTGATAGAAGCTTAAACCCTAGTTTATGCGCTATTCCGTAAGGGTCTGATTTGGATCCATATGTTTCATGCCGTGGTTAGAGTTATCTTAATTCTTCTTTCGTAGTTGCGGATGCATGCGAGAGGGGGTAATCATAAGTGGGAGGCTTGTTCAAGAAAGAACAGCACCCAAGCACCGGTCCACCCACATATCAAATCATCAAAGTAGCGAACGCGAATCAAACAAACATGATGAAAGTGACTAGATGAAATTCCCATGTGTCCTCGAGAACGCTTTGCTTATTATACGAGTTCTTTCCGGCTTGTCCTTTGCTACAAAAAGGATTGGGCCACCTTGTTGCACCTTTTGTTACCATTACTACTTGTTACTCGTTACGAATTATCTTGCTATCAAAACTATCTGTTACCGCTACTTTCAGTACTTGCAGAGAATACCTTGCTGAAAACTGCTTGTCATTTCCTTCTGCTCCTCGTTGGGTTCGACACTCTTACTTATCGAAAGGACTACGATTTATCCCCTATACTTGTGGGTCATCATCCATCTAAGAAGAAAAAGAAAAAGAAAAATGATAAAACTCTGCCTGCTTCTAGTGAACCTGAGATAGAAAAACCTCCTGAGAATCAAAATGATACTTCTATTTCTGATGCTGAGACACAATCTGGTAATGAACATACACCTAGTGATAATGATAATGATAATGATAATGATAATGGTGATGTTCATGTTGATGCTCAACCAGATAATGATGTAGAAATAAAACCTGTTGTTGATGTTGATAACCCACATCCTAAGAATAAAAGATATGATAAAAGAGACTTTGTTGCTAGAAAACATGGAAAGGAGAGAGAACCATGGGTGCAAAAACCTATGCCTTACCCTACTAAACCATCTAAAAACAAGGATGATGAAGATTTTGAGCGCTTTGTTGAAATGCTTAGACCTGTCTTTTTGCGCACTCGCTTGATTGATATGTTGAAAATGTCTCCCTATATGCTAAATACATGAAAGATATTGTCACAAATAAAAGGAAAATACCGAAAGCTGAAATTTCCACCATGCTTGCTAATTATTCTTTTAAGGGTGGAATACCTAAGAAACTAGGAGATCCAGGAATACCCACTATATCATGCTCCATTAAAAGAAATTATGTTAAAACTGCTCTATGTGATTTGGGAGCCGGTGTTAGTGTTATGCCTTTCTCTCTATACAGAAGACTTGATTTGAATAAGCTGACACCTACTGAAATATCTTTGCAAATGGCTGATAAATCCACTGCTATACCCATTGGAATTTGCAAGGATGTTCCCGTTGTAGTTGCAAATGTTACTATCTTGACAGACTTTGTTATACTTGATATGTCCGAGGACGACAACATGTCGATTATCCTTGGTAGACCCTTTTTGAATACTGCAGGGGCTGTTATTGATTGCAACAAAAGCAAGGTTACTTTTCATGTCAATGGTAATGAGCATACGGTTTATTTTCCGAAGAAACAAACTTCAGTTAATGGTATTAATTGTATTGAAAAGGTTTCGACAATCACTATTGGGGGATTCAAATTTCCTCTTTCTACTGTCAAAAAGAAATATGAAATTCTTATTGTTGGGGAGATGCATATCCCCATTGAGGTAACCTAGTGTTATACGAAAATTCTTCGATTTCATGTCATTCGGAAATAGTTTGTTAATAAGACTTGATCAACCTTATTAATGGATTCTTTTTGAGGGGCATGTGGTCGATGAATTTAGTAAGCACAACTTTCTGTACCCACCTTTTGCTCTCTATTATTTTTAGTAGAATAAAATAAAATGCCATGATTATCCTGTTTTCTGAATTTTCCGTGCAATAAAAAATGGCCCAAAAATAGAAGTTCTCAGAATGCCGTGAAAATTTAGTATGATTTTTTCCAGAATATTTAAGAATTTTTGGCACTGAACACACCCCAGGGGGGTGCACCTGTGAGCCACAAGCCCACAGGGCGCGGCCACCCCCCTGGGCGCTCCCAGCAGGCTTGTGGGTCCCACAGGGACCCACTCACTTATGCCAGCCACCCATCTCCTTCTTCTTCCTCCAGAAAAAATCAAACTTGCTCCCAAGCCCGTGTTCTTGCTCATTTTGCTGTGATTTTTGATCTCCTTGCTTGGAACTCCATTTCCAAAACTGTTTTGAGGAAATACTCCTTGGTATGTGATTCCTCCAATGCTCCAATTAGTTTTTGCTCTACTGCTTTATACTTTGCAAATTTTTGCTGCTATGGTGACCATGTTTATGAGCTTGCATGTTGAATTTGTATGGTCCAAAGTAGTTTTGATGCATGATATAGCTTCTAGATACATGTGGGAGTAGTTGGTATCAATTTTGTTGAGTTTTGTTCACTTTTTTATTGAGTCACTAAAAATTTCAAAAAAATTCAGAAAAAGAAAATGCTCAAGTGGAGGTTGAGGGGTTCTTCGAGCCGGAACCCCAAGGAGGCTCCTAAGCCCAAGTATACACTTCCTTGTGTGGCCGAGGTGCCGCCGTGCGAATGGCCGTGTGCCAAGTTCTTGAGGGATGCAGGGATTTACGACGATTTCTATCATTTGGCGAACAATGCTGGCATTATCCCATTCCTCGAAGATAAGTGTGACCAATATCTTCTCCTCACTAATACTTTCATGCAAAGCTTTCATTTTCATGCTAGGAGAGATACACCCACCGTGACATTTAATTTATATGATGTTCCCAAAGAGATGACACTTGAGGATTTTTGTGAGGTATGCAAACTTCCCAACGAGGGCAGCCCATTAGAGCCACATCCCAGGGATGTCTCAAAGTTTATCTCTGAGGTTACCATGGGGGAGTCGAGGGGAGTTTCTGAGGCTAGGGTTGCTAGTTTACATTTCCCTGTTTTGCGCTATTATTCATTGTTTGCTGGGAGGTGTTTGACTGGTCGGTGGGAGAGTGGCACACTCAGTTCGCCTGACCTTGCTATTTTGCGCCACTCACTTTATGCTGATAGGACCTTTAGTTTGGGTGCTATGGTTGCCCGGCGGTTGCACACTAACCATTCGAGGGGCACTATTTATGGTGGTATTTATGCTTCTCGTCTCGCTAAACATTTTGAGATTCCTATTAGGCACGACGAGAGGGAAGAGAGGCTTTTACCCGTCATGCATCTTGATTACAACAGTATGGTTGGGCAGACTTCATTGATGAGGCCCCCATTCATTTTAGATATAACTTGGTGTTCAGTCAGGGCACTCGTGAGGTTATTATTCTGCCTGCACCTACTTTGTTTGATATTCACAAGGGCAGATACACCATCATGCCTGAAGACATTTATGCCTATTGGGGCTTGGACCAGCCCCAAGCACCTGAGCCAGCACCAGCACCAGAGCCGTACAGGAGCCCATCTATCAGTGGGAGCCTCAGGAGGCCATTTACCAGTGGGATCCTCAGCAGCCTCCGCACTATCTGGGAGGTGCTGATTTTGACCCATGGCCGTAGACCAACTAAGGCCAAAAACCTAAGCTTGGGGGAGTATGTATTTCTCACCGACATTACATTCATGTTCACACATTCATTCCAGTTGTCGGTGTTCATCCTTTTTCATTGTATATCCATGCTAGTTTTATTTTAGCTATCTTTTGTGTGTTTGAAAAACTTTCGAAAATCCAAAAAATTAGTTGTAGTTTCTTTCTTGTTTATTTAATTTGTAGTAGTAAAAGAAAACCCAAAAAGATTTCTCACTTCTTCTTTTACTTGTTGGGAGCTTTCCCGTGCAAATAGTTTTTCTAGTTTTACGTTTTCCTTCGTTAATTTGCTTTCTTCAGAAAAACCAAAAACTCCAAAAATATTTTAGTGTGTTTCTCTGAATTTCTTTTCTTCTTGCTGAGTCGTTGCAAGGAGAAGACCACGATGAAAATGTTGAGTGGCTCCCATATGCTTTATTGTTGATCTAACAAAGAGCCACAATTACTTTGTCTTCTCCTTTGAATAAATGTTTGCAGATTCCAGCTTAGTCCACGGCACACTTGCACCATTCTTATTATTATCTCATCATTCGGTCGTGCAAGTGAAAGGCAATAATGACGATATTTGATGAAGTGATTGCGGTGAAGAAAAGCTGGTATGAACTCTTCTTCTTTTTGTCTTTGTAAATATGCTTAGCTCAGTATTCATGATTCATCATTATTATGAGTAAACATATTTGTGATGACAATTAGAGATTATAGTTGCTCATGCCATGCTTAAATAGCTAGGAGTGGATAATGATTTATCTTGAGTGTCAACATGCATTAAAATGGTTGTGATGTAGTATGTTAGCATGGTATCCTCCTCTGAGTAATTCGAGTGGCTTGACTTGGCACATGTTCATACATGTAGTTGAATCAAAACCAACATAGCCTCCATGATATTTATGTTCAGGGTGTTGATATCCTACTCATGCTCGTGTTCAATGTTAATTATTCGCAATGCATGTCTATGACCGTTTTCACTCTCTAGCTGGTCGCTTCTCAATCTATTTGCTAGCCTTCGCCTACACTAAGCGGGAATACTACTTGTGCATCCAAATTCCTAAACCAAAGTTGTTCCAGATGAGTCCACTATATCTACCTATATGCGGTATTACTCTGCTGTTCCAAGTAAATTTGCAAGTGCCATCTCTAAATATTCAAACGAACATCTATTTTGTGTGCCCGTACCGCCCATGGAGCGACAGGGGGCGGTCAGTATCTTCCATGCTAAGAGGGTTACTCTCAGATGAGTGTTTATTCACTTGTCATTGCATGAGAGAGGATGGTAATTGGGATGCCCAGTCCTATGCTCAAATCGAAATCATATAATGCAAACAAACTCCCCCGAAAAGTTGTTGGTATGGAGGGTACCCGAGGATTCGGCTAGCCATGGCTTGTGTTGGTACAGTGGAGGGGAGTAAACTTTACCTTTTCGCTTGGGAACCGTTTATAATTTGTTTAGCATGGAAGATATTGAAAACTCTCGGTCGTGACATTGACAGAAAAAGCATACCTCCCAAAATTATTTTTATCTCTAATTTAAGCTTCGAGCTCTGGCACCGCTGCAAATCCATGCTTCCCTCTGCGAAGGGCTTATCCATTTACTTTTATGTTATTTTACTTTTATTGTTGAGTCATCACCTTATTACCAGTTGGAGAGCACTATTGTAATTTTTATGCATTGAGTATAGTTAATGTTGGGTGTGACCATGACTGGATATCCTCTACCCTGAATTACAATGTTTAGTCATTGCTTGAATCTCAGAGGTGCTCTGCATTTATGTTTTGTAGTCTCGGAAAGGGCTAGCGAGATACCATGTTATCATATTATTGTTGGGGAACGTTGCATGGAAAACAAAAAAATTTCTACGCACACGCAAGATCTATCCATGGAGATGCATAGCTACGAGAGGGGGAGTGTGTCTACGTACCCTCGTAGACCGTAAGCGGAAGCATTAGAACAACGCGGTTGATGTCGTCGAACAACTTCACGATCCAACCGACCGAGTACCGAACGTACGGCACCTCCGTGTTCAGCACACGTTCAGCTCGGTGACGTCCTCGACTTCTTGATCCAGCAAGACGGCGAGGTAGTGGATGAGTTCCGGCAGCACGACGGCGTGGTGACGGTGATGGTGATGCTATCTCCGCAGGGCTTCGCCCAAGCACTGTGAAAATATGACCGAGGGACGGAACTGTGGAGGGGGGCGCCACACACGGCTAAGACAATGTTGTGTCTTGTTTGGGGATCCCCCTCTCCTCTATTTATATATGTGTAGGGGCCTGGAGTAGAAGGAATAGTGCCACGTGAACAGTACCATGTGAATAGTACACACGTGGACTTGGACTCCAAAGTCCAATCCTATTCCTACTAGGACTCTCCCTTTTTCCTTCCCTAGCTGCGTGGGCTTTTGAGGACTTGGTGCGCCTGGCCCAATAAGGCCAGGGCACCTCCTCTTAGCCCATGCCAGCACTTGGGACGTGGTGGACCCACTTGTGGACTTCCGGAGCCTTCTGGAAGCTTCCCGGTACAATACCGAAAAAACTGCACCTTTTTCCGGAACCCAAAATATGACTTCCCATATATAAATCTTTACCTCTCGACCATTCCGAGACTCCTCGTGACGTCCGGGATCTCATCCGAGACTCTGAACAATATTCGGTTACCAATTCACATAACTCATATAACACTATATCGTCAACGAACGTTAAGCGTGCGGACCCTACGGGTTCGGGAATGATGTAGACATGACTGAGACGCCTCTCCGGTAAATAACCAATAGCGGAACCTGGATGCTCATATTGGTTCCTACATAATCCACGAAGATCTTATCGGTCGAACCGCAATGACAACATACGTAATTCCCTTTGTCCGTCGGTATGTTACTTGCCCGAGATTCGATCGTCGGTATGTCCATACCTAGTTCAATCTCGTTACCAGCAAGTCTCTTTACTCGTTCTGTAATACATCATCCCGTAACTAACTCCTTAGTCACTTTGCTTGCAAGCTTCTTATGATGTGCATTACCGAGAGGGCCCAGAGATACCTCTCCGAAACACGGAGTGACAAATCCCAGTCTCTATCCATGCCAACTCAACAGACACCTTCGGAGATACCTGTAGAGCATCTTTATGATCACCCAGTTACGTTGTGACATTTGATAGCACACAAGGTATTCCTTTGGTATCCGGGAGTTGCATGATCTCATGGTCGGAGGAACATGTATTTGACATTCAAGAAAGTAGTAGCAATAAACAGAACGATCATATGCTAAGCTAACAGATGGGTCTTGTCCATCACATCATTCTCCTAATGATGTGATCCTGTTATCAAATGACAACTCATGTCTATGGTTAGGAAACCTTAACCATCTTTGATCAACGAGCTAGTCTAGTAGAGGCTCACTAGGGACACGGTATTTGTTTATGTATTCACACATGTATTTAAGTTTCCGGTCAATACAATTCTAGCATGAATAATAAACCTTTATCATGAACAAGGAAATATAAAATAATAACAACTTTATTATTGCCTCTAGGGCATATTTCCATCAGTATCCCACTTGCACTAGAGTCAATAATCTAGTTCACATCGCCATGTGATTAACACCCAAGAGTTCACTAGAGTCAATAATCTAGTTCACATCACCATGTGATTAACACTCAAAGAGTTCTAAGGTGTGATCATGTTTTGCTCGTGAGAGAGAATTTTAGTCAATGGGTCTGCAATATTCAGACCCATGTGTACTTTGCAAATCCTTATGT
Organism: Elymus sibiricus; assembly: GCA_039707655.1. Taxonomy (NCBI): domain Eukaryota; kingdom Viridiplantae; phylum Streptophyta; class Magnoliopsida; order Poales; family Poaceae; genus Elymus; species Elymus sibiricus. The sequence continues at coordinate 52,547,918 of CM077664.1, read as the reverse complement.
CATACTGTAGATGTTGCTATCACGCTTTACTTGGAGCTATTCCAAATGACTCCTCCATTATACGTATCTGGTTTGCTACTCAGAGATATCCAGATTGGTGTCAAAGCTTGCATCGACGTAACCCTTTACGACGAACTCTTTATTACCTCCATAATCGAGAAACATTTCCTTAGTCCTTTAGTTACAAAGGATAATTTTGACCGCTGTCCAGTGATCCACTCCTGGATCACTCTTGTACCCCCTTTGCCAGACACGTGGCAAGGCACACATTAGGTGTGGTACACAGCATGGCATACATTATAGAACCTATGGCTGAGGCATAGGGAATGACTTTCATTCTCTCTCTATCTTTTGCCGTGGTCGAGCTTTGAGTCTTACTCAACTTTACACCTTACAATACATGCAAGAACTCCTTCTTTGATTGATCCATTTTGAACTCCTTCAAAATCTTTTCAAGGTATGTACTCATTGAAAGTCTTATCAAGCGTCTTGATCTATCTCTATAGATCTTGATGCCCAATATATAAGCAGCTTCACTGAGGTCTTTCATTCAAGTATCCTTTTATGCCATCCAGAAATTCTATATCATTTCCAATCAACAATATGTCATCCACATATAATATTAGAAATGCTACAGAGCTCCCACTCACTTTATTGTAAATACAGGCTTCACCATAAGTCTGTACAAAACCATATGCTTTGATCACCTCATCAAAGCGTATATTCCAACTCCGAGATGATTGCACCAGTCCATAGATGGATCGCTGGAGCTTGCACACTTTGTTAGCACCCTTAGGATCGACAAAACCTTCTGGTTGCATCATATACAACTCTTCTTTGAGAAAACCATTAAGGAATGCAGTTTTGACATCCATTTGCCAGATCATAAAATGCGGCAATTGCTAACATGATTCGGACGGACTTAAGCATCGCTACGGGTGAGAAAGTCTCATCGTAGTCAACCCCTTAAACTTGTCGAAAACCTTTCGCGACAAGTCGAGCTTTGTAGACAGTGATATTACCATCGGCGTTTGTCTTCCTCTTAAAAATCCATTTATTCTCAATGGCTTGCCGATCATCGGGCAAGTCCACCAAAGTCCATACTTTGTTCTCATACATGGATCCTATCTCAGATTTCATGACCTCAAGCCATTTGTCGGAATCTGGGCTCATCATAGCTTCTTCATAGTTCGTAGGTTCGCCGTTGTCTAACAACATGACTTCCAGAACAGGATTACCATACCACTCTGGTGCGGAACATACTCTGGTCGACCTACGAGGTTCAGTAGTAACTTGATCTAAAGTTTCATGATCTTCACCATTATATTCCTCTCTTACTGGTGTAGGCATCACGGGAACGGTTTTCTCTGATGAGCTACTTTCCAATTCGAGAGAAGGTACAATTACCTCATCAAGTTCTACTTTCCTCCCACTCACTTCTTTCGAGAGAAACTCCTTCTCTAGAAAGGACCCATTCTTGGCAAAAAAGACCTTGCCTTCGGATCTGTGGTAGAAGGTGTACCCAATTGTTTCTTTAGGGTATCCTATGAAGACGCACTTCTCCGCTTTGGGTTTGAGCTTATCAGGTTGAAGCTTTTTCACATAAGCATCGCATCTCCAAACTTTAAAAAACGACAGCTTAGGTTTCTTGCCAAACCACAGTTCATACGGTGTCATCTCAACGGATTTAGACAGTGCCCTATTTAACGTGAATGCAGCTGTCTCTAATGCATAACCCCAAAACGATAGTGGCAAATCGGTAAGAGACATCATAGAACGCACCATATCCAATAAAGTACGGTTACGACGTTCAGACACACCATTACGCTATGGTGTTCCAGGTGGCATGAGTTGTGAAACAATTCCACATTTTCTTAAATGAAGGCCAAACTCGTAACTCAAATATTCGCCTCCGTGATCGGATCGTAGAAACTTTATTTTCTTGTTACGATGATTCTCTACTTCACTCTGAAATTCTTTGAACTTTTCAAATGTTTCAGACTTATGTTTCATCAAGTAGATATACCCATACCTACTCAAATCATCTGTGAAGGTTAGAAAATAACGATACCCGCCGCGTGCTTTAACATTCATCGGACCACATACATCGGTATGTATTATTTCCAACAAATCAGTAGCTCGCTCCATTGTTCCGGAGAACGGAGTTTTAGTCATCTTGCCCATGAGGCATGGTTCGCAAGTATCAAATGATTCATAATCAAGAGATTCCAAAAGTCCATCAGCATGGAGTTTCTTCATGCGCTTTACACCAATATGACCTAAACGGCAGTGCCACAAGTATGTTGCACTATCATTATCAACTTTGCATCTTTTGGCATCAATATTCAGAATATGTGTATCACTACGATCGAGATTCAACAAGAATAAACCATTCACAAGGGTGCATGATCACGAGGGATATTATTCATATAAACAGAATAACCATTATTCTCCGACTTAAATGAATAATCGTCTTGCAATAAACAATATCCAGATATAATGTTTTATGCTCAACGCAAGCACCAAATAACCATTAATTAGGTTTAATACTAATCCCGAAGGTATTACGAGCGTGTCGATATTGATCATATCAATCTCGGAGACACTTCCAACACATATCGTCACCTCGCCCTCAGCTAGTCTCCGTTACTCTGCAGCTCCTGCTTCAAGTTACTAATATTAGCAACTGAATCGGTATCAAATACCCAGACGCTGCTACGAGCACTAGTGAGGTACATATCAATAACATGTATATCAAATATACCTTTGTTTACTTTGCCATCCTTCTTATCCGCCAAATACTTGGGGTAGTTCCGCTTCCAGTGACCAGTTCCTTTGCAGTAGAAGCACTCAGTTTCAGGCTTGGGTCCAACTTTGGGTTTCTTCGTGGGAGCGGCAGCTTGCTTGCTGTTCTTCTTGAAGTTCCCCTTCTTTCCCTTGCCCTTTTTCTTGAAACTAGTGGTCTTGTTAACCATCAACACTTGATGCTCCTTCTTGATTTCTACCTCCGCCGATTTCAGCATCGCGAAGAGCTCGGGAATTGTCTTCTCCCTCCCTTGTATATTATAGTTCATCATGAAGCCTTTATAGCTTGGTGGCAGTGACTGAAGAACTCTGTCAATAACACTCTCAACCGGAAGATCAATTCCTAGCTGAGTCAAGTGGTTGTGGTACCCAGACATTCTGAGTATGTGTTCACTGACGGAACTGTTCTCCTCCATCTTACAGCTAAAGAACTTGTTGGAGACTTCATATCTCTCAACCTGGGCATTAGCTTGAAATATCAATTTCAGCTCTTAGAACATCTCATATGCTCCGTGGTGTTCAAAATGCTTTTGTAGTCCCGGTTCTAAGCCGTAGATCATGGCACACTAAACTATCGAGTAGTCATCAGATCGAGCCTGCCAGGCGTTCACAACGTCTGCAGCAGCTCCTGCAGCAGGTCCATCACCTAGCGGTGCATCAAGGACATAATCCTTCTGTGCAGCAATGAGGATAATCCTCAAGTTACGGACCCAGTCCGTGTAATTGCTACCATCATCTTTCAACTAAGCTTTCTCTAGGAACGTATCAAAAACAGGGGAGCTACAACGCGAGCTATTGATCTACAACATAATTTGCAAAGACTATCAGGACTAAGTTCATGATAAATTAAGTTCAATTAATCAAATTACTAATGAACTCCCACTTAAATTAACATCCCTCAAGTTAACTAAGTGATACATGATCCAAATCAACTAGCCCATGTCCGATCATCACGTGAGATGGGATATTCATCAATGGTGAACATCTCCATGTTCATCATATCTACTATATGACTCATGTTTGACCTTTCGTTCTCCAGTGTTTCGAGACCATGTCTATACATGCTAGGCTCGTCAAGTTTAACCCAAGTATTCTGCTTGTGTAAAACTGGCTTACACCCGTTGTATGTGAACGTAGAATCTATCACACCCGATCATCACGAGGTGCTTCGAACCGACGAACTTTAGCAACGGTGCGTACTTGGGGAGAACACTTTTATCTTGAAATTTAGAGAAGGGATCATCTTATAATGCTACCGTCGTTCTAAGCAAAATAAGATGCATAAAGGATAAACTTCACATGCAATCAAAATATGTGACATGATATGGCCATCATCATCTTGTGCTTTTGATCTCCATCTCCAAAGCATCGTCATGATATCCATCGTCACCGGCTCGACACCTTGATCTCCATCGTTGCGTCATGGTCATCTCGCCAACTATTGCTTCTACAACTATTGCAAACGCATAGCGATAAAGTAAAGCAATTACATGGCGCTTGCATTTCATACAATAAAGAGACAACCATACGGCTCCTGCCGGTTGCCGATAAATTACAAAACATGATCATCTCATACAATAACGTATATCACATCATGTCTTGACCATATCACATCACAGCATACCTGTGACATCCCCAGATCGTAACCTTGTCATTAAGCTAATTAGATTGCCATGTCATCATGATCGTCTTAACTAAATTGCATTTAGAAAATAATCCAACCTCAAATTCAAAATTCAAGTTGCAAGTGAAAATAAAAGTTGTTTAAATTTGAAAACCAAAATGTTCTAATTGTGACAATTAATTCATAGATAATTATGGTGGAGAAACCACATCTTTACAAAATATTTAATTGTCCTAAAATAATTAAAACAGTAGCTAAAACAATTAATTAAATGCCTTTTATAAATTATAAAATATTAAACTAAATTATTTAGGTGCCAAAGTTATTGTGGCAGTGGTATAATTAATAATACTAATTTAGGTGCTAATTATATATTTTATAAAACAAAAATAATTTGGAAAATGAAATAAAACAGTAAAAGAAAATAAACAAAAGATAAAACGAGAAAATAAAAAGAAAAACACAAAACCCCGGCCCAACTGGGCCGGCCCAGCCGGGCACCGGCGCTCCCCCACGGCCTATATGGCCTCAGCCTCCTCCCCCACCGAACCCCAAACCCTAACCCCCGGTCCCCTTGTCCCCGACGCCGCCGCCCGACGCTGTCGCCGCCCCCCGTCGTCCTCGTCGCCGTCGCTCGTCTCCGTCACCGCCCGTTCTCGTCCTCTTCCCCCACGGCCTTCCCCGAGCCTCGCCGGCCGATCCTCTACAACGGGGGTGAGCCCCGACCGCTGCTACTGGCCACCACGCCCCGGCCGTGCCCTGCTGCTGCTCGCCGTGCTCCTCCTCGCCTGGCTACGGCCCGCGCGCGCCCGCAGCCACCGCTATCGCTGCTGCTTCCTGCAGCTGCTCTGCTTGCTGCTGCCCGCGACAACATCTGCCGCCGCCGCTGTATGCAGCTCGCCGCGCGGGCGCCCGCCCGAGCCCCGTGCGCCACCGCCGCACTCTGCCACTGCTGCTCCCGTGCGCGCCCGCGCCGCAGCTACGGCCCGCGCCCGCGCTGCTCTGCTGCAGCTGCGTACTGCCGCTGCTCTGCTCTGCCTACTGCTGCTGCTTACTGTAGCAATTGCTAGCTTTTGCTAAACCACTCTGACCAGCTCCCTAGACAGCAACAAAACAGAAGCCAAACCAAGTCTAAAATGAGTAAAAATAATATGTGAAGAAAGTACACTTGACAAACTCCATTTTACCCCACGGGACCAAATCCATTTGATGCATGGATTGAAACCTATAAAAATCAAAAAATCGTATGTTCTGTTCACTGAAGAAACGGAAAAACAGATATATTGTCATAACTACTTTAGAGCAGAAAATAGACAAGTTACAGGGATCTGTCATACAATCAAAGGGCATGGCCTGATAACACTCTTGATGTAGTACAAAACACTTATAGGAAGTATCTCCATTAGAGCTATGGATCAATGGCAATCATCGAGCAAACTTTGTATATTTTAACAATTTCTGGAATGGACATCAAGTAGCACTTTGCAAACAAAGAATTGAACAAGCAAATGGACACTAGCATAGATGCACTTGATACTGTCATGTAGATCATAGAAAATTGATCAAGAATGATATAAGGCACAAAGCCATAGGATGAATAGAACACTAGCTATAGCCTCTGGAAAACAGCTAAGTGATGTTAAATTCCAGAAAATCATTAAAACTTTGAAAATTAATATAAAATAAACCGTAACTCGGATTAAAATAATTTATATATGAAAAATGATCAGAAAAATATGACGATTCCGAATATGCACTCCGTTCATCTGTCACATGCCCCTAGCATGCTGAACATGGAACCGCCCCCCTCTGTTTCATCTGTCCGAAATGCCAAACGCTGGGAAAACATTCCCGGATGTTTTCCCCCTTTGCCGGTAACGTGTAGTACTGTGATAGGTCACCCCTAACACTGCGTGTTGTCATGTCGTGCATCTGTGTTACATCTGTGTGCTTTATATTTACTATTTCTTCCCCCCTCTTCTCTCCGGTAGACTCCGAGAGCGACGCTGCCCCTGTGATCGACTACATCACCTACGACCCTCCTTCCTTTTCAGCAGAGCTTCCAGGCAAGAAAAACCTCCTTGATCATTCCTATATCGCCTATTCCTTCTCCCTCCTGCTTGCATTAGAATTTGCTACTGCTATTGTTTTATCCTACTCTGATGCATAGCCTGTTTATTGTAACTTCTGTTGATACTTTACCCGATATCCTAAATGCTTAGCATAGGTTGGATGGAATCCATCTTTTGCCCCATCCTTGTTTTAGTTGCCCCGCTTAGTTACTAATGTCCCGATCGATTTGATCGACGGGCTAAGACCAACACAGCACCGCACACCCCCTAAGTTGTTCGACTCTACAGAGTCATCCTCGAGTGGCGAGGGTGATACCTCTTAACTCACTCCCGATGATGCCTTTGTAGCTCAGCTAGTCGCGTGGATTATCGAGGGTGATTCCTCTTCCTCCACCTCCGGTGAGGCCTCTGTCATACAACCTCTCAAGTGGGAATCCCTCGAGGGTGATTCCTCGGAGTTCCCCCTTGATGACAAGAGCACACGGTTACCTTTAAATGTTGCCTACATGTACTGTTACTGCGGGACTGAAGGGACAGGCGGTACCACCCCGGTAGAGGTGGACCTGAGTTCCCGACAGTCTCCTGGGAAGACGGGTTGACCTGGAGGGTACCCGCGAGATGATTACGAGGCGCAGCCGGGCAGGCAGAGACCGCCCTAGAGAGGGATGTGCCTGGACCTTGTTGCACTTCCTCGAGACGGGACGACAGGAGTACTGATCGTCACCGCGAGCTCCTAATAATGCGATAACGGATCTGGGTATTTGATCTGAGTGGGTCATCGTGCCCTATTCGCACTACCACCACGTGGGATAATGGTTTAATGGGGCCCTCTACGTCGTATGTATCAGCCGAAAGCTCTGTCAGACGTCCTGTTCAGCCTTGCGGCTGGGCGACAACAGATACCCATAGACACATCATGGTGAGGCTGACCCTGCACGCAACGACCCGGAGTGCAAAGGGCGATGGGCCCAAGACCCCTGAGCACTTAGGATGTAGACCGGCGGGGACCTCTCTGCTGAGTTCTAGGTAGGGCTACGGTGTGTCGATCAGCCGAGGCCGGGCATGACCCAGAAAAGTGTGTCCGGCCAGAGTTAATCGAGCATGTTGGGTAACATAGTGCACCCCTGCAGGGAAGTTATCTATTCGAATAGCCGTGTCCACGGTAACAGGACGCTCAGTGTTGTATCCTGATCTATTACTACTTGAACTGGATACATGTTAATTAATTGTAAGCTCCGGGATCGCTTTCTCGCAGGGAGTCGAGGAAGGATCCCTAGGCTTTGCTACAACATGCTTGCTACTTTAATTATGTACTAATCTGCACTCTTCTTATGCTGCAAGACCGCTGAAGATGCTAGTCTTCGATAGGCTAGGCCTTCCCCTCTATTCTGGCATTTTTGCAGTTTAGTCCAATGATATAGCCCCATTCCTTTGATACCGATGCATGCTTAGCATAGTTCTGATGTCAGTCTTGCGAGTACTTTGGATGAGTACTCACGGTTGCTTTGCTATTCTTTTCCCCCATACCCGATTGCTGCGACGAGATGACAGAACCCAGGAGCCAGCTGCTACCGCAGACGACTACTACTACACTTCCGGTGGAGCCTACTACTACGTGGAGACCGCCGACGACCAGGAGTACTTTAGGAGGCTCCCAGGCAGGAGGCCTTGCCTCTTTCGATCAGAGCTGTTGTTTGTTTTCGCCTTCTTAAGGCATCTTGTTTAACTTTGTGTCTGTACTCAGATACTTTTGCTTCCGCTGATGCTTGTGTGACTCGAGCTTATGTATTTGAGCCCTCGAGGCCCCTGGCTTGTAATATAAAGCTTGTATTATTTTATTTTGTGTTTAGAGTTGTATTGTGATGTCTTCAAGTGAGTCCCTAGGTTTGATCGTGTGCATTTGCGTGTATGATTAGTGCACGATTAAGTCGGGGGCGTCACAGGTTGGTATCAGAGCTGACTGCCTGTAGGAAGCCCCCCTTTCCAACTCCTTGGCCGAAGTTCAGTCTAGTGTTTGAAAACGATTTTTCTAACATGGCTGTGTGGCTAATGGGCCCACATCGCCAATGGGTGGTATTAGGATCTTTTATTCCTCATCCTTACTCTGGGACTCTGAATCCTCTTCTATTCGGGTTAAATGATTTTGCTGACTCTAACCTTAGGATCTCGTGATCACATTCACCCGGAGAGCTGGATTATCTGCAATTATTCCTTCCATGTAAATCATGCTCTGCTTTTCCTAGGGAAGGATATACACCTAATAGTTGTATATAATCACATTTTCCTTTCCATTGGTCTGTTTAACCTTTCTGGTGATCTGGCTTTATCTGAGCAGTGATAATTCCCTGCTTAAGTCAACACCCCCCAAATAAAACCTTGTCTCTATTGTCGATGATATTCCGGTAACCACCGATGGACGAGAACCTTGCCTATTGGTCCACCTCGTTTTAACGAGCAAGAAAATGGTTCTCTTCATTCCCGCCTATGGTACCGACGTGTTGCCGTCATAGCAGACTGAGTTTCCTCTGACACGTCTTGTTGTCATGACCTTGCAGGATGTCACTGCCTTCCCACGCTTAATCGACACTCACCATAGTTCCACAGGATCGAAACCTGACTCTCCTGTACATTCTTGATCCCGAAGATATCCCTTGCCTCCACCTCTTAAATCTCGGGACGAGATTTCTTGTAGTGAGGGAGATTTGTGACATCCCCAGATCCTCACCCTGTCATTAAGCTAATTAGATTGCCATGTCATCATGATCGTCTTAATTAAATTGCATTTAGAAAATAATCCAACCTCAAATTCAAAATTCAAGTTGCAAGTGAAAATAAAAGTTGTTTAAATTTGAAAACTAAAATGTTCTAATTGTGACAAATAATTCATAGATAATTATGGTGGAGAAACCACATCTTTACAAAGTATTTAATTGTCCTAAAATAATTAAAACAGTAGCTAAAACAATTAATTAAATGCCTTTTATAAATTATAAAATATTAAACTAAATTATTTAGGTGCCAAAGTTATTGTGGCAGTGGTATAATTAATAATACTAATTTAGGTGCTAATTATATATTTTATAAAACAAAAATAATTTGGAAAATGAAATAAAACAGTAAAAGAAAAGAAACAAAAGATAAAATGAGAAAATAAAAAGAAAAACACAAAACCCCGGCCCAACTGGGCCGGCCCAGCCGGGCACCGGCGCTCCCCCACGGCCTATATGGCCTCAGCCTCCTCCACCACCGAACCCCAAACCCTAACCCCCGGTCCCCTCGTCCCCGACGCCGCCGCCCGACGCTGTCGCCGCCCCCCATCGTCCTCGTCGCCGTCGCTCGTCTCCGTCGCCGCCCGTCCTCGTCCTCTTCCCCCACGGCCTTCCCCGAGCCTCGCCGGCCGATCCTCTACAACGGGGGTGAGCCCCGACCGATGCTACTGGCCACCACGCCCCTGCCGCGCCCAGCTCCTGCTCGCCTTGCTCCGCCTCGCCTGGCTGCGGCCCGCGCGCGCCCACAACCACCGCTGCCGCTGCTGCTTCCTGCAGCTGCTCTGCTTGCTGCTGCCCGCGACAGCATCTGCCGCCGCCGCTGCCTGTAGCTCGCCGCGCGCGCGCGCGCCCGAGCCCCGTGCGCCACCGCCGCGCTCTGCCACTGCCGCTCCCGCGCGCGCCCGCGCCCGCGCTGCTCTGTTGCAGCTGCGTACTGCCGCTGCTCTGCTCTGCCTACTGCTGCCGCTTACTGTAGCAATTGCTAGCTTTTGCTAAACCACTCTGACCAGCTCCCTAGACGGCAACAAAACAGAAGCCAAACCAAGTCTAAAATGAGTAAAAATAATACGTGAAGAAAGTACACTTGACAAACTCCATTTTACCCCACGGGACCAAATCCATTTGATGCATGGATTAAATCCTATAAGAATCACAAAATCGTATGTTCTATTAACTGAAGAAACGGAAAAACAGATATATTGTCATAACTACTTTAGAGCAGAAAATAGACAAGTTACAGGGATCTGTCATACAATCAAAGGGCATGGCCTGATAACACTCTTGATGTAGTACAAAACACTTATAGGAAGTATCTCCATTAGAGCTATGGATCAATGGCAATCATCGAGCAAACTTTGTATATTTTAACAATTTCTGGAATGGACATCAAGTAAAACTTTTCAAACAAAGAATTGAACAAGCAAATGGACACTAGCATAGATGCACTTGATACTGTCATGTAGATCACAGAAAATTGATCAAGAATGATATAAGGCACAAAGCCATAGGATGAATAGAACACTAGCTATAGCCTCTGGAAAACAGCTAAGTAATGTTAAATTCTAGAAAATCATTAAAACTTTGAAAATTAATATAAAATAAACCGTAACTCGGATTAAAATAATTTATATACGAAAAATGATCAGAAAAATATGACGATTCCGAATATGCACTCCGTTCATCTGTCACATGCACCTAGCATGCTGAACATGGAACCGTCCCCCTCTGTTTCATCTGTCCGAAATGCCAAACGCTAGGAAAACATTCCCGGATGTTTTCCCCCTTTGCCGGTAACGTGTAGTACTGTGATAGGTCACCCCTAACACTGCGTGTTGTCATGTCGTGCATCTGTGTTACATCTGTGTGCTTTATATTTACTATTTCTTCCCCCCTCTTCTCTCCGGTAGACTCCGAGAGCGACGCTGCCCCTGTGATCGACTACATCACCTACGACCCTCCTTCCTTTTCAGCAGAGCTTCCAGGCAAGAAAAACCTCCTTGATCATTCCTATATCGCCTATTCCTTCTCCCTCCTGCTTGCATATCATCTACGCATAGACCTGGCTCTGATACCACTGTTGGGGAACGTTGCATGGAAAACAAAAAAAATTCTACGCACACGCAAGATCTATCCATGGAGATGCATAGCTACGAGAAGGGGAGTGTGTCTACATACCCTCGTAGACCGTAAGAGGAAGCGTTAGAACAACGCGGTTGATGTCGTCGAACAACTTCACGATCCAACCGACCGAGTACCGAACGTACGGCACCTCCGCGTTCAGCACACGTTCAGCTCTGTAACGTCCTCGACTTCTTGATCCAGCAAGATGGCGAGGTAGTGGATGAGTTCCGGCAGCACGACGGTGATGGTGATGCTATCTCCGCAGGGCTTCGCCCAAGCACTGCGAAAATATGACCGCGGGACGGAACTGTGGAGGGAGGCGCCACACACGGCTAAGACAATGTTGTGTCTTGTTTGGGCGCCCCCTCTTCTCTATTTATATATGTGTAGGGGCTTGGAGTAGAAGGAATAGTGCCACATGAACAGTACCACTTGAATAGTACCACATGAACAGTACCGCGTGAATAGTACACACCTGGACTTGGACTCCAAAGTCCAATCCTATTCCTACTAGGACTCTCCCTTTTTCCTTCCCTAGCTGCGTGGGCTTTTAAGGACTTGGTGCGCCTGGCCCAATAAGGCCAGGGTGCCTCCCCTTAACCAATGCCAGCCCTTGGGACGTGGTGGACCCACTTGTGGACTTCCGGACCCCTCCGGAATCCTCCGGAACCTTTTGGAAGCTTCCCGGTACAATACCGAAAAAACTGCACCTTTTTCCGGAACCCAAAATATGACTTCCCATATATAAATCTTTACCTCTCGACCATTTTGAGACTCCTCGTGACGTCCGGGATCTCATCCGGGACTCCGAACAATATTCGGTTACCAATTCACATAACTCATATAACACTATATCGTCAACGAACGTTAAGCGTGCGGACCCTACGGGTTCGGGAATGATGTAGACATGACTGAGACGCCTCTCCGGTCAATAACCAATAGCGGAACCTGGATGCTCATATTGGTTCCTACATATTCCACGAAGATCTTATCAGTCGAACCGCAATGACAACATACGTAATTCCCTTTATCCGTTGGTATGTTACTTGCCCGAGATTCGATCGTCGGTATATCCATACCTAGTTCAATCTCGTTACCGGCAAGTCTCTTTACTCGTTCCATAATACATCATCCCGTAACTAACTCCTTAGTCACTTTGCTTGCAAGCTTCTTATGATGTGCATTACCGAGAGGGCCCAGAGATACCTCTCCGAAACACGGAGTGACAAATCCCAGTCTCGATCCATGCCAACTCAACAGACACCTTCGGAGATACCTGTAGAGCATCTTTATGATCACCCAGTTACGTTGTGACGTTTGATAGCACACAAGGTATTCCTCCGGTATCCGGGAGTTGCATGATCTCATGGTAGGAGGAACATGTATTTGACATTCAAGAAAGCAGTAGCAATAAACAGAATGATCATATGCTAAGCTAACAGATGGGTCTTGTCCATCACATCATTCTCCTAATGATGTGATCCTGTTATCAAATGACAACTCATGTCTATGGTTAGGAAACCTTAACCATCTTTGATCAACGAGCTAGTCTAGTAGAGGCTCACTAGGGACACGGTATTTGTTTATGTATTCACACATGTATTTAAGTTTCCGGTCAATACAATTCTAGCATGAATAATAAACCTTTATCATGAACAAGGAAATATAAAATAATAACAACTTTATTATTGCCTCTAGGGCATATTTCCATCAATTATATCATGATTGTTTTGACAAAGTGTTGGCATCCGAGATATCTTATTATTTCTCGCTAGTTGGTTATGTTATTGCCATGAGTAAATGTGAGACCTAAGTGTTATCATCAATATGGTTAGTTCATAATCTTGCTGAAAACTTGGATGCTAGTTAAGTATATATACAGACAACAAGAACAAAAGAGTTTGTAAAAGTTTTTCTATATCACTTTCAGTTTGTCAACTGAATTGCTTGAGGACAAGCAATGAGTTAAGCTTGGGGGAGTTGATACATCCCAAACGTATCTACTTTTACAAACACTTTTGCTCTAGTTTGGACTCTAATTTGCTTGATTTGAATGGAACTAACCCGGACTGACGTTGTTTTCAGTAGAATTGCCATGGTGTTGTTTTTGTGCAGAAATAAAAGTTCTCTGATGGACCTGAAAATTTACGGAGAATTATTTCAGAATATATAAAAAATATTGGCGCAAAGATCCACTAGAGGGGGGGCACCAGACGCCACCAGCCTGGGGGCGTCGCCACCCCCCCAGGGCACGCCTGGCAGGCTTGTGGGCCCCTGGCAGCTCCGTTTGACCTAACTCCAATGCTACAAGTACCTATTCATGGAGAAACAAATTAGAGAGAAAGAATCATCGCGTTTTATGACACGGAGCCGCCGCCACCTCCTGTTCTTCATTGGGAGAGCTGATCTGGAGTCTGTTGGGGGCTCCGGAGAGGGGGATTCGACGCCGTCGTCATCATCAACCATCCTCCATCACCAATTTCATGATGCTCACCACCGTGCATGAGTAATTTCTTCGTAGGCTTGCTGGACGGTGATGGGTTGGATGAGATTCACCATGTAATCGAGTCAATTTGTTAGGGCTTTGATCCCTAGTATCCACTATGTTTTGAGATTGATGTTGCTATGACTTTGCTATGCTTAATGCTTGTCACTAGGGCCCGTGTGCCCTGATTTCAGATCTGAACCTTCATATTTTCATGAATATATTTGAGTTCTTGATCCTATCTTGCAAGTTATATGCACCTATTACGTGTCATGATCTGCATACCCCAAGGTGACAATAATTGGGATTCTTTCCGGATATTGCCGTAGTTTGAGGAGTTCATGTATTCACTATGTGTTAATGCTTTGTTCTGGTTGTCTATTAAAAGGAGGCCTTAATATCCCTTAGTTTTCTTATGGACCCCGCTGCCATGGGAGGGTAGGACAAAAGATGTCATGCAAGTTCTTACTAAAAGCACGTATGACTATATACGGAATACATGCCTAGCTACATTATATTGATGAATTTGAGCTATTGTGTATCGCCCTAGGTTGTGACTGTTACATGATGAATGTCATCCAACATAATTATCCATCACTGATCCAATGCCCATGCTTTTCGCATATTGATCCTTGCTAAGTTATTTCCGTTGTTGTTGCTGTTACAATTACTACAAAACTGCTTCTGTTACTGTCACTACTGTTACTATTGCTCTTGAAACTATCATACTACTATGCTACTAAACACTTTGCTGCAGATATTTAGTTCTCCAGGTGTGGTTGAATTGACAACTCAACTTCTAATACTCACAAATATTCTTTGGCTCCCCTTGTGTTGAATCAATAAATCTGGGTGAAATACTACCCGCGAAAACTGTTGCGATCCCCTATACTTGTGGGTTATCAGGCGCCACTTTCCCCCATGGGCCCATGCGCCTAGGGTTTGGGGAACCCTAGATGGGGGCGCCCCCCCTTTGGCTTGGGGGGCAAGCCACCCTAGGGCCGATGCCCCCTCCCTTGGAGGAGGCGCTAGGGCCGGCGCCCCCTCCCACTCACCCCTATATATAGTGGGAAGGGGCGCAGGGGGCTGCACCCTTTGACCTGGCGCCTCCCTCTCTCTCGTATACTATTCCACCACCTTTCGGTACGCACTTGGCGAAGCCCTGCCGGAATTCCGCTGCCACCACCACCACCACGCCGTCGTGCTGGCTCCGATCTCATCTACCTCCTCCCCCTCTCTTGCTGGATCAAGAAGGAGAGGACGCTGCTACTTGTAGCTTGCGTTGGTATTCCCCCGAAGAGGAAGGGATGATGCAGCACAGTAGAGATAAGTATTTCCCTCAGTTATGAAACCAAGGTTATCGAACTAGTAGGAGAATCACACAACACCTCGTTAGCAGCACCTGCACACAAACAACAAGTCCTTGCACCCAACGCAAACGAGAGGTTGTCAATCTCTCAGCGGTAAATTGCAAGATTAAATTGTATGTGATAGATAGATAGATTGAAACAAAAATACAAAATAAAATAAATAAAAGAAAATGGCAGCAATAGTTTTAGGGTTTTAGTAATATGATTTAGATAGACCCGGGGGCCATAGGTTTCACTAGAGGCTTCTCTCGAGAAAATTGCATACGGTGGGTAGACAAATTACTGTTGGGCAATTGATAGAAAAGCAAATAATCATGATGATATCCAAGGCAATGATCATGTATATAGGCATCACGTCCAAGATTAGTAGACCGACTCCTTCCTGCATCTACTACTATTACTCCACACATCCACCGCTATCCAGCATGCATCTAGTGTATTAATTCCATAGGAACGGAGTAATGCCTTAAGAACGATGACATGACGTAGACAAGATAAACTCACGAATTAATAAATCCAATGAATAAACCCCATCTTGTTACCCTTAGTAGCAACGATACATACGTGCCATGTCCCCTTCTGTCACTGGGATTGAGCACCGCAAGATCGAACCCACTACAAAGCACCTCTTCCCATGGCAAGATAAATCAATCTAGTTGGCCAAACCAAATCAATAGATCGGAGAAGAAATACGAGGCTATAATAATCATGCATAAAAGAGTGTAGCAAAGACTCAAATAATTTCATGGATAATCTGATCATAAACTCACAATTCATCGGATCCCAACAAACACACTGCAAAATGTGATTACATCGGATAGAACTCCAAGAACATCGAGGAGAACATTGTATTGAAGATCAAAAAGAGAGAAGAAGCCATCTAGCTACTGCCTATGGACCCGAAGGTCTATGGTAAACTACTCACGCATCATCGGAAGGGCAGCAAGGTTGATGTAGAACCCCTCCGTGATCGATTCCCCCTCCGGCAGATTACCGAAGAAGGACCCCAGATGGGATCTCTCTGGAACAGAAACTCGCAGCGGCGGAAAAAGTATTTCGTGGACTCCCTTGAGGGTTTCTGATTTTTTTCTGAATTTATAGTGCTGGAATTAGGTCAAACGGAGCTGGGTGGGCCCCATGAGGTACCAGGGCGCGCCCTGGTGCCTCATGGCCCACTCCTTCATCTTCTGACCCTCTCCCGAAGCTTCCAGTGTTTATCTTGTCCAATAAAAAATCTCCAAAAAGTTTCATGGCATTTGGACTTCGTTTGGTATTTATTTTCTGTAAAACAAAAACAGGGCAGAAAACAGCAACTGGCACTGGGCACTAAGTTAATAGGTTAGTCTCCAAAAATGATATATAATTGCTGTAAATGATTATAAAAACATCCAAGATTGATATTATAACAGGATAGAACAATCAAAAATTATAGATACGTTGGAGACGTATCAGCATCCCCAAGCTAAATTCCTGCTCGTCCTCGAGTAGGTAAATGATAAAACAGAATTATTGATGTGGAATGCTGCCTAACATATTCATCACATATCCTTTTCTTTTGTAGCATGGACATTGGACTTGAATGATTCAAAGCAATAGTCTATAATTTGACATGAAGATATAAATACTCAAGCATGCTAACAAGCAACCATGTCTTTCAAAATATCAATGCTAAATAAAGTTATCCCTAGCCCATTATGCTCAATCATTGATCCATTCATGAAACTCACTCAAATATTAGCTACATCCAATGCACAAGTATGACAATAGTGCTCTCTAGTTGGTGCTTTTGTAAGAGAAGATGGAGACTCAAATAAAATAAAAATTGCATAAAAGTAAATATATAGGCCCTTCGCAGAGGGAAGCAGAGATTTGTCAAATGTGCAAGAGCTCAAAGCTGAAATTAAAGAGATAAAAACATTTTGAGAGGCACATGCTTTTCCTGTCAACGAAAACGACCGAGAATTCCCAATATTTTCCTTGCTAGACACATCATAGGTGGTTCCCAAACAGAAAGTGAAGTTCATTTCCTTTCCACCATTCTTTCACAATCCATGGCTAGCCGTATCCACGGGTGCCCTCCATACCAACACTTTCCAAGGAATTTTGTTGTTATTAATTTGATTTCATTTTGGGACTGGGCATCCTTATTACCAACCATTCTCTTGTGCAATGACAAGTTAATAAACACTCATCATGAGAATAACACACCTAGCATGGAAAATAATGGCCACCCCCTGCCGCTTCATGAGCGGTACGGGCACACAAAGCAGAAAAATTATTTTGAAAATTAGAGTTGGCACACGCAAATTTACTTGGAACGGCATTGAAATACCGCATATAGGTAGATATAGTGGACTCATTTGGCACAACTTGGATTTAAGGAGTTTGGATGCACAAGCAGTAATTCCGCTTAGTACAAATGAAGGCTAGCAAAAGATTGAGAAGCAACCAAACAAAAAACGAAAACGGTCATAAACATGCATTGAACACAACTAACACCGAATAATGCACCACAAGTAGGATATAATTTCATTGCATAACTATTGACTCAACGTGCATGCATAGGGAATCACAAACCTTAACACTAATATTCTTACTAAATCACAATTACTCACCAACATGGCTCACATATTACCATTTCCATATCGCAAAACTATTGCAAGGAATCACACTTATCATATCCAATGATCTATATGAAAGTTTTTATTTATATCCCTCTTGAATATTCATCACTTTGGGACCAATTTCAAATCTTGTGCAAATTACCGTTACTATTATCATCTCTCAAAATGATTTAAGTGAAGCATGAGAGTGCAAATATTTCTTCAAAATTTTAGTCTTGTCAATTCTCAAAATAATATAAGTGAAGCATGAGAATTCATTTCTTCAAAATTTTAATCAACTCTCAAAATAATATAAGTGAAGCATGAGAGTTTATTTCTTCAAAATATAGCCATCACCGTGCTAAAAAAGATTTAAGTGAAGCACTAGAGCAACTGCCTAGCTCAAAAAATTTAAGTGAAGCACATAGAGTTTTCTAACAAATGATGATAAACGTGTGGCTCTCTCAAGATAGGTGTGTTCAGCAAAGATGATTGTGATAAACTAAAAAGCAAACAAAGCAAAGACTCATATAATACAAGACGATGCAAGCAAAATTCATATCATGTGACGAATAAAAATATAGCTCCAAGTAAAATTACCGATGGTTGGTAGAAGAAAGAGGGGATGCCTTCCGGGGCATCCCCAAGCTTAGACGCTTGAGTCTTCCTAGAATATTACCTTGGGGTGCCTCGGGCATCCCCAAGCTTAGGCTTTTGCTACTCCTTATTCCTTCATCCATCGTGATCTCACCCAAAACTTGAAAACTTCAATCACACAAAACTCAACAAAACCTTCGTGAGATCCGTTAGTATAACAAAATAAATTACTACTATAAGTACTGTTGCAAACCCATTCATATTTTATTTTTGCATTATACCTACTGTAATCTAACTTCACCATGGCTTATACCCCCCGATACAATCCATAGATTCATCAAAACAAGCAAGTAGTGCATCAAAAAACAGAATCCGTCAAAAACAGAACAGTCTGTAGAAATCTGAATTATGTTCATACTTCTGTAACTCCAAAAATTCTGACAAATTAGGAAGACATAGGCAATTCATATATAAATATTGTGTAAAAAAATTCAGAAGGTTCTGACGTTCCAGAGAAAAACCAAAATTCCAGCACTGGACGCAAAACTTTCTGTTTTCAAACAGCATCAATTATACTATCTTCCAAATCATCCCAAAGGCTTTACTTGGCACAAACACTAATTACAAACACAAAAACACAATCATACCAGTAGCATGATAGTGAAAACACACAATAACTGAAAAAAATTTATTTTATTCATTGGGTTGCCTCGCAACAAGCGCTATGGTTTTATGCCCCTAGCTAGGCATAATGCATAGTTTCAAGTATTGTCATCTTTCTTCTTCTTATCCAAAGATGCACTTTTAAGGAGTTTCTCAAAGGTAATATGAAATATATCATCTATAGAAATTTTAGCATTATCAAGTTGTCCATCTTTAAATCCCTCTTGATTACCCGCTACAATCCAAGAGTATTGTCTATTGACGCTATTGAAAACTTGTTGGATTATATTCAAAGGAGGGACTTTCTTTTTAATATTCTCATCAAAGATGTGGTCATTATGGAACAAATATCTCAACAAGTAATCATTATTATAAAGGATCTCATCAATTACTGGTTTTTCACGGCTCATTCCAAAAAAATCAAAGATTTCCCTAGCTTCTCGCACTATATGATCAAATTCATTCATGAGAACAAGGGTAGCTATTTTCTTAGCTCTAGGATCTTTTATAACCGGTAACTCATAAAACAATATTTGCAAAGTAGGATGGGTGCGAATAAATCTTCTTTAAAGTTTAAGAACAAGTGCGGAAATAGCATCGGCATAGTTATTAGTTTCTTTAAGTATAGGTGCATCATCAAAAGCCAAGGTCCCAATGCAATTAAAGAATTCTTGGATGACACTTTTTCCTATAATGTTACCATGTCCCAACACAAAAGTTTTAGCATCAAGATTGGCAGAACTTCCCTTTTTAGGAGTTTTACCATCATCGGTTTCCACCATGCAAAATCACACATGATAACAAGTTTCAAGCAAACGAATAAGCAAACAAGAAAAAGGCAAATGAAAAAATATTTTTGTATTTTTGTAAAAATGTTTTAGAAGTGGGGGAGATGAAAATGAGAGGCAAATGGCAAATAAAGTAAATTCAAGGAGATGAGAGTTTATGCAAAGGTACTTGATAGATGTTGATGATGTCTCCCCGGCAACGGCGCCAGAAATTCTTCCTGCTACTTGTAGCTTGTGTTGGTATTTCCCCCAAGAGGAAGGGATGATGCAGCACAGTAGAGATAAGTATTTCCCTCAGTTATGAAACCAAGGTTATCAAACCAGTAGGAGAATCACACAACACCTCGTTAGCAGCACCTGCACACAAACAACAAATCCTTGCACCCAACGCAAACGAGAGGTTGTCAATCTCTCAGCGGTAAATTGCAAGATTAAATTGTATGTGATAGATAGATTGATTGAAACAAAAATACAAAATAAAATAAATAAAAGAAAATGGCAGCAATATTTTTAGGGTTTTAGTAATATGATTTAGATAGACCCGGGGGCCATAGGTTTCACTAGAGGCTTCTCTCGAGAAGATTGCATACGGTGGGTAGACAAATTACTGTTGGGCAATTGATAGAAAAGCAAATAATCATGACGATATCCAAGGCAATGATCATGTATATAGGCATCACGTCCAAGATTAGTAGACCAACTCCTGCCTGCATCTACTACTATTACTCCACACATCGACCGCTATCCAGCATGCATCTAGTGTATTAAGTCCATAGGAACGGAGTAATGCCTTAAGAACGATGACATGATGTAGACAAGATAAACTCACGAATTAATAAACCCAATGAATAAACCCCATCTTGTTACCCTTAGTAGCAACGATACATACGTGTCATGTCCCTTTCTGCCACTGGGATTGAGCACCGCAAGATCGAACCCACTACAAAGCACCTCTTCCCATGGCAAGATAAATAAATCTAGTTGGCCAAACCAAATCAATAGATCGGAGAAGAAATATGAGGCTATAATAATCATGCATAAAAGAGTGCAGAAAAGACTCAAATAATTTCATGGATAATCTGATCATAAACTCACAATTCATCGGATCCCAACAAACACACCGCAAAAAGTGATTACATCGGATGGAACTCCAAGAACATCGAGGAGAACTTCGTATTGAAGATCAAAAAGAGAGAAGAAGCCATCTAGCTACTGCCTATGGACCCGAAGGTCTGTGGTAAACTACTCACGCATCATCGGAAGGGCAGCAAGGTTGATGTAGAACCCTTCCGTGATCGATTCCCCCTCCGGCAGATTACCGGAGAAGGACCCCAGATGGGATCTCTCTGGAACAGAAACTTGCGGTGGGGGAAAAAGTATTTCGTGGACTCCCCTGAGGGTTTCTGATTTTTTCTGAATTTATAGTGTTGGAATTAGGTCAAACGGAGCTGGGTGGGCCCCACGAGGTACCAGGGCGCGCCACCCCCCTGGGGCGCTCCCTGGTGCCTCGTGGCCCACTCCTTCATCTTTTGGCCCTCTCCCGAAGCTTCCAGTGTTTAACTTGTCCAATAAAAAAATTCCAAAAAGTTTCATGGAATTTGGACTTCGTTTGATATTGATTTTCTGTAAAACAAAAATAGGGCAGAAAACAGCAACTGGCACTGGGCACTAAGTTAATAGGTTAGTCTCCAAAAATGATATATAATTGCTATAAATGATTATAAAAACATCCAAGATTGATATTATAACAACATGGAATAATCAAAAATTATAGATACATTGGAGACGTATCAGACGCCATCGAGCTGAACATGTGCTAATCTTGGAGGTGCCGTTCATTCGGCACTAGATCAGATTGGATCGCGATTGGATCGTGAAGAGTACGACTACATCAACCGCGTTACGATGCTAACACTTTTGGTCTACAAGGGTATGTAGACACACTCCCCTCTCGTTGCTTTGCATCTCCTAGATCAGATCTTGGGTGTTTCGTAGGAAATTTTTTGATTTTCATGCAACGTTCCCCATCACATATATGTGAGAACTAGGGAAACTACTCGGACATGGGGGCACGAAACATCATCGAAGGGTGTCATATGAATAACAGATGAACGATTAAACTGATACATGTATGCATCCATAATAGTCTTCGGGATTACAACGAGATGGATGAGGTAGTCAATGGCTATGGCGTGGATGATGATGAAGAGGATGAAGCTCGATGTTCTGGCCTCCATGATCAGCGTCATGGCGATGTGGATGCCCTTTTGTTGATTTCCCCCTCTGGATTCCTTCCGACAGTGAGGTTCCCCTACTATTTTGTATGGTGGAGTCTCTTTGTTACTAAGATCCAATTGCAAGAAATAGTCCATCAGGAGAAGGCAGCAGTAGCTGGTACCATCGTTGTTATGAGAGAGCACGCTGGTACCACGCGTCGCCTTCTCTTATAGACTCTCAAATGACATGTGGTTTCTTCTCACATTGTCGTCTCATCGTAAGGAATGTTTTTATGATGTCCGATGAACTTATTTTTCACCAAAAATAGGCGTTTTCCCATGAATGCTTCAAATCTCCTGATTCTAGGGATCTTGCTGAAACAAGACAAAATGGGCGAGCGGTTGTGGTAAAGTGCAAAAACATCCTACGTGTACGATGAAAAAATGCTAAGTAAAACATAATGCAAAATGCACTCATCAACATCCCCAAGCTTTAGACTTTTGCTCGTCTCCAAGAAAAATCACGACTAAGAGAACAAGGTTATTATGTTCATTTTTTAAAAGGAGGCCAAAACCCCCGTCCTCTACATTGTTATGATGCGCATAGCCATTTTTACTTAAGTTGATGCAAATACATCAACAAGCCGAGTATAAGGTATGGATGACTACAGCAAAACCATTACAAGATGTGAACTAAACACCAACGACTATGTCGACTTCTTCCACGGCAACGCCTTCAAGAAGGGATAAACGTCCTTACATCGCCGTTGTCATGTCTGGTCGAAGATGATCAGGAAGAGAATTTTTCATTCAGATTGCCGAGGCAACCAGTAAATGCCAGTACATCAACAATAAGGCAACACCTTCAACAAGGGAAACTGGCGCAAGTTTGTCGCTGCTGATACCGACTAATAAAGACCAGAACAAGAGTTTCACCCCGGACGTGAAACGGTGTTCCAATTGATATCTTGATGATAGATCTCATGATGTACTTCACGTCAGATCGTAATGGCGCTAGCGGAAGGGTTAGAGCATCTACAGCCGCAACTTGCAAATCCGGCACCTCAAACGCCCGCGTACGCGTCCGGGCGCGTCCGCGGGCACTGGCCGGGCACTCCTCATTTTTGCTCATCTGCATCCGGATACCTCATAATAGAAACCATAAATCCATACAAAAACATGCAAAAAGAAAATCTACGTACTACGTAGATCAACTACCCTAGTCCTCGTCAGAGATGTCCACTATCTCCGTGCCAGGCTCCGGGTCGATGGCCATCAGTCGCAGCTCCGGCTCCTCCGCATCAGCCTTCGCAGCCACCTCTGCTTCGACCTCATCGAAAAGTGCGTCGGTCATTGCCCATTCCTGCCGGATGAACCGCCGGTTGGCCTCCACATAGGCCTCATCCTGGATGGACTCCAGGATGGCCTGCTGCTCCGCCATCTCATCCGCTTGGGCCACGACAAACTCCGCCTCCGCGTCCTCCATGTTTAAGCCTGAAGACGGCGCTAGCTCCTACTCCGCCTCCTCTGCCTCCTCCCCGTCCTCCTCCATCGGAGCCGGCTGCTACTCCTTTCCCTCCTTCTCCTCTGCCTGCTCCTCCTTGATGGAAATATGCCCTAGAGGAAATAATAAAGTTGTTATTATTTTATATTTCCTTGTTCATGATAAAGGTTTATTATTCATGCTAGAATTGTATTGATCGGAAACTTAAATACATGTGTGAATACATAAACAAATACCGTGTCCCTAGTGAGCCTCTACTAGACTAGCTCATTGATCAAAGATGGTTAAGGTTTCCTAACCATAGACATGAGTTGTCATTTGATAACGGGATCACATCATTAGGAGAATGATGTGATGGACAAGACACATCTGTTAGCTTAGCATATGATCGTTCTGTTTATTGCTACTGCTTTCTTGAATGTCAAATACATGTTCCTCCGACCATGAGATCATGCAACTCTCGGATACCGGAGGAATACCTTGTGTGCTATCAAACATCACAACGTAACTGGGTGATCATAAAGATGTTCTACAGGTATCTCCAAAGGTGTCTATTGAGTTGGCATGGATCGAGACAGGGATTTGTCACTCCGTGTTTCGGAGAGGTATCTCTGGGCCCTCTCGGTAATGCACATCATAAGAAGCTTGCAAGCAAAGTGACTAAGGAGTTAGTTACGGGATGATGTATTATGAAACGAGTAAAGAGACTTGCCGGTAATGAGATTGAACTAGGTATGGAGATACCGACGATCGAATCTCGGGCAAGTAACATACCGACGGACAAAGGGAATTACGTATGTTGTCATTGCGGTTCGACCGATAAGATCTTCGTGGAATATGTAGGAACCAATATGAGCATCCAGGTTCCGCTATTGGTTATTGACCGGAGAGGCGTCTCAGTCATGTCTACATCATTCCCGAACCCGTAGGGTCCGCACGCTTAACGTTCGTTGACGATATAGTGTTATATGAGTTATGTGAATTGGTAACCGAATATTGTTCGGAGTCCCGGATGAGATTCCGGACGTCACGAGGAGTCTCGGAATGGTCGAGAGCTAAAGATTTATATATGGGAAGTCATATTTTGGGTGACGAAAAAAGGTGCAGTTTTTTCGGTATTGTACCGGGAAGCTTCCAGAAGGTTCCGGAGGATTCCGGAGGGGTCCGGAAGTCCACAAGTGGGTCCATCACGTCCCAAGGGCTGGCATGGGCTAAGAGGAGGCGCCCTGGCCTTATTGGGTCAGGCGCACCAAGTCCTCAAAAGCCCACGCAGCTAGGGAAGGAAAAAGGGAGAGTCCTAGTAGGAATAGGATTGGACTTTGGAGTCCAAGTCCACGTGTGTACTGTTCACGTGGTACTGTTCACGTGGCACTATTCCTTCTACTCCAAGCCCCTACACATATATAAATAGAGGAGAGGGGGCACCCCAAACAAGACACAACATTGTCTTAGCCGTGTGCGGCGCCCCCCTCCACAGTTCCGTCCCTCGGTCATATTTTCGCAGTGCTTGGGCGAAGCCCTGCGGATATAGCATCATCATCACCGTCACCACACCGTCATGCTGCCAGAACTCATCCACTACCTCGCCGTCTTGCTAGATCAAGAAGTCGAGGACGTCACCGAGCTGAACATGTGCTGAACGCGGAGGTGCCGTGCGTTCGGTACTCGGTCGGTTGGATCGTGAAGTTGTTCGACGACATCAACCGCGTTGTTCTAACGCTTCCGCTTACGGTCTACGAGGGTACGTAGACACCCTCTCCCTCTCGTAGCTATGCATCTCCATGGATAGATCTTGCATGTGCGTAGAAAAATTTCTGTTTTCCATGCAACGTTCCCCAACACTCCTCCTCCGGCTCTGGCGAGTCCGGAGGTAGCCCGGCAGCGATGCGCACGGCGCGCGCGGCGCGCTTTGCCCGGATCTCCTGCTCAATCTCGTATCGGCGCTTCGGCATGAGCATAGCGTAAGTGGTTATCTTTCGCCGGACCATGGTGACGGCGGAGAGCGTGGGAAGAGCGGCGGAGCGGGAGAGAGGAGGTGGATGGGCTCGAGCTGGCGGCGCGGAGAGGGAGGAGGTGGATGGGCTAGGGTTGGGGGACGCCGGTCGCCTTAAATAGCCGGTTTTGGCCTCGGGCGGCGAGCCGGAGCGGCGCCACATGGCGTTCACACCCCCCACCGGAGGAGACGCTAGTCGGACCGCCGGGTTTCCGAACGATACCGTGTGGGACCCCATCGCCTGTCCGACGTGGCGGACGCGCCCGGGTGCCCCCATATCCACCCCATATTTGGGCTGGATATGAAGGGTGTTGGTCAGCCTGGGCGTTTGAGGCGCCTGTTTGGGTCGATTTTTCGCGATCGTTCATTGACTGTGCCGTCCGCCCGGACGTTTGAGGCGGGTTTGGGGCGCCCGGCTGTAGGTGCTCTTATTATGTTCATGAAGTGCGAGTCATTACAAATGAACGAGACTATTGCAGCGACGGTATTAATCAGACGTATAAATCACTAGAGCATCTACAGCCGGACTTGGCAAATCCGGCCCCCTATACGCCCGCAGACACGTCCGGGCGCTGTCCACGGACAGCGCCTGCCGGCCGCTCATATGTTGCGCCGCACATCCACATACCTCAAATGTCGATCCTCAAATCCATGCATGTCGATCATACGATACAAATTGTCCAAATTCAACAGTTCGAAACAAAGCAAAGCAAATCATAGTTCAACAAATCGGACAAGCCAAAATGAAATCAATGTCCTAGCGTGACGGATGGCTTTGGATTAGCGGAATGCGTCCTGCTCGTCCTGCTCCGCCTGCATCCGGGCTGCCTCCTCCACCTGCATCCGGGCCGCATGATCCGCTGCCGCACCCGCCCTCGCCGCCTAGTACTCCCTACAGTCGTTGTCTCCTTCTTCTTGTCCGCAAGTCACTTCTTTGCATGCTCATCCAAGATGGTTTCGTCCGCCAACATGATCTTCGCATCCTCCGCGTCCCGTGCGAGTTGCAACCTCTCCTTCTGAAGCTCCATCTCTCCAAATGTCTTGGCCTTCTCGAGTTCCCATTTGATCGCCGCCTCTTGCTTCTCCAACTCGATCTTCTCCCTCTCAATTTGGAGCTTCTTCTCCGCCCTATTCCGGTCCCACTCCATCCTCTCCTTTTGCGCATCCAACATGAGCTTGTACCTCTCCTCTTTCTTGTTCTCCCTTGCCGAAAAAATGCCCGTCCATGTGGACGACATTTTTGTAGCCGCGGCGTCACGGGAGGCCCTTGCCTTCTCCCACTTGTTTTCCATGACTTGTCGGTTATCCTTTGGCACGGTGGCTCTTCCATTCGTGACGACAACATCATCCTCTTCATTGTCCAACCCAATGGATTGGTGGGAGCTTGAGGCATCATTCCTCTTCTTGCCGGACTTGAGATCGGCCACAAGTTGGTTCCACTTCGGCTTGCCATTCAATAGGATCCAACAATGGCTAAAAGCAAACGACTTCTTCTCCACCTCGTGATACAAAGTGGCCGCCACCGCCGTCTAGCAAACAACATATGTATGAGCACGAGAATGCAAACACAAGAAGCATATGCAAATGACTAGAAGATGAAGCAATTTTTATTGAGCTTACGTGAGTTGCCACCCCCATCCCACTTTGAGGGCGTTTGGTCACTTGTGAGTAGTAGCCGACGTACTTGTTCACTTCCACTTGAATGATCCCCCATCGATGTTGTAGAGATGCCACATTGCGGGTGGTCACCATAGGATGCGGCTCCACATACTCCTTTTGCTCGTGATACTCCTTCCAAATCTTCTCCCAATACGTGTTCCCCTTTTGCTCGGTGCCACATATTGGATCCATTGTTGTGGCCAACCAAGCTTTGACCAACAAGATGTTGGAAATATGCCCTAGAGACAATAATAAATTGGTTATTATTATATTTCCTTGTTCATGATAATCGTTTATTATCCATGCTATAATTGTGTTGATTGGAAACTTAAATACATGTGTGGATACATAGACAAACAAAGTGTCCCTAGTAAGCCTCTACTAGACTAGCTCGTTGATCAAAGATGGTTAAGGTTTCCTATCCATAGACATGAGATGTCATTTGATAACGGGATCACATCATTAGGAGAATGATGTGATGGACAAGACCCAAACTATGAACATAGCATATGATCATGTCAGTTTATTGCTATTGTTTTCTGCATATCAAGGTATCTGTTCCTATGACCATGAGATCATGCAACTCACTGACACCGGAGGAATACCTTGTGTGTATCAAACGTCACAACGTAACTGGGTGACTATAAAGGTGCTCTACAGGTATCTCCGAGGGTGTCTGTTGGGTTGGCATGGATCAAGACTGGGATTTGTTACTCCGTGTGACGAAGAGGTATCTCAGGGCCCACTCAGTAATACAACATCACAACAAGCCTTGCAAGCAATGTGACTAAAGTGTTAGCCACGGGATCTTGTATTACGGAACGAGTAAAGAGACTTGCCAGTAACGAGATTGAACTAGGTATAGAGATACCAACGATCGAATCTCGGGCAAGTAACATACCGAAGAACAAAGGGAACAGCATACGGGATTAACTGAATCCTTGACATAGAGGTTCGACCGATAAAGATCTTCGTAGAATATGTAGGAGCCAATATGGGCATCCAGGTCCCGCTATTGGTTATTGGCCATAGAGGTGTCTCGGTCATGTCTACATAGTTCTCGAACCCGCAGGGTCTACACACTTAACGTTTGGTGACAATATAAGTATAGTTGAGTTGTTATGTTGGTGACCGAAGGTTGTTCGGAGTCCCGGATAAGATCCCAGACATGACGAGGATCTCCGGAATAGTCCGGAGGTAAAGATTGATATATGTGATAAAAGTGTTTGATCTCCGGAAGGGTTCTGGAATTCACCGGAAGGGGTTTCGGATGTTTCCCGAAATGTTCGGGTACGAGAACACTTTATATGGGCCAAGGGGTAAAGCCCACGAGGTTTTGGAAGTGCAAAAGGAAGTTTTGCTACTGCCTTAAGCGGTACTACCGCTGGTAAGGCAGTACTACCACGTAAGCGGTACTACCGCTTGTGTGAAGCGGTACTACCGCCCTAAGCGGTACTACCGCTCGAGGAGCGGTACTACCGCTTGTACGCGGTACTACCGTGCAGGAGTCCGAGTTGGACTCTTGCCTTGCGGGCCAAACCGACCTCGAAGAGGGTTTTTCTCCAAGTTTCGACCCCAAGGCTCAACATATAAATAGAGGGGCAGGGCTAGCACACGGTACACATTAAGATTTCCCCAGGCCGTGTGCCGGCAACCTCTAGTTCCTCCTACGTCATAATTTTAGTAGTGCTTGGCGAAGCCCTGCTAAAATTGTTCTTCACCACCATCACCACGCCGTCGTGCTGCTGGAACTCATCTACTACTTCACCATCGCTCGCTGGATCGAGGAGGTGAAGGCGTCATCAAGCCGTACGTGTGTTGAATGCGGAGGTGCCGTCCATTCGGCGCTAGATCGTGATTGGATCGAGGGACGACTTGCGATTTGGATCGCGAAGACGTTCGACTACATCAACCGCGTTTCTTAACGCTTCCGCTTAGCGATCTACAAGGGTATGTAGATTCACTCTCTCTCTCGTAGATGCTCATCACCATGGATAGATCTTGTGTGTGCGTAGGAAATTTTTTGTTTCCCATGCAACGTTCCGGTGCGGTTGCTCACATTTGCAACACAAAACAGGAACTGCGGAATAGACGGAGGTTGGCAAAGGACGAAGTGACGATGCGCGTAGGAAATGGTTCCAAGGTTGATGTGATCGCCGTCGGCACGCTCGCTCTTCGATTACCGTCGGGATTAGTGATGAACCTGAATAATTGTTATTTGGTGCCTGCGTTAAGCATGAACATTATATCTGGATCTTGTTTATTGCGAGACGGTTACTCATTTAAATCAGAGAATAATGGTTGTTCTATTTATATGAGTAATATCTTTTATGGTCAAGCACCCGATGTGAGGGGTTTATTCTTATTGAATCTCGATAGTAATGATACACATGTTCATAACATTGATGCCAAAAGATGTAGAATTAATAATGATAATACCACTTTCTTGTGGCACTGCCGTTTAGGTCATATTGGCGTAAAACGCATGAAGAAGCTCCATGCTGATGGACTTTTGGAGTCACTTGATTTTGAATCACTTGACACATGTGAGCCATGCCTCATGGGCAAGATGACTAAAACGCCGTTCTCTGGAACAATGGAACGGGCAAGTGACTTGTTGGAAATCATACATACTGATGTATGCGGTCCGATGAGCATTGAGGCGCGCGGTGGTTATCGTTACTTTCTCACCTTCACTGATGACTTAAGTAGATATGGGTATATTTACTTAATGAAACACAAGTCTGAAACGTTTGAAAAGTTCAAGCAATTTCAGAGTGAAGTTGAGAATCATCGTAACAAGAAGATCAAATTCCTACGATCTGATCGAGGAGGAGAATATCTGAGTTATGAGTTTGGCAGTCACTTAAGACAATGTGGAATTGTTTCACAACTGACACCGCCTGGAACCCCACGGCGTAATGGTGTGTCCAAACGTCGTAATCGAACCTTATTGGATATGGTGCGATCTATGATGTCTCTTGCCGATTTGCCACTATCGTTTTGGGGTTATGCATTAGAGACAGCTGCATTCACTTTAAATAGGGCACCATCGAAATCCGTTGAGACGACGCCATATGAACTTTGGTTTGGCAAGAAGCCAAAGCTGTCGTTTCTTAAAGTTTGGGGATGTGATGCTTATGTCAAAAAGCTTCAGCCTGAAAAGCTGGAACCCAAAGCGGAGAAATACGTCTTCATAGGATACCCAAAAGAGACAGTTGGGTATACCTTCTACCTCAGATCCGAGGGCAAAGTGTTTGTCGCTAAAAACAGAACATTTCTTGCGAAAGAGTTTCTCTCGAAAGAATTGAGTGGGAGGAAGATAGAACTTGATGAGGTTGTTGAACCTTTACTTCAACCTGAGAGTAGCGCAGTACAGAAAGATGTTTCTGTAGAACCTACATCAGTTGAGGAGGAAGTTAATGATGATGATCATGAAGCTTCGAATCAAGTTGCTATCGAACCTCGTAGGTCGACAAGGACGCGTACTGCTCCTGAGTGGTATGGCAACCCTGTCTTAGAGGTCATGTTGTTAAACAACGATGAACCTACGAGCTATGGAGAAGCGATGATGGGCCCGGATTCCGAGAAATGGTTAGAGGCCATGAAATCCGAGATGGGATCCATGTATGAAAACAAAGTATGGACTTTGGAAGTATTACCTGAAGGGCGTAAGGCCATTCAGAATAAATGGATCTTTAAGAGGAAGACGGACGCGGACGGTAATGTCACCGTCTATAAAGCTCGACTTGTGGCAAAGGGTTTTTCACAAGTTCAAGGAGTTGACTACGATGAGACCTTCTCACCCGTAGCGATGCTTAAGTCCGTCAGAATCATGTTAGCAATAGCTGCCTTTTTCGATTATGAAATTTGGCAGATGGATGTCAAAACAGCGTTCCTTAACGGTTTCCTTAAGGAAGAGTTGTATATTATGCAACCAGAAGGTTTTGTCGATCCAGAGAATGCTGACAAAGTTTGCAAACTCCAGCGATCCATTTATGGACTGGTGCAAGCATCTCGGAGTTGGAATCTTCGCTTTGATGAGGTGATCAAAGCGTTCGAGTTTATACAAGTTTACGGAGAAGCTTGTATTTACAAGAAAGTGAGTGGGAGCTCTATAGCGTTTCTAATATTATATGTGGATGACATATTACTGATTGGAAACAATATAGAAATGTTGGAAAGCGTGAAGGAATATTTGAACAAGAGTTTTTCAATGAAAGACCTAGGAGAAGCTGCTTTCATATTAGGCATCAAGATCTATATAGATAGATCGAGACGCTTAATAGGACTTTCACAAAGCACATACCTTGATAAGATTTTGAAGAAGTTCAAAATGGATCAGTCCAAGAAGGGGTTCTTGCCTATATTGCAAGGTGTGAAGTTGAGTAAGACTCAATGCCCAGTGACCGCAGAAGATAGAGAAAAGATGAGTGTCGTCCCCTATGCTTCAGCCATAGGCTCTATCATGTATGCAATGCTGTGCACAAGACCCGATGTCAGCCTTGCCATAAGTATGGTCAGAAGGTTTCAAAGTGATCCAGGAATGGAACACTGGACGGCGGTAAAAAATATCCTGAAGTACCTGAAAAGGACTAAGGACATGTTTCTCGTTTATGGAGGTGATCAAGAGCTCGTCGTAAAGGGTTACGTCGATGCAAGCTTTGACACTGATCCGGATGACTCTAAGTCGCAAACCGGATACGTATTTATTCTCAATGGGGGTGCAGTTAGCTGGTGCAGTTCCAAGCAAAGCGTAGTAGCTGATTCTACATGCGAAGCGGAGTACATCGCTGCCTCGGAGGCGGCGAAGGAAGGTGTCTGAATGAAGGAGTTCATGACAGATCTTGGAGTAATGCCTAGTGCACTAAACCCAATGACTATGTTCTGTGATAACACTGGTGCCATTGCTCTAGCCAAGGAACCGAGGTTTCACAAGAGGACCAGACACATAAAGCGACGTTTCAATTCCATCCGTGATTACATCAAGGAGGACGACATAAATATTTGCAAAGTACACACGGATCTGAATGTTGCAGATCCGATGACTAAACCTCTTCCAAGGGCTAAACATGAACAACACCAGAACTGCATGGGTGTTCGATTCATTACAATGTAAATCACATAGTGATGTGAGCTAGATTATTGACTCTAGTGCAAGTGGGAGACTGTTGGAAATATGCCCTAGAGACAATAATAAATTGGTTATTATTATATTTCCTTGTTCATGATAATCGTTTATTATCCATGCTATAATTGTGTTGATTGGAAACTTAAATACATGTGTGGATACATAGACAAACAAAGTGTCCCTAGTAAGCCTCTACTAGACTAGCTCGTTGATCAAAGATGGTTAAGGTTTCCTATCCATAGACATGAGATGTCATTTGATAACGGGATCACATCATTAGGAGAATGATGTGATGGACAAGACCCAAACTATGAACATAGCATATGATCGTGTCAGTTTATTGCTATTGTTTTCTGCATGTCAAGGTATCTGTTCCTATGACCATGAGATCATGCAACTCACTGACACCGGAGGAATACCTTGTGTGTATCAAACGTCACAACGTAACTGGGTGACTATAAAGGTGCTCTACAGGTATCTCCGAGGGTGTCTGTTGGGTTGGCATGGATCAAGACTGGGATTTGTTACTCCGTGTGACGGAGAGGTATCTCAGGGCCCACTCAGTAATACAACATCACAACAAGCCTTGCAAGCAATGTGACTAAAGTGTTAGCCACGGGATCTTGTATTACGGAACGAGTAAAGAGACTTGCCAGTAACGAGATTGAACTAGGTATAGAGATACCGACGATCGAATCTCGGGCAAGTAACATACCAAAGAACAAAGGGAACATCATACGGGATTAACTGAATCCTTGACATAGAGGTTCGACCGATAAAGATCTTCGTAGAATATGTAGGAGCCAATATGGGCATCCAGGTCCCGCTATTGGTTATTGGCCATAGAGGTGTCTCGGTCATGTCTATATAGTTCTCGAACCCGCAGGGTCTACACACTTAACGTTTGGTGACGATATAAGTATAGTTGAGTTGTTATGTTGGTGACCGAAGGTTGTTCGGAGTCCCGGATAAGATCCCGGACATGACGAGGATCTCCGGAATAGTCCGGAGGTAAAGATTGATATATGTGATAAAAGTGTTTGATCTCCGGAAGGGTTCCGGAATTCACCGGAAGGGGTTTCGGATGTTTCCCGAAATGTTCGGGTACGAGAACACTTTATATGGGTCAAGGGGTAAAGCCCACGAGGTTTTGGAAGTGCAAAAGGAAGTTTTGCTACTGTCTTAAGAGGTACTACCGCTGGTAAGGCAGTACTACCGCTTGTGTGAAGCGGTACTACCGCCCTAAGCGGTACTACCGCTCGAGGAGCGGTACTACCGCTTGTACGCGGTACTGCCATGCAGGAGTCCGACTTGGACTCTTGCCTTGCGGGCCAAACCGACCTCGAAGAGGGTTTTTCTCCAAGTTTCGACCCCAGGGCTCAACATATAAATAGAGGGGCAGGGCTAGCACACGGTACACATTAAGATTTCCCCAAGCCGTGTGCCGGCAACCTCTAGTTCCTCCTACGTCATAATTTCAGTAGTGCTTGGCGAAGCCCTGCTGAAATTGTTCTTCACCACCATCACCACGCCGTCGTGCTGCTGGAACTCATCTACTACTTCACCATCGCTCGCTGGATCGAGGAGGTGAAGGCGTCATCAAGCCGTACGTGTGTTGAATGCGGAGGTGCCGTCCATTCGGCGCTAGATCGTGATTGGATCGAGGGACGACTTGCGATTTGGATCGCGAAGACGTTCGACTACATCAACCGCGTTTCTTAACGCTTCCGCTTAGCGATCTACAAGGGTATGTAGATTCACTCTCTCTCTCGTAGATGCTCATCACCATGGATAGATCTTGTGTGTGCGTAGGAAATTTTTTGTTTCCCATGCAACGTTCCCCTACACAAGATGTCCTCAAATCTTGAGAATGCCGGACCTCTTGCCTTCGCCGTCTTGGCCTTCTTCTTCTTCTCGCTCAGATTGTGATCAGATGTTGTCCCAACTTCAAATGCGGTGTTGTCCTCCAATTCATACTCTAGTTCGGTCGGATCTTCATTCTCATTGATCATGTTCGACAAGAACGCCTCCTACATGGTTTGCAAGCGTGCGAAAATGAACTAGTGGTTGTGTATGCAAAAATTTGATCGGACAGGACCAAAGAAAACGTACCGACTCTTGTTCTGTCATTCCGTCGAGCATGTCGAGGGCAGCCCGGGCGCCGCCGGCGACCGTGCTCATTCGCGCCCGAACGAGCTGCGGCGAGTCACATACGTCAACAGCCGGCATCTGCATCGGCAGTAAGCTGTCCGGAATGGCCCAGCCGGCCGTTGAATCCTCCTCCTCTGCCCCAACGGGGTCGGACAACGTAATCCGCGTTGGCGCATGGATGGATGGGGTGCGGGGGTCCGGGCGCGGCGGGGGAGACAGCTGCTCGACTATGTCCAAACCTCCCTGCGCCGCCGCCGCCGCCTCCCTCTCTCGCTGCCGGCGTCGCCGCAACTTCCGGGCGACATTCTCCGCCTTGCAAGACGGAGCCGAAGAAGGGACGCCAACGGACGAGGCGGACTGTGTCTCCGTCGCGGCGGTCGGGGACGGGCTGGACGACATCTCCGGCGGTGGATCGGGACCGGTGGTGAGGATGGGGAGCAAGGGTGGATGACGGCGATGGCTCGGGCGCGGGAAAGGTTGGAGGGCAGCGGGAGGAGGAGGAAGGGTTTGGTGGATTTTGTGCAATTTGGTGTGGGGTTGGGCTGTCGGGTCCGACATGCCCGGGCGCGCCTGAGCTCCCCGCCCCATATTTGGGCTAGATATGAGGGGTGCCGGTCAGACGGGCGTTTGAGGCCCGTTTAAGGAGTCCGTCTGGGTCAAAATTTCGTGACCGGTCAGTGACCGGGCGGCCCGTCCGGCCGTATGAGGCGGGTTTGAGACGCCCGGCTGTAGATGCTCTTACTTGCTCATGGAGAGCTAAGTTGCAACTTATTATGAGAGACTGAAAATAAACAAATATGACTTGCGAAAAGTAAACACACAAAAGCAGTACAAGGGCTTATGAATCTCCCCAGGCTTAACATCAAGCCGGCAGGATCCGATAACCCCTCCCGATTGCCGGTACCGCGAGGTGGCTACTCCATCACGGATGAAGTGTTGCGAGCAAGAGCTTGATGAAGCAGTTCGTCCGTGCAAACAATTTCCTCTAGGTTGGCGATGAGCACGAGAGAGACGTTGAGGCGGACTTGTGTCATCACAAAAACACACAAAAGATAACGATAAATAGGTGAAACCGTTTACATATTATACCTCAAGTCGAGGGATCCTTCTTCGTCCACCCCTCGGGCGGCTTGACGGACATGCAGGCGTTGTTCATCGTGATCCTCTTGCGCGACGAGGTCCCCTGGTAAGTTCTTTCCAATCCAATGATCTATGGATGGTGCGGTGCGGCCATCCACAATATTTTGGCGAGCCCGCAGTTGATAAGGCCAGCAGAGCACAGGCACCGTCCAAACACAACCTAAAATACTTACTGCAAGGTGACGCGAAGCAAATTCCGGTTCCCCCTGTTGACGACGCCTGGTCCACCGACACCACGGCAGGCAGCTCCGTCCACTCCAAACAGGAAAGCCTTTTCACCGTACCCCTCCTCCTCCGGCTCTCCATGCGGCTTGCGCGGAGGGATCACGGACGGACCCGCGCCGCGTCGTGGCTACTGGCTAGCTGGCTAGGCTGGCTAGGCTCCGGCTGCAAAGTGTATGTATATAGTACAAGCAGACACGTACGAACAGCGCGCCAGGCTCCGACCGTCCGGTTCACTGTGGCCTGACTCCGGTCATCGCACGACCACGACTGGTCCCGAGACACGGACCAGAACCGGATCAGCTCGCTCGCTCAGAGTCAGAGGCGGCAGCTGGGACCGGGACACAAAGGTCGAGCTAGGCCTCGCGATCGTTTTACAGTGCAGTGGTACACACGCCTCAGTTTTCTTTTTCTTTTTTTTTTTTGAAAGAAGAAAGAAGAAAAAGAACACAGGTTCGATCGACGACCAACGTCCAAACGCAGCAAAACCGAGCGCGATCCGATCGCTTCCGGGCTACTGTAATTTGCATGCAACGCACGCGATCACACTCTGCTCTCACCCCGTTATAAATAACCGATCATCAATTCTACTCCCTCCGCCTCACGCTCATGCATGGCTACGGAGTTCAAACGAGCATCAGAACGGCCAGTGTAACAAAAGCGTATGGCTTCACAGGTTTTAACACATAATCTAGACTCCGGATCTAACGAGCAAGAAAATACTCATAATTACAGCATTTACTAGTTGCTTGACAAGGAATCTAATAGGTGGGCCCACGTGTCACTGGGACGAACTAGCCTGGTTCGGCTCAAGCCTAGCTACTTTGGCTGGAATTTGCAAGAATATTCAAAACTTCTAAAATGGATGGGAAAGATGACCTGAAATTTCTTTGGAAACAAAGCGTCCACACTTTGATTTAGTAGAATCTCTTCAACATTTTCTGCTTTCTTTGAATTTTCACTTCATAGTTAGCCTAAGCTGGAACCAATAATCTTAAATGTAGCGGCAAATTGAGGTGTAAATTTCTTGGAACACTCACGCCATATATTTTTGATTTTCTACAATGCTTACAACTCTGTGTATTTTTCTATAGAGTTTGAATTTCAGTTCATATATTGGCTAATTTTGAGAAACACTCAAGACTCATGAATGGTTGGGCACAAGAGCATCTAAAGCCGGACCCTTATATTGCCTCTGTACGACCGGGCAGCCGGCCGGCCAGTGACGGGTCAAGAAATAGCAACCGAGCCACACCCCTCATACGTCCAGGCTGACCGGCAGCCCTCATATCCAACCCTTATCGGGGGCGGATATGGGGAGGCCCGGACGCGCCCGAGCACATCCGCCACGTCGAATCTAGCCAATGCTAGCCCATCTCGACCCCACAAATATCCCCACCATATTCACATTCGGACAGAACCCTAGCCACTTGCCACTCCACTCCACTTCGAGTCCACGCTGCTCCGCCCTCCCCCAGCTCCTTTGTGGCAATCTTCGGCCTCCTCCGGCATGGCGGTCGGTGGATCCGACTACGGCAACTCCGAATCCATCGACTGAGACCTCGTCCCATGCAGGGACGAGGAGGAGTTGGCCGTCCGCCTGGCTCTTGGCAATCTCCGACCTCCTCCGACATGGTGGGCAGTGGATCCGACTACGGCAACTCCGAATCCATCGACTGAGACCTCATCCCATGCAAGGACGAGGAGGAGTTGGCCGTCCACCTGGCTCTCGACAATCTCCGGCCTCCTCCAGCATGGGGGGCAGTGTATCCAACTACGGCAACTCCAAATCCATTGACTGAGACCTCATCCCATGCAGGGATGATGAGGAGTTGGCCGTCCACCTGGCTCTCCGCCACTTCTGGGAGGAATCCACCCAAGCACTGCAAACCAAATCTATCCGACGGGAATCCATTGCGTCCACGCAAGCGGTGCTTGGATCCGCCTGCCCGGTAGCTCGAGGCGTGTGACCGCGCCGGACGGCCCCGGATGATGACCCACAAGTATAGGGGATCGTAACAGTCTTCGAGGGAAGTATTTCACCCAATTTATTGATTCGACACAAAGGGAGCCAAAGAATATTTATAAGCCTTAGCAGTTGAGTTGTCAATTCAACCACACCTGGAAAGTTATTTCTCTGCAGCAAAGTGTTTAATAGCACAGTAGTATGATAGTTTGGTAGCAGCGGTAGCAGCAACAATAGTATCAGTTACAGTGGCAGTAGCAGTTTTGTAGTGATTGTAATACCAGTAGCAACAGTAGTATCTTAGCAAAGATAATATGAGCAAAGCGTAGGCATTGTATCAGCGATGGATATTTGTATGGACGACATTCATCATGCAACAGTCACAACCTAGAGCGATACACAATAGCTCCAATTCATCAATTCAATGTAGGCATGTATTCCGTATATAATCATACGTGCTTATAATAAGAACTTGCATGACATCTTTTGTCCTACCCTCCAGTGGCAGCGGGGTCCATAAGGAAATCTAAGGGTAATTAAGGTCTCTTTTTAATAGATAACCGGATCAAAGCATTAACACATGGTGAGTACATGAACTCCTCGAATTACAGTCATCCCCGGAGAGTATCCCAATTATTGTCACCTTGGGGTCTACGGTTCAGAACAATAACACAAGTGCATATAACTAGCAGATAGGATCAAGAACTCAAATATATTGATGAAAACATAAAGGGTTCAGATCTGAAATCATGCCACTCGGGCCCTAGTGACAAGCATTAAGCATAGCAAAGTCATAGCAACATCAATCTCAGAACATAGTGGATACTAGGGATCAAGCCCTAACAAATTGAGTTGATTACATGACAAATCTCATCCATCTCCATCACCGTCTAGCAAGCCTACGAACGAATTACTCACT
This sequence comes from Elymus sibiricus, assembly GCA_039707655.1. Lineage (NCBI taxonomy): Eukaryota > Viridiplantae > Streptophyta > Magnoliopsida > Poales > Poaceae > Elymus > Elymus sibiricus. The sequence goes on along the minus strand of CM077664.1, from coordinate 52,509,121 downwards.
CCCGGTGGTGAGCATCATGGAATTGTTGATGGAGAAGGGTTGTTCATGACGATGGCAATGAATCCCCCTCTCTGGAGCCCCGAACGGACTCCAGATCAGCCCTCCCGATGAAGAACAGGAGGTGGCGGCGGCTCCGTATCGTAAAACTCGATGATTCTTTCTCCCTAATTTTTTTTCTCCGTGAAACGGAACTCATAGGAATGGAGGTAGGGCAAACGGAGGCTCGAGGGGCCCACAAGCTCACGTGGCGCGCCCTAGGGGGGACGCCACCTGAGCTTGTGGCCCTGTGGTGGCCCCCTCTAGTAGATCTTTTTGCCAATATTTTTTATTAATTTCAAAATAATTCTTCGTAAATTTTCAACCAATTCCGAGAACTTTTATTTCTGCACAAAAACAACACCATGGTAGTTCTGCTGAAAACACCGTCAGTCCGGGTTAGTTTCATTCAAAACATGCAAATTAGAGTCCAAAATAAGAGCAAAAGTGTTTGGAAAACTAGATATGTTGGAGACGTATCACTGGGCTGGCGGTGTAATCCCTGCGGTGGAGCCTCGTCCCATGACATCGGGCTCCGAGTCCAGGTCAATGTCGGTAGATGGCCCAACCGTGGATGCATCGAGGGCGGCATTGTAAGTGCATCAAGTGCCCCCTTAGTGGTTTTGGAGTATTGAAGACAAATAGGTTGAGGAACTAATGTGTTTGTGAGTATACACAGGAGACAGAGTCCCTGAAGATTTGGTTTAACACATGGAAGACGACCCTTAAAAATAGATTTCTTCAAGTGAAGAATTTGATGATGGAATTGGTACGGCCTTTGAAGAAATTGATGTGAAGACTTTGAAGCTTGAAGACTTTGGTTTTCGTAGTTTCTTTTCTTCTTATTTGAGTCATAGGAAAAACCGTACTGTTAAAGGGGGTCTAGGTGAAACATATTTCACATTTCCAAAGTGATGCTCAACCTTCTCAAACCTATACACACAAAAGCCGCTTCGAGTGAAGCCTTTGGAAATCTCCAGTACAGCTGACGCATTGCTAGCGACAGTGACGAAGTTCATCTGGTCGCTGACGAATTTGGTCAGGCTGAGGAGTTAGGAGTTCGCTAGTGCGAGCTGCCTACCGTGAGGAAATTGAGTGCCCTGACGAATTGAGAGTTCAATTTTCAGACCGTTGCTGCGCCGCGTGCCAGCTGTCGAGTGGATCCTTATCCTGACAACGGTCGAATCAGACAAGGGCATTTATGACAATTCATGTCGGGTTGCCCCTGGCTATAAATAGCCGCCCCCCACAACCACTTGTTGGTTGGCTGCTCCGAGAGAACTTGACACTTGTCATTTGAGAGCAACCCATCCTCTGACGACTTTGAGAGAACCTAAGTGAGGAAAACCTAACCAGAGCCTAAGTGATTGAGCATCACTGAAGAGATTGATCTGTGTGATCCGACACTTGTTACCTTTGAGGACTGTCATTCCTCCAAACGGTTACGCGTCATGTTCTGAGCACCCAAGAGTAATTGTGGCGTGCCGGTGAACAAGTCTGTGAAGGTTTTGAAAGTCTACCTTGAAGACTTACCACGAGTGATTGGGCGAGGTCTAAGTGACCTTAGCTCAAGAGGAACACGGTGAGGACTAAGTGTTCTCTGAGTTGCGACTCAGCCGCCTCAACCAGACGTACAGTTAATACAGCAACTAGAACTGGTCTACCAAATTGCATTGTCTTCACCGAGCCAACCTGGTTTCAAATTCCTCACCCTCCCTTACTTTATTGCGCTGCTGAAGAATTTGTGATCTATCCTCTGACGAATTTGAACTGATGTATTTGATCATGTTATCTTTTATTTCCTCAGTTCATATTCCTCATGACTGTATGATTGCATGTTCTTCACTCTTATGTATCCTGATCGCATGTACTCTGATTCTGTGATGACTTAGTTTCCCTTGCGTTTCTATTTCTTCACTCTGATCTTCGTCAAATTCATCAGAGTTTGACGAATTTCTAATAATCTCCCATTCCCCCCCCCCCTCTGGGAGATAACCTGCGCTTTCAATTGGTATCAGAGCAAGGTACTCCCTTGTTCTGTGTGATTTTGGTTTAACCACCAGGAGTTTTAGTTATGTCGACCGCAGGTATGATCAAGATCTCCGCTGCGTGCCCCATCTTCGATGGCACAGACTATCCCTACTGGAAGAACAAGATGCAAATGCATCTTGAGGCTATTGACAACGATCTCTGGTTCGTCGTCGAGAACGGCATCCCCGCCATTTCACCAAGTATCAATGCTGCTGATGTGAAGCGATTCAAGCAACTGGACTCTCAAGCGAAGAACATCATTTGTGGTCATCTCAACACAAGACAGTATGGCAGAGTGATTGCACTGGAAACCTCGAAGCTTATCTGGGACCGGCTTTCAAAAGTGAATGAGGGTGTTTCCACTCAACGTGACTCCCGAGTTGATGTTCTGCGCAATCTCTTCAACCGCTTCAAAAGACTCGACAACGAAAATGTGCAGCAAACCTTCGACCGCCTCACTGATATCTCCAATGAGCTTCAAGCTCTTGGCGCTACTGACATCACTAATCATGAGGTGGTGAAGAAATTGCTAAGGTCTCTGGACAGTTCCTTCGACACTTTGGCACTGATGATCCAAGAGCGCCCTGATTACAAGTCACTGAATCCTGCTGACATTCTTGAGAGGCTCAACACACATGAATTTCAGCAAGCAGAGAAGAGAGATATGTATGGACCCAGCTATGGTCGCCCTCGTGCTCTGAAGGCTAAAGCAAAAGCCAAGACTATTTCTTCATCTGAAGAAGAAGAAGAGGAATTTGAGAGCAGTTTCTGACGGTGCTGAGGAAATTGGCAGAAAACTGGCTATGCTGGTGAAGAAGTTCCAGAAGTTTTCCAAGAAGGACAGATTCGGAAAATCTTCAAAGTATGACTCGAAGAACACCGGAGAAGCGTCTGCTCGAGACTACAACAAAAGAACATGTCACAAATGCAAGAAGCCAGGCCACTACATCGCCGACTGCCCTCTTTGGCAGAAGAAGAAGAAGAAGAAGAAGAAGAAGAAGAAGAAGAGCAGGATGATGATGAGTCTGACGGGAAAAAGAAGTCCTCAAAGTCTTCATCAAAGTCCTCATCTCACAAGAAATCTAGTTCTAGCAAAGCTCGTGCATTCCTTGGGAAGGCAATGGATTCTGAAGAAGAATCTAATGATCAGCAAGCTGAGGAATCTGAGGAGGAGTCAGACACTGGTGTGGCTAGCCTTGCTCTCGCTACTGAGTACGTCAGCAAGTCCATCTTCAACACCGAGGATAATGGTATCTCCACCAACAATGATGACTGTGCTGATCACTACACTCCCACCTATTGCTTCATGGCTCGAGGTGCAAAGGTAACCTCAAGAGAAGCTTACTTTGAAACTTCCAGTGATGATGACTCTGAGTGTGAATCTAAACCAAGCTATAAGAAACTTGCTAAAATTGCAACTGAGCAACAACATGCCATGGAAAAGATTCAAAAAATGCTAGACAAAAGCGATGATCTGTTGGACGAGGAAATGGATCGTAGTCAAGCCTTGTCTAAGGATCTCAGAAGGCTTAAGTCTCAATATGATGAACTTGAAAGTCATCATGTGTCCCTCTCAGCTGAACATGAGAAGCTATCCTATGAATTTCTTCAAAGGAAGCAAGATCTCGAGAAGCTGAGAGCGTCTCATGATGATCTTCAAAAAGAAAACGATTCACTCCTCGCTCAACAGATCAGTACCGCTCAGGAAGAATTTGTTGCACCATGCTTAAAATGCCTTGAACGTGATAATGCTAATTCTTCAGCTGAATGTTGAAATGCTTCTGTACTTGCAATTGCTTCAACTGCTACGGTGGCCACTAACCCCTCATCTGAGGAAGCCACCTGTGATACTGATGAAAATGCAGGGCTGAAAGAATTGTATGTCACTGGGATGTACAAAAGCCTCAAAGGGCATCAAACCCTGTGTGACGTGCTCAAAAAGAAAATTCTTCACAGGAACCCTAGGAAAGAGGGTATTGCTTTTGAGAGAAAGCTCAATGTTGATGGTTCGTACTGGAAGCCTGAGCAGTATCCCAAAACCACTTGGGTTGCTGCAAAGGGACCTCCCGTAGACCCATCCACTTTATCTGGCTTTACTTGTGATTCTTCATATTCTTCAGATGAGTCATTTGACTCCAACTATAAATTGTTCAAGAATCAGAATGGTGAGGTCTTTGCCAGATTCATTGGTACTAACTGCAGGAATGGTCCACCTGTGAAGAAAATCTGGATTCCTAAAAGCCTTCTGGAAAATCTTTAGGTGAATGTCATCATGACACCACCGATGAAGAAGAAACTTCCCAGGGCAAATTCTTCACAGGGATCAAAGTCGTCAAATGGAAAAGACCTCATGTCTGTCTCAATGCTTTGTGATCTTGATATGATTGTCATCTTTGGAAAATATAGATGCATTGTGCTGTTGGAATCTGACAAATCCAAAGTCTTCGAAGGCTTTAGGAGAGGTGACTTGTACATTGTAGATTTCTCTATAGGTACTCAGCCTACAACATGTCTAATGGCAAAAGCTTCGGAATGTTGGCTATGGCATCGACGTCTTGGACACGCTGGAATGAGGAATTTGAGCACTCTCGTCAAGAAGAAGCATATCATTGGCGTCGAGGGTGTCAAATTACCTCTGTGGCGCTTGTGAGTCTGGAAAGATGACCAGAGCCAAGCACCAGGCGAAGACAATCATGACCACTACTCGTCCTTTTAAATTACTTCACATGGATTTGTTTGGTCCTACACATTATGCCACACTAACCAATGCAGCATCACTCTACGGATTCGTCATTGTTGATGACTACTCTCACTACACCTGGGTGCACATCATTACCTACAAGACTGAAGTTCAGAATGTCTTCAGACGATTCTCCAATCGGGCCATGACGAATTATGGTCTCAAGATCAAGCACATCAAGAGTGACAATGGCACCGAGTTCAAGAACACTAGCCTCGACGCCTATCTTGATGAACTTGATATCACTCATGAGCTCTCTGCTCCCTACACTCCTCGGCAGAATGGAGTCATGGAGCGCAAGAACAGGACCCTCATCGAGATGGCGCGTACTATGCTTGATGAATACAAGACTCCTCGTCACTTCTGGCCTGAAGCAATTGATACTGCATGCCACATCATTAACCGGGTATATCTTCACAAATTCCTCAAGAAGACCTCATATGAGCTCCTCACTGACAAGAAACCCAATGTGAGTTATTTCAAAGTCTTCGGTGCTAAATGTTGGATTAGAGATCCTCATCACAGTTCTAAATTTGCACCGAAAGCACATGAAGGTTTTATGCTTGGTTACGGAAAAGACTCGCACACCTACAGAGTCTTCAACTCCTTCCACCACAAGGTTGTTGAAACTGTAGATGTGCGGTTCGATGAAACTAACGGCTCGCAAAGAGAGCACCTGCCTCCTGTGCTAGATGAAATGCCTCCTGAGGAATCTATCAAGCTGATGGGCACTGGTGAAATTGTGCCCAGTGAAGAAATAGCTGCTAGTGAAGAAGTGGTTGTTCCTCGTCGTCAAGAAAATGAACATCCTGATGAAAATGATGCTGAGGATTCTGCACAGCAACAACAACAACAAGGCCCTCGTCCAGCACATCCACTAGTGGCAAATGAAGTGCGGATTGAAAAGATCCTCGACAACATCAATGCACCTGGTCCCCTCACTCGCTAAGAGCTTCACATTTAGCTAACTTTTGTGGGCATTACGCGTTTGTCTCTATTTCAGAGCCCACCAAAGTTGATGAAGCCTTTCTGGAACCTGAATGGATTCAAGCTATGCAAGATGAATTGCGTCAATTCGAGATCAAAAATGTGTGGGAGCTTGTTAAGCATCCAGATCCTCGCAAGCACAATATCATCGGCACTAAGTGGATCTACCGCAACAAACAAGACGAAAATGGCCAAGTGGTGAGGAATAAGGCCCGTCTTGTAGCTCAAGGCTACACACAGGTTGAGGGTGTTGATTTCGATAAAACATTTGCACCTGTTGCTAGGCTTGAAGCCATTCGTATATTGCTTGCATATGCTAACTATCATGATATCCTCTTATATCAAATGGATGTGAAAAGTGCATTCCTCAATGGTAAGCTTGAGGAAGAAGTATATGTTGCTCAACCACCAGGTTTTGAGGACCCAAAGCATCCTGACAAAGTCTTCAGACTCAACAAGGCTCTCTATGGCCTCAAGCAAGCCCCGAGGACTTGGTATGATACACTGAAGGAATTCCTGAAGAAAAAGGGGTTCAAGCCCGGTTCACTTGACCCTACTCTTTTTACTAAATCTTATGATGGTGAACTGTTCATATGCCAAATATATGTTGATGATATTGGTTGCACTAACAAGAAATACAGTGACAAATTTGCTCATATGATGCAAGAAGAATATCAGATGTCTATGATGGGGGAGTTGAAATTCTTCCTCGGGCTTCAAATTCGTCAATAACCCAATGGCATCTTCATATCTCAGGAGAAATACCTCAGAGACTGCCTGAAGAAATTGGGAATGCAAGATTGAAAAGGCCTCAAGATACCAATGCCAACAAATGGCCAACTCAACACTGACGAAAATGGTAAAGATTTCGATCAGAAGGTATATCGCTCCATCATTGGTTCGCTGCTTTACCTATGTGCATCTAGGCCAGATATTATGCTTAGCGTTTACATGTGTGCCCACTTTCAAGCGTCACCGAAGGAATCACACCACTAGGCTATGAAACGAATTCTTCGATATTTGGCTCACACCCCAACGCTTGGATTATGGTATCCCAAGGGCTCATCACTTGATCTTGCTGGATATTCCGATTCTGATTATGCTGGTGATCGTGTGGATCGCAAGTCAACATCTGGCACATGTCATTTTCTGGGACGATCTCTTGTATGTTGGTCCTCGAAGAAGCAGAACTACGTTTCACTTTCCACTGCCGAGGCTGAGTACATTGATGCTGGCGCTTGCTGCTCTCAGTTACTATGGATGAAGCAAACCCTCAAGGACTATGGCGTCAACATGAAGAAAGTGCCACTCTTCTGCGACAATGAGAGCGCCATCAAGATCGCCCACAACCCAGTGCAACACTCAAGGACGAAGCATATTGAGATTCGTCACCATTTTCTTCGTGATCATGTGCTGAAGGGAGACATCGTCATCGACCATGTGAAGACTGAAGACCAGCTTACAGATATCTTCACTAAGCCCTTGGATGAGAGAAGGTTTTGCGTGTTGCGGTGTGAGCTAAACATCTTAGAATCTTCGAATGTCCTTTGAAAAGGACACACATCCTAACGCTTATGCATTCTTGATGACTTTGATGCACAACACACGAAGTGACGTTTTTTTTCAATCAATGAAGACTAACCCTCTAAGTGTGAAGAAATTAATGAAGAACTTGATTCTCAGAACCCTACGACAATTGTACGCGGTGTCTGAAATCATTATAGTTCTTATACGGTGGGTAACGCCACCACCTCTTCTTGACATTCTTCAAATTTGAGTTTTTCGTCATTTGCAATTTCGTCAAACTTTTCAATTTCGTCATTTGAGGTTTTTCTTCACTGCTTTTGGTTTTATATATATATATATATATATATATATATATATATATATATATATATATATATATATATATATATTTCATGTCCTCAACAGCATCCACATATAGCTAATTCTTCAAACGGTGTTTTTCGTCATCTATGTGGATGTGATCGGACCCGCTCCCCTCTGTGCTAAACTCAACCCACTCTGTTCACAAATTCTTCATATGCGTTCTACTTGACATTGTTCAAAGTCTTCACTGTGTCCTTGACAGTTGAAGAAATTGCGAACACATTTTGAAAATATTCTAATCAATTTTTGGCGGTTGCCACAGTAACTTCATCCCGCGCTTCACACGCATGGATAAGGGTGAAAATGCATGTGTGACGCGTGTCACCCAGATGCGAAACGCCAGGGGCTTATCCGTCCAAAATCTTCGGACCTCTCAATTTTTACCGAGCCTATATAAAGGCTTGACCTCGTCAACCCTAACTCATTTCACTCTCGCGCCCCTGTCGCTCTCAAACCCTAGCGCTGCCGCTGGAACTCATCGTCGCCGGAGAGGAAGAACTTCACTGCCTCGACTTCTTCGCCGTCGTACTCGCGCCGGCCGTGGATTTCTTCACCTCCGCTGCCATCGTAGATGTCTTTCGTCGCCAAGTTAGGGCACGGAAGATCTGAACTGACGATTTCCTTCACCTCGTTGTCCAGTTCGCCGAGTTCGTCCTTGGGGTAATTAAAATTTATTTTTACCGCCCAAGTTTGATCTTTTTACTGCCACAAAATCTTCAAGTGCTGCTTTTTTTTTACCACTCTTCCAATTCTTCAGCACTTCCTACTGGCCAGTCTTGAGTATTTTCATCTAAGTTACACTTAACAACTAGATTCCTCAATTGTGCAATTGCTTCAATCTGTACAACTCTGGAACCTTTGTCAAGAACACTTAGTGAAATGCGTCAAGATAAGGGTCAATTTCTTCACCTGGTTTATTTTGAAAAATCTCTGAGAACGCATGTGACTCTTCCCTATTTCCTCGCAACTATACTCTATTCACAGGTACAATGTCTGCCGACGAATCACTAGGTTCTCATCAAATTAATTCATTTGCAGCATTGCTTGAGGAAAACCTTCAAACATCTTCAGAGTCCTCAAAAGTTCAAAAACCTCAGCTGAAGAAAATGGCTGATGGGAAAAGGCGTCAGAAGGGAGGCAAGCGGAAAGAGGAACATACAGCTTTCAAGATTCCAGATGATCTATATGATGGATATTGCACTCCAGATGAGGAAACTCATGGAAAAGAAACCAAGGAGCAGCGCAAAACGTGCATGCAGAAGATAAAGAGATACTGGACCTATAGTGGAGAGATTACAATTTTGTCACCTCTAAATACATGAAGGATTTTGCTGTGAAGCCTCCTTGCAACAGGTCACCACTTGCTGAAGGTCAAACTGCTCATCCTACAAGCATCAGAAGGGGTGAAGAATTCCCCAAAGAATGGGCAAAGCAACAAGCTAAACTGCAGAAACAGGCCAAAAAGGCTGTTGAAGAATTCAACAGGGCCGCAAAGGCCTCAGCTGAAGCAGGTGCTAGTGGCAGTGCAAGTGCTCCCAAGAAAGCCATGCCAAAGAAGCCTGCCAACAAGCCAAAGCTGTCTGTCCCAAAGCCCTCAGTGGCCCAGCCGGTAGCTTCAAAGGCTTCTGCACCTAAGATATCAAAATCTTCAATGCCTCCTCCTGCTTCAAGTTCATCAATGGCAGCAGCAAAAGCTTCAACACCGGTCGTGCTCGCATCTTGCCAGCGCACCGAGGGCTTTCCAACAGCCTCAATTGCTGCATCAAGTGCCTCAGCTAGTGGGCAACCATCGTCTTCACTGCCCAAGCTAAAGAAAAAGGCAACTGCTGGCCGTGGAACCAGGCCAAGTCCCAAGAGCAAGGCCATCGTGCCACAGGCTGACGAACATGGGCTGGCTGACGAAGATGAGCTTACGGAGTTCCTCAGAAGAAAGCAAGAGCAAGCTGCAATTGCTAAGAATTCTTCAGTTCCTATGTTACTGGACCCCAAGAAGCTCCTGGACTTCATTGACATCTGGTGCACCAAGCCAGATACGCCTCTTGCTGAACTGAATCTACCTCCTAGCCCAAGGCATGTGTTATTTGCTTTCATTTTGAATGAGAAGCATAAAATTGCTCAAGCAAAGCTGGTAAGGAAACAGCAACTGCAAAAAGAGAAGGAGCTGCGCAAGAACATGCTCTCTATATCTCCTCAGTAGCTTGTGGCTTTACAGTCTGAGATTCAACAACTGTCTGAAGAATTTGAGCGATAGTCAAGTCACTGTTGTGGTGTGCGTGACAGATTCATCACTACAACCAACCAGGTTGTTGAAGACCACAACAAGCGTGAGGCAGCCAAGTTTGGTACAGTGCCACCCACAAGTTCTTCAGCTCCACAATCAACAGCTCCGGCCAGTGATATTGCGCCTTTATCTCCACCAGAAACAGGCAGGGCAACTGACGATGTTGTGCCTGAAGAAACTGCCAGGGCGACTGCATCAGTCGTTCCTGAAGAAAGCGAACCACCAAGTTCCTCAGCAGCACCACCACCAACGACTTCATCTGTGAAGACTATCACCCTTCCTTCTGCATCGGAAGTGAAGATGACCAAGGCTGCTGAGAAGGAAGCTAAGAAGAGAAAAGCTTCAGCCCCTACTACCTTCACTGCTACTGTGAAGAAAATGAAGACGACTCCATTGTCTTCAGATGTTCCAATTGATGCCATTCCTATCTCATCAGCGCCCCCTGCTCCTGCCACTGATGATCGTCAGATTGTTCCGTATGGGGTGGATTACGTAATCCCACATGCTGACGAAGATGAAGCTGAAACCCACTCTGCTGCTACCACAGAGCAAGTGGATGAAGAAATCAAAGTTGAAGATGATGCTTCGCTTCACCAAGTCATGTCTCAAAAGCCCTCACAGGTTTCGGTGACTGAAGAAAATGACATTGCTTCAACTGGAAGTAGTGAAGAAACTGAAGAGGATGTGGACATTGACGGTGCAACTACCCCTCCGATCATTAACGAATTTTGGGAAGCCTTCCTTCCAAATTCGCCCCTCACCACTCCTCTGACGCAAGTGCCACAGTCACCCGCCATCACTGAAGAAATTCACACGGGCTCTGAGGAAAAACAACCATGACCACTCCAAAGCATTCCTGAAGAAATTCGAGCTGCAGCAGCTGATGAAATTGCTCAAGATGAGCCAACGGTTGATGTCGTCAATACATCCCCTCCTCGTGCAGACTCAATTCCTTCAGCAGATACCGATACAGTTCCAACTGTCACTGCTGAGGAAATTGTCAAATCACTTGTTGTGACAGATCCGAATGATTCCACTGGGTCCCCACGACCAGTGTTTGATGTACGCAAGAAGATGCACAACCTCCAACCAGTTCCCGTGATGCCAAAGATTGGCAGAGCCCTCAGGCGGCCTTAGTTTGATAATGCCAAATTCTTCGAAGAGAAGAACTTCTTCATTGGTGAGTCCCCATATGACTCAACCAAGATTAGGCGCCTGCGTTTCTGGACAAGGACTCAGATGAACTTCTATGCTTCACTGCTATTCGACAAGAACAAAGTATTTCCGCATCGCCATATTCCTCACGTGGATATGGAGTCATTACCGTGCTTTCGGCCAGTTCTGGCTGTTCTTCACGATGCAGGATTACTCAGCTTCTGCTCTGACGTCTGCGATTGGAATGAAGAACTCATTCTTCAGTTCTACGCCACAGTGCATTTCTCTGGAGAAGCTGACGACATTGCAACATGGGCTCTGGAATGGATGAGTGAAGACACTCACTACAAAGCACCAATTGAAGAACTTCTTCATGCTCTCCCAGTTGATCCACCCCATGAAGAAGCAAAGAGAATATATGAAGAACCTGAACTGCCAAACCACCTAATGCAAGTGCTTATGAAGCCTATAGCTGAAGGAGAAGCTCCAAGGACAACCTTCCTACTGAAGGATTTGCTATATGTGCCAAGAACGGTCTATCGCATTCTGACCAAAACCCTCAGTCCCATTAAAGGTCACAACTCCAATACTGAAGAAGTTGTGGGCATTATGAAGAATTTGCTGTTCCACATCATTCATGGTACTCCAATCAACATCCAAGATTTCTTCCTGAGGACTTTGGTCACAGTGGCACAGTCGCCTTTTGATCTGAAGCCATATGCTCCATGGATCATGAGATTCATCAGATCCCGGTCTGCAATTCACTACAAGGCTGACAGTCAAAATCATTTGAGCTATTTGCTTGAAGTCGAAGTTCTTCAGAGCACCATCTCCTCAGTTCCTAGCAAGGGCAAGGTTGCTGTCGATGAAGGAATTCGTCCCCTTGATGGACAATTTCGTCAACCAATCTCCAGCTCCAATGCTGATGAATCTGCTAGCCAGGATACCGTTGCAAAAGCTTCTAGGCCAACTTCTTCACCTGAAGCACCACGTGTCATGACGGACCGTGAGTTGCTCATCAGCCTGCACCAGAAAGTGGACAAGAATCATCGATGGGTTAAGCGTCAGTTTGCAGCTATTCAAGCCAACATGACTGTGACGCATAACTATGTCCGCAAAAACCGCTATTATCTTCACGAGATATTTGACAGATCATGGGCCATCCTCTCGCACCTCAAGACCGATGAAGAACTTGCAGATATGGATTTTCAGATGAACTTTGACTGGGCAGAACCGCCGAGGAAGAAGTTCAAGAACACCAAAGTTCCTCCTCTCATGCCGAGTTCAGAGTCTTCATCGCGCAAAACTGACGAACATGAAGCTGTTGAAGACACTGCGGCTGGTCCTTCTGCATCATGCGACCCCAACACCTCTGGCGCTCCATCGACATCTCCTCATTGATTTTCTTCAGGGGCGTTAGTCCTCACCTTGTCTCCTTTTGGTCATTTGATGACAAAGGGGGAGAAGTGTGAGTTAGTCTTCAAGCGGGTCGATTATATGGGCTATTTTTGCTGAGTTACAACTCTTGAACTTCATTTGATTCGCTCTATGATGAGTTGTAACTTAAATAACTATTGGTTGTCTGACTCTTTTGTAATGTTTTATATGCATGCACTGATCTTAAATATCTTATGCTTAAGTGGGTCGATATATGGGATTTTTTTGCTTAAGTTGCAACTCTTGGACTTTGCTTGATTTGCTCTTTGATGAGTTGTAACTTAAATACTATTGGTTGTCTGACTCTTTTGCTACACTTATGATGCATGCTCTGATCCTAATACATCTGTTCATTATGCATGCACAATTTCGTCAAACACCAATTTTCAGCATGCATTCATATTCTTCAAATATCTTATGATCATGCATGATTGGATTCCAAGATATAGGGGGAGATCTCCACAATTTCAACCTGCCATGTGCATTTGCAATCCAAAGCAAATTCCTCATATGCACATCTTCAGGGGGAGTTCCTCAATATCTTGTAATCAATTTCTTCAAACTCTGTACTTACACTTCAATTATTTTTACTCCTGTTGAAAGCCTAACCAATTTTTCATCGATCACCAAAAAGGGGGAGATTGTAAGTGCATCAAGTACCCCCTGAGTGGTTTTGGAGTATTGAAGACAAATAGGTTGAGGAACTAATGTGTTTGTGAGTATACACAGGAGACAGAGTCCCTGAAGATTTGGTTTAACACATGGAAGACGACCCCTAAAAATAGATTTCTTCAAGTGAAGAATTTGATGATGAAATTGGTACGGCCTTTGAAGAAATTGATGTGAAGACTTTGAAGCTTGAAGACTTTGGTTTTCATAGTTTCTTTTCTTCTTATTTGAGTCATAGAAAAAACCGCTGTTAAAGGGGGTCTAGGTGAAACATATTTCAAATTTCCAAAGTGATGCTCAACCTTCTCAAACCTATACACACAAAAGCCGCTTCGAGTGAAGCCTTTGGAAATCTCCAGTACAGCTGACGCATTTGCTAGCGACAGTGACGAAGTTCATCTGGTCGCTGACGAATTTGGTCAGGCTGAGGAGTTAGGAGTTCGCTAGTGCGAGCTGCCTACCGTGAGAAAATTGAGTGCCCTGACGAATTGCGAGTTCAATTTTTAGACCGTTGCTGCGCCGCGTGCCAGCTGTCGAGTGGATCCTTATCCTGACAACGGTCGAATCAGACAAGGGCATTTATGACAATTCATGTCGGGTTGCCCCATGGGTATAAATAGCCGCCCCCCACAACCACTTGTTGGTTGGCTACTCCGAGAGAACTTGACACTTGTCATTTGAGAGCAACCCATCCTCTGGCGACTTTGAGAGAACCTAAGTGAGGAAAACCCAACCAGAGCCTAAGTGATTGAGCATCACTGAAGAGATTGATATGTGTGATCCGACGCTTGTTACCTTTGAGGACTGTCATTCCTCCAGACGATTACGCGTCATGTTCTGAGCACCCAAGAGTAATTGTGGAGTGCCGGTGAACAAGTCTGTGAAGGTTTTGGAAGTCTACCTTGAAGACTTACCACGAGTGATTGGGCGAGGTCTAAGTGACCTTAGCTCAAGAGGAACACGGTGAGGACTAAGTGTTCTCTGAGTTGCGACTCAGCCGCCTCAACCAGACGTACAGTTGATACAGCAACTGGAACTGGTCTACCAAATTCCATTGTCTTCACCGAGCTAACCTGGTTTCAAATTCCTCACCCTCCCTTACTTTATTCCGCTGCTGAAGAATTTGTGATCTATCCTCTGACGAATTTGAACTGATGTATTTGATCGTGCTATCTTTTATTTCCTCAGTTCATATTCCTCATGCCTGTATGATTGTATGATTGCATGTTCTTTACTCTTATGTATCCTGATCGCATGTACTCTGATTCTGTGATGACTTAGTTTCACTTGCGTTTCTATTTCTTCACTCTGATCTTCGTCAAATTCATTAGAGTTTGACGAATTTCTAATAATCTCCCATTCACCCCCCCCCCCTCTGGGAGATAACATGCGCTTTCAGGCATGCCCTCCCGACAAGGGAGAGGGCGCGACAAATAGCGGAGGTGGAGTCGCACGCCATGTCGGACGTGACCGAGGATGCTCTCCGAGCCCACATCCCCGCGAAGCGGCCAGTCCGGATGGCTCGTGCCCTCGCTGGACTGCCCCCCTCCCCTCCCTAAGAGGAGGAGGAGGCCCGTGACGGATCGGTCAGCTCTGAAAGTGAGCAGATCCGACTCGATCCATTTTGTGTCTTCGACCGCTATTTCCGCGACAAGGGCAAGGGCAGCCATGGGTGAACTTTCTCCATAGCTCTAGTATTTAGAACACGCCAATTTTTGGCAGTCTGATGATATATATGATGAACTAGCCGTATGCTATGTGTGTGATGTAGATAAAGTATGTGTATTTATTTTACGTTGCATGACATTGTATATATGAGTTTGAGAACTTGGTAATGAGATACTGATTGTGGATGCTGATATTTGAGGGGTGACCGGTCATTGTCGACGGACCTGCCACATTTAGGGCGCCAGATTTGCTAGGTCCGGTTGTAGATGCTCTAATGCCCTGAATTTTTTGACAAGAAAAGCAAGGATCTAGTTTGATTTACTAGAATTTATTTAGTTTTTTTTGCGAATAGAATTTATTTAGTTTATTCTGTAAGTCTAAAATTTCACATTTTTGGCCAACACACTACTATATTTGGCTCGCTAAGCCGGCTGACTGGTTTCAAGTCGATGTCCAAGCCGAGCACCCGTGGTCAGGCAATGACAGGTGGGCCCATTTGGTCAGAATTCCAGTAATTAACTAATCACCATAACAATGGGTTGTTTTACTCATTAGCCCTAGAATTCAGGCTATGTGTTAAAACTCCCCTGAAATTGTAGCTTTTTGTTACTACATCCCTTCAAGGTGTGACCGAAATTTTTGTAAACTAACATACAAATTTATAGCACAATAAAAAGGACTCATCCACAAGATAGATAAGCAAACTTCAAATTTGGCACTAATAGGAAGGAATAGAGCTCACCATCATGGCTGCCGCCATGACCAAACAATGATGGAGCACATGACGAGTCTACGACCGCGCACACATGCGCGGGAAACCCGACGTCCAATGGCCGGGCGGAATGCAACTGGCGGATCGGACGGATGAAGCGACAGAACAGTGGCGTCCCGAAGGGAATGAAGGCATGGCGGCGCCGAGCGATGGCCAATTTCTGTCTTTGAGTCGCACGATGCTGACCATGCGCCGGACTCTCTCCGAGCGATGGAGCCAGGACAGAGGGGAGGTAAAAGAGGAAAGAATACACGTGGTTGGGAATGGTGATGGTCGGGAGAGAGTGGTGCCAGGAACGGTGAAGAGAGAGTGGTGACGGAGATGGGCAGTGAGAGTTTTCATTATGCGCGAGCAGTGAACAATTGACTATAACAGGCCGCGAACAAATCAATATTGATCGGTAGGAAAAATGAAGGGTCTGATTTGAATAAACTAGACAGACTGGTTAAATATAGCGACCGGTCAGAGATTACCTTCGGTCCATTTTGATCATCCGGACAAGCTATCATTGACCGGCCAAATTTAGTATGGTGTGTGTGATAACCATCTTGCTGAGCTTGAGAGTCGTTATCACTGATGCCTTTGGAGTGGACGATCAGTGTTAAGGCTCATGACTTACGAGTGGTCAAGGGTCGGTCAATGATGATGGTCCTATGCTATTCGAATCTGTAATGCTGCCCCCTAGGTGGGAGAAGGGTTTCCCTTTGGTGTTTAGTTTGTGGAGGATGAGAACCTCCCTGAGATTGGATCTGACTTTCGGGGGAGTTGTTTCTGGATGCTGAATGCCAAGTCTCGTCACTGTTTTATAGATTCTCGAAGATTCGTAAATTTGAATTTTATGAAATTTCTAGGGTAGTTCAGAAACTTCAGGGACAATCTTGCGGCCAAAGGAGAGGCCCAGAAGTATCCCGGGATGGTCAAGCGCCCTACCAGGGTGGGTTTGATGTTGGTACAATAATCTCATACACATACCCATGTTTCTCATGGGCATTAAAATCCTACCCATACCCTATCCATCGGGCATAAATCCATGTCCGTGCCCATACCCAACGGGTATCCATGCCCAATGGGCACCCATCGGGCATATCAACACATCAATGAAGGGTGGTGGCGTTTAGTTGCTAGGTACATTTGGGGAAGTTGTGATTGTGAGGAGGATGGTGCGGGATATTGCTGGAGATGTGTGAGTAGAGGATGGAGGTGGACTATGATATGGATATAGAGTTTTCCGCGGTTTATATACAAAGACTCGGTAGCTTAGATTTATGACACATGTGACCCACCTGTAATATCATCGGGTCAGGTTTAGGAGTATCCACGGGCACATAATTGTACCCATGCCCTACCCATGACCACTAGGGTAGGATTCAGGCACTACCCATGGGCATGAAAATATGCCCATATCCTACCCACGTGGGTCAGGCACCCATGGGTAAAATTGCCATTCTTACTGGGTGCCCTATGAATTTGGATGCCTATATAGTGGGCGGCCCGACTCCCTGGGCCTCCTCTGATGACCTCCTTCTGGCATGTTTGACCCTCGGACATTCCAAGAACTTATGTGTTTTTTTTTTAAATCAGGCAGTGGAGATATTTTGTTTTCCAAAAATACAAAAACATCATAAAACATGAACAAACACTAGGCACTACTAAAATAGGTTAGTCATACATAAAGTTTAATTTTTTTACAAAAATAATAAGATAGTGAGATAAAACATAACAAAATTATAGATACGTACCAATGTCCTTTCACATGTCTTATCTAAGCTCTTCTCCAAGCTTTTGGCTGCTCGCCTGCATCCTGGTACGTGTGATCTTTTTTTTGTTGTTGATTAGTTTGGATTGCTATATGTATCACGTGGTGTGTGATATTTGTTTATGTGAACCAACATTCATTAAAGAACATATTATCCATGCCAACGTTTTGCTCGTCCGCAAGTTGCGAGCAAAATCAACAGAGAAAGGAGAAAATCATGCTCTTGAAACTTTACATGTCTCTCGCATGTTGAGATTTTATACAATGTAAAAGTTTCAATCATGGGTGTAGCGCTTGGATTGGCATTATTCTTTCAACAGCCAGCACATAAGATGTTTCTTTTTTGACAGTAAAGCACATAAGATGTTGTTAACGGAAACCCAGGGAAGAATTTTTCTATTTTAGGGCTCGGGCAAGGAGATCCAATCTTGCACTAGTATTACTATTTGCTATTGCCATAGACACACTCACTGTTGTAGGCGAAAACTAAAGAATACTATTGGGCCCATGTCTAGGTTCTCCGCCCCCGCAGCAACTATCTCTATATAATGCAATGCAGGGGTTGCAACCCGGAACCTTTTTTTCGTCTAAAAAAACACGGCACCTTTTGTTGCAAGAATTCATCTTATCACCACAAATTTTATTGTCGTGGCGATTGGCATATCATAATGCAAATAGTTTTTTCTAATGTTGGCTGACTTTATAACAGCGTAATTAGAACGTGTTGAGAATTATGCACGGACAGCTCGAAGCACCGCCCGTAGGTTGCACAGAGCTCCAGATGTCGTTCAACATCTTTTAATAGCGGATTGTAACCCTACTGAATTGAAATAAAACTCCAATTTTCCCCGCAAAAAAAAACATCTAAACATTATGGTAATTTTTTTAAACACTGCCACAGTTTCTTGTAGTCGCATTATTTCTATTTTTCTTGCATCCGACTCCTCACAAATTTCCTTGGCGCCTAAAAGGGATTCCGTTTCGCGTTTAAAAAAAAAAGGGATTCCATTTCCTACCTACCAAATAATTGGCTGCTTCGGACTAAGCGCGCCGCGGCTGGCTGCTTCGGACTTGGCGCGCCGCGGCGCCCTCTGGTTCCCATCCCCTCCGCCGGCTGCGACCCCGCTCTCCGCGACCGTCACCCGCACCGCACGTACGCAGGCGCTCAAGTGCAGAGCGAGCTCACGCACCGCGTCGAGCGCGACGCGCCCGCACACCTCGTCCTCATCAACTCCCTCCTCAAGTACTACTGCCGTACTGCGTAGCCTCCGGTCGAGCCCCCTCTGCTCGCCTACCAGTGCCACCGGCCTGAGCCCGAGGGCAACGGCGCCGGCCGCGGTGATCTCGCCGGTGGGCGGCGGCCTGGTCCACGACCTCGTGACCTCAGCCGTCGCCGTAGGTGGTTGCCCGCCGCCTCCTCCGCTTCTTCGAGTAGCTCGGCAAGCGCAGCGCCTGCGAGCAGGTCAGTCAGCGCCCTTCGCCCCCTCCATTATCCCCAAGTGTACCGTACTCAGTCTCCACGATCACGCGCTCATCCTATTCGTAAGAGCAGCAACCTGTGAGTTGCACTGGAGGTGTTTGACGTAATTCTAGACAACGAAAAAAATAGCGCGCTATTTCGGCGTTTTAGCGTCGCTATAGCATATTTGGGATGCTCACGTTACGTTTCAGAGAATTTGCTCGCTATGCCGCTAAATGCGCTATAGCGCGCTATTCATGCGCTAAACGAAAAAACGTTACAACGTTATAGCGTGGAATGGATCTAAGATGGACCAAATTTGTGAGACAAATGGCAGGCTCAGCAGCCCATCGGGGCCGAAGTGTAGTTTCCTAGATCGACAGTCCTCTCTTCTCTGTTGCCGTGTAGTTCTCTATATTGACATAATCCTATCTTCTGTCATATATTCATCTGCAGTTTTCTACTACTTGCTGTCTTGAACATAAACTGCCTAGATCTCATGCTTCATTTGCTATGCACAACGATTATGAGTTCATTTGCAAACAGAGGATGTCTAGTTTTGTACGGAGTACTTACTAATAGTAACTACACCTTTGACTCACATTAAACTACAGATCGGATTATGAATTTATGATCAACATGAACACATTACATCTACAAATCTCTTATATGTTGTCGCTATGTTGTATTGTTTACTTGTTGGCCTGTTGCAATGTTTGCTAATTCCATCCTCAATCTGCCATGTTGTATTATTGTTGTTCTATTGGCTGCTGTTGTTGCCTGCTAGACTTTTGGACAAGTACTTCTGTATGTGGTTGTGTTGCTATGTTTCTCCATCTAGTTCATTTTATAACTGTTATGTTGTATTGTTGTTGTTGTTGTTCATCTTAACCAATTGTTGCATGTATGGCTCCTAGACAAAAATTTAGATGTTTAAATCCTTAATTTTTGATATATATTTGGCATTTTTTTCAAAACGCTATTTTGAATATAGCACGCTATAGCACGCAATAACTTGTATAGCATTTGAAGAAGGGCCACGCTATTTTAGATAGCACGCTATTTTTTTCGTTGATTCTAGACTGGGATCTTCACCCTATGCTCCCATATCTCAGCGACCGTTACTTACTCTGCCGTCCATCTTCTTCTCCTATTACTTACAGTTAGAATTTGACTAAGAACCGGTTCCATCTTCATTAATCAGATACGTATATCACCGAAAAATTTGGGGGCAAGGTCAAGAAGGAGAAATTTTTCTTTTGCTGCCCGGTCCAGTAGGTTTGTCTCAGATTACATTTATTACTTGCATAAGCTAGTAGCTTATCTTTTTTATTCAGCTTGAGTTGAAAACGTTCAACTGAGTTTGCTAAAACGATCACTAGAGGAGCAACGGATGTTCTGTCATGCTGATTTGTTTTATTATTATCGATGTTTT
The DNA here is from genome assembly GCA_039707655.1 of Elymus sibiricus. NCBI lineage: Eukaryota > Viridiplantae > Streptophyta > Magnoliopsida > Poales > Poaceae > Elymus > Elymus sibiricus. Next base: position 52,488,805 of record CM077664.1, on the reverse strand, counting down.
GTGCACATGAATTGCGAATTATTATCCAATTGCAATTGTTTCGCTGGTAGTAATCTGCTGCTATCCTATTGTATGAACAAACATAACTACTATGGCGTACTTCTTCGTAAGTGTATCTCCAGGGAATATAAATTATTTGCATTATTTTGCTAAAAATAGCTCATGTCCTGAATAGACTACATTTATCCTATTATACATACTATTTCCATATCTCAAATTCACTTTCTTGTCATGTGTGAAATCCCTTTATCTAATTTTCTAGTTTAAAATCAGCTAGATGTCTCCACATAGGAATTGGATGGTACCAATCATTATTTTCGCCCAAGTCTAGGGGGAGAAGATTGATTCTGGCTGGTACCATCACATCTGAGATAAGAAGTTTGATTTTCTAGATACCACCACTTATTGGTGCAGTACTATTACCTATCTGTAGATATTCTTCTTTATGAACTACGAGCTTAAGACGTTCAAGCATAATACATCAAGTAATGTTCCTCAAGATATTGTGTGAATATACCTTATGACTCTTACATATATACAATAACATATGTTACCTAGCTCTGTGATAAGAAATGATCTACTGGTAGCATCATCCCTTTGTGAATGTGAATCTGTTACTATGATCCTGGTGCTAAAATTAACAAAACTGTATGAAACTGCTTCAATGTCTTTTGATTTTTTTTGCGTATCCTTTTACAGTCCTAAATTTGTCAAGACTGCAAGCAGGTTTGTGCTTTCTTTTAACTAGTCCAGCTCATATGCTCTTCTCTTTCAGGTGTCAAGTTCTATAGGAGGATCTTCTATTGCATCAAGAGAAGATGCCATCTTGGCACACTGGAAATTACGCAGCAAGCATCTGGTAATCTGAACTATCTACATATAAATCTAGACAAGTCGTGTGCACTAAGCAGAAAAGATCAGAAGAACTTGAACAACCAGGTCAGTTTCTATATTAACTTCTAGTCCAACGTAAATGGGGCTGAGTATGGGGTAAAAGAACGTCATAGCTACTGAAGATCTCAAAATAAAAGAAGGATAGTTACTAAAACTTAAACCCTTGTCCATTAGCAAAGGACATTATCATAACATAACAGTAGTGCTGCAGTTTGGTTGCAGTATTTGATTAGTACTCCCTCCGTCCCATAATATAAGAGCGTTTTTGACACTACACTATTATGGGACGGAGGGAGTAAATATTAAATCTTCTATAGAGGAAAGGCAAACCATAAGTATTCTAGAGAGAAGACAAACCTTGATTCTTGACTATTCTTGTATGAAACTCGAGAAGCTGCCCCCCTTCATCTTTACATTTAATTAAACAGAGCATGGGTGATGAATTGACGGCGAATATGAGTGGTTAAATGCATTGCATATCTCAGCATTGCTTTTAAATACAGCTTCCCTCTTTGAGCATCTTTTCTAGGAGCAAGAGAACCCATAACTTCTCTCTTGTTAATCTTGTAAGATTAACCTTTTAGGTTAGTCGCTCATAAGAAATGGCTACATACATTGAGAAATTGCGTAAACTTTTGTGCTAACTGGTTTCAGAGGCACCCATGATACATCCCAAGGTAGCAAAATAGGGTAATTAGTTAAATGAATAAAACTAATAAATCGTTTAGGAACGGAATAGAATTGCTTTAGAAAAAAACTTTAGTACAAGCTAAGTTCCTTAGGTGAGAATCTGGTATGTGGGCAACTGATTGTAGGTGGCTCTTGTTTGGCATCCTTGCGAACGATTTGATAATCTCTTAACTACAAAATCTGAACTTTGAACATAGCAGGAATTGGTCAATGCCATTGTAATACGTCTTTTGAGCCATAACTTGTTCTTGAGACTTGATAGTAGTTTGGCGCCCAAATTTGGTTCTAAAGGCTTCCCCCAGTTATCAAATTGTAAGATCATCCAAACAGACTTCCGCTCTTAAAATGGACAAGTCGGGAACTGAACTAGCAAGTCCAGAAACACATGGTCCTGTAGATAAGTTATTTACAGCTCTTGAACAGGCATCAGACTTTTCTTTTTCAGTGTTGCAAGAGTCATTCAGAACTGTTGATTTCGTAGTAACGGTGGAAGCATTGTCCTGGTGAACAACGTTACTATCCCCTTTCTGTGTTCAGTTTACCTGGTTCATGATCATGAACAACTGTACACTTTGAGGGAAGATCAAGCGAGTCATCCAACAGTTTTAGCCTGTCTGCCTGCACAATGATATCCATCTCCTTAACGTCACATTCACTTAGATAAGTAGAACATAGACTGTGTACATGAAATATTTGTAGATGATTTAAACCTTAATGAATACCACACTGCGTGCGCTAGCCCTTGGCTTCCTCGCGGAGACTTCAACATGATCTGTCTGGAAGCTGACAAGAACAACAATAATTTGCATTGCCGGATGATGGCGCGCTTTAAGCGGATGCTGAATGACTGCGCTCTAAAAGAGCTTTATCTTAGCGGTTGCAGGTATACCTGGTCCAATGAGCGGGAGAGGCCTACTCTTGAGCGCCTCGACCGAATGTTCGCCACAGCTGATTGGCAGGAGATGCATGGCGTTTGTTTCCTCCGTGGCCTGTCTACTGCCCACTCTGATCACGGCCCCCTTCTCCTCAAGTGCTCGCCTCCTGTGCGGCTGCGCAAGCGTTTCCACTTCGAGCTGTTCTGATTGAAGTTGGATGGCTTCCAGGAGGTTGTCGCCGAAGCCTGGGCAGCGCCCGTGCCGGATGATCCCTTCCAGCGGCTCAGGTGTAAACTGAAACTCCCAGCCAGTGCTCTCTCCTCTCGGAGTGACCGTTCTACTGGCAGCATCCGCTTGCGTCTTGCCGTGACTCGCAACATCATCTACGGTCTACCGGCTGGAGAAAGCATCAGGCCGCTCTCCCCCGACCAATCTGATTTCCACAAATCCCTCAAGCAATCCTACCTCGGGCTTGCATCGCTTGAGCGACGACCGATCGCTCACCAAAGCTCTCGAGCGAACTGGCTTAAAGACGGCGACGACAGCACATCTTTCTTCCATATTGCACGCTTCCTTCCATCGCCAGAAAAATAGGATCTTCAGTTTGAAGCGTCGTGACACCCTGATCACGGACATGGACGGCATGGCTCCTGAGGCTTTCGCCCACTTTTAGCGGCTGCTCGGTACTTAGGTTGTGTGCAACTTCTCCTTGAACCTTGCATCTCTCTTCGAGCCTTCTGACCTGTCCGAGCTTGACGCCCCATTCAGCGAGACCAAAATTTCGCAGGCTCTTGAAAGGATGCCGGAGCACAAGGCTCCGGGCTCTCACCACCGATTTCCTGCACGCTTTCTCCGCCTGATTGTGGCTGTGTTTCAGCAGCTCTTCGAGCTGAGAGGCAGTGGTTTCCACGTCCTTAACCAGGCTCTGCTGACCCTCTTGCCGAAGATACCTGACGTGGATTGCCTGGGCGATTTCAGGCCCATAAGCCTCATCCACATCATCCGCAAATTATTCGCCAAGCTGCTCTCCCTCCATTTGGCGCCTAGGCTTAGTTCTCTGGTCTCGCACAATCAGAGCGCGTTCATCGGTGGCTGCTGCCTGCACGACAACTTTGTGTTGGTCCGGCAATCAGCGCGGCTCCTCCACCAGCTGCCGCGCGCTGTTAAAGCTTGACCTCACCAAAGATTTCGACTCGATCTCCTGGGCATTTGTCCTCCAGGTTTGACGCATTGGCTTCAGTGAGAGGTTCTGAGGCTGGCTGTGGATCGTGTGGTCTTCCGCCAGCACCAGGGTCATGATCAATGGCACGCCAGGCGCACCATATGGCACTGAAAAGGCCTACAGCAAGGGGGGGCCGCTTTCACTGCAAATTTTCATTGTTGCCGTGGATGCCCTCTGCCACTTAGTTCTCCGCCCCCTGGACTTCAGTTTCCTTCAGCCACTGCACTCTCGTTGGCAAATCCTGCCCCCCCCCCCCCCCCCCCCCCCCCCCGGTACACTGACGATGTCGTTGTCCTCTGCCACCCCTCCAGGCAGGACCTCGACATCATCAAGGACTTGCTGTCCGTGTTTGGTGTAGCCTGGGCTGGTCACCAACCTTCTGAAGAGCTCCGCCATGACCCTGAACTGCTCGGCCAAGGATATTGAGCAAATCTCCCAGTTCGGTTGCCTGATTACTGAATTACCATTCAAGTGTCTCGGCATCCCTCTGACGGTCACTTGGCCAGGTGGCCAACCTGTGTGCAGGTGCAACCCCTTGTCGAGTGTGTCGCCAACAAGCTGCCGACATGGAAGGCACACATCCTTGACATGGCTGGTCGTACCACTCTTGTCCAATCTGTGCTTACCTCCATTCCTATTCACCAGCTGCTCGCTCTCACCCCGCAAAAGAAGGTCATTAAGCAATGCGAGAAAATTCGCAGCGGCTTTATCTGGGCTGGGCAGAAGAAAACCAAGGGTGGCCATTGCCTGGTCAATTGGAGCCGCGTCTGTCGCTCTATTTTTGGTTCAACAAAACCGATCCATCCAAGCCATGGAGTGGTCTTGACATCCAAGCTTTTCCCTCAGAGCATGCCCTGTACTATGCCTGCATTCTCACCAAGCTTGGCAATGGCCAGTCCTGCCGGTTTTGGTCTGACCGTTGACTCGGCGGTAGTGCGGTGGCGGAGATCGTTCCTGGCATCCTCGCCAAGGTTCCTAAGTGTCAACACAAAGTATAAACTGTGGCCATGGGGCTCCAGAATGGGGCTTGGACTGACGACATCCTTGGTGGCCTTTCGTTGCCAGACCTGCATCAGTTCGTGCTGCTCTGGCGGGCAGTGGACACAGACAACCTTTCGGATGAGCCATACTACCTTGTTTGGAGATGGACAGAGTCGGGAATCTACTCTGCCCAATCATGTTACAGGAAGACCTTCGACAGGCTCCATTCGTTGCCGCGCTTGGAAGCTCACCTGCTGGTTGCGGCCGGCACGTGCAAGTGTTCCTGTGCTCCTTACGTTCTGGATGATTTGGAAGCACAGGAGCGCCTGCACGTTTGATAGCGCGCATCTGAACTCTCTTGCCCTCCTCAGCGATATCCTCAATGAGGGTCGTGCATGGGTCTTTGTGAGGACCCAAGGAAGGATCTCACAGGAAATTGAGAGGAAGGGGATGAACTAGGGGAGTTGGTAGAGAAAGGGGATGAGCGACACAGAGAACACAGAGAGATTCAGAGTTTCCTTTTCTTCAGAGATAACAACTACACAGTACAGTCTGAAGTTTAAGTACACGCCCACCACAGCTACAGCACACATGCCTCCCTTGCTGGGTCAACCAGCCACTTGAGGTCCCTGACGAGTGGGGTCGGGTCCCGCTGCCTGGTCGTCCGTCGCCACCTGCGACCCAGTCAGAGGTGGGGATGTGACACTCCCCCCGCCTTGAGATTGAGCTTCTTCCCAGAGAGCGGCCGCTGGTAAACGCGAGCGCAGGACATAGTAATCTTCCCACGTCGTGTGTTCATCCGGGATGCCGCTCCGGCATACCTTGACCTGCGGTATCGCCGTGTTCCCCTTCTTGACCATGCGGTATTCTAGAATAGCCAACGGTTGCAGTGGCACGGCGGCGAGATCTGGCGGCTCCGGCAACTCGGAGAAGACCGGAGAGTAGTTGGCGGTGAATGGCTTCAACTGTGACACATGAAACACGGGGTGTATGAGGCTTGAGGGTGGAAGATTCAACCGATAAGCTGCAGCTCCAATTCGTTCCAGAACTTTAATGGGCTCATAGAATTTGAGAGCCAATTTGGTGCATGGTCGATTGACGAGTGACGATTGAGCATATGGCTGGAGCATGAAGAGCACATCTTCATCTACCGCGAAAGCACGGTCTTGGTGATGCTTGTCAGCTTGAGCCTTGATGCGCTCCTGTGCGCGGCAAAGATGCTCCCGGAGCAAAGCCAGGAAATCAGCACGATCAGCTGATAGCTCTGCTAATGAAGAGTTCAATTCATCCTCCAAGATAGGCATTGTGCCAAAATTAGGATCAATTCCATATAGAGCTTTAAATGGGGTGCAGCCCAGGGATGTATGTGTTAGGAATGAGCAACTGACATTCACTGGGGCCAAAGGCCAGTACATATACATCTGGGGATAAACAGAAAAGGGACTAAACTATACACATCTAACACATCTAACACCCCCCCTCAAACTCATGGTGGGTCAACAACACTGAGTTTGGAGAGAAAGAACTCATGCTGCGCTCGAGTCTGTGCCTTCGTGAAGAAGTCCGCCAGCTGTAACTCAGAGGGCACATAGTGAAGAGCGAGAACCTCATCCTGCACTGCAGCACGTACAAAGTGGGCATCCACACCGATGTGCTTGGTGAGCTCATGCTTCACCGGGTCACGCGCAATACTGATAGCACCGGTACTGTCTGACAGTAAGGGAGTCGAGGTGGTAGCAGACACACCAAAATCCTCAAGTAACCACCGTAACCAGATCACCTCAGCCGTCAACATAGCCATGGCTCGTAACTCAGCCTCTGTACTCGAGCGGGAAACAGCAGTCTGCTTCTTTGTCTTCCAGGCAATAAGAGAGCCACCAAGAAAGACACAGTAAGCAGACAGCGAGCGTCGATCAGAGGGATCACTAGCCCATGTAGCATCGGAGTAGGCCTGGAGCTCAAGGGAGCTGGAGCGGGGAAAGAAAAGGCGCTGAGAGATCGTGCCACGAAGATATCGTAGAACACGGAGGAGATGACTATAGTGGACAGAGGTGGGGGCTGAAACAAACTGACTCAGGATGTGGACAGGATAGGAGATGTCAGGACGCGTAACAGCAAGATAGACAAGACTGCCAACGAGGTGACGATAGCGAGTGGGATTAGGAAGAGGGTCACCATCAGAGGCACGAAGCTGAACGTTGAGCTCCATAGGAGTCACAACTGTGCGCTCATCACCGAGAGCAACGCGAGAAAGAAGATCCTGAATATATTTTTCTTGGGAGATGTAGAAGCCATCAGAGGTCGAGGAGATCTCAATCCCAAGAAAATAGCGAAGAGGACCAAGATCAGTCATGAGGAACTGGTCGCGAAGGCGAGCCTTAACAAAGGCAATGTAGTCAGAGTCGTCACCAGTGATGATCATGTCATCAACATAGAGAAGGAGAAGAGTCCGACCACGTGGAGACGTGTGAACGAACAAGGCGGGATCATGATCACTGGGCGAGAAGCCCGCGGCAGTCACGACAGAGGCGAACCGCTCGAACCAGGCACGAGGGGCCTGTTTAAGACCATAGAGAGAGCGGCGAAGACGGCAGACCATACCATCAGGAACAGAGTACCCTGGGGGTGGCTGCATATAGACCTCCTCACGCAACTCACCATTGAGAAAAGCGTTCTGAACGTCAAGCTGAGAGACAGACCAATGACGAACAGAAGCGACAGCAAGGAGAATGCGGACAGTGGTCATGTGGGCCACAGGAGCGAATGTCTCATCATAATCGCGTCCCTGTTCCTGCTGAAAACCACGAGCCACAAGACGATCTTTGTAGCGCTCAAGAGAACCATCAGAGCGAGTCTTAATCTTATAGACCCACTTGCATGTGATGGGACGAACACCAGAAGGAAGGGAAACCAGATCCCACGTGCCAGAACGCTCAAGGGCAGCAAGCTCCTGGGCCATCGCAAGCTGCCATTCAGGCTGAGTCAGGGCAGCCTGATAGGAAGTCGGCTCAGCAACAACAGAGAGGCCGTACTTGGCAGGAGAGTAGCGATCAAGAGGGGGTCGAGGTCGAGCATGGAGATTATGAACTGGTGGAGGCGTGGAAGGAGGAACATCGGAACTGGAAGATGTGCCAGGAGAAGCATCCTCAACACGAGGGCGGCGAGTGTAGTGGAGAGGAAAAGGAGAGAGAGGCCGACGGATCGGAGAGGATGGTGGAGAGGAGGATGGAGGGGATTGTGGTGTCGGTGGCATGTGAGGAAGAGTGAGACGAGTCTGAGGAAGGGGAGAGACCTGAGGCACAGAGGAGGATGTATCAGGAAGGAGAAGGAAAGAAATATCGTCCACAGAGAAACTCGAGGAGGAAGGGCGGGGGTAGTAAGAGCGAGATTCATCAAAGGTCACATCACGCGAGATGCGCAAGCGACGACCAACAGGGTCCCAACAGCGATAGCCCTTGTGCTCGTCACTGTAGCCAAGGAAAACACACTCAACCGACTGAGCAGTCGGTTTGGTGCGTTCTCGCGGGGCAAGCAGGACATAGCACACACATCCAAACATACGAAGAGCAGAGTAGTCAGGAGATCGACCAGTGAGACACTCCATAGGAATACCACCCTGCAGAGCAGTCGAGGGCTGAATGTTGATGAGATAGGTGGATGCAGAAACAGCCTCAGCCCAAAAGTGGGGTGGAAGAGAAGCGGCAATCATCAGCGCACGAGCCATCTCAAGCAGATGACGATGCTTACGTTCAGCAACGCCATTCTGAGCATGAGCACCAGGACATGAGAACTGGGCAAGAGTACCCTGTTCCGCGAGAAAACCACGCAACAGCTGGGAGATATACTCTCCAGCGGAGTCAGCACGAAAAGTACGAATGGGCGTGGAAAACTGGGTGTGAACCATGGCAGCAAATCGTTTGTATATAGAGAGAACCTCGCTACGAGATTTCATGAAGTAGAGCCAAGTGTAGCGAGAGAAATCATCAATAAACAAAACATAGTAACGATGACCACCTTTCGAATCAAAGGGAGCAGGACCCCAGACATTAGAATGAACTAAGTCAAAAGGATGCTGAGATACAGACTCACTGGTAGGATAAGGTAACTGGGTCTGTTTGCCAAGTCTGCAACCATTACAATGTAAGGAGACATCTCCAGATACAGACCCTAAGAGGCCCTGACGAACTAAAGAAGACAAGCGAGAGCCACAGATGTGACCAAGGCGATGATGCCACTGCTGGAAGGACGCAGACGAAGAGGCAGCAAGAGCATGAGAGCTGGCAGAAGTGGTGGCAGCGGAAGGAACACAAAGCCAGTCAACCTCCCAAAGGCCCTCTGAGTCACGGCGCCGGGGGCCAGCACCAACCAAAGCCTTGGTGCGACGATCCTGAATGGAGCAAGAGTCGGTATCAAGAATGACACGACAACCAGAATCAGTAAGTTGGGCAGCGGAAAAAAGATTCATGGTAAGACGAGGAACATGAGAAACACTAGGAACAGAGAAAGATGGAGTAGAAAGAATGCCACGACTAGCAACAGGAAGAGGTGTGCCATCGGCAGTGAGAACATTAAGAGGAAAAGCAAGAGGTCGAAGAGAGGATAAAGCAGAAGAATCAGAGGACATATGAAAGGAAGCTCCAGAATCCAGAACCCACGAGGATGTACCTGACTGAGTAGGCTCCGGCGGGGGCGGAGTGGTGGTGGCAGTCACAGCAGCAACAGAACCCGTCGAGGAAGAACCAGAGGAAGCCAGCATGCGCTTGAGTCGCATAATATCCTGGGCAGTGAGTGACGGAGTCGAGGGAGACGCATGAGTCCCACTGGAAGAAGAGCGCCTCTGGTCTCGCTGTTTCTGGCGGCAATCAGACTCTGGGTGACCTTGCCGGGAGCAGTAGCCACAGAAAGTGTCACGGCGCGACCGGCCCTTCTCAGCAGAAGGAGGGCGACCCACCCCCCCTGAAGGTGTGGGCAGAAGCGGTGGAGCGGTGAGACGAGCAGACAACACAGGAGCTCGAGCAGCCAACACAGAGGGAACAGCAAGCAACCCAGCAGAACGGAGGCGGGTCTCCTCAGCACGAAGCTCAGCAAGCACCTCCGAGATAGGAACACGACCACGAGCAAGCAAGTGAGCGCGTCGAGGCTCAAACTCGGAACGGAGGCGAGATAAGAACTCATGGACACGCTGAAACTCCAAGTCGGACCTCATAGTCTGGCAGCAACGGCAAGTTCCACAAACAACTGTCCGAAGAGAGTCAAGCTGGCGCCAGATGGCAGAACTCTGTGTGTAGAACTCATCAACAGAAGAGTCACCCTGCTGAAGAGCGTGCTCCTGACGCACCACAGATAAGTAGAGCGCATCACCAGAGGGCTGATAGCGCTGACAGAGGTAAGACCACATAGCTGCAACAGTACCGAGGCTCATGAACTCCGAAGCAAACTGAGGTAGGACACTAGCAGTGAGAACAGCAGCAGCCCGAGCATCATCATTGCACCACTGAGTGTAAGCAGACAGAGCATCCCAGTAGAGAGAAAGAGCATCGGAATAGGCTGATACCTGCTAATCATAAGCATCCACCGCAGCATCATCGAGAGCCTTGGTTGCATCCCGATCAGCCTGGGAAGCACCAGCAGCAAGAACAGGCGGCACCGGTGGGGTAGGAGCCACGGGAGCGACAGGGCAAGGCGGACAGGGGACCTCGCCAGAGAGAACGCCCCACAGGAGAAGGCCACGCATGTGGATCCGCATGAAGCCCGCAAACTCAGCATAGTTAGTGCCATCGAAGATCACCGAGCACCGAGGAACAACAACGTAGCCTGAAGCGGACATGAGGAGCTCTCTTTTTTTTTTTGGTCAACTGCTACAGCAGAGTGCTACAGTAGACCCGATCCAGATCGGGATCAGGCTCACGCTGGCTCGATCCAGCCCCGATGGAGGAATCGGGGGGGGGGGGGGGGGGGGGAGGGGCGCGTAGGAGGGCCGGCCCTGGGCAGCACCGGCTGCAGCAGGCGGCCAGGGCGCGTCAGGGCGCGAGGCGGCGCGGGGCGGCGGCGGCCGGCCGCAGCCGAGCACGGGAAGGCGTGGGGCGGCGGCAACCGGGCGCGGGGCAGCGGCGGCCGGGTGCGGGGCGGCGCGAGGAGGCGCGAGGCGGCGACGGCAGGCCGCGGCCGCGCTCGGGGCGGCGCGGGACGGCGACGGCAGGGGAGGCCGCGGCCGAGCTCGGGGCGGGGCGGCGCGGCGTGGCGGCGGGGAAGGAGAGGACCGGCTGCGAGGGAGGAGATGGCCGGCGCCGGCGACGAGGGAGAGGGAGGCCGGCGACGGGGGAGCGAGGCACGGAGCTGCGAGCGTGCGGGAGCGGGAGCGGGAGAGGAACCTAAGCATCTGATACCATGTTAGGAATGAGCAACTGACATTCACTGGGGCCAAAGGCCAGTACATATACATCTTGGGATAAACAGAAAAGGGACTAAACTATACACATCTAACACATCTAACAGTATGATAGGAAGAGTTATACCAAAATTTTGCCATCGGAAACCATTTCTTCCATTTTGCTGGACTGTCGCGTACTGAACATCGCAAATATTGCTCTAAGCACTGGTTCACACGTTCAGATTGACCGTCCGTCTGCGGGTGATACGCTGTCGAGTAGCATAATTTGGCGCCCACTTCCTTAAACAACTTCCTCCAAAAATGACTTGTGAAAACTCGATCTCGATCCAAGACAATGGACGCTGGAACTCCATGTAAACACACCACATTATCTACAAAAGCAGAGGCTACTGATTGTGCTGTGTGCATCTTGTGATGCAGAGGCCGGGGTACTCCCCTTTTCGAAAAAAAAATAAAAAAAATGGATGTTTCAATGGCAAGAAATGGGCATATTTTGTCAAGCAATCCACCACAACCAAAATCACATCATATCCCTCAGATTTTGTAGTCCATCAATAAAGTCCATAGTAATGTCCTTCCATAGTCTCGTTGGCACGGGCAGTGGTTGCAAAAGACCAGCGGGGACAGTATTCTCATGCTTAGCTTGTTGGCAGACCGCACACTGTCTAACTCAATCTTCCACCTGGCGCTTCATTCCGGCCCATTGGAATTGTTAGATCAGCCCCAGATCAACACACGTACACACGTGAGGGTGGATTCAGTCTCAACTCTGAAGAACACTGACGAACAGGAAAAACAGAGAGGCAGAGTTTTGCGACGCGTAATCTTTGCGTCTTTTCGTTTCTTCCTTTTATTTTCTGTGTAACAAACTCGCAGCATTCACTGCCCACGATCTGTTTGACCCGCGCCATCCCACGGACAGAGTCGTGGCCAGTACACCCACGCTTACAACAAACAAAGGAAACTATGACTAAGTCTGAAGAAAGAACTAGCCTGACACTAACCTGTCTAAACTGAACCTGAGCGTGTACACAGCACGTTTCAGAATTATTCAGAAAACTAACTGAACAAATAGAACAGGGGCAACTAGATTAACATAACATTTCACCTCCTTAAGCTTGTTGCACCAGCTTGACACTTTGTAACCCAACCTTCTCCTTCATTTCCTGAAACCTAAGCCTCGGCAATGGCTTGGTTAAAATGTCGGCAAGCTGATCCTCTGTTCTAACATGCTCCACTGCAACCTTCCCTTCATCAACACATTCTCTCACAAAACGATAGCGTGTGTCAATGTGTTCACTTCTCTCATGGTACACCGGATTTTTGCATAAGGAGATGGCAGATTGGTTATCAATCTTGAGCACTACCTTGTCTGGCTCCTTGTTGAGCAATTCTGCTAGAAGCCTCCCAAGCCAAATGCTTTGGCACGCACCTGCACTTGCAGCAATAAACTCTGGTTCACATGAAGATAAAGCCACACTCTTCTGTTTCTGGGACACCCAGGTAATTGGACTGGTACCAAGATAGAAGATCACCCCTGTAGTGCTCTTTCGGTCATCAATATCCCCTGCAAAATCACTGTCACTGTACCCAACCAGCTGCAGTCTCTCTTCTGTTCCTTTCTTGTAAAAACACCCATGGTTCAGTGTTCCCTTCACATACCTTAGAATATGTTTAACTGGAGCCAGATGCTTTGAAGTTGGTTTCTCCATGAACCTACTCACATATCCAACAGAATAACAAATGTCTGGTCGAGTGTGAATTAGGTACCTCAGACTTCCAACCACACTTCTGTACAGTGTGGCATCAACTTGTGGGCTCAAGCTCTCTTTGCTCAGTTTCAGTCTTGCCTCCATGGGGGTCTGAGAGGGGTTGCAGTTTTCCATACCCATCTTGTTCAGGATTCTAGCTGCATATCTAGACTGGCAGAGAGTGATGCCCTGGTCATCTTGCTTTACCTCTATGCCAAGGTAGTAACTGAGCAAGCCAAGATCACTCATGCTGAACATTGACTTCATTTGTCTTTTGAAACCATCTATATCTGAATTCTTCCACCAGTGATAATCAAATCATCAACATAGACACCAACAATCAGAACATTGTCACCTTGCTGCTTTCTGTACATTCCAGATTCAGAGGGACACTTCACAAAACCCAGCTGCCTAAGAGTGGTGTCAAGTTTGAAATTCCATGCTCTTGGAGCTTGCGGAGTCAATAGAGGGCCTTATACAGCTTGTACACCTTGCTGTCCTGTCCAGGAATTTCATACCCTGGAGGTTGGCTCACATATACCTCCTCAGCTAAATCCCCATTCAAAAATGCAGACTTAACATCCATGTGGTGCATTTTCCATCCTCTTTGTGCAGCAATAGCAACAAGCAGTCTTACTGATTCAAGTCTAGCAACAGGAGCAAACACCTCCTCATAGTCTGTTCCCTGCCTCTGGACAAATCCCTTCGCAACTAATCTGGCCTTGTGCTTGATCACAACACCAGATGGGTCTTTTCTCAGTTTATACACCCATTTAAGACCAATAGGTTTGTGACCCTTCGGAAGATCACACAACTTCCATGTACCATTAGTTTCAATAGAGCTCAACTCTGTCCTCATAGCACCTTGCCAACACTCTTCTTTCATAGCTTCAGTATGATTTGTTGGCTCTTCCATGCCAAAAAGACACAATCCAGAGTAAGCTGCATCGACCTCTGCTGTTTCCTCATAAATTTTACCGAGAGGACGATTTCCTTGAGGCCCCTGTGATGGCTCAGACCATGGGCTCCCTTGCGAGTGCGACGAGCTCGGCGTCGCTTGGAGTGCAGAGACAGGTGACGGTGCAGACAGATCTAGTGGGAGTGCAGCCCCATTGCCAGCATAGCGTGTCTTTCCCGCCGGCAGAGGTGCTGCCACCGTGGCAGCAGAATCTTGCCCTTTTGCTGTTGCGACAGTGGTCACTGGCTCTGCCGTCGCAGCAGGGTCTTTCCTATGTTTTTCTGCCGCGGCAGCGTTTATGCCGCTTTCTTTTGTCCGGACACAAACTGGATAGTGAACAGTGAGCGAGTATACTGGGTTGTTCTCTGTCAGAGCCTCAGAGGGTTAGGCTGCCAATCCCAGCATCGGTCCTCCTCATACACTGCATCCCGAGATACCACTAACTTTGTCTCTGGATCATAGAAGCGATATGCCTTTGAGCCTTGTTCGTACCCAATAAACACCATTTGTGTACTCCTGTCAGAAAGTTTCGTCTGACCAGACCCAACTCGTTTCACATGTGCAACACAACCAAACGTACACAGATGGTGGACAGAGGGCTTTCTCTCATGCAATGCTTCATACGGTGTTCTCCCTTTTACACTCTTTGTTGGAGACCGGTTCAGAAGATACACAGCTGTGGTCACCGCCTCACCCCAGAATTTTGCTGGCATACCCATTGTCTTCAGCAAGCTCCTAGCCATGCTGACGACAGTTTGATTTCTCCTCTCTACTACCCCATTCTGTTGAGGCGTGTATGTAGCTGTGAGAAATCCTCACAGTAACTAGTGAATGCCTTCGAGGTGAATTCACCTCCATGATCCGTTCTGATGGCTTTCGGTTTTAGATCCCGCTCTGCTTCTGCGAGTTTCTGAATTTTTCTGAATGCCTCAAGTGCCTCATCCTTAGTGCTGAGGAGAGCCAGCCACATGTACCGGGAGTAATCGTCAACAACCAGGAGAAAGTAGCGCTTGCCTCCCGGTGTCTCAGGTGGATGGGACCACACAAGTCGCCATGAACCAGTTGCAGCTGCTGTGAAGCACGGTAGCTGTCTGAGAGGGAAATGGGAGGCGGCGCTGCTTTGCTATCATGCAGCCGTCACACACCTGCTCCACTTGCTCCAGGATTGACATTCCTTCGACCATGCCTTCAACTAGCCCTGAGAATGAAGGGATTCTCCGATAAATGGCGCGAGTGGATCCAAAATTTTGTCACTGGAGGTAGTGTGGCCATCAAGGTCAATGATGATGTAGGCCATTACTTTCAGACAAAAAAAAGGACTACGCCAGGGTGACCCCATGTCTCCAATGTTATTTAACATTGTTGCTGACATGTTGGCTATTCTGATTGATCGTGCCAAGCAGGACGGTCAGATTGCAGGAGTAGTGCCACACCTTGTGGATGGTGGTCTCTCTATTCTGCAATATGTCGATGATACAATTCTTTTTATGGAACATGACCTGGACAAGGCTCGAAACCTGAAACTATTGCTTTCAGCGTTTGAGCAAATGTCGGGCCTTAAAATTAACTTCCATAAAAGTGAACTGTACTGCTTTGGAGAAGCCAGTGAGGCGGCAGCCGATTACGCTGACCTGTTTGGGTATGCGCAAGGCCAATTCCCAATTAAATATTTGGGAATACCGATTCATTATCGGCGTCTCACAAATGTGGAATGGAAACATGTAGAGGAGCGCTTAGAGAAACGATTGAGCAGTTGGAAAGGCAAGTTGCTCTCTGTTGGAGGACGGCTAGTCTTGATCAATTCTATCCTCACAAATATGGTTCTCTATATGCTTTCTTTTTTCCAAATCCCAAAAGGTGTCTTGCAAAGGCTGGATTATTTTAGATCCAGATTCTTTTGGCAAGGAGATAGTGAAAAGAAAAAGTACAGACTGGTCAAATGGAGCGTGGTTTGTAGGCCAAAAGACCAAGGTGGCCTTGGCATTCATGACCTACAGGTCAAGAATGATGCATTACTTAGTAAATAGTTGTTCAAACTACTTACTGAGGATGGCGTTTGGCAAACCCTCCTGCGCAATAAGTATCTAGACCAAAAGGCTGTGTCTCAGGCCTATTGGAAACCTGGCGACTCGCACTTTTGGGCTGGTCTAATGGCGGTAAAGAAGCATCTTTTCCGTTTTGGATCATTTGCGATAAATGACGGGTCGGAGATTCGTTTCTGGGAGGACAACTGGCTAGGCAATGCCAGCCTCCGGGAACAATATCCTGCTTTGTACCACATTATTCGCAGTAAGAATGATACTCTTGCACACGTCCTCAGTTCATCCCCGCCGGATATTTCTTTCAGGCGGGATTTGATCGGCCCCCGTCTTATGTCATGGCAAAATCTTTTGTCCAGATTGGATTCGATTAACCTGACACAAGGACGGGATGTGTTCCGCTGGAACCTCACTACATCTGGGTCCTTCACAGTCGACTCTATGTACCATGCGCTCACGCATTCAGAGGTCCTAGTGGATAATAACAAGAAAATTTGGAAATCCAAGATTCCACTAAAAGTTAAAATCTTCATGTGGTATCTTCGGAGGGGAGTTGTGCTAACCAAAGACAACCTCGCCCGTCGCAATTGGCAAGGAAGTAAGAAGTGTAGCTTTTGTACTCACGATGAGACAATTAAACACCTCTTTTTCCAGTGCAATCTTGCGCGTTCTACATGGTCAGTCATCGAAATAGCGTCCAATTTATATCCGCCCATAAGTGTTGCCAACATTTTTGGTCATTGGTTGGACGGTATTTCAAATAGGTTCAAAACGTTATTAAGGGTGGGAGCGTATGCCTTATTGTGGTCGCTTTGGCTATGTAGAAATAATTTGGTTTTCAATAACATAAACTCTTCTGCTTTGCAGGTTATTTTTCGTTGTACGCACTCGCTTCGTATGTGGTCTACGCTACAACGAACGGAGTACCAACCGCTGTTCAAGGCGGTGTGTACGCGGTTGTAGCGGGTGGCCAAGGAGGTTTTTACCCGACATGGGTGGCAGCATAATCTCCGGATTGGTCCACCACCTTCTTCGACATAGGCAGAGTGTTGGTCCTATATGACTCTACTGTTGCTGATATGTCGGTTTCTCGTTTATTTTCAGTTTTTTGTCAGACTTTTAGTGTTTGGCTGTGTGCATCTTCGTTATGCAGAGGCCGGGTGTTACTCATCATGATTTGTATCCACTTGATGCTATATTTTGAGTTAATAAAAGCGCCCTTTATCGAAAAAATGCCTTCTGCTGCTAGAGAACGAAGTGAACGGAAATTCACATGATCGTACCTCATGTGCCATAGCCACGATGATTCCTTTGCATGCGCCATCAAGCAAATGGGTTCAGTCTGCTGAATATTCAGAATGTACATTCTGTTCTTGGTCCTCCTCACTCTTGCCAAGACATTTCTCTGACGATCTAGCACTGTCATCACACCATCTTCAGCTGAGTATTTGCATCCATTCTCATCAAGCTGACCTAGGCTTATTATGTTGTTTTTAAGCCAAGGTATGAAATACACATCTGACAGTACTCGATGTTCTCCAGTGTGACACTGTAGCAGTACTGATCCACGTCCACAAATCTCAACTGCAGAACCATCTCCGAATTGGATCCTTCCTGTCACAGACTGATCAAGTTCAGCAAATTTCTCAGCTCTGCCGGTCATGCGATTACTTGCCCCGGTGTCAAGGTACCAGGACATCTCCCGCTTGCCTGTGAGCTTCGGCACCACCTTCTCTTCATTGAGGAATACCTGTTCCTCTGCAACTGAATCAGACAACACGAGTTCACACTTATCCATCATGAGGAGCGTTGGGTCATCATCTTCTTTCTCGGCGAGATTTGCCTTCTCATGCTTCGGCTCAGGACAATCTGACTGAAAATGACCCTTGTCATTGCAGTTGTAACATCTCACCTTGGTGATGTCAAACTTGTCGCTTTTCTTATGCTTGCCACGGTCACCGCCTTTCTTCCCGGCCGAACTGCTCGAGCTCCCAGCACCGTCGCCACTCTTCTTCCCTTTCATGAGCTGCTCCAGTGCCCTCGTGACGAGCATCAGCTGCTCGTCCTTGCCGTTGCCGCTGCGACGGCGACCTCGCTGGCCGTCCTCAAACGCCGCCAGCCTCCCCACAGCCTCAGACACAGGCATGGTGGAGAGATCGCCCCATTGCTCGATGGTATTGACCACGTCCGCAAACCTGTCAAGGACAGCATTGAACAAGCACTCGATGACGGATTCATCATTTATCTTCTGCCACGAGGGTGGTAAGCCTCTGCCCGAACACCGCGACGGTCTCACCGTTGTCCATCTGCAGCCGATCGAGTTGTCGCTTCAGCTGCTTCACCCGCGCCTTCTTGACGCGGTCCTCCCCGACGCCCATCCGCCGGATTGCTTCCCAGTCCTCTGCCGCGGTCCCATATTCCGCGATTGCCATCACCATGGAGTCGGGCAGGGACTGGGAGAGGGCGGTGAACGCGTCCTCGTCCTTCCCTTGATCGTACTTAGCCTTGCCTTCGACCGCCGTCTAGCAGCCAAGGGTACGCATGATTTTTTTTTGAATGAAAGGGATCTTTCCCCCGATTTCATTAACGAAACCAAATAGTCTGTTATTACAGCCAAAACACACCCCCACCACTTATGCGCTGCAACGCATCTCCCCAAGCCCTTGCACCAGAGAAGCTCTAGTAACTCAGGCAGAGAACATAACAGTCGACCCCAAAATATTACATGATCAGTAGCCTAACAAGTTCACCCCAAAACCGCCGCCCTTATCTGGGATTACATAAACTTTTATAGCAACACGCTTCATGTTGGAGCAACATTTTTTGTTGTATCAGCCATTCTTCAGCCTGGGCACCCAGGACACCCACTCTCGTCTTGATTGGAAGATATCACTGGCGACTCGATCCAGAAGTCTTGCGCCCCGTTGCAGCTCCACCCTTGCGTCCTCCCTCACCTGCAAAATACTCCAGTCGTTAATCCAATGTGACATTTTGAACATTACTACACTAGGGTCAGCAGGCCAAACATGTTGAAAGCAAGCTAAATTTCTCCAGTCGTTAATCCAAACCGTTGTCCATCTGCAGCCGATCGAGTTGTCGCTTCAGCTGCTTCACCCGCGCCTTCTTGACGCGGTCCTCCCCGACGCCCATCCGCCGGATTGCTTCCCAGTCCTCTGCCGCGGTCTCATATTCCGCGATTGCCATCACCATGGAGTCGGGCAGGGACTGGGAGAGGGCGGTGAACGCGTCCTCGTCCTTCCCTTGATCGTACTTAGCCTTGCCTTCGACCGCCGTCCAGCAGCCGAGGGTACGCATGATTTTTTTTTTGAATGAAAGGGATCTTTCCCCCGATTTCATTAACGAAACCAAATAGTCTGTTATTACAGCCAAAACACACCCCCACCACTTATGCGCTGCAACGCATCTCCCCAAGCCCTTGCACCAGAGAAGCTCTAGTAACTCAGGCAGAGAACATAACAGTCGACCCCAAAATATTACATGATCAGTAGCCTAACAAGTTCACCCCGAAACCGCCGCCCTTATCTGGGATTACATAAACTTTTATAGCAACACGCTTCATGTTGGAGCAACATTTTTTGTTGTATCAGCCATTCTTCAGCCTGGGCACCCAGGACACCCACTCTCGTCTTGATTGGAAGATATCACTGGCGACTCGATCCAGAAGTCTTGCGCCCCGTTGCAGCTCCACCCTTGCGTCCTCCCTCACCTGCAAAATACTCCAGTCGTTAATCCAATGTGACATTTTGAACATTACTACACTAGGGTCAGCAGGCCAAACATGTTGAAAGCAAGCTAAATTTCTCCAGTCGTTAATCCAAACCGTTGTCCATCTGCAGCCGATCGAGTTGTCGCTTCAGCTGCTTCACCCGTGCCTTCTTGACGCGGTCCTCCCCGATGCCCATCCGCCGGATTGCTTCCCAGGCCTCTGCCGCGGTCTCATATTCCGCGATTGCCATCACCATGGAGTCGGGCAGGGACTGGGAGAGGGCGGTGAACGCGGCCTCGTCCTTCCCTTGACCGTACTTAGCCTTGCCTTCGACCGTCGTCCAGCAGCCGAGGGTACGCATGATTTTTTTTGAATGAAAGGGATCTTTCCCCCGATTTCATTAACGAAACCAAATAGTCTGTTATTACAGCCAAAACACACCCCCACCACTTATGCGCTGCAACACATCTCCCCAAGCCCTTGCACCAGAGAAGCTCTAGTAACTCAGGCAGAGAACATAACAGTCGACCCCAAAATATTACATGATCAGTAGCCTAACAAGTTCACCCCGAAACCGCCGCCCTTATCTGGGATTACATAAACTTTTATAGCAACACGCTTCATGTAGGAGCAACATTTTTTGTTGTATCAGCCATTCTTCAGCCTGGGCACCCAGGACACCCACTCTCGTCTTGATTGGAAGATATCACTGGCGACTCGATCCAGAAGTCTTGCGCCCCGTTGCAGCTCCACCCGTGCATCCTCCCTCACTTGCAAAATACTCCAGTCGTTAATCCAATGTGACATTTTGAACATTACTACACTGGGGTCAGCGGGCCAGACATGTTGAAAGCAAGCTAAATTTCTGGTTTTCCAGATACTCCAAATTAAGACTGCCACTCCTACAAAAAGCAATTTCTTTTTTTCTGACCAAATCTCCCAAGCCAACCATTTAAACATGTGTCCATATCATGAAAATCACATTGTATTCCTACACTGTGACTCACCACACTCCACATATATCTGGCAAGGGGGCATTGGAAGAAAAGATGGTTAATTGATTCTTTTTTACCACAGAACAAACATTTCTCTTCACACTTCCCTCCTCTATGCAACAGAACATCTCTGGTCAATATACTTTTGTTCCTAACTAACCAGATGAATGTTTTGATTTTTGGAGGGATTTTGACTTTCCACAAGAATCTACTAGGACATTTCTCCCCTATCTGTAATACAGAATAGAAGGATCTCACACTATATATTCCTGATACATCTGGTATCCAGGATAATTTGTCTTCTTCATTATTTCAAGCAACTTGTCCACAAACTTTCATTAATTCTTGCCATTGAGCTGCCCTCTGCCCCACCAAGGCTCTACGAAACTGAAGTATGGCAAGACCAGAGGAGATGGCATCAAACACTGTAATGTGAGGATTGAGTGAGATTTTATATAGAGTAGGAAAAGTACAGGATAGACTTTGTTTTCCTATCCATTTATCCTCCCAAAATCTGGTCTTCTTCCCATTCCCTACATTAAATCTACATCAGGCTAGAAACAAGTCTTTACATTTCAGCAGGCCTTGCCAAAAGTGCGAGTCTCCTTGCTTCTTATTGACCTGTCCAAAAGTGGATTTCCCTATATACTTATCCCATAAAAGTCTCTGCCATAGACCTTTCTCATTAAAAAGTTTCCATAGCCACATAGATAATAGAGCAATGTTCATGATGTCAAAATCTAAAACCCCCAAACCACCCAGATCTTTGGGTCTGCACACCTTTTCCCAAGCAACCAGATGGTACTTATGTTTGTTTTCCTCTCCACTCCATAAAAAGTTAGCTCTGGGTCTGTCCAACTTCTTCTTCACTCCTATTGGCACCCCATAGAAGGAGAGCATGAAGAGGACCAGGCTGGTCAGGGAATAATTAATCAATGTTGTTCTACCAGCAATATTAAGGAGTCTTCCTAGCCAACCCCCCATTTTTTCTCCATTTTGCCTATAGAAGGATTCCAATCACTCATTTTCAATCTTTTCTCATCAACTGGTATTCCTAGATATTTGAAAGGAAGAGTGCCTCTCTTACAAGTTAAATTTCCTCAAAATGTTTAATTCTATCTTCCCCCATCCCAACACAAATCACCTCACTCTTGTGGAAATTGATTTTCACCCCTGACATGATTTCAAACAAACTTAAAATCCTTTTCACATTTCTGGCTTGATCAAAATCATCTTGGAACAAAAGGATGGTGTCATCTGCATATTGCAAGATGGACACATCATTTTCCTTATGATTTTTGGCAAGCCCACTGATCAGGTTCCCTTCAACTGCTCTATCAAACATAATAGCTAAATTGTCAACTGCAAGGTCAAAGAGTAAAGATGACATTGAGTCCCCTTGTCTCAGCCCTTGGTGAGTTTTGAAATATGATCCAATCTCTCCATTAACTTTAACAACTACCTTCCCTCCAGTTACAGTTTTCATTACCCAATTAATCCATTTGTCAGGGAATTTTTTCATTTTAAGTGTTTGAAAAAGAAAAGGCCATTTGACTTTATCAAAGGCTTTCTCAAAATCAATCTTAAAAAGCACACCTGATTTTTTTGTTTTATGCATTGAGTTTAAAGTTTCATGTAACACCAACACCCCTTCCAATATATATCTCCCTTTTATGAAAGCAGTTTGAGAAGCCCTTATCACCCCAGAAATTATTATGATCAATATATTAACCAATATTTTGGTAATTATCTTAAAAATAACATTCAAAAGGCAAATAGGTCTATACTTTTGAATCCTGTCAGCATCACTCCCTTTGGGTAAAAGGGAAATTACTCCATAATTTAGCCTGTCAAGGTCTAAATTATGTTCATAAAATTCCTCTAGCAATGCAAATAGATCATGTTTAACCAGGTCCCAGAAGTGTTGATAAAACTCAATGTTAAAACCATCAGGACCAGCAGCTTTATTTTTCTCCATCTCAAAAACAGCCTTTTTCAGTTCTTCCATTGTGAATTTTTTAGTGAGGAAATCATGTTCCTTATCAGTGAGTGTTTCCACACCATTGGAGTCCATCCTTAAGGATTTAATTTCTGGCTCACTAAAAAGTTCTTTATAGAAATTAGTAATGTATTTTTTAAAATTCTCCTGCCCTTCAATCACTCTCTCATCTTGTACTAATTTGACAATTCTATTTTTCCTAAGCCTCCCATTTGCTTTAGTATGGTAATACTTAGTGTTAGAGTCACCTTCAAACAGCTCTGTATCATGAGATCTCTGAAGCCATTTAATTTCTTCCTCCTTAAGAATTTTCTCCAAATCTGCTTGACATTTTTTTTATAATCTCTATCTTCATCGTTAAGATTGCCTTCTTCTCCTTTTTTATCCAATCTGTCCAAATCTTCAATCAGACGTTTTTTCTGCCTTCTGAAGATTGCTTCAATATTTAAGTTCCATCCTTTCAACACTTTCCTGAGTTCTTTCAACTTATTATGCACCTTGTCTAATATGGACTTGCCAGGGTATTCTTTCTCCCACACCTTCCTAACCACTTCATCTAAGTCTGGTCTTTGAAACCAACTGTTTTCAAATCTGAAAGCAGAGGTTTTCACAGGTAATCCCCCAGTTTTAATGAGAAGTGGAGTATGGTCCGAAAGTCCTCTAACCAAATCCTCAATATACACCAAAGGAAATTTATCCTCCCATGTGGGAGAGATTAACACTCTGTCCAACAAGGCATAAGTGGGGTCCTCATGGTTGTTGGACCAGGTGTACTTTCTTCCCACCAAGGGTAACTCCATCATTTCTCCATAAGTAATTACAGAATTGAAAAGCATGCTCCACTTGTTATATCCCCCAGGTTTGTTTTTATCACTGTCTTTCCTTGTCATATTAAAGTCTCTCACGATTAACATAGGATTTTTAGATCTCTTGAACAAGTGAACTAATTCCACCAGAAATTTTGGCTTGCCATTGGGTTGAGCATCTCCATAAACTACAACCAAATCCCAGCAAAACCCATCTCTGATGTTTCTGACTTTAACCCTTACAAAATATTCCCCATGCTCCACTTCCTCCTTAATTAATGAGGCATTGTTTATTCCAACTAAAATTCCTCCAGATCTTCCTCTAGAAGGTAAATAATCCCAGTCAAACCTTTCCTGAGCACTTAGTCTAGACAATTCTAACAAGGTAAACTCAGTCTTCATTGTCTCTTGAATGCCCACAAAGTCCAGACTATTTTTGTCAATCTGTTCTTTGATAAAGTCTTTTTTATTTTTATCTCCAATACCTCTACAGTTCCAAATCAAACCACTCAACATTTTTGTCAAAAGTCAAATAGTTGAAACAAATTCTTTTTTTATAAGTCCCTCTTTTTTTTAAGGGTGATCAACCAGGAGAAAAGAAAGAGCTATGGAATATATCAGTTCTAGTGACTATTCCTTTTCTTCTTTCTTCTCAACACAGTTTTCACAGGAGTCTTAACAGCAACAGCCTCAAAATGAGCATTGTTGGATCTGAGACTCTCTCTAATCCCTCCAAGCACACTTTCCATCCTCTCATCAACTTGATCATCATCCTCCTCTCTACTCAAATTCAACAAGTCTTGAAGAATGTTGTTAACATCCTCAGGTTCCAAAATATGTTCCTCTTCTAGCTTATTGGATTTTTCCCTAGAGCTAGCTAAAAACATCTCTTTTCTAGCTTGTTCCAAGAAAGAAATCAATTGCAAATTGTGTTCAACCATATCTAAAGAGACCCCCAAATCAATTCCTAATATACTAGCCACATCAATCAGTTCAATGTTTTCATTGTAATCATTTTTAGAATTAACTGACATACCTTCAGACAAGGCCAAGTTTTTAGCTCTAGCCAAGGTCATGGCTCTGTCCGGTATTGGAATGTCATCTCTGTTTTTTGAGGCAATCCTCCCACTGTATCTCTGCCCCCCTTGATCAGCATTCTTATCACTTACATTTGCCATATCCACATCATCCTGTGTCACAATCCCAAGCTTAGTACCCAAATTGACAGATTGAGAAGCTTCAAAATCATCCTCTGGGTCCTCATCAGTAGTTTTATTTTGTGCCTCTTCATCAGTATCTTTTTCCCCTCCACCATTCACAGATGCAGACCCAGCCCCTTCTTCCCCTCTCCCAGCATTGTTTGTGTTCAGATTTTTGTTATACAACAATAGATCAGCAGCATCTTGTTCTCTCAAAGCAGCAGTTCTTTCTTCCAAGGCCATTTTAGTTCTTGTACTTGCACAGATGGGGCCTTTGACTATGTTCTCCTCACTGATTTTTGCTTTCTTTGGATCCCTGCTTTCTTCATCTTCTTGTTGGAAATCCATCCATTCCTCATATCCCTGAGATAGCTCATCCTCATCTTTTGCCCATCCATCCTCCACCACCTCTTCAACCTCAAAAAAGATTCTGTACACCATGAGATTGGGAGTTGTCAATTTAGTCCATCTGGGTATTTTGTTATGATCCACCACAGCAATCTTCAATCTGACAAAGCCAGTTCTGCTCACCAGATCCATATCCACAGCTTGAGTGTATCCTATCATCGATCCAATCTCACACAAACCATGATAATTTTTCATTGTCTTCGGAACTCCTTTTGCTCTGACCCAGACCACCGAAAGTTTACCCACAGCCATAGCATCATCATTCCAAATTCTGACATTCACCATTATGTTTCCCCCTTTTAATGGAACCCAATCATAAACAGCAGCTTCATTAATCCTTGCAGCTGATGGAAAATTAACAAGAAAAACCCCATCAGACACTTTCTTTGCTTTCCAATCCCATCTCCACGGATAAGTTTTAGCTAGGCTTTTGATCAATGTTTCAGCTTCAATCTCCTGGTCACAACCTTCCCTCAGTCTTACCAAAGCCACAACTTCACTCTTGCCATTGCCAGCCATATCCTTAGCATGTTCAGCCACAAAGATGCCAAGTCCTTCTCCACCAAATCCAACCAAAGTGGCCACTGGTTTTTTCTGATGTAACCAAGCACAGAACTCAGGTATGTGTGTATCTTTCGCGCACACCACACATTTGACATTTGCTTCACAGCCTTTGGAGTTATGTCCTTTCACTCCACACTTATGGCAGATGATTTTGTCATTTGTAGGTGTTTTGCTTTCAGAAACCACTGCAGACCCTTGATTTCCTGTCAGAACCGCGCCTGCAGAATTCGCTTTGGAAGTTTGTGGGCTTCACTGCCCCCTCCCCCTCCACTGACTATTGCGGCACTAGCTTTCTGTTGATAAGTACTAACAGCAGAGGGCAAATTACTCTGCAACGGCGGCCTGCGAGGGAATTGGCGTATGTCGCGGCTCCCCCCTTCCTGATTCCAGTCCCCAAATCCATCTCTTCTGAAGTAATTTTGCGGCTGTTGATTACCTGGGAGATTTCTAAAAGGTGGCCGGGGACGAACTTGGAACCCCTGATCATGGCGATCGTACGCAAGAGCCCTCTCATATCCTTGCGTAGGTCTCAATTTCCCCCACCTCCTCCATCTCTCCCACCACCACCACGCCCAGGACCAAAGCGATCAGCCATATCTGTGCCTAGTTCACTACTCACCACCGCGGCGGCGTGAGAGGGGGTGCACCACAAGTGGGAAACCCTAGAACACAGAAAGTGATCGGGATCCACACCCAGTCTCCGACCAGGGTGTATAACCCCTCTCCCGTCCATGGGCCTCAGGTTGTTCCCACTTTTTAGGCCCAGTCCTCGGTCACCCAAACACGGTCGGCCCATAGTGCATATAGAAATAGAAAAAACACCTGTAAGTTCAAAATCATCACCAGAGTTTCCCTCCTGGCATGCTGGCGATCGTATAGAAAGGGGAGCATCAGTCAGCGAACGCACTGATCGATTTCCTCCCATCCAACTACGTCCCATATGCACCCAATTGGGTTCTAAATCAGCCCCCACATCAACAGATCTCTCCTCAATTACTTGGTACCATCTCCCATTTTGGACCGAATCACAATGAACATGAGGAAGGCTAGCAAATCTACGACAGGAGACACTTACATTTTTGGACTTCAGGGATGTTTTCTTCACAAGTCTGTGACCATCTTTTCTCTGAACTGATTCCTTGCTGTTATTCTCCTTTCTCCTTTGTTTCTCTTTGTACTTCTTCTTCGTCCCTTTTTTTGCACAGGCGAACGCATCAGCAAATGTTGCCAAGTAAGGACATTGTTGAACTTCTTCATCATCGCAAACATCTTCGTCTTCTTCATCAATTTGTCCAAGAGCCCAAAATCTGCCTCCAGGTCGATTTTCAGTCAAAACCCCTCCAATCCCATTCCTGCAAGTTTTTGTGATCCCTCCAGGGTCGAATGTAGCTCGCTGATTCCCTACCACACTGCCACTCCCCGGCGTATCCTGTTGTTTGGCATCAGATTCGGTCAGAACTCCGGCGACAGGTACGGAAGGGGATCTACCGTCTCCGGTGGCGGCGGAGCGCTTGTTGGTCGAAGCCCCACAAGACAAATCCATCTCGCCTTCCTCCTCGGGTCGCTTGAGCGTCTTTCCCCCCTCCCCCAGTGTATGAACGACACCGGTGGCGATGCAGGAAACGGCGGCATCTGAGCCCGCTCCGCCGGTGAACCCTCGAAATAAATCCTTCTCGCCAAATTCATCATCTCCCGATCTGCCTGGATTCTGCAAGTTTGGACATACCTCTCTCTTCTGGATCTGAGCACCGGATCTGATTCTGCCTGTGCAACCTCCCTCGCATCTCTCCACTCCTTCTCGCACTGCGCCCATGAGAAGGAGTCGTTGCTGATCCGCTGCGCTCGCTCCATCCACCTCCTCTCCCTCGTCGCCCGCAGCTCCTCCTCCGACACCGATTGGATCAGGCGAAGCGCCTCCGGGAACGCTTCGTATACGAAGGGGAGGGGGAAACCCGCCGCCTGCAGCACCGATGCGCGAGGAGATGGCGCCCACAGCACAGATCCGCGGCGGCGCGGCGGCATGGTTGAGATCGTCGGAGTGGGAGAGGTCGGTGGTGGTGGTGTCGCGGCGAGTGTTGGGAGAGTCGCAGGAGCCAGACATCCAGGCCAGTGTTTCTCTACCATGTCAGTCGAGGGTACGCACGATGATCCTCATCTTCACGGCCCAGACGCCGTAATTTGTGTCGGTGAGCTGCGGGTAGTGAATAGGGACTCCTCCTCTCGACGCGGTTCGAACCACGACGGCACTCTCTGCACCAGCGTCGTTTCCAGCCTCTTGCTGGCCGGCGTGTACTTGCCGCCGCCGGAGCCGCCGTCCTTCTGGGGAGAGGTGTCGCCCATTGCCGATCCCCGCCGCCTTAGCGCCACCAACAACACCGCCGCCGCTGATCGCCACCAAGAACCCTAAGGCTCTGGTACCAAATGTTAGATCAGCCCCAGATCAACACACACACACACACACGTGAGGCTGGATTCAGTCTCAACTCTGAACTCTGAAGTACACTGATGAACAGGAAAAACAGAGAGGAGACAGAGTTTTGCGACGCGTAATCTTTGCGTCTTTTCGTTTCTTCCTTTTATTCTCTTTGTAACAAACTCAGCATGCACTGCCCACGATCTGTTTGACCCGCGCCATCCCACGGACAGAGTCGTGGCCAGTACACCCACGATTACAACAAACAAAGGAAACTATGACTAAGTCTGAAGAAAGAACTAGCCTGACACTAACCTGTCTAAACTGAACCTGAGCGTGTACACAGCACGTTTCAGAATTATTCAGAAAACTAACTGAAAAAATAGAACAGAGGCAACTAGATTAACATAACAGGAACATCATGGACACGCACGAACACCGGAATGGCCACCAACTGCACTAGAATGCTGTGCACTAATCAATTTAGTTTGTAAGGCGGAGTTATTGCTTATCCACAGTCTGCCTTTAATACGGATCAATCCATTAGACAGAAAATAACCATTGTCGTCTGGGCTGTGAATTGCTAAACGGGCCAAGAGATCAGAGGCTACATCATCAGTTTGGTAAAAGTTGATTACCTCTTGAGCCCAAGTAGGCTGACAGGAAGACACAGCTGAAATTGTGTACGAGTGAGTCACCCGGGACAGAGAGCATCTGCAGCACTGTTTTCTGAGCCTTTTCTGTATTTGAAGTGAAACTGTAAACCCAACATTTTTGCCATTGCTTTACGCTGCAGATCAGAGGTCAATTGTTGCTCTTGTAAATGATAGAGACTTTTATGGTCAGTCACTATAGCAAAAGGGCCCCTCTGAAGGTATCGTCGCCATTTGTCAATAGCCATAATAACCGCAAGAAATTCTTTCTGGTAAACAGACCAGAGAAATCCTTTCTTGGTAAGTAGCTGTGTAAGTGGTTTAGCAATAATACCATAATTCTTGACGAATTTTCGGTAATATCCTGTTAGTCCAAGAAAGCCTCGCAGTTCAGTAACAGTTGTGGGTCGTGGCCACTCTTCCATTGCCCGCATCTTCTCAGGATCAGTTGCAACACCCTCACTGGAGATAATATGGCTCAAGTAGCTGATGCTAGACTGCGCAAAGGAGCATTTGGAGAGCTTGGCAAACAGCTGATGCTGACGCAGAGTGTCCAGAACAATGCGCAACTGCTCCAAATGCTCATCCCATGAGCGACTGTAGATTAGAATGTCATCCAGAAATACAATGACGAACTTGCTGATATGCAGAGAAAAAATTGTATTCATCAACATTGAAAGGTCGCCGGTGCATTCGTCAATCTGAATAGCATGACTCGGAATTGGAAATGCCCCGAATGTGTCTTGAATGCGGTCTTGGCCTCGTCCTCTTCGCGCATTCGGATCTGGTGATAACCCGCGCGCAAGTCCAGCTTGGAAAAGAACATCGATCCTGCAAGCTCGTCGAGCAATTCATCGACAATGGGGAGAGGAAACTTGTTTTTGATTGTCACACTGTTCAGTTTGTGGTTTATCGACGCAAATTCTCCATCCCCCATCCTTCTTCTTGACCACTAACACCGGTGAGGCATATGGGCTCATGCTGGGTTGCACGATGCCCGCCGTGATCATCTCGGCAACCTGACATTCAATTTCGTCCTTCTGTTGTGGAGAGTAGTGATACGGCCTAGAATTTGGTGGACTGTGACCAGGCTCGAGGGAGAGCGCATGGTCGTAAGCACGATGTGGTGGCAATCTTGTTGGCTGTTCGAACACATCTTGGAAATCCTCCAACAATTGAGTCAATGTTGCGGGTTGTGGAGCAGTAGTGTCTGAGGATATTTCGTACAAATCGGCGATCCCTAGGGCCCACACATCATTACCAGCCAGCGCTTTGTCAAGTTGCTCGACTGACATAGCTTCGAGGGACACTTGAGATGGTGCACGAATTTCTTGCAGTGTCACCGGTTGATCCTTAATTCCTTATGCAAGAATTGGATCGTCTTTTCATTCCAGTCGCAAGTCATAGGACTATGGCATTTGAGCCAATCCATTCCCAGCACCACATCATAAGCCCCCAACTGCAGAACGAGCATCGATGTGTCAAAAGAGTAGCCCTGTGTCCACCACTGTACACTCTGAACTTTGTGTTGTGACTGCATTTGCTGCCCATTAGCTACTGTTTGAACAGATGGTGCAGGAAGCATAGGTAATGCAGCTCTCTTTGCAAAATTTTCATCCACAAATCTGTGGCTACTCCCGGAATCAATCAAAGCAAGCATTACTTGATTACCAACCAAAGCACGCAGACGAATTGTTTCACCAGCTTCAGCGCCTGAAACTGCGTTCAGAGATAACTGACAACATTCAGCAAGTTCAGGTTCAGCTAACAGTTCCTATGCCTGAACAGCGTCTTCAGTTAACACCTCGCCGTACTCGCCCACTTGAATGGTCAGCAGCTGCATAGGCTTCTTACACTGATGCTCTTTACTGTATTTGTCTCCACATCGATAGCATAAGCCATTGGCTCTTTGAAAATCTCTTAATTGCCTCTCTCTGCCAAAATCATCTGCTGGTTTCCGAAATATTGTATTGGCCTGAACTGGGTTTGGTGGTGCATTGTTCCTGACGGAAGGCACCACTCGCAGTCTGGGAAAGTTCCAATTCCTCCTCCTGAATTTGAGCCAAGGCCACGGCTCTCGTGACACTGGTTGGTGCTTGCAAACTGACTGCAGCTCGTAATTCATCTTTCAGGTCAAACACGAAGTGAGACACAAAGAATTTGCTGTTCAAACTAGGGTCTAAAGCGATCAGGTGATACATAGCGGCTTCAAACGCAACTCGATATTGAGAGACTGTCCCCTTCTGTTTCAATTGCAACAGACTTGTCATGTGAGCATCGTATTCTTCTTGCCCAAATTCTTGCAACACCTGCTGAGCAAAATCATCCCATGGCCAAAGTCTGCGTCGTCTCTTAAACGCCTGCCACCATAAGGCAGCATGCTCATCAAGATAAAGTGTTGCTGTTGAAACCCACTGATGCACTGGAACTTGATACATCTCAAAATATGTAATAGCCAAATCCAGCCACAAATTGGGATTCTCACCACTGAACTTTGGAAAATCATGCTTTGGTGGCTTCACTGCATAATCCCTGTCCCTGTCCGGTAAATGCTCCCGGCGATTAGCACCTGGATGCTCCTGCTCATGTACGTATGTGCGTCGGCGTACTGGTTCCACCTGCTGAAGCACCGGTTCCGCCACGGTAGGTAGGTGGTGACGCCGGCAGGGGGCTCCTCTGGTGTCGCAAGCAGCGGAGGCGCGTCGTTGATGATGTGCCGGTCTGGTTGCTGATTCCTGTCACCGTGGAGCCACCCGGTGCTGTGCTGAGTTCCGCTAGACGGTGGCGGATCTCATCGACAGTCTTGAGTCGACTTGATTTGCTTGCCCAAATTGGTCATCCGGGCATCCAGTGCGTCGAACTTGGTGAGGAGGGTGGCCAAGGCAGCCTGAACCTGGTCGTTGTTCTCTCCCATGGCAGCCAGAACTAGCTTCGTCTGGGCGGACGGCAGGGGCGGCTTCGACGGCGCCGTTGCAACTCTCTCCAAATCTAGCCAACCAAGCTCGGGATTTTGCGCAAAATCAGCCGAAGCAAATTTGCACCCTTTGCAATGGAATTTTACGGCCCGATCGAGAGGATTTTGAGCGCAGCGGAGCGGAATCTAGGCTCTGAATTCCAAACAGCTTTTGGTAAACATGAGAATTTTTTGAAAACCACGACCAAATATTGAAAACATGATTTTTAAAAAAAATTCCAAACAGTTTTTATTTTTTATTTTTTTAAAAAATTGAACAGTTCTAGAAAAAAAAAGTGAACAATTCATTACTGTTCTCCTATCCTCCAAAACAGTTTGATCAATGGCTCAATCAAGATGGTGTTGACCTACATTCCTTCTTCCTTCGGTTGTGGAATGTGCAATTCCACGATAGAGCCAAGAGGCCCTAGGTGGTGCTTTATTTGAAGATGATGACTCTGAGTGCTGCCCTTCTCGGTTTTTATGTTGTCCTAGCCTGTGTGTATGTGTGCATGCGTGTGTATTTGTGTGCATGCGCGCACGCAGTGGCGGAGCTTCGAAGAAAAACCTGGGCGGGCCAACCAAAAAAAAAGCACAACTATATATCTAGTCTACAATTATCCATGAGTTTATCCTTGTTGCTTTTCTGTAAGGTCTTTGGCCTACGCGTGTGAGCATCGTCTTTGCTTCTACTCGTACCCTAGCTAGTGACCCAGCAGATGACTCTGACGGTTTTGCTTCTTTTTTACAGAACAAGAAGGCGGCTCTTCGCTGCAATTTGTTGTGACGTCCCCGACTTAATCGTGCACTAACCATACACGCAAATGCACATGATCAAGCATAGGGACTCACTTGAAGATATCACAACATAACTCTAGACACAAAAAGAAATAATACAAGCTTTATATTACAAGCCAGGGGCCTCGAGGGCTCGAATACATAAGCTTGAGTCATACAAGCATTAGCGGAAGCATCAGATATCTGAGTACAGATATAAAGGATAAAAAGATAGACCTTAAACAGACAAGGCA
This sequence comes from Elymus sibiricus, assembly GCA_039707655.1. Lineage (NCBI taxonomy): Eukaryota > Viridiplantae > Streptophyta > Magnoliopsida > Poales > Poaceae > Elymus > Elymus sibiricus. Next base: position 52,456,256 of record CM077664.1, on the reverse strand, counting down.
AAACAACGACAACGATCGAAAAGGCGCAGGCCTCCTGCCTGGGAGCCTCCTATCTACTCCTGGCCGTCGACGGTCTCCACGTAGTAGTAGGCTACTCCAGAAGTGTAGTAGTAGTCGTCGACTGGGGCGGTTGACTCCGGGGCTCCGTCATCTGGTCGCAGCAATCGGGTATGGGGAAAAGGGGAAGCAAAGCAACCGTGAGTACTCATCCAAAGTACTCGCAAGACTTACATCAGAACTATTCTACCTATGCATCGGTATCAAAGAAAGGCTGTATATGTGGACTGAACTGCAGAAATGCCAGAAGAGAGGGGAAAAGCCTAGCCTATCGAAGACTAGCATCTTCAGCGGTCTTGCAGCATTAGAAGAGTGCAGATTAGTAGTATATAATTTAGCAACAAGCATGTAGTAACAAAGCCCAGAGATCCTTTCTCGACTCCCTGCGAGAAAGCGATCCCGGAGCTCACAAGTAATTAACATGTATCCAGTTCAAGTTGTAGTAGATCGGGATACAACACTGAGCGTCCTGTTACCGTGGACACGGCTATTCGAATAGATAATCTTCCCTGCAGGGGTGCACTACTGTTACCCAACACGCTCGATTAACTCTTGCCGAACACACTTTCCTGGGTCATGCCCGGCCTCGGCTGATCGACACACCGCAGCCCTACCTAGAGCTCAGCAGAGAGGTCCCCACCGGTCTACATCCTAAGTGCTCAGGGGTCCTGGGCCCATCGCCCTTTGCACTCCGGGTCGTTGTGTCGCGGGTCGGAGTCCAAGCACCACCTCAGTCTTGGATGGTCTTGTCCCTACCGGCTTATAATGCTGAACTGGACGTCTGACAGAGCTTTCGGCTGATACATACGGCGCCGAGGGCCCCATTAAACCATCATCCCGCGTGGTGGTAGTGCGTATAGGCCAGTGGCCAACTCAGATCAATACCCAAATCCGTTAGTGCATTATTAATTTAAGCGACGACTGTCGGGACAAGTCCGGAGCTACCACCACAACCTGGGTGGTACCGCTAAACAGCCAGCAGCCACATTAACTCTCGCGGGTGCTCTCCGGGCCCGCCCGACTTTCATATTTATCTCTCGCGGGTACCCCTCAGGGTTGACCCGTCTTTATACAGTATCTGTAGTAAAATCCAGGTAACTGTGTGTTCATAACATCAAGAAGGAATCCGAGGAATCACCTTCATTGGATTTCCCTCTCGACGTACCCGTCAAGGTGAACCCGGAGGAATCACCCTTGATGGTATTCACACTTGCGGGGTTGCACGACATAAGCTTCGTTGGAGGTGGTGAAAGAGGAATCACAACCAACTAGCTATACCACAGAGGCAACATCAGGAGTGAGAAGAGGTATCACCCTTGGCACTCGGTATTAGCTCTGCAGAGTCGAGCAACTCAAGGGTGTGTGTAGTGATGTGCTGGTCTCAGTCCGCTGGTCACATCGATCAGGGCACTGATATCTAAGCGGGGCAACTAGGACAAGGAAGAGGGGCCACAGATAGTTTCCATCCAACCTATACTAAGCATTTAGGATAGCAGGTAAAGTATCAATAACAGTTTACAAAATCAGGCTATGCATCAGAATAGGATCAATCAAAAGCAGTAACAAATTCTAATGCAAGCAGGAGGGAGAAAGAATAGGTGATATAGGCATGGTCAAGGGGGTTTGCTTGCTTGGTTGCTCTGCGGCAAAGGAGGGGTTGTCGACGGAGAAGCAGTCCTGCGGGGCAGCGTCGGTCTCGGGGTCTAACGGAAGAGAAGAAGGAGAAGAAATAATAAATAAAAGCAATCAAATGCAACATAGTGCATGGCATGGCAAAATGCAGCCTTAGAGGTGACCTAATGCAAGGCTACACATATCAGACGGAGCGGGAAAATATCTCGGATATTTTCCCGGCGTTTAGGCGGATTTCGGAATACTGAACCGGAGGGGAAGGTTCCATGTTCAGGTAGTTAGGAGTGATGGTCAAGCATTTTGACCATATATTCGGATTCGTCTCGCTTTTCTGATCAACTTTCATGTAGAAAGTTTTTCGATCCGAGCTACGGTTTATTTTCTATGATTTTTCAAAGATTTAAACAGTTTTCTGAATTTTCTGGAATTGTTTTAATTATTTAAATTCGAATTATCCGAAACAATGCAATGGTGACGTCAGCATGACATCAGGATGACGTCAGCGGTCAAACCCGGCTGGTCAGGGTCAAACCTGACCAGTGGGTCCCACATGTCATAGACACAGTGGCTAATCAGTGGTTAAAATTAACTAATTAGGTTAGTTAGCTACTGGGCCCCACATGTCAGTGACTAAACAGCTAATTAAATTAAGTTTTAATTATAAAACCGTTTAATTATTTAGTTAACAGAGGGGGCCCCACATGTCAGTGGCAGTAGCCGGCCCAGTCAGCAGTTTGACCGGGTCAATCGTGCCGTGGGGCCCAGTGATCAGTGACACAGAGTGGGGCCTAGATGGCGCCACGTCAGCGCCACGTCGGCTGTCTTTTTAACCGGAGTTCGGCCGGCGTCGAGCCGCCGGCGAGGCCGAGACGGCGGAGTGCGTCGGAAAACCGCTACGGAGCTCGGTTTCGCGCGTGGTTTGCATCTACGGTTAGCTGGTGGAGTGCCGCATCCATTGGTGGCCTTGCCCGGAGCTGGGGTGGCCGGAGCTCGCCGGAACGGAGCTCGCGGCGGTGGCCGGAGTTCGGCCATGCAGCAAACGGCGCCGGAGCTCGAAATCGAGCTCGGGCTAAGGGGAAAAAGATGCGCGCGTGCTCACAGAGGTGGATGCCGAGCTCGGAGAAGCGCAGGGAAGACGGCGTGGAGTAGATCGACGGCGGGAGACGCGCGGTGGCCGACGGGGAAGAAGGGCGCGATCCAGCGGTGCGGTGGCTCCGAGCTCGAGCGCGTCCACGTAGTCGACGTAGGCGACGCAGGCGGTGTTCCCGGTGCTGTATCAGGCAGTGGGGAGTACGGTGGCCGCGAGAACGGAGGGGGTTCATGGCGGCGGCGGCCGAGCTCGGTGGGGCTTCCAGATCGAGGGGAGAGTGATAGGAGGGGGAATGCGGGTAGGGTTAGGTCGGGGGCAGCTGGGGGTGGTCCTTATCCACGCCGGGGACGATCGGATGCTCGACGCGTGCTCCATCGCCGGCGGGAGCGCGTGCGCGGCGACACGGTGCGGGAGCAGGTGAGGAGGAAGACACATGCGTGGTGGGCTGGTACTGTAGCTATGGGCCAAAGGCACAGTGTAGTTAGGCCTTTCTCTTTTTTTCTATTTTCATTTTCTGTTTTCCTTTTAGCTACTCCCTTTCTCTAGGCTAGTAAATGATTTTAGTAAACTGTGGAGTTGGCCAAATCAAATACTAGGCATCAATTAGTTCTGCCACAGAAAGTCTGGAGCTTATATGATTTCATTTGAATTTGGTTTAAATGTAAATAGGTTAAATTGGGCTGATTTGGTACTGTTTTAAATTGGTTAGGGGCATTTTATTAATTCAATTAATGTTGGTTTCAATTTTATAGTTTCCTATGGATTATTTGCAAAATTATGAACTATTTAGTTCTCAGATTTGATCAACTTTTATTTTGACTTGCAATTTGAATTTTGAATTTGAGTTGAATTATTTCCTAAATGCAATTTACTAAGGATGATCATGATGACATGGCTAATTAATTAGCTTAATGACAGAGTTAAGATCTGGGGATGTTACATTTGTAGAATGTAAAGAATAGTTGAGCGAAAAAATCAGGCTATGAGTTAGCGAACTCAGAATTCGGGGAAAGAAATTAGATTAACTATGTTGTATAGACTCGCAATTGCAAGGGAATTTAAGATGCAGTGCTCGATTGCTGGTTACCTTGGCTGCCGGCTGGACGCTGCTCGCTGTGAGGCTGCTCCTGCATGGCTGTTGGACCTATGGCGGCTGCTCTCTATTGTGTGCCGGTACTAAACCTACACGAGCAGAAGTAGACGCATCTCGTTGCCGGTGGAGGACGATGGCCACCACCACCGGGTACTCTGCTGGCTTTTGCATCGACGAGTAGCCTGAATAGACGTTGCATAGTTACTGGGTTGAGCTACAAAAGTTAGGTATTAATATTTTTTGTCAAAATCTTGGGCGGGCCATGGCGTCTGCCCCAACTAAACTCCGCCCCTGCGCGCACGCCCTCCTCCTTGGACGTTGCTGTTTTGTCATTGTATTGTTTTGGAGGGTAGGTCTTTTTATTTGTATCAATTTGATGCTTCAAGAAAGTGTCATTTAAAAAAATCACCAAAGATAATAGACAAACACGCATCACAATCATATTACAGCCGAACTAACAAACACTAACAAGTAATACACAACTATTAAATACCAACCAATCATATGATAGCCTCTTCAGCTCTTACATATCGTTTATTTACGTACAAATTAAAATAAATGACCCTAGCTACGTTATCGATCAACATTGTGGCAGGTCTTTAGGCGGCGGCGGCAGAGAAGTACCTGGTGTGGGGCCGTCTTGAACCTCGAACACCATTCCCAATCCGAGATCAAGATGAGCCTCGAAGTGACAGTGCATGTACCACATCCCTGCATTTAACAAACACACACATTTAGCATGCTCAGGCTCAAATCTTCTTAGCAAGCTAACAACATCACATCATGATTCTAACTTTTAAGGAAATGATACTCCCTCCGTCTCAAAATAAGTGCCGCCGATTTAATACAATTTTGTACTAAAGTTGTACTAAATCAGCGACACTTATATTGAGACGGAGGGAGTATATAGTAGGAGTATCTTTAATGTATGATGTACCAGGATTGTCGGCAACGAAGCGGATGACGGCCCAGCCACCGGTAGGGACGAGGACGGTGTTGCGCTCTTGGGGGTTGACAAGGTTGAACTGCGGCGCCGCGGTGGTCTGGTTGTAGTTCCCGAAGCCTTGCGCGAGGACGAAGAAGTTGAAGCCGTGGAGGTGCATGGGGTGGCTCTCCTTGGCGATGAGCCGCGTGTTCTGGAGCACCATCTCCACCGTCTCGTTGTACTGGAGCGTCCTCACCTTGGTGGACTTGGTCGTGTACTGCATCGTGGCGTTGTCGCTCGCGTCGGCGGTGTAGTCGAAGAGGATCGGCGGCTGGTCGGGGAAGTCGCGGGTGTACACGCCGGCCGTCGCGTTGCTGTAGTGGGCCTCGAGCATGGACGTGCTCCTCGGCGGCACGAAGGACGCGTTGTTCATGCTCGACGCGAACATGGTGCGGCTCCGGTTGCACAGCGTCTGCTCCGGCTGGCAGTCGGCGACGCCCATACCGACGGTGACGAACATGCGCGTGTCCACCGAGAGCGGCACGGTCGGCTTTCCTGGGAGCACCAGCGCCGTGAGGTTGGAGAGGAACCTGTGCGCGGTGTCCGTGTCGTTGAACTCCGGCAGCTGCGGCAGCGCAGGCGGTGAGGTCGTGTTCGCTCCACCGGCGTACTCCAGCACCGCCGTCGCGACAGTCTTGCTGAATGGCGGCCCCGATGGTATCCCGCTGTCGTAGGGGGACGCCGCCATGTAGTAGCGCCCGATGGCGGCGTCCGCGACCATGAGCGCGTCCACGGTCTGCCCGGGCCCGACCACCACCACGTCTGTCTTGTACGGCGTGGTGTAGCATGCATCCGCCGCCACGACGGTGAAGGTGTGGTTTGCCACCTTGAAGAACAGAGGCGTGTTGAGCACAGCGTTGATGATCCGGAGCAGGTACGTCTTGTTCTTCCTCACCTCGAACATGTGTGTCTCTGCATGCAAACACAAAATTCATCAAAATTGTACTCCTTCTGTTCTAAATTAATTGAATTCTAGGTTTGCTCAAGGTTAAATTTAAGTTAGACTAAACAAATTTGATGGTCTAAATGTTAATATATTTCTCTACAGATATGGTCAAACTTACAGAAACTGACTTTGGACAAAAGCTAAAACTTCTATTAACCACACCATCAATAAAAATGAAGAACAATCTTAGGCGGATGAAAGTTAGCTGACACGTACGATTTGGGGCGGAGCAGTTGTAGAGGTCTCCCGGCTTGCCGTTGATGGTGTAGGCGTCGGCTGGCCCTGCGGGCATTCCGGTGAGGAGCGCCATCTGCTGCAAGTCGAATACGTTTGCGTTCCACCACTCCCCGAACATGACGATCTCTTCCTTATCGGGCTTGGTGAAGGGATAGGCCTCGACGCCGCCGCGGGGCAGGATGATGAGGGCACCATAGACGGTGGCACGGAGGAAGGAGAAATGGGCGTGCCACCAGAGCGTGCCCTCCTGCCCGGTGACATTGAATTTGTACGTGTAGTTGCCGCCTGGCCTAACAGGGCACTGCGTGACCATCGCCGGCCCGTCTGCCCACTGGCTACCGCGCTGGAATATGCCATGCCTGCATGGATCGACATGTTGGTACCAGAAAATTAAATAGCACCCCCTTTGTTTCGTATTATTTAGCACTTGTTTTAAGTATAATTTGTGAAGTTTGACTGAGTTTACGAAAAATATTAACATCTATAATACCTAATAAACAAAATATAGAAATATATTTCCTTGATGGGCGAATGCTGTTATTTCTTCTATAAACGTGGTTAAACGTCACAAAGTTTTGCTCTAAGGCAAAAAGAATATACTAAGTATTTATTAGAAAATATACTAATCCTTTCGATTTAAAATAAGTGTCATAATTTTAAACTAGGATTAATTCAAAACTACAACACTTATTATGGATCAGAGGTAGTAAGTAATATGATTACCAGTGGATGGTCATGCCGTATGGCGATTCGTTGACTAGGTGTACAACCACCGTGTCACCCTCGCTGGCCCGAATGGTCGTGCCCGGTAGCTGACCATTCACCGCCGTGATGATCCGGTCCGGCTGGCAGAGCTGGCTAATGGAGAGGTTCCCGACCTGGTAAGTGTGATCAAATATTTATCTACTATATCTAAATAGGAGCCCCCACTACAAGGAATTCTCTAGCTTCTCCTTAAGCCACATCACCCCAATTAATTCTAGCCATCCATCAAGGCATGCATTGCTGGTAGCCATCCGATTGAAGGCAACCTCTTATGTTCACCTCGACACAGTTCACAAGCACAATTCAATGTTTTTTTTGAGTTGCACACAGGTTGTACTTCCGATTTCGTGAGCCACGCAATCAATACAGTTTGGAAACCCAAACGAGCTGGTTGGCCTTCTCCGCTTCCCCTCCTTGCTGGCCACCGCTTATTCTTCCCCTTCCCCTCTCCTCCGCTTTACCCAATCTCCATGTCCCTCCAACGCCTCCTCCCGCACCAATGGCGTTCTCTGCCGAACGACGCGGATGAAGTTGAAGACGATGACTCTGGTCACTGAGAGAAACATGTCACCTTCAACACCATAGCAGTATATCTCATGGTGAGCCATGATCTTGGTGACGGCGGTCGGATGACTGGTCTGGGCGCAGTCGAAGTTCGGGTGGGGTATGGCCGAGCATCAGGCCCTGCACACCGCGCGGCAGCCGGCGATGTATCAGGCCGGCAGGCAAACGAGGATCGCCATGAGCACATCGTTCGGCAGATGTGGGCGCCCATGGTCAAGGCGGATGAGGATCATATCGGAAGCCCAAGGTCCGCTACAGGCGGCAGCCTCTGCAGCTTCTCTTGGCTATACACTGCACGTGATTAACCTTCATGATTTCTTGGCATACGCATGCACTGTTGCTGGAGATTTTTGCTGCGTTTGGGCCCTCCAACTTAAGTACGCTTAAAGATAGAGAGTAGATTTTAGCCGCAGGTAAATGTCCAGTTCTTCACTTCCCCTTTTCAGATTCATGTGATTTTAATCTACTGATTCGAATTGGTTCACACATCTCATTTTCTAGACATATTTAGTTACATTATATACTTCATATGTATTAAGAGGGTAATAGATAACTCATTTTATATCTTTAGACAGATTTCCTTATGATACAACCTCACATGCTAGATGCTACATCGTCAACCATGCATTCAGCTTCTTAAAAACTACTGTACGCCCTCATGTTGCGTAATTTAGAATTAGTTATCAGTAGAGTGATCAGCTTCATTTGTAATCAAGAAGAACTCTCATTAGTTTTCTTTGGTTAGTTTCTAATTTCAACTGTACCATAGCAAATCCTTCATACACTGTTCCTATCTATAACGTTTGATCCTTTTGGAAATCTCGAGGAAAAAAGATCAAAGAAGTAAAGAAATGGTTTTTTGAATGTACGTGACCGAGCAACATGTCTTCACCTTCAGGTTTGTTATACCTCAATCTATATATATCTCTAAATTGATAAAAGCAATTTTGGTATATTCCATTGACGTGAACAATCTATTTTCTGATCTGTTTATGCACAAATTCGTTCAGGAATGTCACATATAGGTTTGATCTGGTGAGAAGTATGATTCAGTCAAAAGCGAGCCTCCTGATTTACAACCGACCTTTTTTAATACAAAATTAGATTGTAAGTGAACTCGGGTTTTTTCTTCGGCGCAGGTTATGTTTTATGGAATGCATAACTATAATGTTGTCATTGTTTTAGGTTTTGCACGAGGGCTGAGATGTCTCTACTTAACGGTGTTTTTATCAAGGTACAGTTAGTAGAAAATTTAGATACACACATGTTCAGCTTTTCGGCACGTTGTTCTCTTACTCTAAAAATTCTCATGTTTCTAAACATCAAATTGTTTGTTAGCGATTCCCGCAGCAACGCGCGGGGTATCATCTAGTTATATGAAAGATTACCACCAAATAGATGGAAACTTTCAAGTACGTGGGGTGTAGAAGACACCAACATATTTTTAAGTATCTTTCATTGTTTACTCCGTGGTGATGACTTATGACAATTTTTTGTCCTGTTTAGGAGATATTGTATTATTGTGACAATGCCACAAATATTTATCCTATTTTATTATTTTCTCCAAAACTAACAATCTTGTACCACACGTCAAGATGATGTGACAGCTGAGTAGATGGACAACTTCAACCCGTGTTCGTTATAGACATATTCAACGTGGCGCAGGAGCAGTGTTTGGCATAAATTGACACAAAATTCGTAGGATTCAATTGATTGTGATGAAATATGAGATAGTCTTAAATCAATTTACCCTATATTTCATTATTTTCTCTAAAACCGACAATCATGTACCACATGATAGGATGATGTGCCAGCTGACTAGAAGGACAGCTTGAACCCGTTTTTGTTATAGACGTATTCAACGTGGCGCGTGAGCAGTTTGGTGTAATTTGACACGAAATTCATAGGACTCAATTGGATTTGATGAAGTATGAGATAACTTTACATTAAATTTTTCATCGCAAAAAAAACTTGACATTAAATTTTAAGGGCTTAAAAATCTATCAGGGTCAAGGTAAAAACAATTTTTTTTCAGAAATAATAATTGGCGTGTGTTGTTTGTATGTGTGTGTGTGTAAGCATCTGAGTTTGTATTGTGTTAATAAAATGTGTCAAGAACAAAAAAAGATGGCATACATACCTTCATTTCCTAATAAATAAAAAAATGCATGCACTTATGATACTACCCACCACGAGAGTTATAAGTCAGCATGTAACTAAACTCGATGAGATAAAACTATGTGCTTGGAAAGTATGCATGAGAAGTGAAGAACAGAACTGTATGCACATAGGAAAAGAAGTGCTGAATTACATTGAAGGTGTGCTCCACAATGGCAGCGTGGGCAGCCGAAGCAACCAATGCTATGCTAGAGCAAATGGCAGAAGAAGCGACCACGACCTCGCCATGTCCGTACTTGTATGGTTGCAGCAAGGAAGGGCGGAACAGAAGATTTGATCGACTGATTTGATTGATTTGTCAGTTAGTATGTCGTTATATATAGAGGGGTGAGAGATGTTCAGCTGCTGACCAATTTGCATTTTCAAACACAAACGGCATTTGGGTGCAGAAAGAGAGAGAAAGAGGGACGTTTTGATTAGCTGCAAAAGTCCCTTTTTTTCGAGTAAAACCTTCAGAAAGTCTTATTTGCGCGTCAGAGTACTACTGTTATTGAGTACGACCGGAACGCCAAGTGCCAAAGTTGGTTAAGTTACTGCAGGCAGGATAATTTTATTCGCGGTGCAAGTTGAAGAATCAATACCCGTGTGTTAGGGCACCTTCAACGGCGACCCGCAAATTTCCTCCCGCATCCGTCCGCAGACATGGGGACCAGTCCGTGGACACGGATGCGAGAGGTCGTCATCCAGCCGTAGCCGCATACATCCGGTCTCCCTCATTTTTTTTTTAAGTCTGCACGATCAAATAGCCGCATACATAGATTGCAGACGTTTAAAAAGCCGCATGCAGCACTAGTTCAAATTTAAACAAGTTCAAATATTATATTCAAACATTGTTGCCCCCTTTAACCGTCCACTGATGCTCAATCAAATCTTCCTTCAGCTGCTCGTGAGCGGTCGATGCCTAATTTGTTGATGCATTTGAATAAACTCTTCAAATGTGGCCGGATGCTGGTCTGAAAGTTGGATAGGATCACCAATGTTCTCAAATTCTAGAACTGCGGCAGCATCCTCACCCTCATCCTCGACGATCATGTTGTGCGTGATCCTTGTCATCACTTCCCACAAGGTCTCCGGATCCCATTGTTTAGCAGGTCCACGAACAACTGCAAAACGGGCCTGCAGAACTGCAAATGCCCTCTCAACATCCTTTCTAGCTGCTTTTTGTCTTTGGGCAAAGTGAGCCTTTTTCTGGCCAACGGGGTTAGAGATGGTGCTGACAAAGGTAGCCCACGAAGGATAGATACCGTCAACAAGATAGTAGCTCATGTTGTACTCATGTCCATTGACAGTATAGTGGCAAGGAGGAGCTTTTTCTTCATTCAGCCTCGCAAACAATGGTGATTGCTGCAGCACATTGATGTCATTGTGAGACCCGGGCATGCCAAAGAAAGCGTGCCAAATCCAAAGATCCTATGATGCAACTGCTTCAAGAACGATGGTGGGCTTCTTAACATGACCCTGATATTGCCCTTGTAAAGCCTTGGCAGTTATTCCATTTTCAATGCATGCAGTCAAGAGATCCAAGCAAACCTGGCCACCCTCTTGCTTCTGAGATTGCCAAGAGCCTCTCGGTGTCTGCCATAGTTGGTTCTCTCAAGTACTGAGGTCCGAACACCTCGACCACGACAGTTGCAAACCTGACCATGGCATCTCTGCATGTGCTCTCAGACATCCGTAGGTACTCGTCCCACGAATCAGCGGTCATGCCATATGCAAGCATCCGTAGTGTGACCGTGCACTTCTGGTAACCAGAGAAGCCAATCGTTCTCACGGCGTCCTTCTTCAAGACGAACTAGTCATCATAGGACCGGACGCCATGGTACAAACGATCGAAGACAGTCTTGCGCATCCAAAAACGCCGGCGAAAATGGTCAGCAAACAGTGCATCCGAGGCAAAGTAGTCGGCCATCAGTGTCAAATGGCCGCGCGCCCTGTTGCGGTTGAGCACTCGATGGCCCATGATCGAGCCCTTGAAATTGAGAACATGCTCCTCCGCATGCTCCGCGTCTTCAAGGACCGTCTGCATCATCGCCGTCTCATCCGAGTACTCCTCCTCGTCGGACGACTCAACATAGTGCTCGTATATGTACTCCAAATCGGAATCCATTGCTAGAAAGAAGAAGGGAAAACTGTTGTTAGCTCCGGCAATTCATCGAACAGTTGCCGGGCATGATGAGTATAGCAGTAGCGGATGGTACCTGGCGGGGCGGTCGGAGGACAGGGGTTAAACGACGACGGAGGAGAAGCGGGGTGGAGCCCGGCTACAACGCTGGAGGTGACGGAGACGTACAGTTCCTGTAGGGGTGTGGCGTGGCGGCCGGGGTTGTGAAGCGGCGGCGAAGGCAAGAGAGAAAGAAAGAAGAAGAGAAAATGGGGAGGATGGAGGCGCGGGGTCCGGGAAGGGTTTTGGATGGGTCGGGGGTGTGGAAGTCCTACACATCTGGTGTCCGGACTCCCGCAAAGCTCCCCACTTTTGTTTTCGGTTTGTGGAAGAAAGTACACCTGGACCGCGGCCCGAACCAATACAGTGCCGCGTTAGATGGCTTTCACGATCCGGACAGCGCGATTCGAACGTATGCGGATGATTTGCGGGTCCTCCTTGGAGATGCCGTTAGTAAAAGGCTAAACTCGTGTGCTTGTTTAGGAAGTGTTACGGAGAGTAGTTATTCGAGGCCACTCGGCTCCTCTTAAACACACACGTTTGCATTTACGTGACAACAGTACAGTGTGTCATCTTTCCTGACAGCGATCAGTCTTGGTTACTTGGTGAGATCGAACTTACTTTCTTTATGACGAAACTATTGAACTTACTTCTCCAGGGTTTGACTAGGAGAAATAACAAGGCAAGGTTTACTTTTCTACCTGGGACTGCTGCAAACTAGAGCTTGCTTGTCATCGACATCTACGATGACTTCGTCCTATCATGATCCAAAAAAGATCTTTCCCTTCAAATATATTGTGTAATTTTAAAGAAAAGTATATCGTCTTATTCCATCCCAATATATTATCGACGCGTTTGGTTACTGCTCAGGTAACGTAATGTATTTCGTTATCACGAAGCACTGCTTTCGATCTCTTTTTACCCGATACGAGCTTTGTTTGGTTCATGAAGGTTGGGTCTGGTTTCCTAATCAGCTCCCGTTCGGTTGTTTTCAACTCTGCGAATAGTTATGATTTATTATATTTGATTATTATCACTGTTTAAGAATTCATCCGATTAATCAGTTAACGGGCCAGTTAATCGCTACTCATAGGGTGGCCAAATCGAATAACACATATTCGACATGTTAACTTATCAAGCCGATTAATTGGCCTGACAGACCAATTAATTGGTTGTTAGGCCGATTAATCGCTGCTGGCCCATTAACTTGTGGGCAAACAAAGCCCAAAATTTAGGCCCGTAACCCCTCCCATCTCCCTCTCGCTCCTCAATAGCTAGGTTCGACCAAACAGTAGCATATTCTGGTATCGTACATAGCCGAGAGCATGAGAGTATGGTATAATACGTAAAAAAAACTAGATATATGTGGGCAAGTTCCTATTTAATCTACCGATTAATGGTCGACCGATTAATCCAATTAATAGGCCGATTCACCGATTAATCGCTACTCCCAAGCAGGCCGAGCAGCTATCAATTACCGATTTCCTGAACAATGATTATTATAGACATGTAAAATATTAATTATTGAATATACGTAGCATAATAGTTTTGCTGGCATTGTTGCATGCTGATGTAGGTCTTTTCCCATGCATAATTTGTATGTTGAGGTGATATACTTGCATGTTGAGAAAAGTAGGGATCACCTATTTCGTTACCGAGAAATCAGTTTTGCAAACGGTGCAATTTTAGACTTCTGACAGAACACTTTGTTTGTCATCCGATCTGACTCTTACGACGGCCCTTATCTCTTTGACTTCCCGAACTGTGTTTTCTTCTCCCTCGCCTCTTCTCCATATTTCAAATATCATGTTATTCCATCCATATGACCTACGAAGCACCGATACGTCAAGATCAGCCGTGTCGGCGTACTGTACGTGACCGATACTCCGATACGCTTGATACGGCTCCGATACGCATATCCCCAAGTATCCCGATTTTTGATTTAAAAAGAAAAGAAAATAAACACGATACGGTGGCGACACGCTGTGGACACGGCGGGGATACGGCAAGCACGTCGCCGGCAGCCCTGAGCCCAATAGAAGCCCACAAGCCTAACCTAACATCAGCTCTCTCCTCTCTGTTCGACCACGGAGGATTGGATCTGGCGACAGCAGGCAGTGCGCTGCCGCCGCCGCCGCCGCCGCCGCCTGGAATCGCCTCTCCACCCTGCCGACTCGCCTCGCCACCGCCTGGAGTGACTTGAGTCTTCTCCGTCGCCGCCGCACGTCGCCAGCAACAACGAGGTATGATTCCGTCGCATCCGTGCTTGTCTGCTTGCTGTGTCCTGTATCCTGTGTGCTTGGCTGCTGGCATGTGCCGTGGCGCATCTGTCTAATTACCTGTACTTGTGTTTTCTCATTCTTTAGATTAAAATGCTAGTTCGGCTGATCCTTTGAACTTACTTAGGTTTGAGAAAAAAGCGCGCGCGCATATATATATATATATATATATATATATATATATATATATATATATATATATATATATATATATATATATATATATATATATATATAGGAAAATGGCTATGTACTTCTGGGAGTACGTACTTTCATCGCTCATATACCACATAGATGAATATTTTATACCTCTTTATTATTTTTAATATACTTCATTAATAATTAGTAGATACTCCAAAATGAGTTTCACGAAAAAAATCATGTGAGTCTACATATTTTTAAAGGTTTACGTATATACTGATTTGTTCGTACATGAAAAAGGTATATTACAAAAATTACGTCGCAAATGATATTTTTTCCACAAAACTCGTATTGGGGTATCTTAGAATATTTAATGAAGTATATTGAAAATGGTAAAGAGTATATATATATATACATACATACATAAAGGTTTACGTATATACTGATTTGTTCGTACATGAAAAAGGTATATTACAAAAATTACGTCGCAAATGATATTTTTTCCACAAAACTCGTATTGGGGTATCTTAGAATATTTAATGAAGTATATTGAAAATGGTAAAGAGTATATATATATATACATACATACATACATATATATATATATATATATATATATATATATATATATATATATATATATATATATATATATATATCCATTTATCTTGATAAGCTATGTCTACTGTCTTGTTGAAGCATTGCTTACTGATGTTGCTGATGCCTACTGTCTACTTTCTAGTGTATTCTGTACTGTCTATTGCTTGCTGATGTTGCTGCTTTGCTGCTACTTTCTACTGCGAGGGGAAATACGACATGGCATCTAGGGGGACATGGCAGCAAGCCAATCTTCACTTGGTCGTACCGCTAGGGAGGGAAATACGAAATTGACAGAGTGTAATATCATATGATGTATTTTCTATTTTGCATACACCATGAGGAGTTGAGGACCTTGATGATCATTAGGACTTGAAAAGAGGCATGGAGGCAATGAGGCAACCAATGGGGTAGTAGTTTGATCTCATCTCACACATTCTATTATGTTTTGTCTTTATTACATGTCATTTTATTAATTATTTATATATACTTGCCGTATCGCCGTATTGCTGTTTCTAGAAATTGCCGTATCCCGTATCGCCGTACTCGTATCGCCGTATCGGTGTCGCCGTATCGATGCTTCATAGCATATGACTAGCATAAACTAGCCACCGGTAAAAAAAAAGGCCAATGCTTGACGGCCTAGTTATCATAGTTCACAAAAAGTAGTATTTGCAAAACTAACCTACTAGTACAGAAAAATGATGATTTAGAGGCTGTTTCTAGACACAACCGTCGGACAGTTTCAACTTCCGACGAGCTAGTACTTCTATTATTAGAGGCGGTTGCCAAACCACCTCGGAAAACACCAAGGTCGATCATCTATGGGTGTGGTAGTGATTGTGATACTTTAGATTTGTAGTGGGATTCTGATGCAGATAACTGCCTGGAACACAATGCAATTCGATGTATTAAGGATATCATGCTCGAGACAACTTGAAAGTCAAACAAAATAATTAATTAAGGACAGCTATTAGTTATTTTTCCATAGTTGCTATTAGAGTTGGTTTTGGATTAATCTTTGAAAGGTAATATTTTAAACATATCTTTTGAACATATCGGTTACCTCGGTTACCATAATCAGGGATGGAGTTGGGCCCCAAGCACCCAAGGCCCAGGCCCGGGATGTATTTTTTTCAACCTATAGCTATATAGATTTCTTGCTGGGCCCGGGGTTTAGATTTGAGCCAGCACAACCCAGCCAAAAACAGGGCCGAACCACAAAGCCCAACCTAGCCCTCGGCAAATACACAGCGGCGGATCCTATTTGTTTTTTTTTCTGTTTGCAAAACAAAAAAATGTACGCCGTTTGCGCACTGCACTAACCACCCCACCGGCCTCACCACATGTTCTTAAATACATCTTCTTTACCCTTTTCTTCTTATGTCTTTTTCTTTTTTATTCAGAACGGTTTTGTTCAGTTTTATATTCTTTTCTTTTTGTCTTTTGCTCATTTGAATGAACTTTTTTTCAAAATGGATGAACTTTTTTCGAATTCGATGAACTTTTTGTTGAATTTGATGAATTTTTTTCAAATTTGATGAACGTTTTTTCAAATTTGATGAACTCTTTTTGAATTCGATAAAAAAAATTCAAATTTTTGAATTTTCTTTGCAAATCGATGAATTTTTTTGAAAATCGATGAACTTTTTTTACAAAATCCATGAACTTTTTTGAAAATCAATAAACTTTTTTCTAATTCGTGAACCTTTTTTTGAATACATGAACTTTTTTCTAATTCGTGGTTTTTAATATCTATGAACTTTGAAATTTTGTTCATATTTTTTTCCAAAAAAATGACGTTTTTCTAAAATGTATGTGCAATAAATAGTGCGGCTATAAAAGTAAAGTTCTCGCGTTGTAATCTATAACTAGTTCGTATTAGCTCAAGTGGTTAGGCTACGTTCACTGTATCAAAACAGCCCGAAAAGCCTATAGGAGACCCGTCACTAGTACGTGTTCGCTGATGTCCCTCGCTACCTTCATGGGCCGGCCCAGTCGGAGACCCGTCTGTGCGAAACACCGACTCTTTGCCGCAGAGATCGGCATATAGGAGGTCCCCGCGTCGCCTCTATGTTTTGCCTTCTCGCTTTTTTATTAATGAAAGGGGTTTCCCCCGCCCCATTTTATCTTTTTTTTGCGAGAAAACTTCCAATCTATTCATCTTCAATTATGGCAGTACAGCGAACAACAGAAATAATAAAAATTATATCCAGATCTATAGACCACCTAGCGACGACTACAAGCACTGAAGGGAGCCGAAGGCGCGCTGCCGTCATCGCCCCTCCCTCACCGGAGTTGGGCAAAACTTGTTGTAGTAGACAGTCGGGAAGTCGTCATGCGAAGGCCCCGTAGGACCAACACACCATAACATCAACAGCCGTCATTGAAGAGTAGCGTAGATCAGAAGGATCCAACCTGAAGACACACGAACGTAGACGAACTACGACCAGATCCGAGCAAATCGACCAAGGACAGATCCGCCGGAGACACACCTCCACACGTCCACCGACGATGCTAGACGCACCACCGGAACGGGGGCTAGGCGGAGAGAACTTTATTCCATCTTCAGGGAGCCGTCACTGCCTCATCTTCCTGAGAAGGACACGAACCCTAACAAAATTCGAAGAAACGTCTAAAAACGAAACCCTCCCGTCGGCAGGGGCCGGGATCCATCGTGCCGCCATGGCCCTAATGCCACTGGAGACGAGGCGGACCGGCGGCAGCGCTGACGAGAGGCAAAGCAACCCTAGATTTGTTTGGGCTCCTCCCTTAGTTTGTTGTGCTAGATTTGTTTTGCCCCATTTTTATTAAAATGGAGCAAACCAAAGCCACGACAGTTTACAGCGCTCAGGCCACGCCAGAGTAGCTAAGCCACAATTTAAATCCCCTGAATCTGGCCACGCAGGGCTCAAGGGAACAGAGTAAGGCAGTTTTACAGAAAGCAACATGCAAGTGCAAGGACCTAAGCCAGGCTAACTATTACAGATCATCTGCATCAGCCGGAATGCGCTCGAAGAATAAAGCCACCCTGGCCACTCCTTTCACCGGCCCACTTGCTCATCTTCAAGCGATCCGAAGTAGTTCGCCTCTTCGCCGATCCAGCTGAGGACTTCCTGGAAATATATTAGGTTAAACCAAGGGGGTTCTAAAAAATCACGCATGCTGCATGCAATATGATGACATGGCATGCCAGGTAAACTGTTTCACATCGTTTTGTACCAAACTATTACAGCATCAGGAGTTAGGTGATCATTTTTCTGTTTTTTCAAGTTTGTGTATGTATATGTTAACGTCGTGCAAGGTCATGTATTGATGGTGATATTAACTCAATGCTAAACCAAAAGCAAAAACTACAAAATGAAATTTACCATGGTAACTATGGGTAGAAAATTGCCATGACATCTCTACCACTGTAAAATGATTGAAGTAAAAATATCATTGCCCCCGCTGCCGTATGAATGAGCATACAACACACGCATTTGAGGATAATATGGTCTTTGTGAATAATTAATAAAATGACTGCATGCATCGTCCAGATGCAAAGGCCGGGGGTATATCCTCCTTTTCAAAAAAAATTGAGGATAAATCCAACACGGATAGTATAGAGTGGCTTGGATCCCGAGCACATTGATTCGAGCTACATAAAAATGCACTACACAATGCCTCATTTCGTTGTTAGACTAGATGATGGTAAAAATTCAGAAAAAGGAAACAGGCATAGCTACTTTGTGATTCAGTGCATGTTCAAATGATAGTACAGAAGGAGATGGAAAATTGAAACAACACCAGCAACGCAGTGCTGCTCCTATCTCTACCTACTATGCTTCTACAAGTCTCTCTCTCCACAAGCTCCACCACCCTCAAAACAATGAAGGGGGGAGAGGGCAAGGGGCGTGATTCGCTCCTGCAATTGAGCATCAGACGTCGCAGCGGTGAGGAAGCAGCCGTGCGGTGATGGAGGCGTCGCGGTCGTTGCCGACAGTAGCACAAAACGATGGTGAGGTCGCGCCTCTGTCGCAGATCACCTTCATCTGCCCTGTCTTGCCGTCGCCACAATCGCCCGGTGACACACGCGCTGGCAACAGCGGCCATGGCCGCCGCTCCGAGATCCTAACGACATTGAGCTTGTCGTGCAGGATGCCGACCTTGGCGAGCACCTCTGGAAGACATGACGGAGCGCGAGCCCGTTCCCCGCCCCGGCGTGCATGGCGGCCAAGGATGCCTGGCGCCGCCCGACCGATCCCATTACAGCGCCGCTCGCGCCAACCGATTTCAGTCCTCCGCCGCGGGCGCCGCGGCCCCCGGGCCCCGCCCTCGACCCTGCTGTATTGCATGCATCAAGATTTATGCATAATATCCAACGGCAGAAAGTACGTTCAATCTGACCATCTAAAAATCTGTCGTCAGACTTTTTTTTTTTTGATCGTAATAACTTTATTCCTCAGATAATAGCAAGGTCATTTACATAGTTGTGAAGAATAAAGTCAGGGACGAAAGTCTCCCAAACCTCAGAAGTACTATTGCTAAAACAATGCTTTGCTAATCCATCCGCTAGCATATTTGCCTCTCTGCTACAAAACTCATAGCTAATACTTGCAAACTCCATTGCCAAGAGAGAGCACTCTGCCACCACAGGAACGTCCACTCCCATGTACGCATCCGGGTCAGATATAGCTTCCAAAGCGTTCATACAATCCGACTCAATGATGAGATTTGTGCATCCCAGATTCGCTGCCAGGTATAGTCCAGAACGGATGGCCATTAGCTCAGCTGATCCCACGCTTGAAACATGAGGTAATGCTAGTGTTGCCGCTCCCAGAAATTTGCCCTGATCGTCACGGGCGACAACTCCACAAGCTCCTCTGAGGTTCTCCTCATGAAATGATGCATCAACGTTCACCTTTATAACTCCCCTACTTGGCTTTTTCCACACTTGATCATTCTTGCGGATGGGCTGGTTTGGTGTATTTGCACGGACAAAATTGGTAGCAAGTACCCGAATTGAGATGGCTGATTGCTCTGGAGTTGGGACAGTCTCCCCCTTCGCAACTTGCCTCCTTTGCCACCATATAAACCACATGGCCACCAGGGTGAGCTCGGCAGTGGGAATATCATGTGTTATCGTATGCAGGCGGATCAAAATGTCCAAAGTGATAGACCCAGACCGGTCCTGCACAACTGCTCTGTCGATCTCCTCAGTTAACCCTAGTGATGACCACACTTGCGTTGCTCTATCACATGTGAACAGACAATGTTGAATGTCTTCCAAACCAACTTTGCATATCGGGCATTGCGGGATCAAGGGTATGTGTCTGCCCGCGAGTACACCGTAGCATGGAAGTACTCCCTTAAGTACTTTCCAACCAAAATGCTTGATCTTTCCCGGTAGACGAAGATGCTATAGTTCCTTCCAAACCCCGCTAAGTTGAGCACTCCCCGGACTGTTCGAATTTGCATAGTGGCGACCGAACTGGTGGTCAAATTCTAAGTGATACGCCGAGCGTACTGAGAAGGCTCCAGACTTTGTATAGTGCCATGCCACAAAATCTTCTAGTGCTTCAACATGTAGTGGAATTTGTAATATTCTGCGTACATCAACTGGTGAGAACACGCTCTGAATTAGTGCCTCATCCCACTGACCCGTATGAGGGTCAATTATCTCTTGCACTTTTGACAACATGATTCCACCTCTAGGGGTGATAATCTTCCTTGTTGGACTTGATGGGATCCATGGATCATCCCAAATGTTAATCTGTGAACCAGTGCCCACTCGCCAAATACATCCCCTCTTGAAAGTTTGTATCTCAGTAACCAAACTTTGCCATGTAAACGAGGAGCCTTTCTTTGGGCCAGCTCTCAGAACATTACCATCAGGATAGTATTTTGCACTTAGAACACGTGCACACAAAGAGTCAGGATTCTGGATCAGTCGCCAACACTGCTTTGCTAACATAGCAAGGTTAAAGCTATGAAGGTCTCTAAATCCCATACCTCCCTTCTTCTTCGGTACACACATCTTCCACCATGCAAACCAATGCATTTTCCTTTTCTCCTCTCCATCACCCCACCAGAAGCTCGATATTTCATCAGTGATTGACTTGCATATCCCTTTAGGTAACTTAAAAACAGACATAGCATATGATGGAATTGCCTGAGCTACCGCCTTTAAAAGGATTTCTTTACCTTGAACTGATAGAAATTTTTCCTTCCACCCCTTCAATCTCTGACAAACTCTATCAACAAGATGTTGAAAACAGTCACTACGATCAACACCGACAATAGTTGGTAGCCCCAAATACTTGTCAGATAAAGCTTCTGTTAGTATATTCAACATTCCACATACATTCTCCCTTTCATTTACTCTGGTATTAGGACTGAAGAAGATACTGGATTTGGGTGTACTTACACGCTGCCCTGAACTCTCACAATATGTATCTAGGACCCTCTTCAACGTACTTGCATTCTGTACCGTAGCTCTCATGAGGATCAAAGAATCGTCTGCAAACAAAAGGTGAGAAATCGAGGGGGCATTCCTTGACACCTTTATTCCTTCAATACCACCAACTTCTTCTTCGTGAGCCAACATGCTTGACAATCCTTCAGAACAGATCAAAAAGAGATAAGGAGATAGGGGGTCACCCTGTCTTAGGCCCCTAGTTGGTGTGAATTCGTCTGTCTCTGTATCATTAAATCTGATCTGATATTTGACAGAGGAGACGCACTCCATGATAAGCTCAATCCATTGTGCATGAAACCCCATCCTCATCATCATCTGCCTCATGAATTCCCATTCTACTCTGTCATATGCTTTCAACATGTCCAGCTTAACCGCACAAATACCATTTGAGCCATGTGTTCGCTTCTTTATGGAATGAAAGCATTCATAAGCGATCAACACATTATCAGTAATTAACCTACCTGGTACAAAAGCACTCTGTGTAGGGGAAATCACCTCGGGTAGGATTTTTTCAGTCTATTAGCCAGCATCTTTGAAATTATCTTGTAGACCATATTACATAGACTGATGGGCCTAAACTGTGTAATAACTTCTGGACTGTCCACCTTCGGTATTAACACCACATTAGTGGCATTCCACCCATCTGGGATCTTTCTGTTGTTTATCGCTTCAAGCACTTCGTTTGTAAGCTCCTCTCCAATGATATGCCAAAAACGTTTAAAGAATATAGCATGAAGACCATCAGGGCCGGGGGCCTTCATATCACCTATTTGAAATAGGGCTTTCTTTACTTCTTCTCACGTATACGGAGCAGTTAGAAGATCATTCATTGGCCCCGTGACCACAGGTTTGACTGTATCCAGCAAAGTTTCATCGATCAAACCTGCGTCCGAATTGAAAAGACTCTGGAAATAATCAAAAATCAGGGGCTTGAGATTATCATTCCCCTCAACCCATGCATTATTATTATCTTTCAATCTCTTAATTAAATTACGTCGCCTACGAGCCGAAGCGTATTGATGATAAAACTTGGTATTACGGTCGCCGCGGCGCAGCCAGTTTGCATGTCCTCTCTGAGCCCAGTAGATTTCCTCCTGCTCGAGGAGGTTTTCAATCTTTAGCGTCAACTCTTGCTGTTTTGCTCTTGCACCAGCATCAAAAGGCGCTCGCATTAGTGTCTCTAGTTCCTGCTGGGCTGCTTTCAGTCGGGCTCGAGGGCCCTTCAAGACTTTTCTATCCCATTGATGGAGATCCTTATGCACTGCTGCTAACTTGTCGCTGGCTGAGGGACAGAGCCCCCTCACGATAGCCTTCTGCCACGCCGTTCTCACCACTTCTTCCACAGCTTCCTCCTCTAACCACCTTGCTTCGAATTTTCTCCCCGAACGACGCCGTTGTGCTGCGACTCCCACAAGATACTCTGTATCTAAACAAATCGGACGGTGGTCCGACTTGCCCATGTCCAGATTTATCAGGCCACATAACGGGTACATATCCATCCATCCCGAATTCGAGACAGCACGGTCTAGCCTTTCACGCAATCCTCCTCTGAAAAAGGTAAACTTATCACCATGATAGCCAATGTCCTCCAATGAGCAGTCCGACAGGGCATCTTGGAAGGCTTGAAGCCGGGCCTGCTGCCGCGGGGCTCCTCCTTCTTTCTCTGACGACAACAATATCTCATTGAAATCACCAATAGCAACCCACGGAAGGTTGGATTGAGCATGAAGGTCTCGGATTAGCCGGTATGTCCTATCTTTATTATCCCAACTGGGCTCACCATACACACCCGTCAGTCTCCACATTTTACCGTCCATCTCTTCAACTGACACATCGATGCAATTGAAGGTATTAGTCCGGGAGTAGATCCTCACCTCCTTCTTCTAGACTAATAGTAAACCTCCACTCATGCCATCAAGACAGGGAACCACAATCCTATAGTCCATCTTCAACTTTTTCATTAGCTCTTCTGCCTTAACCTCATCCAAATGCGTTTCAGACAGGAAAAACGCATCTGGGTCATTCCGCCTCTAGATGTCCAGAAGCGACCTCACTGTCGGGGCACCGAGCAAACCCCGACAGTTCCAACTTATAAGTTTCATTGCGATCGGCGACCCTCCTCGGAGGAGGACGCCGCTGATTCTTACAGATCTCCTGACCTTACACACGCAGACCAGCCAGCAATATTGCACGTACAGATCACTTGCACTTGTACGAACAGACCATACCTCAAGTAAACAATCAGTAATCAAAAGAACATGCAGCGACCTGGCGGAGCAAGCCGGCTGGATTGACAACGACGCCCGCCGCGAAGCAAGTTCACGAAGGGGCGGACAAAGTACAGACGATCTGACGAGCAGACCGCCTGGAATCAAAGACGACACCCTCCGCGAAGCAGGTTCACGTAGGGGCGGACAAAGAACAGACGATCTGACGAGCAGACCGACTGGAATCAAAGACGACACACCTACGCAAAGCGGAGGGGTCGGAACATAGCAGCGGCGCCGCCGCCGCCGCCGAAGTGGCGGCCGGCGCGGTCGCTGACCTAGATCGCCTTTCCTGTCGCGAGAGCAAACCCTTGATCGCCTTTCCTATAGTCAGACTTTTAGCTTTACTAGCAAAAGGGCCCGTGCATTGCAACGGGAGAAAAAAATCATAATCTCCAATGGTCATGACCACATTTTGCTGCATCACCGAGATACACTATCACTCTCAATTTCGTGAAATCATAAACATTTTTTTAAACCCATGAACATATTTGAAATCGTGAACATTTTTCAAATTCATGAACACTTTTACAAATTTTCGAACATTTTCTAAAATCGTATTTTTTTTGAATTAATGAACATTTTATACTATTTAAAAAAAATTAAAATTGTGAACATTTTTGAAATAATTGTTTTGAATCAGCGAACATTTCTAGGATGGACGAACATTTTTTTGGAAATTGGTTAAACAATTTTGAAATTTACGAACATTTTTTGAAATGCATGATCATTTTTTGAATCAGCAAACATTTTATTAATGAATAAACTATTTTGTAAGTCACGAACAGTTTTTGAATTTGTACGATATTTTTCCATTAAGGAAATTTTTTGAATTGGCAAAATTTTGTTCAAATTCATTAACATTTTTTAATACATGAACTTTAAAAAAATCATGAACATTTGTTTTCAAAATTTCAAACATTTTCTGAATAAGAAAACAATTTTTATAAAATTGCGAACATTTTTTGAATCAACAAACATTTTATGATTTATTAAACATTTTATTTCAAAATTCTTATTTTTGTAATTTTCGGAATTTTGTTGAAGTCCCAAATTATTTAAAGTAGTCAAAATAAAAACGAAAAAAAAATGAAATTTAAAAAACTGGCCGCCTGGATATGTGCCGGCCCTAATGGGCGCGCTGCATCTTCTCCCAGCGGGCAGTGCGCAGTATAGGAGGTCCCTACTGCATGGGCCGGCCCAGACGGGGATTCCCCTTTTAGCTTTATTTAATTTTGAAGGACGAACCAGTACAAAGGATACACGACGGAGAAACAAACAGATAAGCTGCTGTGAGATAGATTGGACATATCAGTTTTTCTTGAGGATCCTGACGTTCTTCCAGCGCGACTCCATGCGGCTGGAGGCGTCCCTCTGCGTGTAGACGCCGAATTTGAAATAGTGCGAGTTGCCGCCGCGGCCATGGGCGTAACCAGCGGGTGTGCCGTGGCACACCCAGAAATTTAGGATTTTTTTTTACATGTACTATTGTGGCCAATTCAACCTGAGACTGAGAGGCAGAGCCCAGCCCACCTTCTCGCCCGCGAGCGAGACAGAGCAGCCGCAGAGGAGCGACCTAATCCCCATCTCGCTCGGGCCCTCGGCTCAGGCGCCGCCGCTCCGCTCAGCCGCCGCCGCTCCGCTCAGGAGCAGCCGAGCAAGCAGGCGCCGACCCGGAGTCCCGGACCAGACGGCGGCCGCCGCTCTGGAGGAGCTGCTGCTAGCCTGCTACCGCCTCCCTCCCATTCCGACGGCCGTCGCCGCTCCGGAGGAGGCTAAGTACAGGTAAAGCTTATTTATGAGGGCACCACGAATGGATTTTGGAAGAGAAAACATTGTTGCTTCACCTCTCCCTTGTGGTTTGATGCTTCGTTCAGAAAACAAGGACCCTTGTGGTTTGATGCTTCGTTCAGAAAACAAGGATAGATTGGAGGAAAAACAGGGTTGGATTATAGCAGAATACTGAATGTTGTATGCTTGTTTGAGTAAAATGCAGAGTTTAGAAATGAACTAAAATCTGATAGCAGGAAATTGTAGGCTTAAATTCAGTTTGAACAATGCCATATATCCCCTGTTTTTAACTGGCACTGGAATCTGAATTCAGTGCGTGTGCATGTATATATGCAGCCAAAATCTGAGAAAAGTAGGAATAATTCACCTGCATATCTATGAAAAATGCAGTGAAAACCCTATTTATATAAAATAGCTTGCAGTTGCAAACTTGCAATGATCTTGCTCTGTATATAAAATAGCTGACCACTTGATCTAGTTTGCTTTCTTAACACTGGATGCCATTATCTGAACCTGAAGAACATTTAGTCCAGATTTCCTTCTTGCTTGCCTAGCTACCTCTATACAATTGGTGCCATTGATGCTTCCTGTTCAACTATTGTGTATTGATGCTTATTTCTGTTGTGCTTTTTGTTGTAATTGTAGAGCTGAAGATGAAGAGGAATGGTGGCATTAAGTCCTTTTTTCGGAATTATGAGGCAAAAACAAGAATGGTCGCAGCCGAAGAGCAACCTGAACCTGATATTGATCCACCTCCAGTCCATTCGGATGCAGAGATTGACATTGATATTGATCCACCTCCAGTCCATTCGGATGCAGAGATTGACATTGATATTGATGATGAAGCGCCACGGCAACCATCACCCCAACATCCACATGCAAGGTCATATAATATTCAAAGGCTTCCACCTGATCCAGGGGAAAGGATTCCTATTTCAGAGTACGATGTTGATGATCAAGATGAAGTTCGGAGACGGTACATTGCAAAGAATGCAGTCCAACCATATGCACACAACTTTGAAGTCAAGAAAATGTATGGTAAAAATCGACACTTCAACTTTGTTTGATTTGAGAACTATAAATGGCTAGAATATAGTGTCAAGTATGAGGCTGCATTTTGCTTTGTGTGTTATTTGTTCAAAGGCAAATCGAATGGGGGGCCTAAGGGTGATGCCTTTGTTAAAGGTGGTTGGAAAAATTGGTATAGGCCGGATGCATTAGACAAACATGAGGGTGGTATTAACAGCATTCACAACAAAGCTCAAGAGAAGTACAATTTATTTGTGGCACCCCAACCATCAATTGATAATATTATTGTGAGGGTGTCTAAAGAGGATTTACGTATGTACAAGGCTAGGCTAACTTATTCACTTAGATGCTTGAGGTTTCTTTTGAACCAAGGATTGGCATTTCGTGGACATGATGAGAGTGAAGAATCTACCAATAGGGGGAACTTTCTTGAACTTCTTAAATGGCTTTCGGAAAATGATGAAGAAGTTAATAAACTTGTTTTGAACAATGCTCCTCGGAATTGCATCTTGACTAGTCCAAAGATACAAAATCAAATAATTGAATGTTGTTCGGCGCAAACAACTAAAAGAATTATTGAAGATATTGGTGATGGCCACTATGCAATCCTAGATGATGAGTCTAGTGATGCATCTCACAAAGAACAACTTGCTCTCTGCATACGATTTGTTGACAAATCAGGAAGAGGATGTGAGAGGTTCCTTGGAGTTGTTCATGTTGCCAATACAACTTCATTGTCACTTAAGGATGCAATTCAAACTTTGCTTAAAGATCATCATTTGACTCCTAGTCAAATACGTGGGCAAGGATATGATGGGGCTAGCAACATGAAAGGGGAGATTAAAGGGTTGAAAACATTGATCATGAAAGAGTCACCCTCTGCCTATTACATCCATTGTTTTGCGCATCAACTTCAGTTGGTTCTTATAGCCGTGGCAAAGGAAAATGAACCATGTTTGTGGTTCTTTGATCATGTTTCTTACTTGCTCAATATTGTTGGAGTTTCTTGTAAGCGCCATGACATGCTTCGAGATGTTAGAGCTCAAAAGGTTTTGGAAGCACTTGAAATGGGTGAGATTGAAAGTGGAAGTGGGCTAAATCAAGAGATGGGACTAGCTAGACCCGGCGATACTCATTGGGGTTCTCATTTTAAAACCATTATGCACATTGTTAGCATGTATTCCACAATCCTTGAAGTACTTGATGCTATTGGAAAAGATCCTTCACAAAAAGGTGAGTGGACAAGAATACGTGGAGTTGCTCAAGCCTTTGAATCATTTGACTTTGTTTTCAATCTTCACTTGATGCTTGTTATTCTTGGCTATACAAATGAGTTGTCCAAATCTTTGCAAAAAAGAGATCAAGATATTGTTAATGCAATGGCACTTGTTAGTTTGGCAAAGAGTAGAATGCAACACATGAGGTCTCATGGCTGGGAAGAATTTCTTGCAAAGCTAACCTTATTTTGCAACAAACATGACATTCCAGTTCCTTTGTGGGAGGATACTTATGAGCCTCATGAAAGATCACGTCGGTATTATGAAGTACAAACAAATGATGATCGTTATAGAAGAGAGGTATATCTTGGTGTCATTGATCAAACCATTCAAGAGCTTGACAATCGGTTTGATGAGGTTAATACGGAGTTGCTTATTTGCATGTCGGCTTTGAATCCCCTCAACTCATTTGCTTCTTATGATGCACTCAAGGTAATGAGACTTGCCGAATTCTATCCCATGGACATATCAAGCACGGATTTGATAAGGCTAGAATTTCAACTTACTAATTTTATTGATGATATGAGACAAGATGATAGGTTTAGAAATGCAACTAATATTGGTGAGCTTTCTATTATGCTTGTTGCAACAAAGAAGCATGATCTTTATGATTTGGTCTACTTACTCATCAAATTGATATTGATTTTACCGGTGGCGACGGCGAGTGTTGAAAGAGTATTTTCGGCAATGAATCTAGTGAAAAGTAAGTTGAGGAGTATGGGTGATGATCGCTTGAATGATTGCTTGGTGACATTTATTGAACGAGATGTGTTCATGAAAGTAAGTGAAGATGACATAGTTGATGCTTTCATGGCAATGCAACGACGTAGAGTTACCTAGTGTTGTAATTTTTTACTTCTGCTTCTTTCATGTAAGCCTTTCGTATTGTAACTGAGCACATTTGGGATATATTTTGTGAACTAAATGGTTGTGAGATTTGAATTGATCTATTCATGTTATTCTTTTGCCATATTTTGTGACACTTGGATTAGGTAGAATTTTTTTTTTTAGAGTGTGCACACCCTTCATTTTATTCCTGGGTCCACCACTGGCCGCGGCCATCGACGCTCAGTTTCCGCTCGCCATCGACGAGCACAGTGAGTCTCGACGCGCCGACGTCGTGGATCACGTTCACCCGGAGCCACCGATCGTAGATGTTGTCCTCGACGGGCTTCTGGTTGTAGTACCTCAGCGCGCCATTGTAGACGTGCAGCATCAACGTGGTGCCCGTCTCGCCGCCACCAAACACCTGCATGATGGACACTCCCGATGTGCCCGATGGCACGTACACGGAGCCCTCGAATTGCCACACTCCGGAAGAGTAGTCGGATCCCTAAATCATACGGAATGCCAAGACATTTATCTGTCAGTATCATGGTCATTTATGACTGTGATGCATGAGTGATTATTGATCATGTTATGGAGTACTCACAGTCATCCTCATCTCCGTCCTTGGCTTGGTGTCGCTCTGCGGCGAAGAGGGCTCGTCGGAGGATAGCACCCACATCCGCCGCACCGTGCCGTCGAAGCTATACCGCGCGCTGCTCGGCATGTTGTACGGCTTCTGAAGCTGGAAGTTGCTCTCGCTGAGGCTCACGGCCGTGAACCCGGCCGTCGGGTCTTGAGCGCTCGCCGGCGCTAGGAGGACAGCCAGCAGATACAAAGTGATCGAAGAAAATGTTGTGAGAGACGCCATTGTCTGTGTGCTGCGTGTGGCTTCTGCTTTGCCTCTCTGATGAGTGCAGCTAATCAGGTTCATCTGCTGTTTATATAGACATACATGGAGCAGGTCCGCTTGACTTGATGCTATTATCCTTGGTATATACTAGCACACATGCCCGTGCGTTGCAACGGGAGAAAATTCCGGACTGCAAGTCTTCCGCACAGAATTTGTCAGACACCCTAGCGTGTCGTCCTTACATGATTCCCCATTTGGCCGACCTGGAAATCACGAGCTCCTCGCCCCCCTAAACACGTCCCCAATGTACCTTCTATCCAAGGTGGGTCGTCGGATTGTTTTTTTAGCTCGAGTAAGGAGACCATGGTGAGCTCACCACACACTTGGAGCGGTTCCACTCTTCATGTTCATCGGTCAATGTCATTGTCGATTGGAGGAAATCCATGAGAACCTTGGCCATCTCATTTCGACTTTCACCGCATCCCACATAAACCACAACTTCAAAATTGTAGTGTTGTGGAGATTTTTAAACTTAGTAGCGGTAAGGCTGTAATTTAATGACGTCAAACAGAAATGAAAAACCAACACCTGAGGATGTTCGCTTATGTAAGAGCAGAAGCCATTGATAAACAAAAGAACAAACAATTTTCATAAATTTCCTAATACAGGCAGGTGAATAGAAGTTGGAAGGCCCAACCATAATGCGTCATGCTGGACACTGACGCTCAGCATGCACGTCTATAATGTTGTAGTAAGCAAAACATAATAACAATTCAAATGTCCATAGAACTGAGTACTAACTTATCAACTGTTACTAACTTATCAAGAGATAAAAGGCTATCAACACTGCAAATACTGCCAGAACTGAGTAGCAAGATCACTGGAGAAAGAAAAGATGGCTACTTGTGTGAGACCTCAGGCAAAGAAAAAAGAACCCATAGACACAAATGCATCCAAGATGAAAGTGAATGCAAAAAAGACCACTTGCAGCCAAAATCATCAAGCAGACAAAGGAATAATCATAATATGCTTCATGGAATAATCTGGAGCCTGGACATGTCTATCATTGATCCAGACCAATCTCAAATATGAATTTTTAGCTTATAAATACATGGCTGAATGATTATAGCAATCGTTTGGCCGGAGGCAGTTTAGTGAAATATAATTGTTCATTTGCAGAAAAAGATCGTCTGCCCATGCACTGAATGTATAAATTGGCAAGTTTTCTTGTTTGGTGTGTGAGGAACTCTGAATCGGTAAGTAGTTTGTGTATTCCTTCTGCTCGTCTAGTTGATAAGGAATTCTATGTAGTCATTTTGCTACAGTAGACATGCAATGTAAAGCCTCATGATTGTCAGCCGAGTTTGAAAGCTCTATGGCAGTCAATCTAACAGAATTTAAATGCAACTTAATTTTACAGTTTAAAACCTCATTAAGTTCACTTACGTGTATGTGGTGAACTTGCCATATAAAATTCCAAAGAAAAAATTAACCTTGTAAATCTCTATTACTTGCATGTATGTGGTGAAGGTCAGGCATTGTAAGAACCAACCACAAAACTGGTAAGCAGATACAGAGGTTACTACAAATTTTCCATAAATGACGGTCACACCAACTTACTTACATGGCATAGACATCTGAACAGAGGAGCTCCGGGGTGACGCGAAACTTTTAGTATCGACTAAGCTAGCTCTGAAGACCGCATTAAACTAAACACCAAACATGGTTGCTATGGTTGAACATGACAGAAACAAAACGAAAATATGTACGAGCTAGCTCCCAAGTTCCATAGCCACCATTAGGATTCTGCATACAACCTAGTGTCAAATCATGCGCATAAGAGTAAACACTGCTCACACTGAATCTGCCTTTTATTACCATTCATACGACTTTAATGTTGAATTACTGATTAGCATCAAACTGAAAACTACAGTATCATTTACCCAACCCTGTCTAATGCATAGACCAAGATATGGAATCTGAAGTAAACATGTGGTTCCATACCTGTAAAGATAATAATACATTCACTGCATCATGAAAGCGGCACGTTTCCATCTGATCACCCACGATATCTGACGGAAACTTTGAGAGCAGCAGCAGAGCCTGAAACAGAAGAATTACAAAAGCCTGAAAGGCTGAAACAAAATGAAATGCACTACTTTGTAGCAACATGTAGCAAAATCAAAGGCATGTTCTCATTTTAGTTCAGTTCACTTTCTTTTGCATCCTTAATTAATTTGATATCGCACCTTGAGAACTTCTGCTGTGCAATCTGAAACCTGCCAGCCCTGATCTGCAACCTGGAAGGCCCACCCTCCTTTAGAAATATGATGGTACTTTCTGCTGTAGTCACCAGAAGGATTGTCGACAATCTTAAAAAAATTAATTTAATAGAGTTAGGGATTAATTAAGTCAAGATAAATATAAGTAACAAAATTCAATGCTAGAAAAATAATACCTGTGATGCTTTTACGAAATGATGTGCTTTCTTGAGAGTAGTTCCAAATTCCTCTGCCACATTACATGCTAATATCGCTTGTACGGCGAAAGCAACATCCCATGATTGACCTGCACATACCTTTTGAATGAACAATGACATGTAATATCAGTCTGTGCATTAAATTTCTCTTTGAACGAGATACATAAATGGAAGGATATATTATGTGTTCAGAGAAACAAGAGTTATTCAGGCATGTAAAATTTACCCGCACTTTCATGCCATCTTCACCGAGCCATAGGAAATCAGCAACTCTAGCCAAGTGGCGCTTCAATGCATATGAATTGGGATTCTCGGACCAACAGCATAACATGGATAATGCATGTAATAATGTTTATTCTCTGTAAGGAAATGATGTTCATTTACAGCTCACTGAAAACCCAGCACTGAATTATTTTGAGAAGACCTCCATAAGTCATGCCTTTTGTGCAGCGCCGATGCAGATATACCGTGAATTATCATCTTCGTATTTCAGGAACTCGGCAATTTGTCGTGGAGCTTTTCTACTCATGTAGGAGACCGGCAACCGTGCCAGAAAAGGTTCACCAAAACTGTAAAGGCAGTCAGACAAGCATTCTTGCAGCCAGGTGTGTGGGTGATAGGCGTCTTCCTGCAGGATTCATAATCCATTGTCACCGATTCTTCAAAACTGAACTTATGAACAAGAAATTTACTGACGGTTGATTCAAAATATGTGAGGCAATCAGGTTCTTGTTCTCACCCCTGTTGTTGTTGAACTCCACGCAGACCCCCCCACTCCTTGTCTATGTCCCTCGAGCAGTCTGACGCCCTGCAGAGACTCGGCGTGAACAAAGCTGGCGTGCTGGATGTCGGCATCGAGCACCTTGAGATGAAGGACCTCTGAGCGGCGCACGGCGCCGCCACCATCTCTTCCGCCGCAGCCGGAGGCCACCGCGCACTTCACTCACGGCCACCATCGCGCCATCCGAGCCGATTCCGCGCGCGATGCCCCGCTGGCGGACGGCTGCAGGGGGTCAACGAACAAAGCGGGCGAGCATCTTCTCGCGAGACGAACGCGAGGCGGGCATGGCCGATCTCGTGCGGCTCGGGGAAACGACAGGCGATGGCTGCAGCTCCTCCGCGTGGACGCGGCCGGCAGCGGAGCAGGAGGGGCATGAAGGATCGATCCATCTCGGAGGGGCACGACGGCTGGGCAAATCGGGATCTGGCGACGAGCCCCTGATCCATGGCGTCCTTGGAGAGAAGAGAGAGAGAGAGAAACAGGGAAGAAGAGGATGAGGCACGGCGGAGAGGTGAGGTGATGCAGGCGGCGGCGGACATGGGAGAGAAAGAGGAGAGCAATGTCTAGTACAGAGTACAGAGCGGGCCGAGGCCCAATACGTCGAACTCACGGACTGCTGGGAAGAGTTAAAAGGGAAAACGAATCGGTAATTACGATGACCAACGAAAACTAAATAGAGATATATTCCTATAAAAAAACGGTTCGTGACGGTGAACGAGCAGAAGCACTGCATGCTTTATTATTATTATTATTATTATTATTACTAGCAAAAGGGCCCGTGCGTTGCAACGGGAGAAAAAAAAACATAATCTCTAATGACAATGACCACATTTTGCTGCATCACCGAGACACACTATCACTCTCAATTTCGTGAAATCATGAATAGTTTTTGAAATTATGAACATTTTTTAAAACTTGGGCACATATTTAAAATCATAAACATTTTTCAAATTCGTGAACACTTTAACATTTTTCTGCGTACCAAGAGTGTGGTAGTGCTTGAGTCCGTAGTCAGTGTCAATGTTCAGAGTCGAACATTGGGCTGGGCACTGCCTCCAATTTTTAGAACACATCAAAGATACTCACCACAAAGTGGCTGTGAGCGTGGCGATTGGGTTGCCCAGGGTGCAGCAATGAGCTATGGACCACCACCACCACCTCGCTGCCTCCAGCGGAGAGGCAGTGCCCATGGGCTCACTATGGAAGCATTGTCTGGATGAGTAGCGTGCCGCTCCCAACGCCGGAAGGAACGTACACGAAAATCTTGCTGCTACTGAAGAATTGTATGAATCAAGCTATATGTTTTGAAGACCTATCTCACACACACAAAAATACCGAGCCTTCACGCCAAAAACATTGTGAAGTGAGCAGATTTGAGAAAAATAAGAGGAACCAGGTCAAATAGGGTGGCAGCGGACAAGAAGCAATCGATCTCGCCTTGCCTTGATAGCTTCACCCAATATAGCTCGATTAGTAGCACCTGCGTACACGTAGGTGTACTGCGCCAGCCCTGACCTGCTGCACCTTCTTTTGTTCTGCAGCGGAATCCCTTTTAATTAGAAGGCGTGTGGTATTACACTTAGAACTCCTTCCTTATTTTTTTGCAGGTGAACTCCTTCCTTATTTGGACTGATTTCCCTCCTTATTTTCAAGACTGAATTTCAGTGCTTCCTTTTTTTTTGAGCAAAGAATTTCAGTGCTTCCTTATGTAGCTTTCCTTCCGTCGCGGCTCCTTCCTTATATTTTCTTTCCTTATTTTCCTGTCACATAGACTCAAATTCCTTTTATTTCCTTATATCTTTGCATGTCGATTGAAATCCTCTTATTTCTTGTGAAGTCCCCCTTGATACACAGAAAGATCAACGACGTATATAAATTGGGATGATATCGTGTAAGCGGGCGAGGTGGTACTATTTAATAGCTGAAGCAACCTAATTTCTTCAAAACTTTGAGCTAGTTCAATTGGTTGAGGCAATGTATATGCGATGGGGAGGTCATGTGTTCAATTCCTAAAACCAGCAAAAAAAATTTGGCCTGGTCTTATGTGGGCCGGTTTAATTAGGCCACAGGGCAGGTCAGCAATTGTTTCGCCCTCTTAGATGGGCCGCCTTACTTCTTTGGGTTGCTAGCAGTGAGGGGGATAGTATTGATTAAAGGTGAAACCCTCTTGTTTTACGTAAGGGAGCGCTAGCTCAACTGGTTATGCCCTTTGGTGGGAGCACTTGAGGATCTGTGTTCGATCCTTCACAACAACAATATATTTTCTGGTCGAACCTTTTTTTCTATAAAAAAATAGTACCGCGGGTTGAATAAAAAAACCACATGGGCTTTTATGCAAAATTACGCGACGGTGAACCCACGGAGTTAATCCGTGCTTTATTATTAGGGATAGATTATTATTATATTATTAGGTAAAGATATTATTTTCCGTTCAAGAAATACGTGACCACATACACTGATCGTAAATAAAAGACACTTATCTCAGACATGTATAGATATAATGTCAAAGTTGTAATACGAATGCTGAAATTCAGTGATAGTCTGAATATATCCCTGACTTAATGTGCGAGGGGCCAAGGGGGGCGGCTAGGGAATAAATGCTAACGGAATTTCTGCCGGGCCTGTGCAAGGGAATAGTACTCGATGGGTCGTCCTCAACCTCGTGACAGCAGCCCCACACGGCTAGGGGCCGACGGCTAAGATCGACGGGTCAAGGGTACTTGCTTGCTTGCCGTTGATGATGGTAGCCGCGGGTCGTTGCCGGGATGCATGGATCGAGATGCAGGATTGTAGCAACCTGCCGACGCCCCGATGCGCACGCCCTCGATTTCTTCCACATGGTTGGCCATGTAGCACCGAAATTCCTATTGGCCGCTCTTTGCGGCAGATTGTTGGCAAAACGCATATAGAAATGCCTAAATACAACAACAATGTACGCCCTAAAACACTAAATTTCACGACAAAGCCCTTGAGATGGTGTCGTCCTTAAGATGCAGCCCCACCCGCAAAAGAAAAAAAAAAGATGCAGTCCCACCCAGTCCTCGACGGCTATGTTCGACGGGTCAAGGGTACTTTCGCCGTCGACGATGGTAGCCGCGGGTTGCGGGCACGCATGATCGATTGCAGCTGTCTGCCGATGTCCCGATGCGCACGGTGTCGATTTCTTCCACATGGTTGGCCATGCAGCACGGAAATTTCTGTTGGCCGCTCTTTCCGGCAGATTGTTGGTAAAACGTTTATAGAAAGGACTAAATACAACATGGTACGCCATATAGAACACTAAATTTCACAACAACGCCCTTAAGATGGTGTCGCCGTTAAGATGCAGCCCCACCCAGCCAGCTCCCGACGGCTATGATCGACGGGTCAAGGGTACTTTTGACGTCGACGATGGTAGACGCGGGTTGCGGGGACGTATGATCGATTGCAGCAGTCTGCCGACGTCCCGATGCGCACGGCGTCGATTTTTTCCACATGGTTGGCCATGCAGCACGAAAATTCCTATTGACGGCTCTTTCCGGCAGATTGTTGACAAAACGCATATAGAAAGGCCTAAATGCAACACGGTATGCCCTAGGACACTAAATTTCACGACAACGCCCTTAAGATGGTGTCGCCCTTAAGATGCAGCCCCACCCGGCCAGCCCCTGCTACTTGTAGACTGCGCTGTTATTTTTCTGAAGAGGAGAGGATGATGCAGTATAGTAGAGATAAGTATTTCCCTCAGTTAAGAACCAAGGTTATCAATCCAGCAGGAGAACCAGTCAAAATCCTTTAACAGCACCTGCACACACAAAAGCAAACACTTGCACCCAACGCAAATAAGAGGGTTGTCAATCCTCTTAGCGGTTATTTGCAAAGATTAATTCTGATAGTGATAGATAAAAATATAAAATGCAAAATAAAATAAAAGTAAATAAATTGCAGCAAAGTATTTTTAGATTTTAATATATGATAAAGATAGACCCGGGGGCCATAGTTTTCACTAGAGGCTTCTCTCTTGAACACATATCATACGGTGGGTAAACAAATTACTGTTGGGCAATTGATAGAAACGCAAATAATTATGACGGATTCATGCCAATGATCATGTATATAGGCATCACGTCCGAGACAAGTAGACCGACTCCTGCCTGCATCTACTACTATTACTCCACCCATCGACCGCTATCCAGCATGCATCTAGGGTATTAAGTATGAAACAGAGTAATGCCTTAAGCAAGATGACATGATGTAGATAAAGTAAACTCAAGCAATATGATTGAACCCCATCTTTTTATCC
Organism: Elymus sibiricus; assembly: GCA_039707655.1. NCBI lineage: Eukaryota > Viridiplantae > Streptophyta > Magnoliopsida > Poales > Poaceae > Elymus > Elymus sibiricus. The sequence goes on along the minus strand of CM077664.1, from coordinate 52,419,487 downwards.
TTAATGGCAACAATACAAATACGTGTCATGTCCCTTTCTGTCACTGGGATTGAGCACCGCAAGATTGAACCCATCACAAAGCACCTCTCCCATTGCAAGATAAACCAATCTAGTTGGCCAAACCAAATCGATAGATCGGAGAGAAATACAAAGCTATAACAATCATGCATAAAAGAGTTCAGAGAAGACTATTTCTCATGAATAATCTGATCATAAACTCATAATTCATCGGATCCCAACAAACACATCGCAAAAGAATATTACATCGGATAGAACTCCAAGAACATCGAGGAGAACATGGTATTGAAGATCAAAGAGAGAGAAGAAGCCATCTAGCTACTAGCTATGGACCCGTAGGTCTGTGGTAAACTACTCACACATCATCGGAAGGGCAGCAAGGTTGATGTAGAAGCCCTCCGTGATCGATTCCCCCTCCGGCAGAGTACCGAAAAAGGCCTCCAGATGGGATCGCGGAAGAACAGAGGCTTGCGGCGGCGTAAAAGTTATTCGGGGTAGCTCCCTGTTGGTTTTCGAATATTTGAGAATTTATAGAAGTGGAATTAGGTCAAAAGGAGCCATGAGGGACCCACAAGGCATCAGGGCGCGCCCCCCCAGGGCCGTGCCTTGTTGCCTTGTGGAGGCCTCGTGAAGCTTCTGGCCTCCTCTTCAAGTCTACAGGGTCTCTTTTGTCCAGAAAAAAATCTTCAAAAAGTTTCGTGGCATTTGGACTTCGTTTGGTACTGATTTCCTGAAAAACCAAAAATAAGCAGAAAACAGCAACTGGCACTGGGCACTAGGTTAATAGGTTAATCCCAGAAAATGATATATAAATGCATATAATTGCATATAAAAACATCCAAGATTGATACTATAATAGCATGGAACAGTAAAAAAATATAGATACGTTGGAGACGTATCAGCCCCCGACAGCTATGATCGACGGGTCAAGGGTACTTTTGCCGTCGACGACGGTAGCCGCGGGTTGCGGGGACGCATGATCGATTGCAGTAGTCTGCTGACGTCCTGATGCGCACGGCGTCGATTTCTTCCACATGATTGGTCATGCAGCACGGAAATTCCTATTGGCCGCTCTTTCCGGCAGATTGTTGACAAAACGCATATAGAAAGGCCTAAATACAAATGGTACGCCCTAGGACACTAAATTTCATGACAAAGCCCTTAAGATGATGTCACCCTTAAGATGTAGCCCCACACGGCCAGCCCCGACGGCTATGATCGACGGGTCAAGGGTCCTTTTGTCGTCGACGATGGTAGCCGCGGGTTGCGGGGACACATGATCGATCGCAGCAGTCTGCCGATGTCCTGATGTGCACGACGTCGATTTCTTCCACGTGGTTGGCCATGTATCACTGAAATTCCTATTCGCCTCTTTGCGGCAGATTGCTGAAAAAATGCATAGTGGCGATGCCTTTTTTCAAGGGAAGCTTTAGCACCGCTTTATAAATAAAGCATAAACCAAAGTAAATGGTCGAACAATACTATGTAATGAGGAAGCCTTTTTACAACACATAGTCTGGGGTAATAAACACATAAACACATACGACTACATTGTCGAGAAATAACATAGAAAGGCCTAAATACAACGATACGATATGCCCTAGGACACTTAAACTCCACGACAACGCTCTCAAGTGAGCAAACGGCGCAAAGCATCGCTATTGCCAACTCCGAGGCGGACAAGGGTCTTCACCTGAAACCCTGGCACAGAGAGGAGAACCACAACGACGTCCTCAAGAGGAGAGTGGCACTCGTTGGCATCGCCGTCGTCAGCGCCAAAGCGCGGACCTTTTGCTCGGCAACTCACCCAAGCCACCACAAGGTGCCCAGGACAACCACGCCGAGCACTGGCCTCCAGATCCAGATCCGGGCGTCACCACTCCCATCGGCAGGGGGCGAGCTGCTACTTGTAGACTGCGTTGGTATTTCCCCGAAGAGGAGAGGATGATGCAATATAGTAGAGATAAGTATTTCCCTCAGTTAAGAACCAAGGTTATCAATCCAGTAGGAGAACCAAGCAAAATTCCGTTAAGCGCACCTGCACACACAAAAGCAAACACTTGCACCCAACGCAAATAAGAGTGTTGTCAATCCTCTTAGCGGTTATTTGCAAGGATTAATTCTGATAGTGATAGATAGATAAAGTAAAATACTAAATAAAATAAAAGTAAATAAATTGCAGCAAGGTATTTTTAGGTTTTTTATATATGGTAAAGTAGACCCGGGGGCCATAGTTTTCACTAGAGGCTTCTCTCTCGAACACATAGCATACGGTGGGTAAACAAATTACTGTTGGGCAATTGATAGAAAAGCAAATAATTATAACGGATTCATGGCAATGATCATGTATATAGGCATCATGTTCGAGACAAGTAGACCGACTCCTGCCTGCATCTACTACTATTACTCCACCCATCGACCGCTATCCAGCATGCATCTAGGGTATTAAGTATGAAACAGAGTACCGCCTTAAGCAAGATGACATGATGTAGACAAAGTAAACTCAACCAATATGATTAAACCCCATCTTTTTAACCTTAATGGGAACAATACAAATACGTGTCATGTCCCCTTCTGTCACTGGGATTGAGCACCGCAAGATTGAACCCATCACAAAGCACCTCTCCCATTGCAAGATAAATCAATCTAGTAGGCCAAACCAAATCGATAGATCGGAGAGAAATACAAAGCTATAATAATCATGCATAAAAGAGTTCAGAGAAGACTCAAATATTTATCATGAATAATCTGATCATAAACTCACAATTCATCGGATCCCAACAAACATACCGCAAAAGAAGATTACATCGGATAGAACTCCAAGAACATCGAGCAGAACATGGTATTGAAGATCAAAGAGAGAGAAGAAGCCATCTAGCTACTAGCTATGGACCCGTAGGTCTGTGGTAAACTACTCACACATCATCGGAAAGACAGCAGGGTTGATGAAGAAGCCCTCCGTGATCGATTCCCCCTCTGGCAGAGTACCGGAAAAGGCCTCCAGATGGGGTCACGGAAGAACAGAGACCTGCGGCGGCGGAAAGGTTTTCTCTTCTGTCTCTCTGGTATATTGGGAATATTTGGGAATTTATAGCGCTGGAATTAGGTCAGGAGGGGCTATGAGGGGCCACAAGCCTGGGGGGCGTGCCCTACCAACCTGGGCGCGCCCTCCAGGCTTGTCGCCTCCTCGTGGCTCTTCTGGTCTTCTCCTGAAGCTTCATGGGTCTCTTCTGGTCCAGAAAAAATTAATCCAAAGTTTTTTTCTCGTTTGGACACTTTTTGATAATGATTTTCTGAAAAGGCAAAAACAAGCAGAAAACAGCAACTGGCACTGGGCACTGGGTTAATAGGTTAGTCCCAAAAAATGATGTATAATGGCATATAATTGCATATAAAACATCCAAGATTGATACTATAATAGCATGGAACAATAAAAAATTATAGATACGTTGGAGACATATCAAGCATCCCCAAGCTTAATTCCTGCTCGTCCTCGAGTAGGTAAATGATAAAAACAGAATTTTTGATGTGGAATGCTACCTATCATGTTTCATCATGTAATCTCTCTCTTACGGTATGAATAATAAGATCCGAATGATTCAAAGCAATAGTCTATAGTTTGATATAAAGACATCAATACTCAGGCATACTAATAAACAATCATGTCTTTCAAAATAAAAATGCTAAAGAACGTTATCCCTACAAAATCATATAATCCTGTCATGCTCCATCTTCTTAACACAAAATATTTATCATGCACTACCCCGATGACAAGCCGAGCAATTGGTTCATACTTTTTAACGCGCTTCAGCTTTTTCAACCCCCACGCAATACATGAGCGCAAGCCATGGATATAGCACTATGGGTGGAATAGAGTATGGTGGTAGAGATAAATAAGGAGAAGTCAAAAAATAAGAAGATAGTCTCACATCGACGAGGCTAATCAACGGGCTATGGAGATGCCCATCAACTGATGTCAATGCGAGGAGTAGGGATTGCCATGCAACGGATGCACTAAGAGTTATAAGTGTATGAAAGCTGAACATGAAAACTAAGTGGGTGTGCATCCAACTTGCTTGCTCATGAAGACCTCGGGCATTTGAGGAAGCCCGTCATCGGAATATACAAGTCAAGTTCTATAATGAAAAATTCCCACTAGTATATGAAAGTGACAAAATAGGAGACTCTCTATATGAAAAACATGGTGCTACTCTGAAGCACAAGTGTGGAAAAAGGATAGTAACATTGCCCCTTCTCTCTTTTTCTCTCATTCATTTTTTTCGTGGCTCTTTTTGGCCTCTTTTTTTCTCTTTTTTTTATTATTTAGAACGGTCTCATGGACCTCATCCCCACTTTTTTGAGGACTCATTAGTCTCCACCATTCTTTCCTCACTGGGACAATGCTCTAATAATGATGATCATCACACTTTTATTTACTTACAACTCAATATTACAACTCGATACTAGAACAAAAATATGACTCTATATGAATGCCTCTGGCAGTGTACCAGGATCTGCAATGATGCTAGTGTAACATGTATAAAAATGATGAACAGTGGCTGAGCCACAAATACTATGTCAGCTATATGATCATGCAAAGCAATATGACAATGACGATGTGTGTCATAAAAACGGAATGGTGGAAGTTGCATGGCAATATATCTCGGAATGGCTATGGAAATGCCATGATAGGTAGGTATGGTGGCTGTTTTGAGGAAGATATAAGGAGACTTATGTGTGATAGAGCATATCATATCACGGGGTTTGGATGCACCGGCGAAGTTTGCACCAACTCTCGATGTGAGAAAGGGCAATGCATGGTACCGAAGAGGCTAGCAAATTGCGGAAAGGTGAGAGTGCGTATAATCCATGGACTCACATTAGTCATAAAGAACTCACATACTTATTGCGAAAGTTTATTAGCCCTCGAAGCAAAGTACTACTACGCAAGCCCCTAGGGGGATAGATTGGTAGGACAAGTCCATCGCTCGTCCCCGACCGCCACTCATAAGGTAGACAATCAATAATAAATCATGCTCCAACTTCTTAGCATAACGACAGATCATACGTGCATGCTTCGGGAATCACAAACCTTAACACCAATATTCTTACTAAACCACAATTATCTACTAGCACCTCCCACATATTACCATCTTAATATCGCAAAACTATTGCAAGGAATCAAACTTATCATATTCACTGATCTACATGAAAGTTTTTATTATATCCCTCTGATACGTCTCCAACGTATCTATAATTTTTGATTGTTCCATGCTATTATAGTATCAATCTTGGATGTTTTATATACACTTACAAGCAATTATATATCATTTTTTGGGACTAACCTATTAACTTAGTGCCCAGTGCTAGTTGCTGTTTTTTTTTTGCCTGTTTTTGGTTTTTCAAAATATCAGTACCAAACGAAGTCCAAATGCCACGGAACTTTTTGGAGATTTTTTTTCTGGACATAAGAGACACTAGAAGCTTTGGGAGAGGGCCAGAAGACAGAGGAGGTGGCCACGAGCCACCAGGGCGCGCCCCAGGGGGGGTGGCGCGCCCTGGTGCCTCGTGGGCCCACCTGATAATCCACAAGTATAGGGGATCGCAACAGTTTTCGCGGGTAGTATTTCACCTAGATTTATTGATTCGACACAAGGGGAGCCAAAGAATATTTGCAAGTATTAGCAGTTGAGTTGTCAATTCAACCACACCTGGAGATAAAATATCTACAGCAAAGTATTTAGTAGCACAGTAATATGATAGTTTTGATAGCAGTAGCAACAGTAACACTAGTAACAGTAACAGTAACTGTAGCAGTTTTGCAGCAAGTGTAAAGCAGTAGCAACAAAGTAACTTAGCAGAAACCAATATGAGAAAGTCGTAGGCATTGGATCGGTGATGATAATTATGTTGGATGATATTCATCATATAACAGTCGCAACCTTGGGCGATACACAATAGCTCCAATTCATCAATGTAATGTAGGCATGTATTCCGTATATAGTCATACGTGCTTATATTAAGAACTTGCATGACATCTTTTGTCCTACCCTCCCGTGGCAACGGGGTCCTTAAGGAAACTATGGGATATTAAGACCTCCTTTTAATAGAGAACCGGAACAAAGTATTAGCACTTAGTGAATACATGAACTCCTCAAACTACGGCAATGACCGGAAAGAATCCCAATTATTGTCACCTTGGGGTATGCGGATCATGACACGTAATAGGTGCATATAACTTGCAAGATCGGATCAAGAACAAAAATATATTCATGAAAACATAAAGGGTTCAGATCTGAAATCATGGCACTCGGGCCCTAGTGACAAGCATTAAGCATAGCAAAGTCATAGCAACATCAATCTCAGAACATAGTGGATACTAGGGATCAAGCCCTAACAAAACTAACTCGATTACATGATAAATCTCATCCAACCCATCACCGTCCAGCAAGCCTATGAAGGAATTACTCACGCCAGGTGGTGAGCATCATGAAATTGGTGATGGAGGATGGTTGATGATGATGACGGCGTCGAATCCCCCTCTCCGGAGCCCCGAACGGACTCCAGATCAGCCCTCCCGATGAAGAACAGGAGGTGGCGGCGGCTCCGTATCGTAAAACGCGATGAAACTTCTTCTCTTATTTTTTTCTCAGGGAAAGAGAATTTATAGCGTTGGAATTAGGTCAGACGGTCGCCTGTGGGCCCCACAAGGCACCACGGCGCGCCCTAGCGGGGTCGCGCCCTACTGCCTTGTGAGCAGTAGGTGGCCCCCCTTCTGTTGATTCTTGCGCCAATAATTTTTATATATTCCATAAAAATTCTCCAAAAAGTTTTGTCCAAATCCGAGAACTTTGATTTCTGCACAAAAACAACACCATGGCAATTCTGCTGAAAACAGCGTCAGTCCGGGTTAGTTTCATTCAAATCATGCAAATTAGAGTGCAAAACAAGAGCAAAAGTGTTTGGAAAAGTAGATACGATGGAGACGTATCAACTCCCCCAAGCTTAACTCATTGCTTGTCCTCAAGCAATTCAGTTGACAAACTGAAAGTGATAAAGAAAAACTTTTATGAACTCTTTTGTTCTTGTATCCGTATATAAGCTTAAATAGTACCCAGGTTTTCATCAAAGATCATGAGCTAACCATGCTCATAATAACACTTAAAAACTACATTTAATCATATCAATGGCATAATCAACTAGAGAGCAATAATAACATATCTCAAATGCCAACAATTTGTCAAAACAATCATGATATAATATGATAACATGGTATCTCGCTAGCCCTTTCTGAGACCGCAAAACATAAACGCAGAGCACCTCCAAAGTTCAAGCAGCGACTAAACATTGTAATTCAGGGTAGAAGAGATCCAGTCATGATGCACACAACATTAACTATACTCAATGCATAAGGATGACAATAGTGCTCTTAGGATTGGCGCTTAGTGCAAGAAGGTGGGACTCAACAATAAAAGCAAAATAACATAAAGTAAATAACATAAAAGTAAATAGATAGGCCCTTCGCAGAGGGAAGCAGGGATTTGCAGCGGTGCCAGAGCTCAAAGTTTAAATCAGAGATGAAAAATAATTTTGAGAGGTGTACTTTTTTTGTCAACGTCATGACCGAGATTTTTCAATATCTTCCATGCTAAACACATTATAGGCGGTTCCCAAGCGGAAAGGTAAAGTTTACTCCCCCTCCACCATACCAACACAAGCCATGGCTAGCCGAATCCTCGGGTGCCCTCCATACCAACAACTTTTCGTGGGAGTTTGTTTGCATTATATGATTTCGATTTTGAGCATAGGACTGGGCATCCCAAATACCAGCCTTTCTCGTGCAATGACAAGTGAATAAACACTCATCTCGAGAGTAACCCACTTAGCATGGAAGATACGGACCGCCCCCTGTCGCTCCATGAGCGGTACGGGCACACAAAATGGATGTTTATTTGAATAAATAGAGGTGGCACATGTAAATTTACTTGGAGCAGCAGAGTAATACCGCATATAGGTAGATATAGTGGACTCATCTGGAACAACTTTGGTTTAAGGATTGTGGATGCACAAGCAGAATTCCCGCTTAGTACAAAGTGAAGGCTAGCAAATAGGTTGAGAAGCGACCAACTAGGGAGCGAAAACGGTCATGATCATGCATTGAGAATAATTAACATTGAATACTAGCATGAGTAGGATATAATCACCCTGAACATAAATATCATGGAGGCTATGTTGGTTTTGAATCAACTACATGCATGAACATGTGCCAAGTCAAGCCACTTGAAACATTCAGAGGAGGATACCATATTAACATACTACATCATAACCATTTTAGTGCATGTTGACATCCATGATAAATCATTATCCACTCCTAGTTACTTAAGCATGGCATGTGCAACTATAATCTCTAATTGTCATCACAAACATGTTTACTCATAATATGCTGAATCATGGATACTGAGTTAAACATATTTACAAAAACAAAAACAAGAAGAGTTCATACCAGCTTTTCCTTGCCACAGTCACTTCATCAAATCATCGTCATTATTGCCTTTCACTTGCACGACCGAATGATGTGAAAATAAAAATAGTACAAGTGTGTCGTGGACTAAGCTGGGATCTGCAAACATTTTATTCAAGGGAGAAGACAAGGTAATACTGGCTCTTCGTTAGATCAACAATAAAGCATATGAGAACCACTCATCATTTTCATCGTGGTCTTCTCCCTATGACAACTCAACGAAAATAAAAGGAATTCAGAGAAACACACTAAAATATATTTGGAGTTTTTAGTTTTTCTGAAGGAAGCAAATTAAGGAAGAAAAACGAAAAGCGAGAAAAACTATTTACACGGGAGAACTCCCAAGAAATCTTTTTGGGTTTTCTTTTAATACTACGAACTAACAAACAAGAAAGAAAAATCGAAAAGAAGCAAGAAATATTTTTGGGTTTTTGAAGTTTTTCAAACACACAAGAAGAAAGCGAGAATAAAACTAACATGGATATATAATGAAAAAGTATGAACACCGACAACTGGAATGAATGTGTGAACATGAATGTAATGTCGGTGAGAGATACGTACTCCCCCAAGCTTAGGCTTTTGGCCTAGCTTGGTCTACTGCCATGGCTGTCCCGGATAATAATCGAAGTGGTAGCTCGTTGAGGCGTTCTGAGCCGCCTCCTCAGCCAGACGGGCAGCCTCAACTTTCCGCATTGTACTCGTGCACCTCGCTCTCATGAAGAAAGTATCTCTGTTTGTTCTGAAAATCAAAGAGGACAGGAGCAGGCAAAACGACAAACACAGAACGATATTTATCGAATATCAAGTTATAATCATAACTGCGAGTGTTGCGCTTAATGAACTCATGGTTCTGCATTGCCTCAAAATTCAAATATTTATCTGGTAAAAGAGGATCATTAGGCCTGGGCGAGACCCCTAGCCTTGCAGCTACCCGTGAGGCATAAATTCCTCCATATAAGTCACCATTACCCGAGTTGCGGTGTAACCTACGTGCAACAATGGCCCCAAGATTATAATGTCTACTACCCGTTAAAGCAGCGTGAATAAGGTTCAGGTCAGGGGCACAAAGTGCACTACAATCTTGTTTACTGATAACCCACAAGTATAGGGGATCGCAACAGTTTTCAAGGGTAGAGTATTCAACCCAAATTTATTGATTCGACACAAGGGGAGCCAGAGAATATTTGCAAGTATTAGCAGTTGAGTTGTCAATTCAACCACACCTGGAGACTAAATATCTGCAACAGAGTGATCAGTAGCATAGTAGTATGGTAGTTTGATAGAAATAGCAATAATAGTAACAGTAGCAGTAATGGTAGCAGCAATAGTTTTGTAACAATTGTGACAGTAGTAGCAACAATAGTAACTTAGCAAAGAACAATATGTGAAAAGCTCGTAGGCATTGGCTCGGTGATTATGTTGGATAACATTCATCATGTAATAGTCATAACCTAGGGCGACACAGAACTAGCTCCAATTCATCAATGTAATGTAGGCATGTATTCCGTATATAGTCATACGTGCTTATAGTAAGAACTTGGATGACATCTTTTGTCCTACCCTCCCGTGGCAGCAGGGTCCATAAGGAAACTAAGGGATATTAAGGCCTCCTTTTAATAGAGAATCGGAACAAAGCATTAACACATAGTGAATACATGAACTCCTCAAACTACGGCAATCACCGGAAAGAATCCCAATTATTGTCACCTTGGGGTATGCGGATCATAACACATAGCAGGTGCGTATAACTTGCAAGATCGGATCAAGAACACAAATATATTCATGAAAACATAAAGGGTTCAGATCTGAAATCATGGCACTCGGGCCCTAGTGACAAGCATTAAGCATAGCAAAGTCATAGCAAAATCAATCTCAAAACATAGTGGATACTAGGGATCAAGCCCTAACAAAACTAACTCGATTACATGATAAATCTCATCCAACCCATCACCATCCAGCAAGCCTACGAAGGAATTACTCCCTCCCGGCGGTGAGCATCATGAAATTGGTGATGGAGGATGGTTGATGATAACGATGACGGAAGATCCCCCTCTCCGGAGCCCCGAACGGACTCCGGATCTGGCCTCCCGATGAAGAACATGAGGTGGCGGCGGCTCCGTATCGTAGAACATGATGAAACTTCCTCTCTTATTTTTTTCTCTCGAATTGTGTATTTATAGGCCTGAGATTAGGGTCAGCGGAGCCACGTGGGCCCCACAAGCCACCAGGGCGCGCCAGGGGGGGTGGCGCGCCCTGGTGCCTCGTGGGCAGCAGGTGGCCCCCCTCCAGTGGATCTTGGCTCCACTATTTTTTATTTATTCCATAAAAAATCTCCAAAAAGTTTCATCCAATTCCAAGAACTTTTATTTCTGCACAAAAAACCACACCATGGTGTTCTGCTGAAAACAACGTCAGTTCGGGTTAGTTTCATTCAAATCATGCAAATTAGAGTCCAAAACAAGAGCAAAAGTGTTTGGAAAAGTATATACGACGGAGACGTATCAACTCCCCCAAGCTTAACTCATTGCTTGTCCTCAAGCAATTCAGTTGACAAACTGAAAGTGATAAAGAAAAACTTTTACGAACTCTTTTGTTCTTGCATCTATATATATGCTTAAATAATACCCAGGGTTTCAGCTAACATTATAACTAACCATGCAAATGATAACTCTTAGAAATTATGTTCACTCATATCAATGGCATAATCAACTAGCGAGCAATAATAAGATATCTCAAATGCCAACACTTTGTCAAAACGATCATGATACAATATGACAACATGGTATCTCGCTAGCCCTTTTTGAGACCGCAAAACATAAATGCAGAGCACCTCCAAAGTTCAAGCAGTGACTAAACATTGTAATTCATGGTAGAAGAGATCCAGTCATGACGCACACAACATTAACTATACACAATGCATGAGAATGACAATAGTGCTCTCAGGACTGGTGCTTATTTTAGAATGTGGTGACTCAACAATAAAAATAAAATAACATAAAAGTAAATAGATGGGCCCTTCGCAGAGGGAAGCATGGATTTGCAGAGGTACCAGAGCTCAAAGCTTAAATCAGAGATAAATATAATTTTGGGAGGTATGCCTTTCCTGTCAACATCACGACCGAGAGATTTCAATATCTTCCATGCTAAACACATCAGTGGCGGTTCCCAAGCGGTAAAGTAAAGGTTACCTCCCCTCCACCAACAAACACAAGCCATGGCTAGCCTTATCCTCGGGTGCCCTCCATACCAACAACTTTCCGGGGGAGTTTGTTTTATTATTTTGCAATTTTAATCATGGGACTGGGCATCCCGATTACCAGCCCCTCTCATGCAAGGACAAGTGAATAAACACTCATCATGAGAATAACCTGCTTAGCATGGAAGATATTGACCGCCCCCTATCGCTCCATGAGCGGTACGGGCAGACAAAACAGATGTTCATTTGAATATTTAGAGGTGGCATGCAAATTTACTTAGAACGGCAGAGTAATACCGCATATAGGTAGATATAGTGGACTCATCGGGAATAACTTTGGTTTAAGGGTTTTGATGCACAAGCAGTATTCCCGCTTAGTACAGGTGAAGGCTAGCAAATAGGTTGAGAAGCGACCAGCTGGAGAGCGAAAACGGTCATAATCATGCATTATGAATAATCAACATTGAATACTAGCATGAGTAGGATATAAGCACCATGAACATAAATATCGTGGAGGCTATGTTGGTTTTGAATCAACTACATGCGTGAACATGTGCCAAGTCAAGCCACTCGAAACATTCAGAGGAGGATACCATATCATCATACTACATCATAAACATTTTAATGCATGTTGACACCCAAGATAAATCATGGCATAAGCAACTATAATCTCTAATTGTCATCATAAACATGTTTAATCATAATATGCTGAATCATGGATACTGAGTTAAACATATTTACAAAAACAAAAACAAGTTGAGTTCATACCCGCTTTTCCTTGCCACAGTCACTTCATCAAATCATCTTCATTATTGCCTTTCACTTGCACAACCGAATGATGTGAAAATAATAATAGTGCAAGTGTGTTGTGGACTAAGCTGGAATTTGCAAACATTTTATTCAAAGGAGAAGACAACGTAATATGGGCTCTTTGTTGGACAAACAATAATGCATATGAGAGCCACTCAACATTTTCATCGTGTCTTTTCCTTACAATGACTTAACGAAAGAAAAGAATTTCAGAGAAACAAATTGAAATATTTTTGGAGTTTTTAGTTTTTTTTAAGGAAGCAAATTAAGGAAGAAAAAATGAAAACGAGAAAAACTATTTACACGGGAAAGCTCCCAACAAGCAAAAGAAGAAACGGGAAATGTTTTTGGGTTTTCTTTTAATACTACAACTAATTAAGCTAGAAAGAAAAACCGAAAAGAAGCGAGAAATATTTTTGGGTTTTTGAAGTTTTTCAAACACACAAGAAGAAAGTGAAAAATAAAACCAACATGGATATACAATGAAAAAGTATGAACACCGACAACTGTAATGAAATGTGTGATCATGAATGTAATGTCGGTGAGAATTACGTACTCCCCCAAGCTTAGGCTTTTGCCTAGCTTGGTCTACTGCCATGGCTGTCCCGGATAATAATCGAAGTGGTAGCTCGTTAAGGCGTTCTGAGCAGCCTCCTCAGCCAGACGGGCAGCCTCAACTGCCGCATTGTACTCGTGCACCTCACTTTCTGATAGAAAATAACTCTGTTTGTTCTGAAAATCAAAGAGGGCAGGAGCAGGCAAAGCAACATACACAGAGCGATATTTATCAAAAACTAAGTTATATTCATATCCATGTGCGTCACGTTTTAAAAACTTATGTTCTCGCATTGCTTCGAAATTCAAATATTTATAAGGTAAGAGGGAATCATTGAAATTGGGCGAGACCCCTAACTTTGCAACTAAGCGTGAGGCATAAATTCCTTCATACAAATCACCATTACCCGCGTTACGCTGTAGTCTACGTGCAACAATAGCCCCAAGATTATAATGCTTGTTACCAGTCAAAGCTGTATGAATAAGGCTCAGATCAGGGGCACAAAGTGCACTACAGTCTTGCTTACCAACAACGCATTTACCATTAAAAAGCGCAAAATACCGAATAGCGGGAAAGTGAATGCTAATTATTCTGGCCTGCGTAACTCCCCTATCCTCACCATTGCAAAGGCTATTAAGAAACGACTCATAATCAGTTTTTAGTGGTTCATCTAAATAACCCCAATAAGGAATTTTGCATGCATCACAAAACTCTTCTAGAGACATAGCATAAGATTTGTCATAGAGGTGAAATAAAACTCTAGAAGTGCGCGGATGATATTCAAAGTTTTGAGTGAATGAATGAGTGAGGTTGTAATGCTGTGGTTGGTTATCTGCGATGAAGGCGGAGAGCTCGGTGTTGTGAATATATTGGTCAAATTCTTCCTTGATGCCTGCACATAGCATGAACTCGTTGCACGGCCATCTACATGATTTTGCTTCGGCACCTCGCACCGAACTTGCCCTTGGTTCAACGTATGATTGGCATGCGGGGCTTTCGCTAGATGATGCCTCGGCGGACCTCCTCCTCGAAGAACTCCTCCGTAAGAAATTCATTTTCCTAAGAACAAATTTCTGAAAAAACTTTTGGGGCCACAAAATGATATCAATGAAACTTCACAAAATTGGTAGCAACTACTCATATGGATGTCTAGAGGCCATATCAAGCATTCAAACTACTTGGAACTCAAAGAATTCAACATGCAAGCTCATTTTCAGTAGCACCAAGAGCAGCTAATTATGCAAAATATAATCCACTAGAATAAAAACTAATTGGAGCAATGGAGGAGTCACATACCAAGTAGCAATCTCCCAAAACAGTTTCGGAAACGGAGCTTCGAGCAAAGAGATCTAAAATCTCAGGTTTGGGAGCAAGAACACGAGAGAGAGAGAGAGCTACTAGGAATTTTTGCTAGAGGTAAGAGACGAAGTGGGCTGAAGGAATAAGTGAGGGGGTCCCTGTGGGGCCCACAAGCCACCAGGGCGCGCCAGGGGGGGTGGCGCGCCCTGGTGCCTCGTGGGCACCTAGGGCATCCCCCTGGTATGTTTTTAGTGCCAAAAATTCTTAAATATTCTATAAAAATTCATGTAAAAATTTCAGGTCATTCTGAGCACTTTCATTTTTGGGCACTTTTTTATTGCACGGATAATTCAGAAAACAGGATAATCATGGCATTGTATTGCATTTAACTAAAAATAACAGGAAACAAAAAAGTGGGTGCAGAAGGTTGTGCTTACTAAATTCATTGACCACATTCCTCTCAAAAAGGATCCATTAATAAGGTTGATCAAGTCTTATTAACAAACCATTTCCGGGTAACATGAAACCAAAGAACCTTCGTAAAACACTAGGTTACCTCAACGGGGATGTGTACCTCCCCAATGATAAGAGTTTCATATTTCTTTTTGACACTAGGAAGAGGGAGTTGAAAATTTCCAATAGTAATTGTCGGAGTCTTTTCAATAACATGAATACCGTTTACTTGAAATTGTTTCGTCGGAAAGTGCACCGTATGTTCATTACCATTGATATGGAAAGTGACCTTGCTTTTGTTGCAATCAATAATAGCCCCTACAGTATTCAAAAAGGGTCTACCAAGGATAATCGACATATTGTCGTCCTCGGGCATATCAAGTATAACAAAGTCTGTTATGATACTAACATTTGCAACTACAACGGGCACATCCTCACAAACACCGATAGGTATGGCAGTTGATTTATCAGCCATTTGCAATGATATTTCAGTGGGAGTGAGTTTATTCAAATCAAGTCTTTTATATAAAGAGAAGGGCATAACACTAACACCGGCTCCTAGATCACACAAAGCAGTTTTGACATAATTTCTTTTAATGGAGGATGGTATAGTTGGTATTCCTGGATCTCCTAGTTTCTTAGGTACTCCGTCCTCAAAAGAATAATTTGCAAGCATGGTAGAAATTTTAGCTTCAGGTATCTTTCTTTTATTTGTGACAATGTCTTTCATATATTTAGCATAAGGGGCCATCTTTAAAATGTCAGTCAAACGAGTATGCAAAAAGACTGGCCTAAGCATTTCAGCAAAGCATTCAAATTCTTCCTCATCCTTATTCTTAGATGGTATAGGAGGAAAGTGCATAGGTTTTTGAACCCATGGTTCTCTTTCTTTACCATGTTTTCTAGCAACGAAATCTCTTTTATCATAACATTTGTTTTTAGGAGGTGGGTTATCAAGATCAATAGCAGGTTCTATTTCAACATCATTATCAAGTTCTTTATCATTATCTGGTTGGGCATCCATATGAGCATCATCATTATTATTATTATCAGGTGAATGTTCATTACCAGATTGTGTTTTAGCATCGGAAATAGAAACACCGTTATTATCCTCTAAGAGTTTTTCTACCTTAGGTTCACTAGAAGTGTGCAAAGTCCTATCATTTTTCTTTTTTCTTTTTCTTTTTAGATGGACTAGGTGCATCATCATTAATTCTTTGAGAGTCTTGTTCAATTCTTTTAGGGTGACCTTCAGGATAAAGTGGCTCCTGAGTCATTCTACCTCCTCTAGTCATTACTCTAACAGCATGATCATTCATATTGTTATTCATTTCATTGAGCAATTCACTTTGAGATTTAGCAACTTGTTCTAATTGAGTTTGAACCATAGATGCATGTTTACCTACACCTTTGACATCATTAGCAATTCTAAATAATAGGTCACTCAAGCGATCAATCATGTAGGCATTTCATTTCAATTGTTTCATAACATTTGCATTGAAATGATCTTGCTTAATAATATAATTGTCAAATTCATACAAACATTGACTAGGAGGTTTGTTATAGGGAATATCACCTTCATCAAACTTTATAAGAGAATTAACCTCTACTACATGTGGCGGTGTGTCGAGACCATATATTTCTTCAATAGGTGGCAAATTCTTAACATCTTCAGCTTTAATACCTTTTTCCTTCATACATTTCTTTGCTTCTTGCATATCTTCTAGACTGAGAAATAGAATACCCCTCTTCTTCGTAGTGGGCTTAGGCGGTGGCTCAGGAAGTTTCCAATCATTATCATTCTTCAATATATTATTCAATAGTTCCTCAGCTTGTTCAATAGTCCGTTCCCTGAAAACACAACTAGCACAACTATCTAGGTAGTCCCTAGAAGCATCGGTTAGTCCATTATAGAAGATATCAAATATTTCATTCTTCTTAAGAGGATGACCAGGCAAAGCATTAAGTAATTGGAGAAGCCTCCCCCAAGCTTGAGGGAGATTCTCTTCTTCAATTTGCACAAAGTTAAATATTTCCTGTAAAACAGCTTGTTTCTTATGAGCAGGAAACTATTTTTCAGAGAAGTAATAAATCATATCCTAGGAACTATGCACACAACCAGGAGTAAGAGTATTATACCATATCTTAGCATCACCTTTTAGTGAGAAAGGAAACAACTTAAGAATATAGTAATAGCGAATTTTTTCCTCATGGGCAAATAGGGTAGCTATATCATTTAATTTAGTAAGATGTGCCACAATAGTTTCAGTTTCATAGCCATGGAAAGGATCAGATTCAACCAAAGTAATTAAGTCAGGATCGACAAAGAATTCATAATCCTTGTCAGTAATAAATATGGGAGAGGTAGCAAACTTAGGATCATATTTCATTCTCTCCCTCATAGATTTTTCTTTCCTTTCAGCAAGCAATTTTATAACTTCATCTCTATCATTACAAGCAAGAATGGCTCTAGCCGTCTCCCTATCAAAGACATGTTCATCAGGTGATTCAACTCTAGTAGGAGAGCTCGGCATAATAGGTGAATCATAATTCTCAAGAGTTTCAACATTTTCAATTTCTTTAGCTTTAACAAGTTGTTCATCAAGAAATTCACCAAGTGGCACAGTATTATCAAGCATAGTACTAGCATCATCATAAGTATCATTCATAGCAGAAGTGGTATCATCAATAACTTGCGACATATCAGAATGCATAATAGGTGGTGGTGTTGCAAGCTTACTCAAAACAGAAGGTGAATCAAGTGCAGAGCTAGATGGCAGTTCCTTACCTCCCTCGTCTTAGAGGGAACGATCTTAATCTTAGCGTCTTTCAGATTCTTCATAGTGATCTATAGATATAAAGCCCAAGTGACTCAGCAAATAGAGCTATGCTCCCTGGCAACGGCGCCAGAAAAAGGTCTTGATAACCCACAAGTATAGGGGATCGCAACAGTTTTCAAGGGTAGAGTATTCAACCCAAATTTATTGATTCGACACAAGGGGAGCCAAAGAATATTTGCAAGTATTAGCAGTTGAGTTGTTAATTCAACCACACCTGGAGACTAAATATCTGCAGCAGAGTGATCAGTAGCACAGTAGTATGGTAGTTTGATAGCAATAGCAATAATAGTAACAGTAGCAGTAACGGTAGCAGCAATAGTTTTGTAACAATTGTGACAGTAGTAGCAACAGTAGTAACTTAGCAAAGAACAATATGTGAAAAGCTCGTAGGCATTGGATCGGTGATTATGTTGGATAACATTCATCATGTAACAGTCATAACCTAGGGCGACACAGAACTAGCTCCAATTCATCAATGTAATGTAGGCATGTATTCCGTATATAGTCATACGTGCTTATAGTAAGAACTTGCATGACATCTTTTGTCCTACCCTCCCGTGGCAGCGGGGCCCATAAGGAAACTAAGGGATATTAAGGCCTCCTTTTAATAGAGAACCAGAACAAAGCATTAACACATAGTGAATACATGAACTCCTCAAACTACGGCAATCACCGGAAAGAATCTCAATTATTGTCACCTTGGGGTATGCGGATCATAACACATAGCAGGTGCGTATAACTTGCAAGATCGGATCAAGAACACAAATATATTCATGAAAACATAAAGGGTTCAGATCTGAAATCATGGCACTCGGGCCCTAGTGACAAGCATTAAGCATAGCAAAGTCATAGGAACATCAATCTCAAAACATAATGGATACTAGGTATCAAGCCCTAACAAAACTAACTCGATTACATGATAAATCTCATCCAACCCATCACCGTCCAGCAAGCCTACGAAGGAATTACTCACTCCTGACGATGAGCATCATGAAATTGGTGATGGAGGATGGTTGATGATGACGATGACGGAAGATCCCCCTCTCCGGAGCCCCGAACGGACTCCAGATCTGGCCTCCCGATGAAGAACAGGAGGTGGCGGCGGCTCCGTATCGTAGAATGCGATGAAACTTCCTCTCTTATTTTTTTCTCTTGAATTTATAGGCCTGAGATTAGGGTCAGCGGAGCCACGTGGGCCCCACAAGCCACCAGGGCGCGCCAGGGGGTGGCGCGCCCTGGTGCTTCGTGGGCTGCAGGTGGCCCCCTCCAGTGGATCTTGGCTCCATTATTTTTTATTTATTCCATAAAAAATCTCCAAAAAGTTTCGTCCAATTCCGAGAACTTTTATTTCTGCACAAAAAACAACACCATGGTAGTTCTGCTGAAAACAGCGTCAGTCCGGGTTAGTTTCATTCAAATCATGCAAATTAGAGTCCAAAACAAGAGCAAAAGTGTTTGGAAAAGTAGATACGACAGAGACGTATCATTTACCAACAATGCATTTGCCATTAAAAAGTGCGAAGTAACGAATAGCGGGAAAGTGAATGCTCTTTATCCTAGCTTGCGTAACTCCCCCATCTTCACCATTGCAAAGACTATTGAAAAATAGTTCATAATCAGATTGTCGCGGTTCGCTAAGTGAACCCCAAAATGGAATTTTGCATGCATCACAAAACTCTTCTAGAGACATAGCATAAGATCTCTCATAGAGATGAAATAAAACTCTAAAAGTGCGCGGATGATATTCAAAGTTTTGGGTGAATGAATGAGTGAGGCTGTAGTGCTGCAGTGGCTTATCTGCGATGAAGGAAGAGAGCTCGGTGTTGTTAATATACTGGTCAAATTCTTCCTTAATGCCTGCACCTAGCATGAACTTAGTGCACGGCCATCGACACGATTTTGCTTCAGCACCTCGCACCGAACTTGCCCTTGGTTCAACATATGATTGGCGTGCTGGGCTTTCACCCGATGATGCCTCGGCGGACCTCCTCCTTGAGGAACTCCTTCTGAAAATGTTCATGTTCCTACGAACAAATTTCTGAAAAAATTTGGACCACTAAAATATGTCAACAAAACTTCACAAGATTGATAGCAACTACTCATACAAGTGCCTAGAGGCTATATCAAGCATTCAAACTACTTAGAACTCAAGGAATTTAACATGCAAGCTCATTTTCAGTAGCACCAATAGCAGCAATTTATGCAAAGTATAATCCACTAAGGCAAAAACTAATTGGAGCAATGGAAGAGTCACATACCAAGGAGCAATCCCTCAAAACAGTTTTGGAAATGGAGCTCCGAGCAAAGAGATCGAAAATCTCAAGTTTGGGAGCAAGAACACGAGAGAGAGAGAGAGCTACAAAGATTTTTTTTCTGAAGGTAGGAGATGAAGTGAGCTGAATGGATAAGTGAGCGGGTCCCTGTGGGACCCACAAGGCACTTTGGCGCGCCCTGGGGGGTGGCCGCGCCCTGCTGCCTTGTGGGCAATAGGTGCACCCCCCTGGGTTGTTCTCAGCACCAAAAATTCTTATATATTCCAGAAAAAAATATGTCAAAATTTTATTGCATTCTGAGCATTTTTATTTTTGGGCCATTTTTTATTGCACGGATAATTCAGAAAACAAATAATCATGGAATTTTATTTTATTAAACTATAATTAACAGAGAGCAAAAGGTAGGTACAGAAAGTTGTGCTTACTAAATTCATCAACCACATGCCCTTCAGAAAGAATCCATTAATAAAGTTGATCAAGTCTTATTTGCAAACTATTTCCGAGTGACATGAAACCGAAGAATTTTCGTATAACACTAAGTTACCTCAACGAGGATATGCATCTCCCCAACAATAAGAAATTCATATTTCTTTTTGACAGTAGGAAGAGGAAATTTGAAATCCCCAATAGTGATTGTCGAAACCTTTTCAATACAGTTGATACCATTGACTGAAGTTTGTTTCTTCGGGAAATAAACCGTATGCTCATTACCATTGACATGAAAAGTGACCTTGCTTTTGTTGCAGTCAATAACAGCCCCTGCAGTATTCAAATGTGACGCCCCCGACTCGACCGTGCACTAATCATACACGCAAATGCGCACGATCAAGCCCAGGGACTCACGGGAAGATACCACAACACAACTCTAGACACAAAATAAAATAATACAAGCTTTATATTACAAGCCAGGGGCCTCAAGGGCTCGAGTACATGAGCTCGAGTTACACAAGAGTCAGCGGAAGCATCAGTATCTGAGTACAGATATAATTAGACAAGGTTGCCTTAAGAAGGTTGAGCAAAACAACGACATCTAGATCGAAAAGGCGCAGGCCTCCTGCCTGAGAGCCTCCTAAACTACTCCTGGCCGTCGGTCTCCACGTAGTAGTAGGCTCCGTCGGGGTAGTAGTAGTCGTCGACGGGATGAGCTGGCTCCGGGGCTCCGTCATCTGATCGCAGCAATCGGGTATGGGGAAAAAGAGGTAGCAAAGCAACCATGAGTACTCATCCAAAGTACTAGCAAGACTTACATCAGAACTATGCTAATCATGCTTCGGTATCAAATGAAGGGGCTGTATCTGTGGACTGGACTGCAGAATTTCCAGAATAGAGAGAAGGCCTAGCCTATCGAAGACTAGCGTCTTGCAGCAACAGAAGAGAGTAGAGTAACATATAATATAGTACCAAGTATATATCAGTAACGCCCAGAAATCCTTCCTCGACTACCCCACGAGGAAGAGATCCCGGAGCCATCCTATCAGTTTAGTATCACAAGTATCCAGTTCAAGTTGTAGTAGATCGGGATACAACACTGAGCGTCCTGTTACCGTGGACACGGCTATTCGAATATATAACTTCCCTGCAGGGGTGCACTACTGTTACCCAACACGCTCGATTAACTCTGGCTGGACACACTTTTCTGGGTCATGCCCGGCCACGGCTGATTGACACGACGTAGTCCTACCTAGGCTCCGCAGAGAGGTCCCCGCCGGTCTACATCCTAAGTGCCCAGGGGTCTTGGACCCATTGCCCTTTGCACTCCGGGTCGTTGCGCGCAGGGCTAGCCTCACCACGTTGTGCCTGTGGGTATCTGCTATCAGCCGTGCCGCAATGCTGAACTGGACATCTGACAGAGCTTTCGGCTGATACATACGGCGCCGAGGGCCCCATTAAACCAGTATCCCGCATGGTGGTAGTGCGTATAGGCAAGTGGCCAAGTTAGATCAAATACCCAAATCCGTTAGTGAATTATTAGGAGCTCGCGGAGACGACCAGTGCTTCGGCCGTTCCGACTAGGTATCTCGCGGACCACGACCAAGGACTAGGCCCACCTCTCTCCTAGGTAGTCTCCGCCTGCCCTGTCGCTCCGACTACAGTGTAAGTTCCGTGTCGGCTGTCGGGACAAGTCCCGAGCTACCACCACATCCTGGGTGGTACCGCTAACAGCCAGCCGCCACAGGACTCTCTCGCGGGTACCCTTGGGGTCGGCCCAACTTCAACATTATCTCATGGGTGCTCTTGGAGCCGACCCGTCTTTAACAACGGTCTGAGGTGAAGGTCAAAGTACCCGTGTGTCCATAACATCGTGGGGAATCCGAGGAATCACCCTCGATGGATTCCCATTCGATGTAACCGTCAAGGTGAACTTGGAGGAATCACCCTCGATAAGTTCACACTTGATGGGCTGCACGACAGAGGCATCATCGGAGGTGGTGAAAGAGGAATCACCCTCGGTAACCCACAACCGATTAGCTATTCTACAAAGATATCATCAGGAGTGGTTAGGAGGTATCACCCTCGGCACTCGATAGTAGCTCTGCAGAGTCGTACAACTAAAGGGGTGTGCGGTGCTGTGTTCGGTCTCTGTACATCGATCACGCTGATCGAGTCACCGGTGGTAAAGCATGGCAACAAGGACAAGGGTGTGGGGCCATTGATGGATCACTAACCAGCCTATACTAAGCATTTAGGACAACAGGTAAAGTATCAACAGCAGGTTACAAAATCAGGCTATGCATCAGAATAGGAGCAATCAATTATAGTAGAAAAATCTAATGCAAGCATGGGAGAGAAAGAATGGGCGATATAGGAATGATCAAGGGGGTTTTGCTTGCCTGGTTGCTCTGCAGACAGATACGGATCCTCGACGGTGAAGTAGTCGATGACTGGATCAACAGCGGTCTCGGGGTCTACCGGAAAGAAAGTAACGGAGGGGGAAACAATAAATAACACAGCAAACAAATGCATCACAGATGTATGTCACGGCAAAAAGCGTTGGTGATATGCTCCAATGCATTACTAGGCATTTTAAAAGAAGAGGGAAAATATTTGGGAATATTTTCCCAGCTCCAGGTGATTATCGGTCTATTGATCCGGAGGGGAAGGTTCCATGTTCACCTAGTTAGGAGTGATGGTCAAGCATTTTGATCGCATATTTGGATTCGTCTTATTTTTCTGATCATTTTTCATATATAAATTATTTTCATCCGAGTTATGGTTTATTTTATATGAATTTTCAAAGTTTTAAACATTTTCTGAAAATCCTGGAATTATTTTTAATTCGAAAAGAAACAGTGCAATTTCTTCTTATACTCAGTCAGAGCTAGCCCTAGCCACTGACTGGTGGGACCAGTCAAAGCCCAGTCAGCAGTCAACGGCACAGTCAGCAGGTCAACAGAGTCAACGTTGACTTGGTCAAAAGGTATAGTGGGGTCCACCTGTCAGCTGGCCACAGTCACCGATGACTGGGCCCGGTCAATGCTGACGTGGCAAGGTCAAACTGACCTGTGGGGTCAGTGGGTATTTACATTAGTCTAAACATTTTAATTAGCCGGCTAATCTAATCACTAGGGCCCACTTGTCAGCCACTAGGGTTAACTTAAATAGGGGGGTTAGTGTCTAATTAAGCCGGCCACATCAGCGGTCATCGCCGATGCTAATTCGGCACGACGGAGGAGCTCCGGCCGGCCGTTTCCGGCGGCAGATGGACACGTGGGTGGTACCGCTGGGAAGCTGGAGCTTGCGCGGTTCGGATGGTGGTCGCGGGGTGGCCGGAGATGCACCGTAGCGGCATCTGCGGCGAGCGCAGGGGCGGCCGAAGGCGGAGAATTGCTCGATGGCGACGGCAGGGAGCTCTCCGGCTCGAACCGAAGGACGA
Source organism: Elymus sibiricus (assembly GCA_039707655.1). Taxonomy (NCBI): domain Eukaryota; kingdom Viridiplantae; phylum Streptophyta; class Magnoliopsida; order Poales; family Poaceae; genus Elymus; species Elymus sibiricus. The sequence continues at coordinate 52,395,647 of CM077664.1, read as the reverse complement.
AGCCGACATGGATGACAACGGCGGTCCTCCTGGACATCTCCGTGCGGCGTGGGGTGGCTGGTGGCCGCGGGATCGACGGCGGCGCGTCGGCAACCGCGCTCGGGCGAACGAGACAGAGAGGGAGAGGGCAAGCGAGGGGGACGAGGGAGGGCTAGGGTTAGCAGAGGGGTCGGGGGAGGCCATGTAGGGCTTCTACGACGCTGTAGCTCTGCCGTGTCGACATCTGTGCGGCGCCATTGCGCTCGGGCGCACGCGCAGCTGACACCTGCGGGAGGAAGGAGAAAAGGGCGCTGGTGGGCTGGGCTGCAGTGGCCAGCTGGGCCAAAGTGCCAGGTAAGTGCACAGTGCTCTTTAATCTTTTTCTTTTCTGTAATTCAAATAGTTACTATTTTGCATTTTGCTTTTGCACCAATTGAATTTTGTTGCATATGAAACTTGTCCCATAAATACTTAGCAACATTCTAGGGTGGCACAAAAAGTTTGGGGTCATTTGGAATGGTTTTAATATTTTTAGAAATTGAAAAGGTCAAATAAATTGCTGCTGGTCCACTGTTTTGGTTGCTAGGGTCAATTTGGGAATTTAAATAAAGTTGGTTTTATTTTTATAATTGCTTTGGGATTATTTGCAATATTATGAACTATTTTGCTTGCATATTTGAGGATGCAAATATATGACATGCATTTCAAATTGGATTTGAAATAGATTTTGGACAAGTGGCATTTTGGCATAGTGATCATGATGTCATGGCAACCATTTGAGGGAAGATCATTATAGCATGACACTGGGGGTGTTACAAATCTCCTCCACTACAAGAAATCTCGTCCCAAGATTTAAGAGGTGGAGTAAAGGGGAAGGGATTGGTTACGAAATTGTAACGAGTCTTCTTGGCCAGGTTTCGATCCCGTGGAGTTGCAGTGAGTGTGGATTAAGAGTAGGAAGGGTGGTGACATCTTGCGCCGTCACGACAACAAGACGTGTCAGAGAAAAGTCTGTCAGCTATGTCGGCAACACGTTGGTACCATGGTCGGGTGACGAAGAGAACCATTTTCCTGCTCGTTAAAATGAGGCGGACCAATAGGCAAGGTTCTCGTCCATCGGTGGTTACCGGAATGTCATCAACAATAGTAACAAGGTTTTATTTGGGGGTGTTGACTTAAGCAGGGAATTATCACTGCTCAGATAAAAGCTAGATTACAAGAAAGGTTAAACAGACCAATGGAAAGGAAAATGTGATTATCAGATTAAACAGACCAATGGAAAGGAATAATTGCAGACAATCTAGCTCTCCGGGTGGATGTGAACACGAGAACCTAATGTTAGAGTTAGCAAAATCTTTAACCCGAAAAGAAGAGATATCAGAGTCCCAGAGTAAAGGAGAGAAATAAAAGATCCTAAACCCAACCATTGGCGATGTGGGCCCGTAAGCCACACAACAAGGTTAGTAAAACCGTTTTTCAAAGACTAGACTCAACTTCGGCAAAGGAGTTGGAAAGGGTCTTCCTACAGGTAGCTGGCTCTGATACCAACTTGTGACGCCCCCGACTCGACCGTGCACTAATCATACACGCAAATGCACACAATCAAGCCCAGAGACTCACGGGAAGATATCACAACACAACTCTAGGCACAAAATAAAATAATACAAGCTTTATATTACAAACCAGGGGCCTCGAGGGCTCAAATACATAAGCTCGAGTTACACAAGAGTCAGCGGAAGCATCAGTATCTGAGTACAGATATAATTAGACAAGGTTGCCTTAAGAAGGCAGAGCAAAACAACGACATCTAGATCGAAAAGGCGCAGGCCTCCTGCTTGGGAGCCTCCTAAACTACTCCTGGCCGTCGGTCTCCACGTAGTAGTAGGCTCCGTGTAACACCCCAAAAATTGGGTTATCGATTTTTGTGCTATTATTCCTTCCTAGCTTTTCTCTCCCAAATTTTTCCTTTGGAATCTGGTGAGTGACCAGGTGAATCCAGACAATCCTCAGCCTTTCCATATCTTTCTCATGCTATTGTGCCAGCCAAGCTCCCGTCAGTCAACCCCGAACCTCACTCAAACCCTAGTTCCAAAATATCGGAACTGGAAATCCTGCCTTTATGTTTATAAAGGAGCTATCATTTTCCTTGCTCTGTTAATCCTCCCAAAATTTCTAGAGACCTTCCTTCATCCATAAACCCTAGATGTGCAAAAATATTGCCAAGTCATATGCAATATTTTCCCTCTAGAATTAATTCCTCTTTCTGCCTTTCTGAGGAATTAAATCCAGAAAAATATCTATCCATCTCCAAAGTTCATGAAAACTTGTGGAGATATTCTTTGTGATCATATTGAGCTCTCACAAAAATATTGTCCATAATTAAATAAGGGAGATTGCATTTTCCTATTTAAAGCCAATATTTCAATTTGGGGCCTTTCCAAAGGAACTACCATTTTGGTAGCTAGGAAAAATCCCAAATAATTTGTGGAGCTTCTACTATCCATATATTCATCATTTCCATCAAAATCTCAAGTTCCACAATTCAAATTTTGAGCACAACATCCATTTGCAAATTCTGTCCAGATTTCCAGTTTGCAAAGGAAGTGCTTGTTCCCTTGATCTTTTTGGGCTGAGTTTTTCAGGGTGGTTAACATTGATAAATAATCCCTGGATACCAAAAACCAGCCCATTTCATCTAGCCAATTTTCCTCAGTAAATTATCTAAGTTTCTGTTCAGATTGAATCTCTGTGAAGGAAGTACCCTCATGGATGATCAATTTGAGCTGAAACTTTTCCAGCTATCTCTAATGACCAAGTAATCACTTTACACCAAAAATCAGATAATTCCATTTAGCCATTTGACCCCAGCATCATCATCTTCATTTCTGGCCAGTTTGGTGCTTTGTGAAGGAAGTACCATCTAGACTTGTCCATTTGTGCTGAAACTTGTCCAGGATGACTACCTTACTGTATTATTGACCCATGCCAGAGATCTGGCCAAGAGGAGCACTGTGGTGGCCACACCACGTGTGCAAAGTTTGCTGCTAGGACCTGCTTGACCATGGTGTAGTCACACCAGACCTCTTCCATCCCATCCAGTTGCACAGGTAAACTCAGTGATGCATGGAGAACACGGTAGACATGATTTGGCATCGTGTGGGGCGTGGCACTGCCGTGGCCACACGGTGACCACGGGCAGAGCGTGCCAAACCCGCGCCCTGTGCATTGGAGTCTTCGGGAGGGCGCCTCCAGCGGGTTCGAGCTCGTCCACGAGCGCCGGCGAGCTGCCCACCGCACGCGCGTACCTTCTGGAGCCCTCTCCCCCTCGTCCCCTAGCGCGTGGCCGCCTCTGCCGACATGGATTCCCCGCTCGAGCTCCGCCACGGCAACAAGCTTCTCGGAGCCTCGGCTGTCGTCGGCTAGCCCTCCCCTCGCCTATTTAAGGCGTCCCCGAGCCCCTCCTCTTCACCAGCGAGCCCCAGCCTCTCCCCCTCGAGCTCGAGGAGCTCTCTCCGCGTCCATAGCCGAAGCTCTGCCGCCGCCCGACCCCCTCGCCCACTCCAGCACCCCGGCCTTTCCCTCCTCTCTGCCCGCTACCGCCGCATCCCCTAAGTGCTCGCGAGCCGCCGCCGTCCCCAATCGCGCCGGAGAAGCGCTGCCGGCGCGAGTCCTCTGCTGCCGTTCGGACGCCGCATCCCGACTCGCGGCGCCGGCGCTGTGGGCTCAGCCAGGTGACCGTGCGGCTACCCCTGGGTGCGGTAAGGCGCGGCCAAGCCCCCTCGCTCGTCGGCCGGCCTTCTGGAGCGACGAGGCAACGGCTACGCCGGCGCCGGCCCGCCTCTGCCTCTGTTCGGTCGGGAGGAAGACGACCTGGGAGGAGGAGAGAGAAAGGGATAAGGAGGCCCCACGTGTAAGCCACTAGGAGTTGACCCAGCCGGGCCCGCGCGCCAGCTTAAGTGGAAGCGTATTTTCAGAAATACGTCTTCCACTTGACAAGGCGTATTCGGTCGCGGTTGTAAAAGAAAGTACCCTTTCTGTTATCGAAAGCGAATCTAGAAAATACGCTTCCATTTTCCAGCCGCCGGCCGAAGAGGCTATTTTGCGGGCGTTCACCTGTTAAGAGCTAAAGTGGACAGTTTTCTGTCTGTTTTATCGCTTAACGAACGAACGGCCGTTTCTCCGCGACCGTAACTCCGATTGAGGTAAATCCAATGCCCACGTTTTCAGTTCGTCGAGCCCGTTCCGATGGCATCATTTTCATAATGTTTCCACACTGTGAGAATGACCATTTTGCCCTTGCCCTCAATCAGCCCCCTTCGAGAGGGAAACTTTTCCGGTGTATCTTCCCGCGAGCTCATCGCACTTCTTCCCGGTGACTCCGTCAACCCCAAAGCAAGCCAACCTCTTATCATGAGCTCCGGACTTGCGTGATGACTTTGCTTGCACCCTGTGTGTGTGTGTTGCAGTATATTTCAGATCATCTGTTAGTCTGCATTGCCATAGCCCTGTTATTTCATCTGTGCTAGATACTAGTGTTATTTACCATGTGATATCATGAATTGCTGTCATGTCATATTTTCCCATGCTAGTAACAATATTTTAGTACCATTATCATGTTAGTGCTATGATTTGATCTCATGCCATGATTGTTAGTACCGTTATGATTTTGCTATGCTATTGTTAAGTAATTGTTCTTGCTCATAAATGTGGATGTTATGATGAGATGATGGAGATGTTAAATTGAACTTCTAAAATTAAACCTCCTCCGTCATCGATGGGATCGAGTCATAGTGCCACCGAACCGAGCTTACCCGTGCAGCCACATTTGCCGGTATGGGACGGCCTTGACTTGGTCTAGCTTTGTGCTCTCTTATCGGTACCACCAAAGAGGGAAGGTTATGCGCGCGTGCTACCCTGGCTCGGTAGGCGGCGATAACCTTGTGAGCCCAGTTGTTTGTTTAGCCCGGGAGTCCCCGTTTGGGACAGTTTTGTTTGGCCACGACGGTGGCAGGTGTCACGAGGTGACACAGGGGCCACCCAGGGCATGACTCCGGGGGAGGATGATTGTCGGTGGTACGGTGGGGGAGTCACGGGTTAGGCAAGTTTCGTTGGAGCAGCACCGGTCCACCCGAATGGGAACATGTACTAAGTACGAGGCCGGGAGCTCCATGGTGTGGGTAAAGTGCGCAACCTCTGCAGAGTGTAAGAATCTATTCGAATAGCCGCGTCCACGGTATTGGACACAGTTCGTATTAGGTCACACTATTTGGTCTTAGTCGATCTGGAGGACAAACCTATTATTATAAACTTGCTAAAGAATGTGCTATTAAGTAAATGTGGTAACTTGGACTATGGAATAATTGTGAGCAATCACCATGTGGTTCTGACATGATCACGAGATGGGATCTCTGAGAGTCATGAGTTAGCCCAGCAGGGCAGTAAAACTGAGTGATATCACAACATGGTATTTTAATGCTTCACAAGGGGTAAGTGTAGGGTAGGTTTGAGTTTAATCTTGGATGCCATGCTTCGTATAAGTAGCCATGCCATGCTATGATATGTAGTTGGTATATCTGATCCATGCATGCCATGTTTGATCCATGATTTCCTGTTAATTCCATGCCATGTTTAGATTAAATTCTTATAGAAGCATAGGGCTTGCTTTGTCATCTGCTTGTTTGGATGCTATGTATTTGGTTGTCTTGCGAGTACATTCAAAGTACTCACCTGGCCTTGCACGTGGCCAGTTGCAGGAGAAGATCCGTCGTGCTAGATCGTAACCCAGCCAGTCATGTGAGTTGTGGAGCCCAGCCAGAGACGTCGTTGCCACTGAACCAAGACCTCCGCTGCCATTTAGTTAGCCTTGGAGCCATGTAATATTGTTGTAAGCAACGGTATTGTAAGACTCCATTCCATATAATAAAGCCATTTTTGTGCCTGGAATTGCTGTATCATGTCTCAAGCGTGCGCCAGGTCTTATCCTGGGACTGGCGTGCGTCGGCCCTCTATCGGGGTGCCACAAGACTTGGCATCAGAGCCAGGCTGGCTGTAGGTTACCCTAGCCTTGGACCACCCCTAATTTCAACCGGTAGTGAGCCCAATGGAGTTGACCCATCACTGGCATCCGACACGGCCACTGTTGATCAACAGGCGGCGCAGTCGGAATTGACGTGCCCCTTCCCAGCTGTCCGCCTACCCAGCCATCCCTGGATTGGACCGCGACCCTACCCAGTTGCCGGCCGTGCCAGCGTATCCTTTACCCGGCACAAGAAGGATCCACACCATGCTGGTATGTCCCAGCCTGGCTGCCTATTTAAAACCCCTCCCACCTACGAGTCGCAGCCCTCTCCGTTCAGTAAGCCAGATCCCGGCAAGAGAACCCAGGCCAGTATCTCCAAACCAGCAGCCATGGCTAGTTCTTCCAGAGCACCCACTTTCCATATCCGAACCTTGGCTAATGGTTATCCCAGCTTTCCGCCCATTCTTTCGAGCATGCTCACTCAAGCCCTTGGATGTAGTACTAGCCCGGTGTATCTGGTGTTCCAATCAGAACCCGTCTCTCACCTTTGCCGATTCTATGCGAATGCGCATATCTGCCCAGGTCCAGCGGAGGATGGGAAGCCCTTGACTTTTCAGGGCAAACCCATGCCCACCCCCGCATTGGCTGTCCAGACAGCTGCTGCGGAAGCCATCGCCCGTATTCGTTTCCAGTTCTCGCAAGTAGCGGAGATGCGGGAGTTCCGCTACTTTCCCTCTGCGTCCAGCGAAGGTTGCGAGTTCTTCAGCACAGTCAAAGATACCGACTCGGCAATGGCTCGCCTAGTTCAGTTCATTGTTGCCCTGGGACTGCTGATCTCCGGCATCCTTGGAGAGTTTAAAGCCATTGACCAAAGCACCACTCGGGTTGTTACGGAAGCATACCGTGAGGCCCGTCAAGCTGCATCCCAGGCCACCAGTTCCCTGATGCCAAACCCAGTGCCACCTTCGCAGCTAGTGTTACCCTCAAAGCCCATGAACCCGTGGAACTCTGGCTCTGTCCACCCAAATTCTATTCGAGGAGCTATTCGGCGTCTTCGTCGTCGGGATGTGCTCCGTCAAGTTCCAGTCGCAGCTCCAGCAGTTGAGCCCCAACCTATAGAGGTGTCCGACGATGAAGACGGGAGTTGGCTCAGCCTCCGTCCCCCAGGAGAGCCCCAGCAAGAGTAGAACCCTGTAGTTCGGAGTGAGTTGTTGTTCACTGCCTAGTAAGATTGTGTGTTGTTGTATGCTTGTATTGCTTGTAACTTGTGTGCTGTTGTAATGTTATGTATGTCTGTTTGCTCTGTGTGTTTGGTTCATTTGCCTCTCCGTTAAGCAGAAATGCTCAGCAGGGTCGGCAATGATTTCTTAACAAGATTTGATCAGTAGAGCACTTACACCTAAAAATAATGGACTCGTCCAGAGTCCCTAATGAAATGCGGGCTGGTGTAGGTGTATGTATACCAGGAGTACATACACCCACTAGCATTAAAACACCTTAGTGTAGTCTGCTGGATGTGTTCTTTTCCTTTGCATGTATTTTGCGCTTATATGCATTCTGCATTTGCCTGCATTTTGGTTTGAGTACATTGCATGTGTATTGTGTGAGCAATGTCTGCACGCCAAGTTCATTCCCCTGAGTACAATCGCAGCAGTACTCGGGTGGAATGCAAAGCCGCATACCCTCATCCATTCGCGCTTTCTCCGTTTACCAGCCTCCCAAACCCAGAACTCTGGAGAGCCAGTTCTCCCCTCCCTAGTCCCTAAATCTTTTTCCCAGAGCCCAGCTGCAAACTCATAGAAATTCTGAGAAATTTTATTGCAGCATAAAACGTTACAACCCCTCCAGTCCAAGATTTAAACCTCGATTTGACCCTCATACCCACTCGTACCCGGCACAGATGCCTAGTCTTCATGATCACCGCCGCCTTGGAGAGCCACCACTCGAGTAGCGGCATCACGGCGATCATCGAGGATCATCGCACATAGTAGCAGCGAGAAGCCAACCAATGTCGCCAGCAGACCAACCAGGAGGATCGTGATCAGCTCTGAACCCACGTCCGCCTTTAACGCCTCGCCTCGAGCTCCTGCAACCAAAAGGAGAAGGAGAAGGAGAAGGAGAAGAGGTGAGGTGAGGTGTGAGGTAGAGGGAAGAAACCGCGGTCGTTTTTATAGCCCACGTCCGGTGTACGGTGAGCTAGGTCCTGGAGAACCGCGCGTCGCTCGATCACCGGCGTCCAGGAGGCGAATCCGCGAGCAGTGCCGCCCGGCGCTGGCCCGCGATGGGAGTGCTCTCTGCGTCGACCTCATGCACGTCGCGCACTATCGTCGTAGGGTGTGCTTTATGCCCTAGGGGCTAGGCGCGAGCTGTGCCCAGCCGCACGCGGAACAGCGCGGGAGCGAGAGAGAGCCGTTGGCCGGAGAAAGAAGGAGGCTGCCAGTGGGCCCTGGGCCCACCTGTCAGCAAGAGAGGCCACTGTTCACTGGGGTGTCCCTGGCATTTTTTAAAAAGGAAAATTTTCTTTTTCAGAGCCACGAGAGCAAACCCAGCGACCCCTACCCGTGGAGTAGATTCCGCGTTATCCGTATCTCGATCTGGGTGTACCAATTTTTGGTACTCTTAACTCGGTTGTTTTCAACCGCAGGGTTAAGACCCAACCCAGAGGCTTTTCCAGGAGGCGTAGTATTTGTTTTGAGCTAACCCTAGGAATCTCGAGGACGAGATTCTCTTAAGGGGGGAAGGTTTGTAACATCCCAAAAATCGGGTTATCGATTTTTGTGCTGTTATTCCTTCCTAGCTTTTCTCTCCCAAATTTTTCCTCTGGAATCTGGTGAGTGACCAGGTGAATCCAGACAATCCTCAGCCTTTCCATATCTTTCTCATGCTATTGTGCCAGCCAAGCTCCTGTCAGTCAACCCCGAACCTCACTCAAACCCTAGTTACAAAATATCGGAACTGGAAATCCTGCCTTTGTGTTTACAAAGGAGCTATCATTTTCCTTGCTCTGTTAATCCTCCCAAAATTTCTAGAGACCTTCCTTCATCCATAAACCCTAGATGTGCAAAAATATTGCCAAGTCATATGCAATATTTTCCCTCTAGAATTAATTCCTCTTTCTACCTTTCTGAAGAATTAAATCCAGAAAAATATCTATCCATCTCCAAAGTTCATGAAAACTTGTGGAGATATTCTTTGTGATCATATTGAGCTCTCACAAAAATATTGGCCATAATTAAATAACGGAAATTGCATTTTCCTATTTAAAGCCAATATTTCAATTTGGGGCCTTTCCAAAGGAACTACCATTTTGGTAGCTAGGAAAAATCCCAAATAATTTGTGGAGCTTCTCCTATCCATATATTCATCATTTCCATCAAAATCTCAACTTCCACAATTCAAATTTTGAGCACAACATCCATTTGCAAATTCTGTCTAGATTTTTAGTTTGCAAAGGAAGTGCTTGTTCCCTTGATCTTTTTGGGCTGAGATTTTTCAGGGTGGTTAACATTGATAAATCATCCCCGGATACCAAAAACCAGCCCATTTAATCTAGCTAATTTTCGTCAGTAAATTATCTAAGTTTCTATTCAGATTGAATCTCTGTGAAGGAAGTACCCTCATGGATGATCAATTTGAGCTGAAACTTTTCCAGCTATCTCTAATGACCAAGTCATCACTTTACACCAAAAATCAGCTAATTCCATTTAGCCATTTGACCCCAGCATCATCATCTTCATTTCTGGCCAGTTTGGTGCTTTGTGAAGGAAGTACCATATAGACTTGCCCATTTGTGCTGAAACTTGTCCAGGATGACTACCTTAGTGGATTATTGACCCATGCCAGAGATCAGGCCAAGAGGAGCACTGTGGTGGCCACACCACGTGTGCAAAGTTTGCTGCTAGAACCTGCTTGACCATGGTGTAGTCACACCAGACCTCTTCCATCCCATCCAGTTGCACAGGTAAACTCAGTGATGCGTGGAGAACACGGTAGACATGATTTGGCATCGTGTGGGGCGTGGCACTGCCGTGGCCACGCGGTGACCACGGGCAGAGCGTGCCAAACCCACGCCCTATGCATTGTAGTCTTCGGGAGGGCGCCTCCAGCGGGTTCGAGTTCGTCCGCGAGCGCCGGCGAGCTGCCCACTGCACGCGCGTACCTTCTGGAGCCCTCTCCCCCTCGTCCCCTAGCGCCTGGCCGCCTCTGCCGACATGGATTCCCCGCTCAAGCTCCGCCACGGCAACGAGCTTCTCGGAGCCTCGGCTGTCGTCGGCTAGCCCTCCCCTCGCCTATTTAAGGCGTCCCCGAGCCCCTCCTCTTCACCAGCGAGCCCCAGCCTCTCCCCCTCGAGCTCGAGGAGCTCTCTCCCCATCCATAGCCGAAGCTCTGCCGCCACCCGACCCCCTCGCCCACTCCAGCCCCCGGCCTTTCCCTCCTCTCTGCCCGCGGCCGCCGCATCCCCTAAGTGCCCGCGAGCCGCCGCCGTCCCCAATCGCGCCGGAGAAGCGTTGCCGGCGTGAGTCCCCTGCTGCCGTTCGGCCGCCGCATCCCGAGCCGCGGCGCCGGCACTGTGGGCTGAGCCAGGCGATCGTGCGGCTACCCCTGGGCGCGGTAAGGCGCGGCCAAGCCCCCTCGCTCGCCGGCCGGCCTTCTGGAGCGACGAGGCAACGGCTATGCCGGCGCCGGCCTGCCTTTGCCTCTGTTCGGTCGGGTGGAAGACGACCTGGGAGGAGGAGAGAGAAAGGTATAAGGAGGCCCCACGTGTAAGCCACAAGGAGTTGACCCAGCCAGGCCCGCGCGTCAGTTTAAGTGGAAGCGTATTTTCAAAACTACGTCTTCCACTTGACAAGGCGTATTCAATCGCGGGTGTAGAAGAAAGTACGCTTTCTGTTATCGAAAGCACAATCTGGAAAATACGCTTTCATTTTCCAGCCGCCGGCCGAAGAGGCTATTTTGCGGGCGTTCACCCGTTAAGAGCTAAAGTGGACAGTTTTCTGTTTGTTTTATCGCTTAACGAACGAACGGCCGTTTCTCCGCGACCGTAACTCCGATTGACGTAAATCCAACGCCCACGTTTTTAGTTCGTCGAGCCTGTTCCGATGGCATCATTTTCATAATGTTTCCACACTGTGAAAATGACCATTTTGCCCTTGCCCTCAATCAGCCCCCTTCGAGAGGGAAACTTTTCCGGTGTATCTTCCCGCGAGCTCATCGCACTTCTTCCCGGTGACTCCGTCAACCCCAAAGCAAGCCAACCTATTATCATGAGCTCCGGACTTGCGTGATGACTTTGCTTGCACCCTGTGTGTGTGTGTGTTGCAATATATTTCAGATCATCTGTTAGTCTGCATTGCCATAGCCCTGTTATTTCATCTGTGCTAGATACTAGTGTTATTTACCATGTGATATCATGAATTGCTGTCATGTCATATTTTCCCATGCTAGTAACAATATTTTAGTACCATTATCATCTTAGTGCTATGATTTGATCTCATGCCATGATTGTCAGTACCGTTATGATTTTGCTATGCTATTGTTAAGTAATTGTTCTTGCTCATAAATGTGGATGTGATGATGAGATGATGGAGATGTTAAATTGAACTTCTAAAATTAAACCTCCTCCATCATCGATGTGATCGAGTCATAGTGCCACCGAACCGAGCTTACCCGTGCAGCCACATTTGCCGGTATGGGACGGCCTTGACTTGGTCTAGCTTTGTGCTCTCTTACCGGTACCACCAAAGAGGGAAGGTTATGCGCGCGTGCTACCCTGGCCTGGTAGGCGGCGATAACCTTGTGAGCCCAGTTGTTTGTTTAGCCCGGGAGTCCCCGTTTGGGACAGTTTTGTTTGGCCACGACGGTGGCAGGTGTCACGAGGTGACACAGGGGCCACCCAGGGCATGACTCCGGGGGAGGATGATTGTCGGTGGTACGGTGGGGGAGTCACGGGTTAGGCAAGTTTCGTTGGAGCAGCACCGGTCCACCCGAATGGGAACATGTACCAAGTACGAGGCCGGGAGCTCCATGGTGTGGGTAAAGTGCGCAACCTCTGCAGAGTGTAAGAATCTATTCGAATAGCCGCATCCACGGTATTGGACACAGTTCGTATTAGGTCACACTATTTGGTCTTAGTCAATCTGGAGGACAAACCTATTATTGTAAACTTGCTAAAGAATGTGGTATTAAGTAAATGTGGTAACTTGGACTATGGAATAATTGTGAGCAATCACGATGTGGTTCTGACATGATCACGAGATGGGATCTCGGAGAGTCATGAGTTAGCCCAGCAGGGCAGTAAAACTGAGTGATATCACAACATGGTATTTTAATGCTTCGCAAGGGGTAAGTGTAGGGTAGGTTTGAGTTTAATCTTGGATGCCATGCTTCGTATAAGTAGCCATGCCATGCTATGATATGTAGTTGGTATATCTGATCCATGTATGCCATGTTTGATCCATGATTTCCTGTTAATTCCATGCCATGTTTAGATTAAATTCTTATAGAAGCATAGGGCTTGCTTTGTCATCTGCTTGTTTGGATGCTATGTATTTGGTTGTCTTGCGAGTACATTCAAAGTACTCACCTGGCCTTTCACGTGGCCAGTTGCAGGAGAAGATCCGTCGTGCTAGATCGTAACCCAGCCAGTCCTGTGAGTTGTGGAGCCCAGCCAGAGACGTCGTTGCCACTGAACCAAGACCTCCGCTGCCATTTAGTTAGCCTTGGAGCCATGTAATATTGTTGTAAGCAATAGTATTGTAAGACTCCATTCCATATAATAAAGCCATTTTTGTGCCTGGAATTGCTGTATCATGTCTCAGGCGTGCGCCAGGTCTTATCCTGGGACTGGCGTGCGTCGGCCCTCTATCGGGGTGCCACACTCCGTCGGGGTAGTAGTAGTCGTCGACGGGATCAGCTGGCTCCGGGGCTTCGTCATCTGATCGTAGCAATCGGGTATGGGAAAAAAGAGGTAGCAAAGCAACTGTGAGTACTCATCCAAAGTACTCGCAAGACTTACATCAGAACTATGCTAATCATGCTTCGGTATCAAATGAAGGGGCTGTATCTGTGGACTGGACTGCAGAATTGCCAGAATAGAGAGAAGGCCTGATGTGACGCCCTCTGCTCGACCGTGCACTAATCATACACGCAAACGTGCAAGCTCGAGATCAGAGACACACGGGCAGATATCACAACACAACTCTAAGCTCAAATTTAAACATAAATCTTCATATTACAAACCAGGGGGTCACGAGGACCCGAATACATAAGTCATACAAACAAATAATATCTGGGTACAGACATAGTTAGTCAAGTTTGCCTTAAGAAGGCTAGCACAAACAGCGACACTGATCGAAAAGGCGAAGGCCTCCTGCCTAGGGCCTCCAAACTACTCCTGGTCGGCTGGCTCAACCCAGTAGTACGTGCCTCCGGGGCTCTCCTGGTAGTAGTCTCCTGCGGTGGCGTCTGGCTCCGGGACTCCATCGACTAATTGCATCAAGCGGGTATGGGGAAAAGAAATAGCAAAGCAACCGTGAGTACTCATCCAAAGTACTCGCAAGACTGACATCAGAACTATACTAATTATGCATCGGTATCAAAGGAATGGGGCTATATCTTTGGACTAAACTGCAGAAATGCCGGAACAGAGGGGGAGAGGCCAAGCCTATCGAAGACTAGCATCTTGAAGTATTTCTTGCAGCATCAGAAGAGAGTAGAGCAAGATAATATATAATCAATCATAATTTAGTAACGCCCTGAGATCCTTCCTTGACTACCCTGTGAAAAAGTGATCCCGAGAGCAGTAGTAACAGTTTAATATGGTGACAGTATCCATTTATAGTTGTAGTAGATCAAGATACAACTCCGAGCGTCCTGTTACCGTGGACACGGCTATTCAAATAGATAACTTCCCTGCAGGGGTGCACTACTGTTACCCAACACGCTCGATCACATCTGGCCGGACACACTTGCTGGGTAATGCCCGGCCTCGGGTGATCGACACGACACAGTCCTACCTAGGCTCAGCAGAGAGGTCAACACGCCGGTCTAAATCCTAAGCACGAAGGGGTCTTGGGCCATCGCCCTTCGCACTCCTGCACGTTACGTGGCTGGTCAGGGCCCAGGCGCGACACTGAATACACCAGTGACGTAACCAGCCCACCCCAACGATCAGCCCGCATCTCTGAGCTACGACGTCTGAAGAGCTTTCGGCTGATACTACGACGTAGAGGGTCCCATAACCATTATCCCACGTGGTGGTAGTGCGTATAGGGCTAACGACCCACTCAGATCAAATACCCAAATCTGTTAGGCGTATATTGTAACTCGCAGAAACGAACAGGGTTCCTGTCGCTCCGACTTGGTAAAACATATCGCGCGGGTGCTCTTGGAGCCGACCCGTCTTTAACATTGTTCTCTCGCGGGCACCCTTGGGGCCAGCCCGACTTTAGCAATTTAAGTATGATAGAATTGTAAGAATTTCCGTGATCATCACCCAGAGTGATCACGGCCCGATATCAAGCGTGGCAACCGGACAAGGGTGATGGGCTACCGATGAATCAATAGTAGAACTAACTAAACATCGTGGGACATCAGGTAGAGTATCAATAGCAGACGACAAAATCAGGCTATGCATCACAATAGGTGCTATCGGAATAACAACAGAAGCAATTCTAATGCAAGCATAAGGGAGAGAGAGAGAGAGTGGGTGATATCTGGATGATCAAGGGGTTTTGCTTGCGTGGAAGCTCAGCTGAAGGGGTCTGGTCGTCGGCGACGTCGTCGTACACTGCAGTGTCATCGGCAGTCTCGGGGGCTATCGAGAGAGAAGGAGGGGGAAGAAACAATAAATACACGGCAATAATGCAACAGCGATGCATGACATGCCTAAAGGACATGCAGAGGTGATATAATGCCTATCTAACTATATTAGATAATTTAGGAATTTATTCTACTAAAGTCATGCACTATTCATCCATCGAATACGGGCAAAAAGTCCCATGTTCAGTATGTTAGAGGGGTGTGGCAGGTAAGTGGATGGCATATTCGGATTCTTCATATTTTTCTGATCATTTTTCATATATAAATTATTTTCATCCGAGTTACGGTTTATTTTATATTATTTTTCAAAGTTTTACTGATTTTGTGGAATTTCTGAGATTATTTAATTTAAATTGAATTATCCGAAACAGTGCAGGCTGACGTCAGCATGACGCATGCATGACATCAGCAGTCAACTGAGCGGTGGACTGGTCAACCTGACTAGTGGGACCCAATGGTCAGTGACACAGAACTAATTAGGATGAAATTTAAACTAATCCGAGTTAATTAGCGGGTGGACCCCACATGTCAGTGACTGATTACTGATTAAATTAATTAATTAATTAATAGATTAATTAGTATTTTTATTTATTTAAAATCATTTAAACGGGGTGGGACCCGCGTGTCAGCGACACGGGTGCCCAGTCAGCCGAGTTGACTCGGTCAACTGGGCCCGCGGACCCACCCGTCAGCGACACAGAGGTAGGCCAGGCCGTGCCACATCGGCGACGACCGGCGACTCGCCGGAATCACGCCGGCGAGCGCTCCCGCGGCGGATCTTCGCCGGAGATGCTCGGGATTCGCGTACAGGCAGCCATTTGCCGCGTTTTCGGGCGCGTTCGAAAGCTGGCGGTGGGCCGCATCCAACGGTGGCGGTTGTGGCGGCGGGGGTGGCCGGAATTGAGCACGGCGAGCTCATTGGCGGACGGCCAGAGTCGGGCAAGTTCAGAAATGCGGCTGCAGGGTTCTCTCGGGCGCGCGAAGTAGCTAGGCAGGGTCTACGCGGCGCGGCGAGGTCGATGGGCACGAGTGCGGGGCCATTTGGTCGCCGGATGATCACCGGCGACGAGCTACGTGGCGGCGAGCTCAGGCATGTCGGGGACAACAGCTACGGCATCGGAACCGCACTGGGAAGAGGGGGAGAAGACGGCGAGGCTCACCAGGAGCCTGTAGATGTGCTAAAGTGGGCGCGGGGAGGCGGGACGGCGACAAATCGACGGCGGCGATGCGGGCGGCCGAAGCTTGAAGATGACCTCGTCGGCGTCGATGTGGGGGCTCCGAGATCAAAGCAGTTGGGGCGGAGGGAGTAGTCGAGGACGGCGGTGACGCTGGACACGGCGGAGCGGCGATCGGGAGGCGGTGGCCGCGATTTCTAGCGGCGGCCGATCATGGCGGCGTCGGGTGAGGTGGGGGAAGACGAGGGAGTGAGGGGGAAAAGATCTCGGGCTGGCTAGGGTTGACGCGGCAGCATTCTTATCCACCCCAGGGGTGGCCTGTAGCGACGCGGACGAGCGGGCGCGGCGGGGACGGCGACCGGCGACGGGCGCGGCCGGACGCATTCGACCGGGCATGAGCAGTAGGAAGGGGAAGGTGGGGCGCGGGCTGGGCCGGTCGGCTGACTTAGGCCCAGTCAGTGCGGCCTTTTTCTTTTCTTTCTTTTCCTTTTCTGTTTTTCCTTTTTAGTTTCTGTTTTGCAATTAGTTTAGGCACAAATTAAGTTTAGTAAAATATGTGACTTGGCCAATTAAATAATATGCAATATTTAGCACTACCAGAAAATGGTTTGGTGAGTAAATGATTTCATTTGATTTTTATTTAAATGATATGGACTAATTATTGCTGTTTTGATACTGTTTTGATGATGATAGGGTCACTTAGTGAATTTTAGTGATGTTGTTTTTCTTAGCAAAATTAGTTATGGATTATTTGCTATTTATTGCACATTTTAGTTTCCAATTTGGAGCAACTTTTATTTTTACTTCAAATTTGAATTTCAATTTGAATTGGAATTTGAAATGAGATATGATGCAAATGATGATCAAGCACTGTTAAGCATGGTGACTTGGCATTATAAAAAGGTGATTACTGTTGCTAATACATGGGGGTGTTACAACTCTCCTCCTCTAAAAGAAATTCTCGTCCCGAGAATTAAGAGGTAGGCTGAAAGAAAGCGGGGTATTCTTCACGAAGACGATCCTCACGTTCCCAAGTGGCTTCATCTTCAGAATGATTCGACCACTGAACTTTAAGGAACTTGATTGCCTTCTGACGGGTTCGACGTTCAGCTTGATCAAGAATGCGGATCGGATACTCTTGATAAGAAAAATCCTCTTGCAATTCAAGCATTTGATGATCCACTACTCGGATAGGATCCTTGAAGCAGCGACGGAGTTGCGACACGTGGAAGACATCATGAACTTGAGAAAGGTTCGGCGGCAATTCCAGTTGATATGCCACTTCTCCACGTCTTGCGAGAATGCGAAACGGGCCAATGTAGCGAGGAGCTAACTTGCCTTTGATCCCAAAACGGTGAGTGCCTTTCATCGGAGTGACGCGAAGGTAAGCTTGTTCGCCAGGTTGATAGACCATTACCTGGTGTTTTCGATCATAGTTGCTCTTCTGGCGAGACTGAGCAGCTTTCAAATGTTCACGGACAATGCGGACTTGTTCTTCGGCTTGTTGAATAATGTCCGGACCGAAGAGTGGCCGTTCCCCAGTTTCGGACCAATTCAGAGGGGTTCGGCACTTACGTCCATAAAGAACTTCGGATGGTGCCATCTTCAGACTAGCTTGGTAGCTATTGTTATATGAGAATTCAGCATACGGGAGAGATTCCTCCCATTTCTTACCGAATGAGATGACACAAGCTCGAAGCATATCTTCAAGCACTTGATTGACTCGTTCAACTTGTCCCTAGGACTGGGGGTGAAAAGCGGTGCTGAAAGACAGATGAGTTCCCATAGCTTCTTGGAAACTGTTCCAAAACCTTGAGGTAAAAAGGCTGCCACGGTCTGAACTGATCTCCAACGGAACACCGTGGAGTGACACAATTCTGGAAACATATAAGTCTGCTAACTGACTAGCAGTGATCGTCTCCTTGACTGGCAGAAAGTGAGCAACCTTTGAGAATCGGTCTATGACGACAAAAATAGCATCATGACCCTTCTGCGATCTGGGAAAACCAGTGATGAAATCCATTTCGACTTTGTCCCATTTCCATTCAGGAATAGCAAGTGGTTGCAGAGTTCCAGCAGGCCTTTGATGTTCTGCTTTGATGCAACGGCAGACGTCACACTCAGCAACATAGCGAGCAATGTCATGCTTCATATCAGGCCACCAGTACCGTTGACGAATGTCTTGGTACATCTTGGTGCTACCGGGATGAATTGAAAGAGGCGTATCATGAGCTTCTTTCATAACATCCGAACGAGAGTCCAGATTATGCTTTCTGGGGACCACTAGGCGGCCTTTGAAGAACAAGGTACCATCATCGTCAACATGGAAGAATGAAGAATTTCCCTTGGAGAGGTATTTCTTAATCTTCTCGACTTCAGAGTCATATTTCTGCCTTGTCTTGATGTTGCACTCGAGGTCCGGCTCAACAACCAGGGTATGTGAAGGTTCAATTTGCGAAGCTCTTCATAAAGAAGGGGTTGTGCTTGCTGAACCATGAGGTTGTTGCAATAAGACTTGCGGCTCAAGGCATCGGCCATTACATTAGCCTTGCCAAGGGTATAAGAGATATCCATGTCATAATCGGCTATTGTCTCGAGCCATCTTTGTTGACGGAGGTTCAAATCTGGTTGAGTATACATATACTTCAGACTTTGGTGGTCCGTGTATATCTCGCAACGATTACCAAGAAGGTAATGTCGCCACAGCTTCAGAGCATAGATAACTGCTGCTAACTCGAGATCATGTGTTGGATACTTATCTTCGTGAGGACGCAACTGACGAGAGCCATAAGCAATCACTTTGCGCTCTTGCATTAGGACACAGCCTAATCCTTGACGGGATGCGTCACAATATATCACAAAGTCCTTGCGGGTATCAGGGGGAGCTAGCACTGGGGCAGATGTCAACTTATCTTTAAGTGTTTGAAAACTTTCTTGGCATTTGTCTGTCCACTCAAACTTAACGCCTTTGTGGAGCAGATCAGTCGGTGGCTTAGCAATCTTGGAGAAGTTCTCGACGAAACGGCGGCAATAGCTAGCAAGACCGAGAAAACTTCTGACTTGCTTGACATTCTTCGGGGGAGTCCAGTCAAGAATAGCCTGAACTCATTCTGGGTTAACAACAATGCCATCCTTGGAAATCACATGACCAAGATAAGTCACCTCAGATAACCAAAATTCACACTTAGAGTATTTGGCATAAAGCTGGTGTTCTCGAAGTTTTTCCAATACAAGCCGAAGATGTTCGGCGTGCCCTTCTTCATTCTTGGAAAATATAAGGATATCATCCAAATAAACCACGACGAACTTGTCGAGGTAGTCCATGAAGATATAGTTCATCAATCGAGAGAAGGTTGCTGGAGCATTAGTTAATCCGAAGGACATAACGGTGTACTCGTATGATCCATAACAAGTAACGAAGGTGGTCTTCGGGATATCCTCCTTACGAACTCGGATCTGATGATAACCCAACCTTAAGTCGAGTTTAGAGAATACAGAGGACCCAGCAAGCTGATCATAAAGATCGTTGATCCGGGGAAGTGGATATTTGTTCTGGATTGTTGCTTGGTTAATAGGTCGATAGTCCTGCACCAATCGGTTAGTTCCATCCTTCTTCTTAACAAAGAGAGAAGGTGCTCCCCAAGCAGAAGAACTGGGGCGGATGAAACCCTTTTTAAGTGACTTGTCGATTTCCTCCTTAAGCTCAAGGAGTTCATGCGGCGGCATCTTGTATGGGTGCTTAGCAATAGGGGTAGTGCCAGGTTTCAAGTCGATGACGAACTCGACGGCTCTAACAGGGGGTATTCCTGGAAGTTCTTCTGGAAAGACGTCCGGAAAATCGCGAACGACTGGAACGTTCTCAATTCCCTCAAGAGGTGAAGCGTTCAAAGCATTCAGAGCATAAATCTGAGCTTCGGAATTCCGAGTAATGTGGGCGGTGTAGTTCACTATCTCATCGGAGGGGTGAAGAAGTTGGACGACTTTGGTGGCACAATTGATTGAAGCAATGTGAGTTTTCAACCAATCCATTCCCAGAATGAGGTCTATGGTGGAAGTTTTTAAGATGATGGGGGAAACAAGGAAATTTAACCCTTTGATTTCAACAGTGACGTTGTGTGCCATCATGGTGGTTTGACACTGACCTCCAGGGGTGCGGACAACTATTGGTACGTTCATCTTTTGAAATGCAATGTCATGTGCTAATGCAAATGCTTCTGTCATGAATGAATGTGATGCTCCTGAATCAAATAAAACAGAAGCGGGTACTGAGTTAACGAGAAGGGTACCCATCACAGTGTCAGGTTGATCCTGAACTTCTTCGATGTCAACGTGGTAAGCTTGTCCACGTCCATAAGCAGCAGGCCCAGTATTATAGTTGCGGGTCTGGTTGTTGCCACGGCCATTTCGAGGAAGTGCCAACTGATTCTGACTCTGGCAGCAGTCTTTGGCAAGGTGACCTAGGCGGCGACACTTGAAACATAGACCATCTTCAGGACGAAGAGGAGCAGCACGCGGTGGATCAGCTTGAGCTCTTGGCTGCCTCGGTGGTGGAGGAGGCAGACGGGGTGCAGCATAGGAAGGCCTGAGTGCAGGGGCAACTGGACGATACACGCTGTTGGGAATCTAGATCCGTCGCTTCTGTGCGGAGCTCGAAGATGAGCCAACGTCACGATAGTGATTCTGCGACTTCTTGTGCTCCATCTGAGCAGTCTCAACCAGGATAGCCTTGTTCACGAGGGTGGCAAAGTCGGTGAAGTCTTGAGCAGCAAGTGCAAGCTTGAGGTCTGGGTGGAGTCCATTACAGAACTTCTCTTGTCTACGAGCATCAGTGGCTATGTCTTCTTCAGCATAGCGGGATAGGTTAAGGAATTCTCGCTGATAAGCTTCGACAGTCCTATTGCCTTGAGTGAGGTTGCGAAACTCTGTTCTCTTCTGATCCATGATTCCCTGAGGAATGTAGCTAGCACGAAAGGCAGTCTGGAACTCGGGCCAAGTGATGACTGTCCCCTCAGGTAGTGAACGCCTGTGGGTGGACCACCATTGAGCAGCGGGGCCCTTCAAGAAGTAGGACGCGAAGGTGACAAGGTTTTCAGGGGCGACACTGGCAGATTCCATCTCGTAGGCGATGTCGCGAAGCCAGTCATCAGCATCCAGTGGCTGTTCAGAGTTGCGGTAAATAGTTGGGTTGAGACGTACAAACTCCTGCAGAGTTATTGGGGCAGGTGGCTGGTTCTGAGCATTCTGGTTCTGTTGCGGGAACTGAGCCATGATTCCAACCATGAACTGGCGGTTCAGCTCGAACTGCTACATCATAGCTGCCATATAGTCTGGCGGGGTGGATCGTTGGCACCACGGCCACGACCACCAGGTCTAACCATCCTGCTAAAAATTTAACAGGGGGTAGTTTAGTAAAAACAACTGCAAGTGTTTAGAGACAAACATGATGTAACACGACGACGAATAAGTAGTGCAATAGATACATAACAGTAGTCAATTAAGACATACAGATCCATACACAGAGTCAGTTACACGCGGACAGCATAAGTTCGCAATTTAAACAGCTAGACATACTAGGCGGCGCGCAGGCACGCGGTGAGGAATACACAACGAGACATATCAAAGGCTACATCAACGTCGGGGAAAAGCACTGAAACGGGGTAACTTCAAGTGCGGACGATGAGTATCCACGGCAGAAAATTCCTGCTCTCCGTGTGCACTCTGATGAAGAACCCGATCTCGAACTGGAAGAAGAGGTCCACGTGCAGGTGTGTGACCTCCAACAGCAGGCCAATCAATACCTGAAGGCATCTGAGTCCTGCGCGGGTAAAGGATGTACTCTGGATGTATCCCTGCATGAACAGCTGGCAGCAACTGTGTCATAGCATCGTAGAGATGCGCTCAAGTGGCAAACAACTCGACGGCAAGAGCCCGGGCAGTGCGATCCAAAGCCTGAGTGCACTGAATCAAAACCCGCGGGTCGTATCGACGACGCTCGAGAGGGGCACAGACAACTGCGTAGTATCCGGTAGCATCTCCAGTAGGGGCATACGGGATGTATCGGAACTCGGAGTCATCCAAGCGACTATGCTCTCCACGGAGACGTGCGACAGCAGAATAGGCAGCATCATGGACTGCCATCTCAATCGTCACACCGATACCGTGAAATGTGTGCAACTCAGTGTCGGAGTTGTCCCGCTGATCAAAAATACGAACATCAACATGATACTGCACCTGGTTGAACTCGTGGAAATCCTCGTAAACCATGTACTCGGGGTACCAGCGGTAACCCAGTCTGGTCAGGAGGGCGATCAGGACAGCTGGAAAACCAAGGGCATCACGAGCCCAAGTGCGAAGTACAAGCTGCGTCGTAGGGCGCGGCGGAAACAAGCGATCCATCTGAAACAGAGGAAATTCAAGATTGTCAAATGACAGTGTGAAATGTATATAATAACTTGGAAGGAAAGGTCAAACAGACCAATGGAAAAGGAAATGTGATTATCAGACTAATCAGATCAATGGGATGGAATAAGTGCAGATAATCCAGCTCTCCGAGTGGATGCGATCACGAGAACCTAGAGTCAGAGTTTAGTAAATTTTTAACCCGAATAGAGGAGAGAATAGAATCCCAAAGTAAAGAAGAGGAATAAAAGATCCTAATCCCATCCATGTGTATCATGGGCCCGTAAGCCACACAGCACTGTTAGTAAAATAGTTTTTCAATGACTAGACTCAACTTCGACCAAGGAATCGGAAGGGGGCTTCCTACAGGCAGTCGGCTCTGATACCAACTTGTGACGCCCTCTGCTCGACCGTGCACTAATCATACACGCAAACGTGCACGCTCGAGATCAGAGACGCACGGGAAGATATCACAACACAACTCTAAACTCAAATTTAAACATAAATCTTCATATTACAAACCAGGGGGTCACGAGGACCCGAATACATAAGACATACAAACAAATAATATCTGGGTACAGACATAGTTAGTCAAGTTTGCCTTAAGAAGGCTAGCACAAACAGCGACACTGATCGAAAAGGCGAAGGACTCCTGCCTAGGGCCTCCAAACTACTCCTGGTCGGCTGGCTCAACCCAGTAGTACGTGCCTCCGGGGTGTTGGGGAATGCAGCAGAAAACAAAAAATTTCCGACCTACGCACCAGCCCAGGACCACTATGGAGACTGCATACAAGGTTTGATCCTTTTCGTTACCGACTCGTAGCGCAGCGGAAGTAGAGTCGATGACGATCGGCGGTGCAGATCCCCGCAGCTAGGATTTACAACCTCCCAACCGCGAGGATGTACTCCCTCGTTAGCTCATCGGACGGATCTCCGGGCAGCCCTTCGGGAGGCCTCGGGACAGTCCCTCGGATAGTCCCACCGGACGGATCCTCGGACAGCCCTTCGGGAGGACCCTCGAAACTCGGACGGTCACTCGGACAGCCCTTCGGGAGGACCCTCGAAACTCGGACGGTCACCCGGACAGCCCTTCGGGAGGCACTCTCGAACTAAGACCGAAACTACGATCACTCTACAGAGTTGCACACATATGGTGTCATCTATCCGGCAGGGCTTCGCCGTCCAGAACTAGTTCCTGCCGGAACCCAGACAGCCTTTCGGCTCTACGAAACTATTTCGTGGGAGGGAGAGAGAGAGCCAGACGAGCATGGCATGTGTATGAGAGCAAGGGATGAGAGTGGAGTGCACCCCTCCACCTCCATTTATAAGAAAGCCAAGGGGTAGGGTGGTTTTACAATAAAACCCAAAATGCACATGAATGAAGTCCTTCACAAGGGCATAAAGGTGAAGCCATGGGACAAGTGGGGCTCCATGGAGGAGCCCCTCATGTGGCCGGCCACCCCTTAGTGGGTCCCCCCAAAGGGGTTCCTATCCATCCATGTCAGCCCCAAAGATCTTTTGAGCAAAAGCCTAAAAGAGTGGCTTTCCAAAAAGTAATCCAAAAAGCACTTTCACTATTCACGAAGACATTTTTCTGCGTCCGTTAAATCCCAAATTATTTCTGTGTGCCTAGAACAATTCCAGTACCCACTAAAACAATTTTGAACACATTCCGAAACAATTCCGAAACAATGTTTTTCTTCAGCGAAAAGCTACCATAGCGGTTCCGGCTGCTCCGGAACATTTCCGGTTTTTTCTCCGAAAAAATCCCAGAAGTTTCCAGAACGATTCTGGCACCCTCCAAGAATTTCCAGACGTGTGCTGAAACCAATTTGACTTAATGGTATACCCTGAAACAACTTTTCAGTTTTACCGAAACTATTCCAGTGTTCTCTCCGGAACGTTTCCGTTTCGTCCGAAACTTTTTCGGAGATTTTCTCTCAGACTCCCTGTCTAGTATTCAGCAGATAGATGACCCTTAAGCGTGTGACCCTATAGGTTCGGTGAAGTATAGACATGACCGGAACTCTTTCCGATCAATGATCAACATCGGAGCCGTGGACACCCATATTGACCCCTATACCCACACGAATGAATATTCGAGTGAACCTCTAGTTGCCGTGTGCTATTCCTGTTGCTTCGCGATATGTTACAAATACCCGAGGTGCGAATCATCGGCATCCCTGTGGATCAACACTTGTCCACAATGCCAGTTACCTCGTTACCGGTTTTGTTCTCTTTTCTCGTTTCCGTGTTCCGGCATCCTTGTGATCAAATCACAATGTGTCTGGCCAGACGATGATGGATACCATAACACCGAGAGGGCCTAGAGATATCTCTCCATCGTCGGAGGAGAAAATCCCAATCTTGAGCTATCAAGTCCCTTGACACACTTTTCCATTAACCCGTAAGCTGCCGTAATAGCCACCCATTTACGGATGACGTTTAACAAACCCCAAAGTTCATGAAGCAAGCATGAAGAAACTCGACACTCTCATGGTTTAAGGAATTATGCAAACATTAACTTCTCTATGTTATTAACCATTAACTTGTGACGAATGAATCTCATAGCATAACATCAATTCGGGTCGATTCAACACAAGTGTTCTCCTAACATTGTGCCCTCAAAGTTGCCGGCATAGTCATGCCCATGATCAGGAAAAACAGAACCATCATGCAACACTTGAGCTAGTCTTAGAGGCCAGACTAGGAATACTTTTTACCATTTATTATTCCACACGTGCATATGAGTCTTCCTTCGAGCCTCGTGGTTATTGCAGACTCGAGAACCATAGCAGTTATAGCACGGAATATAAACTTAACTACAAACATGGAGATAAATAATAACATTTATTATTGCCTCTAGGGCATATCTCCTACAGACTCCCACTTGCACTAGAGTCAATAATCTAGTCAATGCTAATGCACATTACACCTGTGGCATACCGGTGTAAAATTTGCTTCGCATGTGGTATAGCCTGATGTCCAACGGATCTGACAACTTCAGTTCCGTGTGTATCTTTGCATGTCCTCGCGTTTTCACGCTTTCACAAAATTCATATTTTGTGTGGACTTGGCTTCGTATATATGTGAATCACTGGTCAAACCTTGATTCCTCAGACTGAGCTATGGAGCAACTATCTTCAATAGTGTTCCATTGACCAAAGCCATCTTGGAATCATACTAAGTTCATGAATGAACTGTACGATTCAACATCTTCTATGTCGCTTTGAAAGCGGCAACATACTTAGCCTTTGTTATAGAATTTGCCACAGTAACCTGTTTGGAACGATTTCCAAACACCGTGCCACCATATCGTGTATTACACAAGAAACCCTTAACTTAAATCGAAAATCGCATGGAGTATTGATGAAGACTGTATCGATGTAATTACTTACAACGAGCACTTCATAATCTCTGCTTGCGAGAAAACATGTCATCAGTGCTACTCCAGTACTCAATGACATTTTTCACTGTTGTCCATGATCATTACTTTGATCACTTTGGTATCTATACTCGCAACTCCTTGGGAGTACTGGACATATCTGGTTGTTTTACATACCATGGAATACATGATTAATCCAAACACGAAAGTGTGTGGAATCTCCATCATGTATTTCGCTCATCAGTGTTTTGGGACACCGAGTCTTGCAAAAACCCTTTCCATGTGACTTCGGCAAGAATCACTCCTTGGCGTTTTAATGCTAAAATGTTTTAGCATCTTGTCAATATGTATTTTTGGCTTTAGCCTATTAGGCAATTCTATCTCATAGATAAATATGCCTAATATCAAGGCTATTTAGCCTAAGCACTTCATCGAAAAACTATTTTCAATGAAGTCCTAATTCGTGTCAAGAAATTTATATTATTTCCAGTCAACAATGTGTCAAGCACACAAGGTTTTTTGGAAATATTATTATGCTCCCACTTACTTTCTTGTAACCACAAGCATCTTCGTTATCCATTGATGAAATCAAACTCTTTTGACTATTTCATCAAAACGAACATTCCAACTCCATTTCGCTCTCTTCTGTCCATTTCTGGAACTCTGAAGTTTGCATACTTACTAGCATCCTCTAGACAGACAAAATACCTTGGACTGTACCACATGCAAGTCCTAGGTTGCATTTCCATCACATGGAAATCCTTTTGGCATCCATGTATCATATCTCAAGATTGAAATATGTATTAATTGCTACTTTAACCCGATCTGACTTTAAGCATCGCTACGGTGCGACAACCTCATCGTAGTCAACTCCTTGAACTTGTTATTGCAACAAGTCGAGCTTTATGGATAAAACATTTTATCCACATCAGTTTATAGTTCCATTAATGTTCGTTAGACTCTAAGTCTTCCGAAGGGTTTATCAAGATATAATCTTGAATCATTTGTATGGAAACTATTTCGGATTATATTGGCATTTAGCCAATTCCGGAGTCAGGGCCCATCAACGCTTCCTTGTGTATTGTAGGTATACTGTTGTCTAACAACAATATCTCACTTGCGCACCTGAGAGGTTTGCACAAGTTTTGCCTACGTGGTTCAGTTTCAAGTTCGACTGAAGTCCATACATCTTATGTAGAGGCTTCCGTATCAGTCGCAGTAGGAAACTCTGGAATCACTTCCAAGGTTCCTTTCCTTTGATCTGGTGACGAAGATACTGTTATCTTGTCGAGTTGCACTGTTCTCCCAATCACCTTTTTGCAAGAACCATTCTCTTTAAAAGCATTCCGTTCTTGGTGGCAAACCTTTTTGCCTCGGTATAGTGGTGGAGGAATTCCCAATTACTTGGGATAACCTACAAAGTAGTATTTGTCTGATTTGGAATAGGTTTGTAAATATTTTACACAAGCCCCATATTCCAAATGTTAAGAAAAGACAAAGCATGGTTGGGCGTACCATACCATGGCGTCATTTCAACAGACCTGATGGTGCTCTTTTCAGTGTAAAAGCCGCAGTCTCTAAAGCATTACTTTTAAAAGGGATAATGGCAAATTGATTTATGTCATCTTTGATCTTACCATGTCATAAATGGTTTGATTACATCTTCGCGGATGTACCACTCACAGTGGAGTTCCGGGAGGTGTAAGTTATGAAACTCTTTTCACAACTCATCAGACATTCGCTAAACTTGTAACTCAAACATTCCTTTCGGCAATCTAGTTTGCAGAAACATATTTTTCTTGTTACAATAATTTCTACTTCATTTTTGAAAACCTTATGAATGATTTCAAAAGATCCAGACTTCCGTCTCATCAAGTAAATATCCATATATCTACTTGAGTCATTTCTGAAGATAGACAAATCCACTGCTGGCAACAACATTTATCGGACTACATACATCAAAATGTATGATCACCAATAAGTTCGTTGCTCGTTCCTTATGGCCTGTGAACGGTATTTCAGTCACTTCACTTTTCGGAGGAAAGTTGCAAGTGTCAGATGATTCGTAATCAAACGACTTCAAAATCCATCATTATGGAATTTCTCCATGCGGGTTTCTCCAATGTGACCAAATGCAGTGCCACACATGTGTGGTATTCTCTTAGTCTTGCGACATTTAGCGTCAGTGTTATGGATGTATCATATTACCATAAATATTCATAAGATACATCCCATACACGATGGAAGCATGGCCCTTATGTTATTCATGATTCCGAACAACAATTGTTCTTTCATGAACAACACTCTTGCAACAAACATTATGCAAATGGGCTAGAGTGTATAAAACTCTAAAATGATTTATGAAAGTAAATACAGAGGTAATGTATTATTATCAATATTCATAACATACATCTCATTCATAATGAAAGTATGGCCCTTAAGTTATTCATAACATCGAACATCAAAAGTTCTCTTATGAACAACCTTCTTGCAAGATACCTTATGCAGTGGGCAAGAGTGCGTAAAACTCTAAAATGAATTATGAAAATAAATACATAGGTAATACACCGATGGAATGTATAGTAACATTTACTATGTTCCCAGCGCGTATCTGAACCTCACTCCGGCCAGTCTTTTAGGCCGTAGTAGTTCTTGCATCGAATTGCAACGGAAAGCAATCGAGCGGGTATCTCTGTGATCAACTCACAATACGCAAGAATCAGTGATTAACATGTTTAATCATAATTCCCAAGAACTATTTCTTTGACCAGCCTTCTATACATCAACAGCTTGTATGACTTTCATACATGAGCTGGATATTCCAGTCTTCTCCCTTTTTGCCTTTATACTTCTAACAGTTTTAACTTTTAGTATTTCTCCTACTCTCAGAAGAAGCACTCAACTTAAGAGTGGCGTTAGCCCCGGACTTCCTAGGTGTGTAAGTCATACCAACACCCTTCGGACATTTCCTTTCCCTTAAAGTTGTTGTTTTATTCACCTATATGATAGGCGTTCTTCTGGATCCCTCTGTCATTAGTCAAATGTATAGTAAACACTTTTACTAATAGTTTGCAAAACAAACATTGCTTTGGATATCACATATCTTTTAGCCTTTGTTTGTGTCTGAAAATGATTTTCAGTTCCATGAATATCACATAGCTATCCCAAACTTTTGAAGTTCGGGTCTCATGGAAGCAAACATATTGCACTTGACCGTAACGGAATTCTAGCTTTTGGATCGAAGGACGAGAGTCACATTATCCATAGCATCAGCGGGAGAATACCAAAAGCATGCGATAGGACAAAGTCCTTCTCGGCACTTTTGAGGACAATCCTCACATTACGTTACCAACCGTAAAGTTTTAACCAGATATTTAACAGCTATTCAATTTTAACAGGGAAGGTGGAAACGCGAGCCATTATTCTACAACTATTATGCAAATCACACTTAGAGAAAGTTCATAATTAATTGCACTGAGAATTAAACAAGTTAATTCTACAGTGCGCTCCCACTCAAATCAATATCTCTCATAATTGATTGTGAGTGATACAAGACCCGTGTTTCAATTCAACGCCCACTACTAGAAAAAGGCCTATTAGTGGCGCACCTGTTTTCGTTAGTAGTGGCGCACTATAGGTGCGCCACTATTAACACGCCACTAGTAACAGATAGTAATGGCGCACCTCTGGTGCGCCATTAGTAATCCAGATAGTAATGGCGCACCTCTGGTGCGCCACTACTAACCCTTAGGTGCTCCACTAGTATTCCCTCTAGGTGCGCCACTAATAGCCTTATAGGTGCGCCACTAGTAATAAAGGAAGGTGCGCCACTAATAAGGGCTGAAATGCGCCACTAGTAATGTATTTGGAAAACAAAAAAAAATCCAAATTTACAGAAAACAACCTATAAGGAAAAATAATTTAAAAACAAAAAATGAAATAGAATCATAATTTTTATTATAGTAAGAATATTACAATGTCTTTACAAGTATCCAATAAAAGAAAAATTACAAGAAAAATTACAATGTTATACCCTCAGTAACAACACAAGCCAAGAAGAGCCAGCCAGCAAGACTTTCTTGAATCCTGGGAGGCGTCACATTGTTATACCCTTCACATCCTGGGAGGCGTCAAGGCTCTGCCGGGCCACCTCAACCGAAGGGTCTCCCATCTGCCAAAGAAAGTCGACACGCTTTAGTGCACACCAATCCGGACAAGGGCTAAGAACCGATAGATACTACTATGTTGAGAAAGTAATCGCGCGCGAGAACATCAAGTTACTATGTGACTGGACAGTGAAGAACTAGAATAGAGCACGACAATGAGGTGCAATAAACTGAAAAGCATCATTTTGGTTAATAAAAGCAAAGCCGTCACGAATCTACCCAAAGATGCGAACTAAAACTTCAGACCAGAGAAAACACAACATACTATTCAAACTCAATAGTTGCAGCGCTACTTGCGTCTCGTCTCAGCAAAATCATGGGATTTGACCAACTATAAATAGAAGAAATAAGGATGTAGCCTACAATAGCACCCAGCATACAACAGATGGATGATCCATAACAACAATGAATGATTTTGCCCCCTATAGCCTACAGCAGCGCCTATATCATCTCTTCTTAACTTCAGACTGGTTGGAAAGGAAGTACCTCTAGGACAACAACAATATAGTCTACAACAACACCTATATATACACACAATCATAACATGATGTTGCAATTCGAATTGACCCAGAGCATGAATGATCAACCAACCAATCGACAGATTGAAAATGGATTAAGCTGAAGATGGAGCGAACCTGTAAGGGGTCTCACCGCCAAACTTTTTCTGGTCCTGCTCATGGTTGACCGAAAACTGCAGCAGCAGGGTCCTCTCCTTGTTGCTGAAATCCGGGTAATGCGCCAAGATGGCGTAGAACCTGCAGTCCGCCAACAAACAGAACAAATAGAGTAACTCAGTTCCATTTGCCGCACAATAGAATAGAACAAAACAAAATCCAGCGATGACCCAAAAATGTTATGCTATATTGATTACATATGTCTGCAGCGTGTCTCTTATTCTATAACCAGGAGTGGTTTGTTAATTCTTAACATGGAGTGCTGAAAAACACATAGAACACTGCATTCCCACCAACGGAAGTTGGCAATATCATTCAGCATTGGGCCTCATTCAATTCCAATTTCCAAGACAGGAACCATATCTTAAAATGACAAGAAAACACAACAGATTGGTTGGGTTGAGATACTGTACATGTGTTAAAACTAACCAGACCAGAAAATTGGTTGGTGGAGGAAAAAACAAAGTTGTTCGATTATAAAAATCAGTGTTAAGAGAATTGAGAAGGTTCTTCCAAGTAGCATGTCACCTTAGCATTTCAATAATACAAAGATTATAAACTTAATTAATGTTGCAGGTGAAGAGAGAACAAAAGAAAGAAAAAGAATACTCCCTCCGTTCGGAATTACTTGACTTCATCAACAACCATTTTAAGAGTGGATCAGGGTTAAGGCATATAACCCATTTCCGTAGCACGCAATAACTATCAGTTCCTAGCCAGTACACAATGGTAACTAACGATGCCATAAGTAGCTGAACTAGGTGAAACATCACTATAAGCCAAGGCATGAAATACACAAATTACGGACTGTACAAATAAATCTGGGGAAGGGACACTTTTGGCATTCTTTTTATTGTTGTGCACAAGAATTAAGGTCTGATGACCAATAAACTTGTTCAAAAAAAATCCATCCAGTAATAAACTATCAAGATAAAATATCAAGCCTCACTTTCGCCTCTCTTATTATTAGTGTCATGTCAGCATGTGAGTATAGTGAACGCTTGCCACTGCCAGCAATCCCAGGATCGAACAGGCCCATTTTGAACACCAAAAAATCTCATATCTTATAAACCCTCTGTTCCTAAATATAAGATGATTTGGCAGTTCAGGCAGTTCAATTTAAACTGCCAAAACGTCTTACATTTAGAAACAGAGGTAGTACAATTCACACAAGTAAATCTTATTTTTCGAATGAGAATTCAAAGTATCTTATTTTGGGCATGAGAATTCAAACAAGTTTAGCTTATTTTCTGCATGAAAAATTCAAACAAGTGTAGTTTATTTTGGGTTTAACTGAAAAATTATCCCATTTAAAGAACGGGAACTACAAGTCCACATTGTTGAAGTGTATATGTGGATTGCCTAGCAGTTAATTTCCATCAGTTCGGACTTTTGGTTGCGTTGACTAGTGCATGAAGCTTAACACACATGACTACGAGAGAACTCAGTGCACATATAAGATACTTGATCAAACTCACAGAACTGGTAGACAGCAAAACGTATCCAGCCTATATAAAATTGTCGACCAGAAGCTCATGGCTAATTATTACCTTCTTGCTGCCTTTTTTCCAGCCTCTCCTTTTCCAACTGTAATTTTGCAGGGTCTATTTGCTGCCCCTGAGAAAGAGATCAAAACAGCCCATCAGCCAGAACTGCAAGTGCAGCAGAAAACTTGCCGACTAAATAGCATAGTTTTGCAATGCTAATGTACAAATTTTAGCATGTATATTACAGAAAATTACATGGTCCAGAAGTGCCTTCTGCTGTGCCTTCACAATCGTTCCAGCAAAACGTCTCTTAAGCATTGCTGCACGAAGGGCCTTGGTTGGTGACAAAGGTTCAGCATGTAAATAACTTCCGTCTCCTGAGATTCACATCACAACATGCATTGCATTAGCAACAAAATATATAGCAACAAGATTGTGCCGAGTTCCTAACTGTTATGTTATCACCACAGATAAAGAATTAAACAATAATTAGATGAACAAAGATATGATAAAAGAGGGCAAGCTGATAGAACCTTGTCCATAGGAAGAAAGAGGCGAAGTTGAAGTATCACTGCAAGACCTTGATTCATTTCCTAAGATAGCAAACAGAAGCATTAACAAAACAGATGACCCGGGATACAATTAGATGGAATTCATCAACATACCAATCGACTGAACTCTGTGCTCACTTGACTGGACCTTAGTTGTGTTAGCGCTCTCCTAAAGATAGAATACAAGTCTTAGGAGGGACAACTGAGAATTTGCTTCACTAATGAGATCCCCAACCCATTAGCCCTAGAATCATAGATCGGACCCTCGTGGCGTGTGCAAGAGAGAAAAAAGAACCAACCTGAGCGCATCTTCGCCGGCGCGGAGGGCAGCCCCCCTGGAAGCACCCTCGGAATCCTTGGCCCCGGAGGGGGATGCCTCCGCTGGCGTCGTAGAGAGCCGGAGGCGTGCACGCGCGCGGAGGCTAGGGTTTCAGCCCGGGCTCCGCGGCGCGCGGCCTCTGTGTCGAGGCAGGCCGTCGGGGGCGGGCGGTGGAATATTCCGGCGGGGGAGCGGCGGGAAAGAGAGGCCGGAGGATGGGGCCGGCGGGAGGCGGCGCTGCAGGTGGGGAATTTGGGCACGGGGGGCGGGGAGCGGTGGCTAGTCGGAGTCGGGGGCAGAGGAGCGGCGGAAGGGCGTCGGGGGCGTGCGGTGGGAGTGGATGCGGAGGCGGGAAGAGGGGGCCGCCGGGAGGCGGCGGGGATGCGGGGAGCGGTGGCGCTGGAGGAACCCTAGCGCGAGAGCCTTTTTTTCTTTCTGTGCGAGAGAGGGAGGGGGGAGGCTGATCGGGGAGATCGAGAAGGGCCGGCTCGTTTCGTAGTAATGGCGCACTGTGGAAGAGGTGCGCCATTACTAGTTAAAACTAGTAATGGCGCACCAAACTCTGGTGCGCCACTGGTAAGTTTGGGGAGGGGGTGTGCCCAGGAGAAACTTAGTAGTGGCGCACCACACACAAGGTGCGCCATTAGTAATATAAACATTAGTGGCGCACCCATGTGTGGTGCGCCACTGCTATTTAGCAGTGGCGCACCACATACATAGTGCGCCACTAATGTCTATATTAGCTATAGCCCTTTTTCTAGTAGTGGCCATTGATGTGGACATCACTGATGACGAAAATTTTAATCGGTAGGCCAACTTGCCAATCACATCTCTATATGATTCTTGTTCATCTTTCGATGGGCGTGTTCCGAGCTTAGGACGATCAAGCCAGAACGTCAAGACAACCAAGTGATCTTGCTGCGAGGTCTGACCTCCCCCGCCTCACACTTCCCTAATCGTTTGTACTCATGGAGACATGACGCACTCCGAGAAGTTAGGTGCCGTGACGGTGCTACACTTGGGAGAACACTAACTACTTGATTTTTTTTGTGAGAGATCACCCTAATAAAAAGCGACTACCGCGCAATCAAGAAGGGTGCATCATAAGGGATAAACATCTCAGGCAATTCATAATAGCCTGATATGGTATAGCCCTTTCTGACGGAGAAGTCTTGTATTTCTTCGTCTTCGGCATTCGCGTCGGTGTTCACCTTCGCGAAGTTTGCCACCACCTTGTCGATGCACCAGATAATATTGCTATCTCTATAGCTAATAAAATAAGTGCATTACAAAAGGTTGACACGCAGGTCATTAAAGTGACAATCATATGGCTCCAGCCATCATGCCGAATCATGACACGCAGGTCATGTTAATTTACATCATATAGTCATCTCATACATAATCAAATTAATATGAGCACTCCTATACCACATCATATGCATATGCAAACCATCCTGCAAAACAAAGTTAGACGCCTCTAATCGGTTTATGCAAAATTTCATTTTTAACGTGGCTTCTAAGGTTTCGAACAAACCGCAGCTACCAAAGTCCATCATCAAGTATGATTATTCAAGTCGCTAGATTAACTTTGCGGGGTGTATGAAACACGAGATAATAAAATCTCGAGCCCCATACTGAACTTCGTCATACGCATGACCCCCGTGCAGATCATATCTACATTGCCCTTTCGTCTGCGAAATTTCATCTTTCTTTTTAACTATGGTGGAATTCAAAGAACTGTTAGCACTTCGTTGATCAATTAGGATCGCGGATTGCCAGAACTTTGAAACTCCACCATGCTGTTATCAAGATCAGAAATATGCAAATTCCAGGGAAGCAACAAGAACATCGGGTAACAGATTTCATCTGCTACCCGCACAAATAATTATCA
The DNA here is from genome assembly GCA_039707655.1 of Elymus sibiricus. Classification (NCBI taxonomy): domain Eukaryota; kingdom Viridiplantae; phylum Streptophyta; class Magnoliopsida; order Poales; family Poaceae; genus Elymus; species Elymus sibiricus. Next base: position 52,360,782 of record CM077664.1, on the reverse strand, counting down.
GCAGTAGAACTCATCTACTACAAATTATATTGTGCAAGACCCATACATCTCTATTTATTCTAGATCGTAACCTGCATCTACGCATAGCATGGCTCATGATGCCACTGTTGGGGAACGCAGCAGAAAACAAAAAAAATCCGACCTACGCACCAGCCCAGGACCACTATGGAGACTGCATACAAGGTTTGATCCTTTTCGTTACCGACTCGTAGCGCAGCGGAAGTAGAGTCGATGACGATCGGCGGTGCAGATCCCCGCAGCTAGGATTTACAACCTCCCAACCGCGAGGGTGTAGTCCCTCGTCAGCTCATCAGACGGATCTCCAGGCAGCCCTTCGGGAGACCTCGGGACAGTCCCTCGGATAGTCCCACCGGACGGATCCTCACACAGCCCTTCGGGAAGACCCTCGAAACTCGGACGGTCACTCGGACAGCCCTTCGGGAGGACCCTCGAAACTCGGACGGTCACTCGGACAGCCCTTCGGGAGGCACTCTCGAACTAAGACTGAAACTATGATCTCTCTACAGAGTTGCACACCTACGGTGTCATCTATCCGGCAGGGCTTCGCCGTCCAGAACTAGTTCCTGCCGAAACCCAGACAGCCTTTCGGCTCTACGAAACTATTTCGTGGGAGGGAGAGAGAGAGAGAGCCAGACGAGCATGGCATGTGTACGAGCGCAAGGGATGAGAGTGGAGTGCACCCCTCCACCTCTATTTATAGGAAAGCCAAGGGGTAGGGTGGTTTTACAATAAAACCCAAAATGCACATGAATGAAGTCCTTCACAAGGGCATAAAGGTGAAGCCATGGGACAAGTGGGGCTCCATGGAGGAGCCCCTCATGTGGCTGGCCACCCCTTAGTGGGTCCCCCCAAAGGGGTTCCTATCCATCCATGTCATCCCCAAAGATCTTTTGAGCAAAAGCCTAAAAGAGTGGCTTTCCAAAAAGTAATCCAAAAAGCACTTTCACTATTCACGAAGACATTTTTTTGCCTCCGTTAAATCCCAAATTATTTCTGTGTGCCTAGAACAATTCCAGTACCCACTAAAACAATTTTGAACGCATTCAGAAACAATTCTGGAACAATGTTTTTCTTCAGCGAAAAACTACCATAGCGGTTCCGGATGCTCCGGAACATTTCCGGTTTTTCCTCCGGAAAAATCCCAGAAGTTTCCAGAACGATTCTGGCACCCTCCAAGAATTTCCAGACGTGTGCTGAAACCAATCTGAGTTAATGGTATACCCTGAAACAACTTTTCAGTTTTACCGAAACTATTTTGGTGTTCTCTCCAGAACGTTTTCGTTTCGTCCGAAACTTTTTCGGTGATTTTCTCTCAGACTCCCTGTCTAGTATTCAGCAGATAGATGACCCTTAAGCGTGTGACCCTATAGGTTCGGTGAAGTATAGACATGACTGGAACTCTTTCCAATCAATGATCAACATCGGAGCCGAGGACACCCATATTGACCCCTATACCCACACGAATGAATATTCGAGTGAACCTCCAGTTGCCGTGTGCTATTCCTGTTGCTTCGCGATATGTTACAAATACCCGAGGTGAGAATCATCGGCATCCCTGTGGATCAACACTTGTCCACAATGCCATTTACCTCGTTACCGGTTTTGTTCTCTTTTCTCGTTTCCGTGTTCCAGCATCCCTGTGATCAAATCACAATGTGTCTGGCCAGACGATGATGTATACCGTAACACCGAGAGGGCCCAGAGACATCTCTCCATCGTCGGAGGAGCAAATCCCAATCTTGAGCTATCAAGTCCCTTGACACACTTTTCCATGAACCCGTAAGCTGCCGTAATAGCCACCCATTTACGGATGATGTTTAACAAACCCCAAAGTTCATGAAGCAAGCATGAATAAACTTGACACTCTCATGGTCTAAGGAATTATGCAAATGTTAACTTCTCTGTGTTATTAACCATTAACTTGTGATGAATGAATCTCATAGCATAACATCAATTCGGGTCGATTCAACACAAGTGTTCTCCTAACATTGTGCCCTCAAAGTTGCCGGCATATTCATGCCCATGATCAGGAAAACAGAACCATCATGCAACACTTGAGCTAGTCATAGAGGCCAGACTAGGAATACTTTTTACCGTTTATTATTCCACACGTGCATATGAGACTTCCTCCGAGCCTCGTGGTTATTGCAGACTCGAGAACCATAGCAGTTATAGCACGGAATATAAACTTAACTACAAACATGGAGATAAATAATAACATTTATTATTGCCTCTAGGGCATATCTCCTACACGGGGCTCTCCTGGTAGTAGTCTCCTGCGGTGGCGTCTGGCTCCGGGACTCCATCGACTGATTGCATCAAGCGGGTATGGGGAAAAGAAATAGCAAAGCAACCGTGAGTACTCATCCAAAGTACTCGCAAGACTGACATCAGAACTATACTAATTATGCATCGGTATCAAAGGAATAGGGCTATATCTTTGGACTAAACTGCAGAAATGCCGGAACAGAGGGGGAGAGGCCTAGCCTATCGAAGACTAGCATCTTGAAGCATTTCTTGCAGCATCAGAAGAGAGTAGAGCAAGATAATATATAATCAATCATAATTTAGTAACGCCTTGAGATCCTTCCTCGACTACCCTGTGAGAAAGTGATCCCGAGAGCAGTAGTAACAGTTTAATATGGTGACAGTATCCATTTATAGTTGTAGCAGATCAAGATACAACTCCGAGCGTCCTATTACCCTGGACACGGCTATTCGAATAGATAACTTCCTTGCAGGGGTGCACTACTGTTACCCAATACGCTCGATCACATCTGGCCTGACACACTTGCTGGGTAATGCCCGGCCTCGGGTGATCGACACGACACAGTCCTACCTTGGCTCAGCAGAGAGGTCAACACGCCGGTCTAAATCCTAAGCACGAAGGGGTCTTGGGCCATTGCCCTTCGCACTCCTGCACGTTACATGGCTGGTCGGGGCCCAGGCGCGACACTGAATACACCAGTGACGTAACCAGCCCACCCCAACGATCAGCCCGCATCTCTGAGCTGCGACATCTGAAGAGCTTTCGGCTGATACTACGACGTAGAGGGTCCCATAACCATTATCCCACGTGGTGGTAGTGCGTATAGGGCCAATGACCCACTCAGATCAAATACCCAAATCCGTTAGGCGTATTTAGTAACTCGCAGAAACGAACAGGGTTCCTGTCGCTCCGACTTGGTAAAACATATCACGCGGGTGCTCTTGGAGCCACCCGTCTTTAACATTGTTCTCTCGCGGGCACCCTTGGGGCCAGCCCGACTTTAGCAATTTAAGTATGACAGAATTGTAAGCATTTCCGTGATCATCACCCAGAGTGATCACGGCCCGATATCAAGCGTGGCAACCAGACAAGGGTGATGGGCTACCGATGAATCAATAGTAGAACTAACTAAACATCATGGGACAGCAGGTAGAGTATCAATAGCAGACGACAAAATCAGGCTATGCATCAGAATAGGAGCTATCGGAATAACAACAGAAGCAATTCTAATGCAAGCATAAGGGAGAGAGAGAGAGTGGGTGATATCTGGATGATCAAGGGGTTTTGCTTGCCTGGAAGCTCAGCTGAAGGGGTCTGGTCGTCGGCGACGTCGTCGTACACTGCAGTGTCGTCGGCAGTCTCGGGGGCTATTGAGAGAGAAGGAGGGGGAAGAAACAATAAATACACGGCAATAATGCAACAGCGATGCATGACATGCCTAAAGGACATGCAGAGGTGATATAATGCCTATCTAACTGTATTAGATAATTTAGGAATTTATTTGGATTTATTCTACTAAAGTCATGCACTATTCATCCATCAAATACGGGCAAAAAGTCCCATGTTCAGTATGTTAGAGGGGTGTGGCAGGTAAGTGGATGGCATATTCGGATTCTTCATATTTTTCTGATCATTTTTCATATATAAATTATTTTCATCCGAGTTACGGTTTATTTTATATGATTTTTCAAAGTTTTACTGATTTTCTGGAATTTCTGAAATTATTTAATTTAAATTGAATTATCCGAAACAGTGCAGGCTGATTTCAGCATGACGCATGCATGACATCAGCAGTCAACTGAGTTGGTGGGCTCGTCAACCTGACCAGTGGGACCCACTGGTCAGTGACACAGAACTAATTAGGATTAAATTTAAACTAATCCGAGTTAATTAGCGGGTGGACCCCACATGTCAGTGACTGATTATTGATTAAATTAATTAATTAACAGATTAATTAGTATTTTATTTATTTAAAATCATTTAAACGGGGTGGGACCTGCGTGTCAGTGACACGGGTGCCCAGTCAGCCGAGTTGACTCGGTCAACTGGGCCCGCGGACCCACCCGTCAGCGACACAAAGGTGGGCCAGGCCGTGCCACGTCGGTGACGACCGGCGACTCACCGGAATCACGCCGGCGAGCGCTCCCGCGGTGGATCTTCGCCGGAGAGGCTCGGGATCCGCGTATAGGCGGCCATTTGCCGCGTTTTCGGGCGCGTTCGAAAGCTGGAGGTGGGCCGCATCCAACGGTGGCGGTTGTGGCGGCGGGGGTGGCCGGAATCGAGCACAGCGAGCTCATCGGCGGACGGCCGGAGTCGGGCAAGTTCGGAAATGCGGCTGCGGGGTTCTCTCGGGCGCGCGAAGTAGCTAGGCAGGGTCTACGCGGCGCGGCGAGGTCGATGGGCACGAGTGCGGGGCCATTTGGTCACCGGATGATCACCGGTGACGAGCTACGCGGCGGCGAGCTCGGGCATGTCGGGGACGGCAGCTACGGCGTCGAAACCGCACTGGGAAGAGGGGGAGAAGATGGCGAGGCTCACCAGGAGCCTGTAGATGTGCTAAAGTGGGCGCGGGAAGGCGGGACGGCGAAAAATCGACGGCGGCGACGCGGGCGGCCGAAGCTTGAATATGACCTCATCGGCGTCGATGTGGGGGCTCCGAGCTCGAAGCAGTCGGGGCGGAGGGAGTAGTCGAGGACGGCGGTGACGCTGGACACGGCGGAGCGGCGATCGGGAGGCGGTGGCCGCGAGTTCTAGCGGCGGCCGATCATGGCGGCGTGTAACACCCCAAAAATTTAACCATGTTTTTATTAAATAAAATTTGGCCAGAAATAAAATTTTGGAATTTTATTAGGTCTTTTATTATTTCAGAGTATTTTGTGTTTCTGTTTTCCAAAATTCTTCCCTCCATATAGAATTTTTAAAAAAAAATATTGTGGGATTTAGTAGCTCACTTAAAACATTTCATTTATATTTTAATAACAGTAGGAATTATTTTCATAATAAAATTTTGCCCAAGATAATCATTTTTATAGCATTTTCAATTCTTTAAGTGCCTATGTTGCACTACAACTATTTTAAATAATTCTTTAAAAATTCCCCAAAAATTATGAGAGCTCATGTGATGCCTATAGATCACTTTTATGCAAAAACCCAACTTGGTCTTTTGAAAATTTTGAGTGATACATCCTCTTCTCAAATCTGTTCCATTCTTGAGCTTTAACTGCAACCCCAATTTTTATTGCTCCAAAAATTCTGAAATTATTCCACCTTATAGTACTTCCTAAGAAACCGTTAATTCCAGGATATGAGCCCCATTTGCATCATTTAGATCCACCAAATAACCCTCTGCATTTTCAGTCCAGAACTAAAATTCTTCTAAACTTGCATTGGCAAATTTTCTATTTTCACAAAACAACACCACCACCCTCTCTACCATCCAAAGAGACATCACCCTGCCAAGTTTTATAACCAACAAAACTCCCTAGGTCACCTTTTCATTTCATCGAGCATCTGTTGAGCATGACAGAAATTGGGCATCTCTATAAGTTACATTTGAAACTTGATCACCTGACCCAACCAGCATGTCCACCATCACCTCCATCCAGGCATGCGTCACCCTACTAATTTGCAGCTCATTTGGGTCACTCTAGATGCCATTGTCATTTCGTCGAACAACTGGTGACCATGTCCAGTGTGCGAGCAGAGCACCAGTACTGCAGTCGCGAACGTCGAGCCCTGTCGCTGCCCTGCTGCCCTCCTGCACGCCAGCCTCCCCAGATAGCTTCACGGGCAAGCCAAGCAGCTCGACCGACATCCTTCCCTGGCCTCTAGCGCAGACAAGCCGCCGGCGTCACCATCGCATCACCGCCGCGTCGGCTGTCTGCCACCCGTCACCCCCTCGGCCTCCAGTGCGCCCCGTGCCTATCTGATTGCTCCTGTAGCTCTGCCACGTCGCACCGACCACGCCCAACCGACCCAGCTCGCCATTAATGGCCTCCATCCGCCGTAACAACCTCGGCCGGACAATATCTCTCCGAACCGACCTGCCCGTGCTATAAAACTCCCCCCCCCCCCCCCCCCCCCGAGCTCACCAGGATCACGCAGCTCCTCCACAACCTCCCTGTAGCCTTCCCTCGAAAGAATTCGAGCTGTGGTGCTCGTTCCCTTCACTTCCGGCCACCATTGCCGCCATGGCCGCACCTCAGCTCCGGCCGAATTCGTGCCACTCCGACCTCCCTCGCCCCAACCGAGCCCTCACTCGGCCACCAAGCATCTCCTACTCCCTCCTGTGAGTTTTCCCGAGCACTCCATCAACCGGACGTGGACATCTTCCTCGATTCCGGCCGAAAGCCGCCGCCTACTGCCTCCGGTCACCGCACTCCCTCCGGCCATTCCCCGGCGCTGTGCGACCCACCCCTGGCCGTGGCATGGAGTCCCGCATCCATCCCCGCCCTCGCCGGCCCGCCTCGAGCCCCGTAGCCGCCGCAGCGATCGACGCCATCGCCCTCCTCTGTTCCTGTCGAGAGGAAGAAGAGGACAGCGCGAGGAGGAGAGAGAAAGAAAGGAGAGAGGAGGAGCTGTCTCCTGGGCCCCATCCGTCAGCCACCCAGCGCGCGGGCCCAGGCCAGTAAGTGGAACCGGGTTGCTCCGGAACCCGTATCCCAGTGGAGAAGGCGCATTCACCGCCAGCGCCATCGTCGTCATCGCCTCGCTGGCCGCAGTGGGCTGGCCCAGTGGCGCCAGGTGGTTAAGCAGCGCACAGGGCGCGCTTCTGCCCTTTCCTTTTTTTTTTCCTTTTCAGTAGGTTCCAAATAATTCCACAGAAATCAAATTAAAAGCCAAATTTGATTATTAAAATTTCTGAAGACTTCTAAAATTATGCTCTATTAATCTAGCTAGGGTGAACATTTTTTTTCTAAGCTTAGTTTTTGTTGGATCAATTAAATAGTCCATTTAGTCATTTATTTCAGTGTAGGAAATTCCTAGAATATTCCTCTCAGCTCCAAATCCAGTGAAACCAATTTATAAATGCTTCTAAAATTATTCCTAATTTAATAGGAGCCACAACTCATTTTTATAAAATGTTTTCTATTAAAATTCTTGCAGATCCTTTATTCCTATAATTCCACCTAATTGAAATGTTCAAAAATCTCAGTAGCTCTATAAATAGTAGGAACATTCTGGTTATTTTTCATATAGCCAGAGAAGCCCTAGAAAAGTGAAATTCCCATTTTTAGAGCACTTTTATTTTCCTGCTTAATATTTGTGTGGTAATTGCAATATTTTTGAAAATAGGAAATGGAGGGAAGAGAAAAATTTCAAAACTTTTGGAGTGCACCCAATATTTCTGCATGATTAAGGCAAGCATCTTGAACACTTGATATGGTGATTGCATGATTAAATGTTTGCAAGAATAATTAAATCATGCATATGTTGAATTCAGATAAAATTTGCATGCATGTAGTGTTGGCATGTTTCCTCGTACCGTGCAACGTGAGCTTGTCATGACTAACTTGCAGGAGCGGGTGTAAGAGAAATACTGTTACCGACAGAAGGATGATCACGTTGGAGTGTGATCATGCCTTGTTGGTTATGTTTGTTGGGACATGCAAGGGCTGTGGCCCTGTTTTGGTGTTACTATTAAAGAACACTTTATTGTGCTAACCACTGCAGGAAAACTTAAGCCTCCTGAGTCGACCGTAGATCGAGTCTTGTTCCGGTAACCCCCAAACTTGATCCGTGCTACCACTTGTCCCTGCCACAGGTGAGGTATGGTTTAGTAAGTTGTTAACCCCTTTCCTGCACACACCGTACAGAGAGGCCATAGTGAAAGATACCATTGGCCCATTGTAACACCCCTGGGTAATGCACTACAGTAATCCCTCATAATTAAGCTAAGTCACCTTGTTTTGCAAAGCTTAATCATATTGGATCAATCTCTCATTTCAAATTCCTCCACTGAATTCAAATTCAAATTGCACGTCAAACATTTGTTTCTTCAGTCATGCAATTAAAATAGTTCATCCTATGGAAAATAATCCCTATATATTTGTCATGTTGAAACCAACATTTTTGGAGTTCCAAAATTGCCCCTGGAAAGTATTCCAGTGGTTCAACAGCATTATTTTGGCTCTTTTCATTTTCCAAAAATTCCTAACCTTATCCTTCTAGCCCCAAACTTTTAGTGCAGCCTCACATTACTGTCAACAATTTATGTGCCAATTTTCCCTCACAGAAAAAATTATTTGCTAGCTCAATTAATATGCAACAGGAGCTAATTCCCTTTTACAGAAAAAGAAAAGAGAAATACTCCTGTGCACTCTGGCCCAGCAGGGCACAGAGCCGGCCCAGCCCACCCGAATCGTCTCCCACCTGCTCCCTCATTGCGTGTCGTCGCCGCCATGGACAGAAGCTCGCTGCACCGTCCGCAGCCGCCACGACGCCGGGGCAGGTGAGCCGGGGATAAGATCGGCTCCGTTCACTCCCCCTGGCTCTCCCTCGCCCACTTCCCTCCTCCTCTGCTCTCTGCCTCGATCGGGAGGAGCTCCCGAAGCTGCCGTCGCCGCGCTCGCCTTGTCCTCGCGGCCTCCGGCGTCCCCGCGACCGCTGTTAGTGCTGGGAGGAGCGCCGTCCTCCTCTTCGTCGTCCTAGACCATCATCCGGAGCCAGGGAGGTCGGCATCTTCGGCATCGACCTCTTCCCCCTTCCGGCCATCGTGCACTGCCGCCGCTCAAATCTGGCGTCGTTCTGCGCTCCAAAGCAGTCGAAGGCCCCCGTGTGCCGCCTGGTGAGCATCCATGCCCCTTCCCCTTTCCTTAGGCGCTCACGTAGGTGCTCTAGCGAGCTCGCCGCATCACCGCGCCATGGCCGCACTCTGCTCGCCGCCGCGGCTCATGCAGTCGACACTGCAGCCACCCCCAGCCCAGGCCGTGACCTCCATCGTGCTCCTGGAGGCCCCGCACCTCGTGTGCGTACGCCAGCTCGTCTCGGGCGAGCTCTTATGCTCGATCCCGAGCTCGCCGCGTTCTGTCCGCCGCCAACGGTCGCCGTCGGCGCCACGGTCCACCCCCGCCCGCGAAACCGCCGTGAATGGATGCGCGCTGCTGCCAGTAACCCAACGCAACAAACGGCGCGATGAACCGTGGCCAGAGACGAGCGCACGGTCGTCGCCGACGCTCGCCCGCGCTGCTCTGCTGCCGCTGCTACAGCAACTGAATGTTACTGTAGCAGTAGCTAGCTTTGCTGCTGCTACATTCCTTAGCCCTTTGGACCGCCACGAAACAGTAACAAAACAACAGTTAACATGAATGAAACTTATATGGACCGAAAGTACACTTGACAAGCTCCAACTTACTCCATTGGACCAAATTCAAATAAGGCATGGGTTAATTCCTATGAAAATGACAAAAGTCCATGTTCTGTTAACTGAAAGAACTGAAAAACAGATTATTGCCTTAGCTATTTTAGAGTTGAAGATGAACTAGCTGCATGCACTGTTCATGCCATCAATTGGCATGGCCTTGAAGTACTCTTGATGTAGAGTAGATCACCTATAGGGAGTGCCTCTATTAGAGCTATGGATTAATGAGAATCATCCAGCAAACTTGGTAAAATTTAACAGATTCTAGAATTGACATCAAGTAGCACTTTTCAAACAAAGATTTGAACAAGCAAATGGACACTAACGTAGATGGACTTGATACTGTCATGTAGATCACAGCAAGGTGCTCAGATTTGATATAAGGCACTAATTCATAGGATGTACAGAACATTAGCTATAGCCTCTGGAAAATAGCTAAGTGATGTTTAAAAACTGAGCAATTCTCAGACTTAGCCAATTTTCAGGAAATTCCAGAATATTGTTTAAAACTTCGGAAATTCGTAGAAAATAATCCGTAACTCGGATGGAAAAGTTTTCTACATCAAAGTTGATCATAAAAACGAGACGAATCCGAATACGCGGTCAAAATGCTTGACCAACACTCCTAACTACCTGAACATGGATCCGTCCCCTCCGGTTCAGTATTCCGAAATCAGCCTAAACGCCGGGAAAATATCCCAGATATTTTCCCGTTTCGTCTGCGACATGTAGCACTGCATTAGGTCACCACTAACATTGCATACTGCCATGCCATGCATCTGTGTTGCATTATTTGCCTTTATTTATTGTTTCTTCTTCCTCTTCTTCTCCGATAGCCCCCAAGACTGACGCAGCTCAGGAGACCGACGACACCACTGACGATCCCTCCTTTGCCACAGAGCTTCCAGGCAAGCAACCCCCCCTTGACGCATGCCTATATCACCTATTCTCTCTCCCTCCTGCTTGCATTAGAATTTGCTACTGCTATTGTTTTATCCTATTCTGATGCATAGCCTGTCCTTGTAACTATTATTGATACCTGCCTATTATCCAAAATGCTTAGTATAGGTTGGATGGTAGTGAACCATCTGTGGCCCCTCTTCCTTGCTGTAGTTGCCCCGCTTTAGTACCTGTGCCCGATCGATGAGATCGAATGGGATGAGACCAGCACTACACCTCACACCCCCTAAGTTGCTCGACTCTGCAGAGCTACCATCGAGTGCCGAGGGTGATACCTCTTATCTCACTCCTGATGTTGTCTCTGTAGTACAGCTAGTCGGTTGTGTGATACCGAGGGTGATTCCTATTTCACCACCTCCGATAAAGCTTCTGTCGTGCAACCCCGCTTGTGTGAATACCATCGAGGGTGATTCCTCCGGATTCACTTTGACGGGATCATCGAGTAGGAATCCAACGAGGGTGATTCCTCGGATTCCTGCTTGATGTTATGGACACACGGTTACCTGCACTTTATTACTGCTATTACTGGATAAAGACGGGTCGGCCCCGAAGGGTACCCGTGAGAGATATGTTGTCGGGTTGACCATGAGGGTGCCCGAGAGATGAATACGTGGCACGGCCGGGCATTCTTAGCCCTTGCCGTAAGTCCACAAGACGGGGCGACGGGGTCACATGATCGTG